>JAWWMO010000138.1:23197108-23220723 GCA_035047845.1 Dendrocincla fuliginosa
TCAGGCTCCCCAGTCAAAACTAGACTAAGAAAACATAGAAGGTTCATCCAGTTCTGAAATTAACTTAATTTTACTTCAGTGAAAGAAGGAGGGGCAAAACCAGTCTGTGAGTCTCTGAAAAACGCTGATTAAATGTAACTTGAAAACAAATAATCATGGAGCATTTCTCGACAAAGATGATCTGGTGCTTGCAACTTCCACTGAATTTCATTCCTATTGTAGTTGAACTTGGGGGAAGTGACAGGGGAAGGATATTAATATATCTTGGGGCTGAGAGAGAGCTGTTTTTCAAGTGAGACAGAAGCAATGAGTGTTTTGAACACCTTATACTTCAGTGAAATCCAATTTTCTGTCACAAGTTTCGCACTGAAGAGGGAATACGCTTGGAAGACAGAGGGATGCATCTATAAACTGCATGGGAGATGAATGCTTTATGTGCCTCTGTTGCCTGTAAATGCACCCTTCAGTCTGCAGCAGGAGCAAACATTAGCCACTGGTGCAAGGATTTGTACTCTGAGGGCTTTGCAGAGAATTCAAGTAGCAGCTTAAAATTCTTCAGCAAAAGCTGAAGAAAATGGCTGTGAATTCCCATGCTCAGGGCTGACGTGTGTCTTCAAACATTTCAGAAGGGTAGGGCATCTCTACAGAGACAACAGCTCCCGGATGCGGGCTCAGCCTTCAGGTTAGGTAAGCTCTGGCCAGCAAATTTCTGTGTTTAACCCTTGGAGAGTCCCTCATGCCATGTCTAATCGCAAGCTCCAGTTGGCTCAGAGTGAGACCCAAAGGGTAGATGAAGTGAGCCCATGCTGATGGGTTACAAACTTGAACTGTTTGTGATGGAACAGCAACCTGTAATCTTCTGACCAATCTTTTCCTGGCAAAGAACATGATAATAATAACATCCCTCTTCAAAGGATAAAGGCAAATCCCAGCACTGAGGTTCGTGGGATCTCTGTATTCCTTGCAGCTTAACCACAGCAAAGAGGTCAACCATGAGGGCAGTTCCTAAGGGTATGTGACAATTGTGCTGGCCTTGAATTACAGCAAACCTACAGCTATTTGTTATTTCCTGGCTGTTCTGTGGGCAAGAGACTGTGGTGGCAGCAGCAAGAAGCTGCCTACTTTGCTTGTCAAATCCAACACCCTGAAAGCATTAGTGGAAAGAGTCCCATTGCCCTCCCATTGAGGGCAGTTCCTTAAGGCAGAGGCCTCTGCTTCTTGGACTGAAATATTTCACCAGTTTTGTCTGAATTAGACATAGCTAAACCCTTGGATTGTGTCCAGAAGTAACATGAATTTTACCTCCTGCCCAACTCAACAGTATAAACAAATCAGAGATAGAGTTTCAGCATGCCATAAACCACTCCTTGCTTAAATTCATGCAGTCTTAATAGCACTGCATTTAGAATAAACTCCCAAGTGAGATAAACACAGTTAGAAAATAAGACTTTTGCTCTCCTGGAAACACAATATATTCTTTTGTCACTACTAAATAATGAGAACATTAGTAAAAATCATCAGGAAACATTTTATAGGACAAAGCATAGGATTTAGTAAAAAAGAATATGTAATAGCAATTTTTTCTGCCCAGGGAAGAGCCACCTGGGGGAAGCCATGCCATGCCATGCCAGAGACCAGCATGTGGCCCTGGTTGTCACTTCTGCCTCCCTATCCTGGAAATGGGAGCCATGTATGAGCACAAAAGCCTGTTTCCTAAAATAGGGTCGGTGACCTGAATGCAGGAGCTGCTGGAGCTTGAAGCTTTGTTTTATTAATCAGTTTTCATGCATTTACTTGAGGATTAGCATAGGCTGCCAGCTTTATCAGCATTAATTTAGGTATTTACCTTGAGGTATTGAGGACAGAGCTGTCTGCTGCTTGTATAGTGCCAGCACACCACCTCTACTCCCCACCTGCTAAAGATTAACGAAACCATTAGGCCAAAGGGAACACTTCAGATACACATTGATTGTTATGGCTTTGCACTGTGACACAGCAGAAGGGAAAGGGAAACATGCAAAGGCAGCACTTGCAGGTTATTTTGCAGCCAGAGGATGGCTAGGGCTGAGTGAACTGCAAGCCCTGTATGCTGCTGCAGTCCTGTCTCCCCAAAGAAAAACTGTTGCCTCCACAAGAGAGCATGACATCCTAATAGCATGGAGGCCCCCAAATCTCAGTACTTGAAGCATCACATCTTTAAATTACAATACTGAAAAATAAGTGAGAAGGATCAGAAATGTGCCCTTTAGGCTGTGGTAGAGAGGCTCAGCTGCACTGCAGCTCACCTCCCTTCTGCCAGGCTAATGCCCTCTTGCCAAAGCAAGTCCAGCGAACCTCTAGAGGCATTCACTTCCCTTCTGTCCTACCTGTACTTTTGGTGGATCTTTTGCCATGGCTATAGTTGCTGTAGCAATCCACGTGGACATTAGGAACCATCTTGGGCTCAAAAGGTACCATGGGATAGTTTGCTTACAGCCTGAAATAGTCAGCTGTAGCTGTATCAACATAGCAATTAATGCCTCCCCAGCTGAGAAATTAATGGTTCTCTCCTTCACCTGGGCATTTATCTGCTAGAAGAGCTGAACATTTCCATTCATCATCTAAATCCAAGGAGGCCTGAATCAACAACCACCACCCTGCTCGCAAACTTCTCCTGGCTAAATCCAGGTAGGTCACGTGTTAGAAAAAAGTCTGCAAGAAACCTCTGACAATATTTGAGCAGCTCATATATATGTATAGTGTAACTACCTAGTCTAAATCTAAAGCACCTGTCTCCTCTTGGGCTTGTTGCCTGGGCCGGAAATATAGCCAGGAGTATTCAGGCAGAGGGGCTGGGAACTGTGATTGGATGAATGGGGCAGTTTCAGCTCTGGTGGTGACTGAGCATCCACAGAGGCCTCTTCCTGTCAGAGCACATGGCAGACCTGGAACAGTGACTATACTCTTGTTTGTCAGCAGTACACTTGGAACTTCCTCTGGGATGCAATTATGAGATGAGAACAAATTCAATTCAGAGATAGGTGCATCAACTGCACAGTAACACTGACATTCTACCATAAAATAAAAGGCACAAATCTCTGGAAATTCAAGATGAGGAGGATGTAATGAAAAAGTAGCTATGGTTTGTCAAAACCAAGTTTCTCTAAATCCAAGCCCTTCTTGATCCAAGAGGTTGCTTTGCCAACACTGAAGCAAGTATGAAGGGCTACCTTATGTGAAGCGCATTTCTTGGCTGAAAACCACAGTCCCACAAACACCAGAGTTTTATCTGATGTATCCATATAGTAAGGGATCTCCCACAGCAGTTGTTCTCCCCACTTATCTCTGCCAGATGTTACAGCCCTCCTGGAGCAGTTGCCTTTCATCATGTCCCAGTTACAACCAGCTGCACCGCTCTTCTCAATTCCTTTTGATGGAAAGAAGTTTGAGAGGACCTCCCTGATCACCCACACTGGCAGGTTGAGGGGTGCAGTCCCATCATGTGAGGAACAGCAGCTTCAGCCAGCACTGCAGCAGCTGGAAAAACCCCAAGAGATAAAGTTATAAACCAGAAGATATTTCCCCACAGTGATGTACCTTCGTGGCTGGCCATGCCCAGGGTGAGCACATCTGGGCTGCCTACTTCTTAGGGACTTTATATGAGATGGTGATGTCCATTTGTACCACTTACAGATTTTGGCATGTCTCAGTCAGACAAATGTCTTCTGGAGTCATTATTGTTACTTTGTGTTCATATTAAAAGTGAAGGAAGGCATCTACTGATTTACTGTTTAGGTCTAAGGCAAAAGCTCGCTTGACAAAATTACTTATGACCTACAGAAAGAGTATGTTATGCAGTCAGTATTGGTTAGACTGGTCCCTAGCAGGAGGGGGCTGCTACCAAGAGCAATGAACCAGCAGATACTTAACATGTTTATCAGTGTTTTGTACAGGCAGGAGGGATTATAGACATCTGCCTTCATCAGTGCCTGAACAACAGAGGATGAGTTGCAGAAAAGACACAAGCTCTCCAGGCGCAACTGTTGCTCAGGTACAGAACACTAAAGCACAAACCCTCAGAATATGTAAGGAAGCTGCCTGTGGTCCTGAAAAACAGCTGTTATTACAGCTAGCTCCACTCCATCTGACTCAGGACATGTCCACTGGCCCATGTGCCCACACCTACCCACATCCTCATGCCCTGGGACAGGCACCATCAACTAAAGCAGTGACAGTGGCTGGCACTCAGAGATTAAGCCTTCTCAGGGATAAGCTTCCCGTTGTTTCTTTGAAGTCCCATCTAGGGGGCCTGCCATAAAATCCAGCAAAAGAGTAAGATGATTGCTCTCATGCCACCTTGTGTGACTCACAGAGAGAAAGGAACACAGCTGTACAGAGAAGATAATTACTCTTTTGTGAGTATGTGCTTGGTTTCAGTAGGTTTAAGTGTTGTTTAAGTGTCTAGTCCTTGGCCATTGTATTCAATCTAAAAACTGTTACAGCATGGAGAAGTTTGTACCTCAGTGGGAGCTTTCATAATACAGTGAAATACAACCATAAATCACAGAAGGACAGGTTACTCCCTGGCATTTACCTATAGTGCTCTTCTCTTGCTTCATTAATTTTATAAGCATTCGGGTTTGCTAGAAATCAGTGCAATTTATACCAAACCAGTTAAACAAGCAATATGAAATGCAAACATGCCGAAGCCACTCCTCCATGATGCACGTTGCTGCAGAGAGAAGACTGGTTGCTTGAGGGAGGGACAACTGGCGAGGCCATTGAGGCTGTGCTGTTCCACTGACAAACACCTCACTGCACACGTACCAAGGGGAGCTGTGGGCAGGGATATGAGATACAAACAGGGGCTGCAGTGGTGAAACTGAGGTGCTGTGGGCAGGAGCACCACCCCCCAAAGTCTGAGATGTATGCTGACACATGGATCCAGGTGTGCAATATCCTGTCTCTGGTACATTTTCTTCTTCTGTCCCCCCACCTTGTTCAAGTGATTCAAATCTGAGGAAAGAAAAAGACCAGCCTGTTTTGCTTTTGCTATATTCCTATGGGATGCTGCTCCTTAAAGAGCACAGCTGCAATGCTGTGAGGCAAACAAGCCTGTCCGCCAGGGTTCAAGCTTTTCTCTACGGGTGGCCAGATTATATTCTCAAGAAAAACACCCAATAAACCCCTAGCATCACAAAAAAAATTTCAAACAGGCATGTAAGCACTTCCACATTCTCCACTTGCTTGTTCAGCATGAACACCAGAATTTTATTTTTCTCTCTACCATATGCATTTTTCACCAGCTGTGTATCATTCCTGTTTTAGAAAACATCACTTGGGAAAAGAAGAGGGTGCAAATGACTTTGCTTTGTATTCATGGAGAAATACATTATCAGGTAAAATCCACAGGCCTGGTCCCCTTGGTCCACCAAGACGGACATTGCCAAATATTTGCAGATTTGTTTTCCTATTTCCTTCGACCAAGTAGGTCAGTGAAATTGATACATATTGATAAAGTTCATGCAGCCCACTATCCACTATTCCCCTGGCAAGGATGGTAGTGAATGTTAGGGGAGGACATAAAGGAAGTAAGAAAGGCAATACCTGTAAGTAATCCTACCTGTTCAGCTTCCTCACGTGGGGGTTGCTGTTCATGATACTGTGTTTGCTTCCAATGGGCAGTCAATGCAATATCACTTCTAACCAGGAAAAGCAGATTTTGAAAAGGAAAGTGTCCAGCGTTATTGAACACACCCTTCCCTTCCCTGCCCCCCTACCCCCCACTTTACAGCTCAGCTATCAGTATCTTTAGCTTTCTTAGCTAGAGGACACAGGTGGGCTCCAGAGGGCACAAGGGCTGGGTGGTGGTGAGAGGGTCTGCAGAGACCAAGTCAGGACATCACAAGTCAGTTGACTCTGTATTACTCCCTGAGAATACCTAATTTCCCATTTCTAAAAGCAGGAAGGGACAACAATGCCATAATTGCCTTGGAAGAGTATCAGAAAGCTTAATGAAATAATATTTGTCAAGGACTGGAGGATCCTTGAGTATTGTGAGTGCTTTTGTGGCTTTACTTTGTCCAGTGCTGGTCGTTCACAAAATTACTGAAATGAAGGGCAGAATTTGAAAGTGGCTATTTCCACAGACCTCAGCAACCCCCAAACCTCCTTGTTTGAGCCTGCTCTGTGGTAGTTAATATTTTCTAGGTGTTGAAATGCTCAGACACATTTCTCCCCAAGGTATTTAGAACTGCAATCTGTGGAGGCAAATGAAAGGGACGTACTAGGAAACACATTAGAGCTCTTCCTGTGATCTTGTGATTCTTTCCCTTAACATTTTTCACAGTTTCAAACCAATGATTAACTTTCCATTAGCAAAATAAGGGCTATAAATGACCAGGGAAACCTGCTAGACGTGCTCTTGAACTAATGCTTTGGGCTGAGCTGGATTCTGTGCCGCTCTGGCGCTGGTGCATAGTGGGAGTGCAGAGGCTATAAAGTGTGTTCTATTACTGCAGGTAAATACCAGGAGAAACTTTGGCTCAAGAGAGCCTAAATACTGGGGTTTTTTACCTCCACGGTAACTGATCAACCAGATTAGGCAAGGCTGGAGTCAGCTGCCTGTGCAGTGGGCTGGCTGCCCACAGGGCATGAGCCAGCAGCCTGGCAGCAGCCTGACTCCCTGAGGTGCAAGTTACTCAGAAGACATTCCACTGAGTGCCTTCAAGACAAGCAAGAACAAGGATCCTCAGGTGGAAGAGGAAGGAGTTTTACAAAACAATCTCTCCAACCCAACAAAGAAAACACCCAAAATAAAACAACAACAAAATCAACCAGGAAGATAAGAGCTACTGAGGGTACTGAGATGGTGGTGGCTGTGGCAGATCACCATGGATGGGAGTGGGGGGAAGCCCCTAGGGGCAGCAGGGCATTGAGTCAATGCTCTGGCTTGGTGGGTAGGGGGGCAGTATGAGTCAGCAGCACAGAAAGCAACTGCATGGTTGTCACCCTCTGCTGGTGCTGACCGTGGTGGTCTTGCAGCCTCCAGGATGGTGAGCAACAGGGAGGGGTGACACAGACAGCGTGTCGCCCATGCACCATGGTTTGGTCACCAACTGCTCTCAGCTTTCAGCAGTTGCTAAAATACGGGCAGCAGCAGTACGTATGGTAAAGCTCAGTGTTTTTCCACTTGTGTTCAGCCTCACGGGAGCTCAGCTTCTGTGTTAGGGCCCTGGATACAACGGGTGGCACTCAAATAAAATTGCTCACAGGGGAAAACGCTACTAGGTGAGAGCAAGGGTGGCAGAATGAGGTTCTTAACAATCTTGATAGAGACTGCAAGCAGCCTAAAGAGAAGCCTAATTCAGATGCCTCCGTATGCAGCCTTTTTGATTACACCCACAAACCACCCACAACCTCCAAATTGCTATTCTTTAGAAACGCCCTGCAGCATTTTCTGTTTTCCAATATACAGCAGTGCTGTAGGCTTAGCTGCTGGATTTGTGCATGCACATGCAAAAATAACTAATGGAGAGCTTGATCAGACAGCAGGATCTTTTCTCAAATGACACATTTTAGTAATAAAGGAAATGTATTCTGTTATCCTGCTAGCATAGAATAATGAAACTGTAGCTTTTACCTCCCAGCTTTTTTCTCTTTCTCTCCTTTGAGTCTTGCAAAGCAGAAATGATCCCTGGCTTGTAGGCTGCAGCAGCCCACAGGAGCTTTAAGAATAGTGTCAGGAACTCACAAAGCCACGCTGTTAACTGGGGACTGGATCATTGGTGACACTTTGGAGAGCCATGCTGTCATTTCAAAGCAGTGAGGTACCCTGCAGGTGCCAAAGTCTGACATTTCGTGGCAGAGGGAGGCGGGTCCTGTACTGCTGAGACACATTAGTTTGGCAGGTTTGTCATGCAGACTGTGGTCTGGGAGATTAAATCCCTCTTCCTGCAGGTCCATGCTCATAATCTCTGTCCCTCTGCACTTTCAAGGAGAGGTGCAGCCATCACAAGGACCAGTGAATATGTTGCTTCCATGTTTTCCTTGTAAGACGTGCGTGCTGTGATTCGAATCCCCATCTTGGCACTGCTGCCTGTATTGCCCAGTTGCTGTAACTCTCAAAGCAGAAGACTAAAGGAAAACAAGATGAGGCTGGTATTTAGACTGCCCCGTGAATTTCTGTTTTGCTTCTTGGGCAACCGGGCTTTTGTTTTAATTGCAACCTCAATTTAAGGCACAGTAGAGAAGGAGATTGAGGGGAAAAAAACCCAACAAAACAAGCAAAACCAAAAACAAACAACCCTCCCCCCCAAAAAAACCCCCACAAACCAAAACTCCCCAACTAATTTTCTTCCCTTTCTTGCTATCAAGTGTGGCTTAAGAATGAAATCTTCCCAGAGAACTTCTGTAATCATAAATAAATCTAAAAGGAAAAAGAGAATAGAAGCCCTGCTCCTTCTAACACTCCTGGCCTTTAAACACACTTTAAAAATAATTCAGTGTTCTTCTCATCTTCCTATTCATTTCAGACCTCCATATTACCTGTTGTAACCACCATCCACACACAGACCCATAATGCCTTTTTCCCTACAATCTGGAAAGCATTAAAGCCTCCAGAGATATCAGAGGCAGAGAAGTATTGCTGGTTCTTTTTCCAGGCAGAGGAACTACTCCCACCAGCCTTTTTTCCTGGCACTGCCTTCTTCAACAATTTTTATTTGCAGGAAATCACATTCTCCCCTGTATTGTGCCTGTCCAGAGTTGTTATTGCAAGCCATCGACACTGGCCCACAATCCATCTGTAAGGCCACACGCCAAAGCAATGCCTCCTTGGTGTGATGCACACCCACCCCCAACACATGACTCATCCCATGTAGCCTTGCCTACCACTGCTTTCTGTGTGCCCCAAGAAGTGCCTGACATTGTATCTTAGGCAGCAACCATTCCTTTTCTGCAGTGCCCTAGTGCTGTACAGGACAGGGCAGCCAGCTGCCCCACAGCTTTGCTGCTGTCTTTGCTCTGCGTACACCAGATTATTCTGTGGGCAAATGTGCACTTTGGTGATGGGGAATTGGCTTATGCTCTCATGTTAGAAACAGCTTTAGAGGTGTAACTGCACATTTATTAGCCTTTTCGTCAAAGGAATCTGATAGCATAAAACGCAACTCGTAATCTATAATACAAACTCATCAAAACAAGCACACAAGAAGCTCATCAGCTTAAGTTACCTCTCAAATAAAGCTCCCTCCAAGGCTGCCCCCAGACTGCTGGCTCCTTGGTTCGCAGCTCTTCCCCAAAAAGAGCCTCCCCTGCCAGCCCCATGGCAGGAGAAAATCTCAGCCATCCTCTTGCAGTTTCCCCAGCGTAACTTACGCCTACATGTATAATTTGGTTTCTTGCCTTACTAATGATTCTATAAGCTATCTCAGAGGCCAGCTGCCAGAAGCTGATGTCTCTGTAAAGTGAGAATTGTTTGGAGCATGCAGAAAGGTACTGTGTTCTCCTAGCAACCAAAGTTGTAAAATAATGTAATCATATCCAAGATAATGTGATAAAAGATTATATGATGCTTGTATCGGGTTGTTATGGCAACTGAAATAAGCTTGAGTGCGTATATCCATCATTTCAAACAAATAATGCAATTGTCTGCAAAGCTACATTTCTAATTAATCCAGTTCAGTTTACCAGCATCTCCATTCATACATGCCTACTACAGGGCTGTTGTTAAGCCTTATTTTCATAGAAACATATAGTCATAAAATGATTTGGTTGGCAGGGACCTTAAAGATCATCTAGTTCCAGTCCCCCTGACACAGGCAGAGACACCTTTCACTAGACGAGGTTGCCTAGTGCTCCATCCAACCTGGCCTTGAACACTTCCAGGGATGGGGTATCCACAGCTTCTTTGGGCAACCTGTTCCACTGCCTCACTACCTTCACAGTAAAGAATTTCTTCCTAATATCTAATCTAAACCTACTCTCTGTTAGTTCGAATCCATTCTGCCTTGATCTGTCACTATATGCTCTTGTAAAAAGTCCCTCTCCATCTTTCTTGAGGATATGTCCAGCATCTTATCCACCAGCATTCCCAGTCCTTCTCAGCAAGGCTGATCTCAACCTGTTCATCCCCAGTCTGTACTGATGCTGGGCGCTGCCCTGACCCAGGAGCAGTACCAAGTACTTGGTCTTATTAAACCTCATGAGATTCCCATAGGTCCACTTCACAAGCTTGTCCAGATCCCTCTGGATGGCATCCTGTCCTCCAGGAGTGTCAACAGCACCACTCAGCTTGGTGTCATCTGCAACTTTGATGATGGGGCACTGGATCCCTTCATCCACATCATTAATGAAGATATTAAATGACACTGGTCCCCAATACGGACACCTGAGGGACACCACTTGTCACAGTTGTCCACCAGGACTCTGAGCCATTGACCATTACCCTTTGAATGTGACTGTCCAACCACTTTCTTATCCATCTAACAGTCCACTCATAAAATCCATCTCCCTCCAATTTAGAGAGAAGAATGTTGTGGGGGACTATGTCAAAGGCTTTATGGAAATCCAGATAAATGACATCTGTAGCCCTTTTCTTGTATGCTGTTGTAGTGACCCCATCATAGAAGGTCACCAGCTTAGTCAGGCAGGACTTGCCCTTCGTGAAGCCTTGCTGGCCGTCCTGAATCACCTCCCTCTCCCCCACGTGCCTTAGCACAGCTTCTAGAAGAATCTGGTCCATGACCTTCCCAGGCACAGAGGTGAAGCTGACAGCTCAGTAGTTCCCAGGCTACTCCTTTCAGCCTTCTTTAAAAGTGGGTACAATGCTTCCCCTTTTCCAGTCACCTGGGACTTCATCTGACTGCCATAACTTTTCAAATATCATGGAGAGTGGCTTAGCAACTACATCAGCCAATTCCTTCAGGATTCTGGGATGTACCTCATCAGGTCCCATAGACTTATGTACATTCAGATCCCTCACAGGGGTCACGAACCTGGTCTTCTCTTACAGTGGGAGAGATTTTGCTCCCTCAGTCCCCATCCTGCTGTCCATCCACTTGAGAGGTGTTGGAAGAGAGGTTGTCATTGAAGACTGAGGCAAAAAAATTGTTGAATACCTCAGCCTTCTCTTCCTGTGATGTTACCAGTTTTCCAGTATTGTTTATTGGGAGAGTACATCTACTTTGACCATTTTCTTGCCTTTACTCTGCCTCTGCCCAGTGTTTTCTTTTCAACCTTCTTTTTTGACCCTGCTGATGTAAAATCTGTTATTTCATCCCTGCATGTTTGAGTCAACAGCTATTTGCATTTCAATGCATCACCTGTAACATGGTCTTATTTTATTTTCCTTTCCAAACAACTTTGTTGCTTAGGGAAATGTTGCCCTAAGATGGTAGGATTTACTTAACCCTTCACCATCTCTATATCTTGATGAATAACCAAAACAGAACTTCCAAGAGATGAAAATACCTGGCCAAAGCCTGAGTGAAGATGACCCCTCAGCTCACCATGCTGACAGCAGCCAGGGAAAGAAACACACCCCAGGGAGGACACACTGCAGCCTCATCCATGCTGTCCAAATCCAGCACCCTCTGCTCAATTTCAGCTTACCCTCACCGAAACAGTGACCAATTTCTCAAGAAAAATCAATTGCATTGCTACAAAGTTTCCAGTTCTTATAACAAGATGCACTTTTTTAAAAAAAATTCCCACGTCTTTAGATTTCTTCCTTCTGAGACTGAATAAAACTCTAATTTCCATAGAGTGCCATCCTGAAATCAGCCCATCTCCTGTAATAGTCCCAGTGAGCTTATGTGGGGAACTAATTGTTTTCTGGATCAGGATTTTATTCTATGGTTCATTTCTGAGCTGTGATTTTTGAAGCAATTAAAAAAGACACAATATTTAAACTGATACCTCTGTTAAAATGTAGGGGTTTTTGCGTTTTCTAAATTTCCTCTTTCCCACTTCCCCATCCTTGTAGTACATGGGGAGAGTGATGATTGATGGGAGCTGGTCGAGCATTGTGCCACAGCTGCAGGTAGGAGGGCATAAACTTCCTGCCAACCCACCTGAGCTGTGCCCTCCGAAGGCTGCTCCTGCTGAAGATGCCAAAGAAGCTCAGCTGGAGGCAGCTGTGCAGGCAAAGGAGGAGCAGCCCTTTCCCTCCACCCCAAGCCCAGTGCAGAGGAAGGTAGTTAATGATCTTATCCCTCCATTCTTCCATTATTCACCTTTGTGCTGAGAGCACAACCTGCATTTGGGGTGCCTCCCCTACACTTAGTTTGTTTTAGCCTGTGAACTGCTCACCTGACATATCAGTGAAAGCTTTGTCACTTTCAGTACCTCAAAGGGGAAAAAAACACCCCACAACAAATCTAAACACCAGTCAAGAAGGCAGAAAGAAGGAAATGGGGTTGATGAATAACTTCATCTGCCTCTGCAGCTGGAGCAGAGCAACAGAGAGGCACTACCTGCCTGGTCACCACTCTCTGCAGGATGCCTCTGGCAGTGCCCATTTTTCCCATCTGGTGGAATATTTGGGGCAAACACCATGCAGTCCATGGGCCAGCGCCAAGCTCTTCCCCATGCAATGGCAGTACCAACCCAAAACAAAGATAACTGAGCCCAGCAGGTTCTGTGTGGAAAACCAGCCACAGCAATGGGCTAAGCCTAAAAGCATCAGAGCTATTTGCCATGTAAGCCTTAGTGCTTGGTTTTAGCCCTTCTGGTATGTTTATTTCTACACTGCAGAAAATTTCCCAGAGGGCATATGCAAAATGAGGGAAACAAACCTTAGGAAAATATCATTTATCCAGCTTTTATTTCTTCTTTTTTTTTTCTTTTTGCACAATGATGAAAACAAGACAGGTAATGTCCTTTCTGTAAAGGTATGAGTAGCTTTTTGGATGCATTCAAAATGCTTTTGTGAAAGAGTTAGTAACATAAGAGCTTTTAAAACAATATGCTCTATATCCAAATTAAAGTAGCATAATGTGTAATACTCCTAAAATTTACCCATAACCTTCCAGCTTCCAGTTCTTGAGAATGAGAACTAGAAAAATTGGTTTAATTTATTTTTGATACTGTACTAAGACCCAGGGAAATGCCTGACTGAGTGACATCATGTACTTCATAAGATTCACACCAACTGCACCATCCTTCTGCACTTGCAGTCTCTACCAATTAATCCCAGTCTGTAATACCTCTCCTGCATCTGAGTGTGAACCAGAGATTCAACAGGAGCAGCCAATATATGCTGGGAATGCAGAAAGACATAAAATATATTGCAAGGTGGGCATTGCACCAAACAGGTACTTGTCTTGAAACCACAAACCAGGGGCTCCCATTCCCTGAACACATGCTGAAGGACAGGTACACTACCTGCAGCAGACATTTGCTCATTTTATAACTTGTTCAAGTTCCTCCAAACAGTTAGGGCTAGGGTTCATATTTACTAGGAATTTAACTAAACAGGGATACCTGGACATGAATTTAATCTTTTCATAGGTCAGTTTTTCAGGCAAGAAAACATCAAAATCAGCCTATAACATTATTTGCTCACATATAAACACTAGAGACAAAAAAAGGAAAGAAGATCTGTTATCTTTGCCTCCTTAGATCTCACAATCTTAATTTGGAAGTCCAACATCTCTGAGCACTTACTAATAATCCTAGTGGTGATACATAAAGAGTTGGAGAAGTTTCATACAAAACAATCTTGCTCTAGCTACCTCTCTCTTTCAGGCTCTTTGCATGGCTTCATCAGAATGAGTTATGCCAGCAAGACAAGAGTGGATCATTTATAAAGCTCATATAAATGATGGATTCAGAAAGTGTTTTGTGTTCTAGTTGATAGGCATTAATTGTATGCAAAATGGCATACAGCAACTAATCATGCCTCTTTCTGGCAAGGTAGTTACAGCCATTCAGATAGGGAGACCATTTATTTGGATATTTCTAAGCTAGTCTTACAAGCATTTTAGGCTTTTTCTTTAAGAAAGAGCAAGGTACAATTTGTCCAATTCTTATAAATTAATAAAAGATGCAAATCTAGTCATCTGCATGAAGAAAATGGGAATCTAGGAAAGGCTGTTTCTAATCCAAATCCCCACGCTGACTCCCTCTGCAGCAGCACGGAAATTATTTTCTCTGTTCTCAGCCCCAGTTTTCCCCCTCAAGCACTAATGCTAATTATACCTGCTTCACTGAGGTTTTGTAACAAACAGCCTGCGTGTGAAAACTACTTTGATGCAAGCAAGCGCCAAGTTTTAGTAATAAACATATGGTGAATGACATTTTGCCTGGATTTATGCACTGGAAGAGTTTACTTAAATCAGATTTAGAATCTGATAGCGAGTCGGAGAAACACTGCACTGTTTCTCAATCAATAAATAAATACTTGCTTGTATCCTGTGCTTTAAATACATGAAAGCCTGGCTCTGTGCCAGGCATTAGACAGACAGCTTGCCTGGATTTTTTTGCCCCTATCTTTGGTTTTTTGAGCTCATCATTCTCCCTTCCATGTTTGGGTTTAAGGGGAGAGGGGCAGGCAGGAAAGAGGTGGGACCATCCAGGGCAGTATTCCAGCACCTGTGAGCCAGTGCAACACCCTTACACAGGAAAAATTTTATAGCCAAAAAGCTCACAGAGAGGAAGGTGGACCAAATCTAGATCCAGCCATTCCTAAAACTAGGCAGAAATGGAAATAAGCTTTTTAAAAGTTTCTCCGGTAACAAGGCTACTCTGGCCAGAAATACCTCGAAATAAAACCATACCTGGTATCTGTCATCTTGAACTTCAAACTACTATACAAATTACATAAGTAAATTAGAGACTCTTTATTTTAAAGGGCAGGCACTGACTTGGATAACTTAAAAATTATTTACAATTGCCTCTTTGTCAAAGAGGGAGAAGGAGGAGGGGGAAGAAAGGAGATTGAAATCCTGACACAAACATAGCACTGCAGTGACCCTGTGCAAAATGAGAGGCACACAAAAGTTTTCAGCACTGCAAAGAGCTCAGTCCCAAAATGCTTTAATTGCAAATCTCCTATGAGGTGAACTGGTTTTCTTTCCTTCCTTGCTCTGGAAACTGATTTTTCAATTTCAAATTATCTGAGCCAGGATGACTCTGTGGCTGAGATCTCAGCCCTGCTGGGGTCCAATGGCCTTCCACGAGGCTGGGAGCCCCCTGCCCCAGCCACACTTCCTCCCACAACTGCAAACTCTTGGGAATGCTTTTCTGATGGCTTCACAAGCACTCCATGAATGCTCATCAGAAATTGCTTTCGTTCTTTTGTTACTATTTAATGTAAAATTTTCATCTTGAAGGAGAAAGACCTTTTGATTCAGAGGCAAAACTGAAAACTAATTTCA
Source organism: Dendrocincla fuliginosa (assembly GCA_035047845.1). NCBI lineage: Eukaryota > Metazoa > Chordata > Aves > Passeriformes > Dendrocolaptidae > Dendrocincla > Dendrocincla fuliginosa. The sequence goes on from JAWWMO010000138.1 coordinate 23,212,468, forward strand.
TATTAAGGCTCTCAATTACTTCTTCTCAAGTAAGTGTTTCCATATGGACAGTTGTATGACATAGTGGGATAGAACACTTTCTGCTTCCTTCAGCTGCAGCTGCTGACAATTTTCATAACACAGAATGGATTCCTTCACTTCAGTCTCAAATTAACTTTCCAAGATACCTTCTCCGCACCCCCCATCTTAAATTACCAGTACAACAATCCCACTGGAGAACTGGGAAAATGAGGGTATAAAAATGTTTAATTTTTCTAATAGTTTTAATTACCATGTATTTTTATAACCCTGTGATTTCTCACATCACTGTGGGATAGCTGTTCTAATTTGAGTGGTGACAATGTACGTGGGTATGGAATTAAAATTAAATCTTTCATGGTTACTAACAGCTATCATTAACCTCTTCTAGCAAAGTAAAAGGCCCTGTATGATCTCCAGTGGGAGATCTGCTCCTCCAGTTCTTCTGCCCCTAATTTCCTTCCCCAGCACCACACAAGAGAATGCTGGCTAGGGCTAGGTTTAAGGCTTCGAACAGCAAATTGAATAATCTGTTTTCCCTTCTGTCAAGGATGTCAGTCTCCTAGAGGAGTTGAGACAGATCCCAGCAGTGGACTGCCTTCCCTCAGGACACAGCAAAGGCAGACACAAATACTACTTCTCACTGAAATAATTTTATTTTTTTATTCCCTCCACAAGTCTTTGCAATTCAGTGGGATGCTTTGTTTGCCAGCAGTGACAGCTGAACAGGCCTGTCCTCAGGATCCTCTGATGGCTGGCTTCCTCAGTATGTAGAGTCTGGCTTTTCCGTCCTTTCTTTCTAGCAAAACCATAAAAAGTGACAGCAGTACTCTGAATACGTCCAGTAACACAAAACAACACTGGGGTTCCTCTGTGTGGAGAAGATCACTGAAATTTCTATTTCCATTTCAGGTTCCTGGCTGATATGCTGGGCAAATGCACCCATCTTCTGCATCTGTGTTTGGAAACCATTTTAAGACCCCAAAGGATTTTCTCATATGTGAATTTTGTGATCAGATTTGTGTCAAATGGCCAGCAACTGTACTTACTGTTTACAGTGTTACCCGAGGGCACAGATGCCTCAAGATCTTGTTATCTCGTAGGTTTGCTAGATTTACTATTGCTTGTCAGAAGTCCACAGGAGCTTCCATATCTTCTTGGGCACCCTCATGGATCCTCTGGTGCACAACATGCTATCTGCCATCCCTTGGAAAAAGAAAAAAAAACAGAGAAGAAAGACATCAACATTTGCAGTATTTCTTGGGTGTTTGTTTTTACACAGCCCTTATTTTATGCACTTTTGCAGATCAAAAGCCAAGTTGCTTAGTAGGGCTTTGCTGTTTCCCAGGCATTGCCTCTTCCCTTGCAGGGTGCCAGTCTTCCCAGGCTTTTACCTTTCATCCCTCTGAACAGATAACCCTGATGCTTCACCCTGGGACATCTCCTGTGGCCAGCTTTTTCTGTCTCAAGAGTTAAAAGGGATATCACTACCTGAACCTCATCAGGTTCTAGCTGGGCTCTGGAAACCTGGGACCTTTTTATCTGCCCATGGAACTACTCTTGAAGAGTTCAGAGAGCCAGATGGTGAGCCTGACCAAGCCATGCTGTGTGCCTTTTTGACATTTTTTCTTCTATGCTTACTTCTTCAGCCCTGTTATCTGTGGTTTGAGACATGCAAACATGAGAGATGGGTTTATGGAGTTACTCAGGATGGGGCATGTCCTGGAGGACACTTCTCCTACCAGACAGAGAAAACAAAGAGGAAACAAACCACCAGCAGCTTTCATCACAAAGGCCCTTCTCTGGTTTTCATAAGTCTCAGGCAAGAGGAGGAGATTGAGGGAAGTTTGTTGCTACCCAATGTTTCCAAATTTGAAAGCCCCAGTGATTGCAGAAGGGACCCAAGACTACCAAAGGTCTGGGTGGTAGAAATATCTCTCTTAAGAAAAGCCATACTAGCAAAACAGCCTTGCTCCTCTCAGCCCAAAAAGAGTTGGAAGAATGAGAAAGCCAAACAGCTTTCCCTCAGTAAACACGATGATCACACTCCTGTGCCTCCTTTGTTGGTCTGGTCTTAACAATTATGGATGTACCCAAGCCTGTGGGAGTGAGTGGGATCATCCCAAAGCACATACCAAGGAGTCCCACCCATGGCATGCACGAGTGTCCCGGCTTTTGGGCAGGCAGCTGAATAACCTTTCTGTGTAGATAAGACTAATATGGAAAAATAAAAGCCAAACAACAACAACAAAAGCAGCAAAATATGAGAATAAATTACTATGTGATATGAACATATCCATAAATTACAAGGATAATGACTTAAATTGTCACTCCATAGCTGATGTATTTGTGCATCAGAGGCAGTATTTTATAACTATATAAATTGGGCTGCTTTACAGATGTTACTTTTTCTAATTCCCCATTGAAAAACTAAAATGCTGATCCAGATGACACAGCTGGTTAACACAAGCATTGTATTTGCAGATTTCCAAGAAACCTGTTGGGATGACTTGGAAAAAATATTTGGTGTATTATTTATAAGAAACACTAGCTTTCCAATGCCAGATAATTCACTTAAGATGCTATAGCAATGTGTTAGGTTCAGCTGAGCAAGGGATTTCCAGCTTTGCACAATTATGGTTTTGGCAGCTAATACTGCTTGCAGCAGGGCTTTTTCCCCTTGGTTGTTTAGTTTTTGTTTTTCTTTTTTTTCCCCCCATGCAAAAACTAACTAAATCCCTGAGTTTCTTCCTATGCCCTAGAATATAAATTTGCAGGTTTCAAGGCAAATTTGTTTTCTTTTAAATCATGCTATTTTGCTTTTGAAGGTAAACCCAGGATTATTTAACCGCTTGGAAATTCCGAGTTCACGGTTCTGGATGGCTCTGGATGTGTGTGCATGGTCTGTCCCGCGCTTAGAGGTCTGTGGGACCAGATGATCAGCGACAGGAGAATGAGGAAGAGAGCAGGAGAAGAGATGCTGGGCTTGCAGCGAGTGTGACTGCATGGAAACTCTTCAGACCAGATCCTGTAGTGACACAGCAGAGATGAGGACAACTCGCCCATGCTCCTGGGCCATGGGAAAAAGCATGGCCTAGAAACTGAGAAGTGACATTTTCTTGACTCAAACACTGCAGAAGGGTGAACCTTGAGTGCAGTTTTAACACCTAATGGAAGACAAGTAATTAGCAACAACATTAATGAACATAAATATTGGTCGTCTCAGCCCTCCAAGATTTTCTGACATGGAAAGAATAACTGCACATATCAAAGGCTGGAGGGATTTGGGCTCTTTGCTCTTCCCTTTCTAGTTGAAAAACCTAAGCACTGACTTCCATTTCTCTCCTCTAAGACCTTTCTTCTCTGAAAAGACAAAGGCTGATGGAGAAGCAATGATCTAATACTTACCAGTGCTCTGTCTTCTGAAGATCAAAAAAAGAGAAATACCTCTATTTTCAAAAGCAGGATGAGGGGTTTTTCCTCTTCATATTTTATTCATTGCATGGCAGTCAAAAACTTCCCTTCTGGCTTCACCTTGGTCTGTCAAGGCAGCTCCCAATGTCAGGGCTCTTGCAGCAGCTCCCCAGGCAGGGTGGAGAGGCCAGCCCAAGGAGAGGTCAGAGATGGAGATACTGCTGTTGTGAAACAAACCCATGAACTGAAGACAGCAGGTTTCTCTTCCCAGGGGAAAGATGCCTTAGGGCTATGGGCTGGCAGTCATCACATCTCCTCTGGGTTCCTACAGGGAAATACACCCAGGGAAAATTTAGTTAATAGGAAGGGTCAGCTCCATGCACCAGTGTGCCAGGAGGTCCCTGGTGATCAATAAAACAAGAGCAGGTATTTACATGAACTGTGGTCAAAACTTCTGGGATTAAATTAATCTCTGTGAAGACCAGTTTATACAGCCCTAGGAACCATCAGGTATCAGAGAGCATCAGAAGCACTGGGTGCTGTCAGGTACCAGCTCCCAGGCTGTCTCGAGCTGGCATGGAGGCAGAAATGGAAATGGGCATCACTTAAGGTGCACTGGCTTCTCAGACTGCTGTGTGGCACAGCTTTCACACAGCTCCTTATTAAAGAAATGGATTGTTTCTACAAGAGGTACCAGGCATGGGGGAAGGTGTGTGTGGAAAAAGCTGCATTAGCCCCAGAATCTTTGTGAAGGGATGGTTGTGCTCCTTGACAGAGGGAAGGGAGCAGGTGCTGTCCCACAGAATGCACATCAGGAACGCGTGTTCTCCCTTCATCCACCAGCCACTTGTGCCAGTGTGACCTCATGCACAACTCCTGCAAAGCAGTTTCCAGGGTTCCATCTTAGTAGAGGTTGGATTAAATTAATGAATCCCTAAGTATTTCTCTAGTTACCATGTTAGGTCACCGCCAGCCAAAGGATGGGCCCAGGAGAAGCAAGCAGGGCATGATGGGAGCTGAGGAGCCAAGGAGTCCACCTAATTTTTTGCAGCAATTGACTCTGTCTGGGAAAGGCTGCAGCAGCGTGGTTGTGGGTGTCCTGTCAAAGCACTGCTCTCTTGCTAATAATGCACAGATTTCACCTGTGTGAGATCTATCTGCACAACAGCTAAATGAATCCAGGTCCCTCCTGAGTGTCCCAGACAGGGAGGGATGGGGGGCACCAGTGCTGTACAGGGGCTGGAAGTGGAACCCCAGTGGGTTTGACAGACTGACAGCTAGTCTGCCTAGCAGGGGTTCCTGAAGAAAAACAGGGGAGCTTGCAGGAGGAGCATGTCAAGGATGGATACCTTCCCTGCCTCTAGGGATCTTTTCCTCATTTCTACCCCAAGAGGTTGCCCTGCAGCTGCAGGGTTTGCCGGGCCATCTGCCTCTGCCTGAAGAACCACACTGCAAAGCTTTGCTTTCATTTGAAGCCATCTCCTGCTCTTTAGGCTATCAAAAATCCAAATCATGCAAAAGCCCCCCACAAAACCTGAAACAAAGCAAAAAAAAACCCCACCTCAGAAGGAAAAACCCTGCTGCAGCTGGCCACTGCACAACTGCTCTGAACCCTGCCAAGGTGTTGGGTTCAAGGAGATGATGCAGAGCTCAGCCAAACAAATTTGCAAGGCAGAGCACTGAGCAGGTCAAACACTTGTGACCCCGATTTTGAGAATAGTTTGCCTGATTTTTCAGTGGGCTGATGCAGCCTGCTGAGGGACCTTCAGCCAGAAAGAAAAGTGAACAAAAACTGTCACGGATGACTTGCTGCAGGGGGCCTAAACTGACTGAAATGGTGGTTCTGATAGGATGCCAGAAAGCTCTATTAATTAATGGACTGGCAGTGGGAACCACGCAGACAGAACCAGTCCCTGCCTGTACCCACTGAGAGCTTCCTCTTCCCAGTCCCACCAGCCAAGACGCCAGGAGGGCAGAGGGGGAAGCAACAGGAACATGCTGGTGACGCATGGGTCTGCCACTGCTCCCTCCCTCACTCCTCATGCTCCCCTTATCAAGGCTTGCATCCTCGCCCAGAGGCAACCCAGGTGCCTACACATTAGTTTTTAATGAAGGATATAACTGTGCATCGCAACAGGATGTGAATGCAAAGACAGCCTGGAAGTTTAAACATGAGCTCTTAAGGTACAGTTGTCATGAAAGCAAACATCCCTGCCAGTACACACAAATCACTGCACTGTGCTGCCCTGGGCATCACAGCAGCAGCCACCTATCCTGTCCTGCAACCAGTGCCAGCCCCAAAAACCACCCTCTGTCCCCACAGGGCTAGGACAGACACACCACCTTGGCCATGCAGATGTCCCCAAAAAAGCACAGCAGTAAGATCCCCGATGCTGACACATTTTAGCTTCTCTCAGCAGTGGAAACCAAATATTGCCACCATGAGCCAGCCAGACTTCAAAAAATTGCTACCAATAACTTACAATCTCCCTGGAAACACATTAGTTGGCTTTGCAAAGAGCAGGACCCATATTTGCAGGTGACAATGGCTTTTCATTTATTTATTTATTTCTCTTCGACTCCCTCCCCAGTACTGTGTCTAAACATCCCTGGGTTGTAATTAGCAGTGTGCTGCTTTCCCACTGCTTACAAAAGTGCAGAGAAAAGCCAGAATGTGGTGGGCAGGGAAACACAAGCGGGATTAAATACCAACATAAATCATTCCGAGGGTGTAGGACCAGGAACAATTTTATTTTTCACATTTCACTCAGTATTTAAAAAGTACAACCACCTCCCAGCTCCAAAAGACACCTCCTCGTCTCCATTGTGAAATGAAAACGAGGGTGATGTGTGATTCCCATCCTCCAGGCTCCCTCCCTGATTCTCACCAAATTCTTCGCTGCCCCCTTGGATGCTACCAGCTGCAGCTCAGCCCCAGCCCCACACACCCCACGCTTGGCCAAGTGCTTTGGACCAACCTGGAGACCAGATCCAGCACAGAAGCCACTGGTCATGTGCAGGGGCAGTCTGCCAAGGGAGGATGTCCCCAGTGGCCTTAGACCATCTGAATAATTCCTGTTGCTGGCCTCTCTCTATGTGTACGTATTTTTCCATCTGCAAAACTGGTGTGTCTTTCCCCTCTTTTCGCTCCTGCTTTTCCAGCAAGCAGCTGTCCATTGCAGGGCTGTCCCACACTCTTCCCTCCCTCCCTCCCTCCCTCCCTCCCTCTCTGCCTTTGCTTCTAGGTTTGTTATGTATTAGCTGCAATGGCTTCTGGAAGTGTTGCAGCATCGTATTTCTCACTGCTTGCCCTTTTTTCTCCCCATACCTTAAATATGAGCTATTTGTCATTTTTCAGGAAATCTGTATTAGGAAGGTTTTGGCTGCTCCAAGAGGCTGTGAAGTTCTGGGAGAAAGCTCAAGCAGGAGCTGTGACCTCTGCCATATTCCCTTCTCCTCCTCCTGCTTGTGAGGCCACGGGAACCCTCACCTCGCATCCCCTCCCTGTGTGCTCCAGCTCCATCTCATCCCACAGCTTGCAAAGATGAGTGTGTGGCTTCTGCTGAGCTGCCTTGCTGGCTCCAAAATCTGAGGGGAGCTTTTTGTCAGCTGAGGCTGGCCCCCATATCCTGCTCCACACCGTGGGGAGCCTTGCACTGAAATCGGTGGAAGAGTGAGCCCAGAAGCTGCCCACACTGAGGAGAGGGTCTCACCAACTAGTTCAGAGTAATGCTTTTCTATCTTTTTAAAATAGTTTTTCCCCTATGATTTGCAGGATTAGGAACAAAAGGTTCTAGTTGTTTTCCTATTCTCACTGAAACCAAAGTCTTTTTGGGAGTGCTGGAGCAGAGTGATGGGGTGGGGTGGGTGCATGTTCCTCATGAGGCTCTTCCTGGCATGGCACAGCCAGGACCAGAGCAGGGAAAGCACAGGCTGCTTGCAGGGAGCTGGGGGCACTGTGGACTCAAGTCTTACTGCTCCAACAAGCCCTAGCTCAGTGTGAAAGCTGTGCAGACGGGCAGACAGCACAGAAGGGCTCTTACCTCCCGTGAGCAAATACCGTTCCTGTGCTTGGGAGGTACAAACATCACGGGGATGCAAGCATGTGAACCTCCTGTCTCTCCTTAGTGGGACACTACCTTGCAGAGGCTGATGGACACATGCACAGCCAGCCCTTCAGCTGCACACACTTTGCTGCATTTCACACCACAGTTCTCGCTGAGAGGGGCAGGAAAATGTCTGTCAAACATAGGTTTCCTTAGCCTGTGTTCCCATGCCTGACTGCCTAGATTTGTACAGCAAACCCAAGAGGGTGTCTGGGGCTGTTGCGTGTAATTACAAGGCTGATAATTTTATCAGGTGTAATCTCGCCCTACCTCTGTGCAGCCCTGCACAGATAAGCATGGGAACAGCTCTGTTGCTTTAAGCAAGGAACCTTGCCACGTCAAGGAGTGAAAACGCTGCAAATCCCTCCCTGCGCTTGTAAGATAAATCCACTCCAGCCTCTTATCAGTTGCAGCACAGGGTCCCAGAGCCAGCCTGCACATCCTGGAGAGCACACGGGACTCTGCGGAAGATAAAAATCAGCAGCTCGTAATTACCACCACCATCAGCTCAGGGGGTTCAATCCCTCACAGTGCAAATGCCTTCTCCCCTGGGGAGCCCCATCTGCAGGTTTCCAGTGATGGCAGAGACCCTGCACACACCTCAGTTACCACCCACGAGATTTTGGGCATCACAGGCTGGATTTAGAGAGCCCCGCTGTCACCACGGCAACGGGTTTCACTTAAACATAGTGATGCCCAAGTCCATAGGGATGCCCAG
>JAWWMO010000138.1:23220823-23325326 GCA_035047845.1 Dendrocincla fuliginosa
GCCCACAGGGATGCCCAGGCCCATAGGGTTGCACAAGTCCATAGGGATACCCAGGCCCATAAAGATGCCCAGGCCCACAGGGATGCCCAGGCCCACAGGGATGCCCAGGCCCACAGGGATGCCCAGGCCCATAGGGTTGCACAAGTCCATAGGGATACCCAGGCCCATAAAGATGCCCAGGCCCATAGGGATGCCCAGGCCCATAGGGATGCCCAGGTCCCTAGGGATGCCCAGGTCCGTATGCTCCAAACCTTGCATGGCACAAGGAGGCGACACCATGAGCTCCTCACTGGGGGCCGTGTTGATGCTCGCCACGGAGCAGGGCTGAGGGCTCTGACCAGGAATGGTTTGGCCTTTCTGAATATTTTTGCTGGACGTGCGAATGACTTGTCTGGCGTGAATAAAGGAAGAGAAGAAAGGAATTACCGTCCCCCCTTTCTTCCCAGCAATTCATTTCAGGGGAGGTGTCCCCTCTGGACGCTCTTGAAGGATGTACCTTGCAAGCCTTTATTGCTCTGAGCTACACTCTGCAAAACTGCAGCTTTCCAGGAAGGAAAGGGAGGGGGCTGTGGGAAGCATCGGGCAGCTGCACAGCCACCAACCACCCCGCACGTCACTAGGGGTGGTGGCAGCTTTTGAGGAGGACAAGGTCCTCACTGGAGGCCTGGCAGTTTGGGGGACCAGCAGAAATCATTAAGGTTGGAAAAAACCTCTAAGATCATGGAGTCCAACAGTTAACCCGGCACCACCAATTTCACCACTAAGCCATGTCTCTAAGTGCCACATCCACGCAGCTTTTGAACCCTTCCAGGGATGGTGATTCTCAAGCCATCGCATCCCTCGGTTCCCAGCAGCTGTTATGGGAGAATTCACCGCGAGCCACTGATCACACCAGGCAAGTCCATCCTGCAACAGCCATCCTAAAGAGTTTAGTACTCAAGCCAATTACAAACCCCCAGGGTTTTATTCCAGTGATGTACAAATGCTCACACAAGCGTAACTTAATTTAATTTTCAGCGCTCAGCAGAATGCATTTTTTGTTGCACCTCAGCTGTGTCACAGAGATAAATGATGTGTTTAGTCTTTTGACAATTTTGCTAAAGCTTCATTCCCAGCTGATCTCTTTCAAATGATCCGTATTTCAGGGGGGTTTATCCTTAATTAATCTTTTTTATAATCAAAAAGGGTGTTTTGGAAAAAATGCATTTTCTGCTATTAAGATCAAACATTCTCTCACTCCTCTCTTATTTCCTTCCATTCCCTGAGCCTTGGCCTTTCAATGCCCTTGCAAGCAGGCAATCCCTGAGACCTCTCCGGTACATGTGATACTGCAGGAGACTGGAAATATTTCAGAGCCAGGAAATAATGACAGTTATTCCATTAGATACAAAGATTTTCCTCCACAAACTTCACTAAAAAAGCATTACACAGTTAATAACATTACCTAAACCTCCCTTTCAGCTCTAAGTAGCCCAGATACACTTTTGTCCTGCTGCTCCATGCCATCACTCTTCTCCTTCGCTCCCTTTGCTTTGGCAGTTTGCTGAACCGCACAGAATATTTTCACCACAATAGGTGCTCTCATCATCCTGATGTGCTCTCATCAATTCCGATGGGATGCTGACCCAGCAGCCCTGCTGAACTCCTGCAGGTTTGGGTTTCCTGCAAATATGTGCAGTGTGCTCAGGGCATGGCTGTCACGCCACGATCAATAAGAAAAATAACAATAATGTTACCCAGACATACACTTTTAAGCTCAAAACTGCTGCTGGGCTCTGCTGAGAAATTTTGGCTTAAGTGAGCTGCAGTTACCCCTCCCAGACCCAGCCCCCTTGGAGCAGGTGCTGTGGGGTTTGCACCCACTGGTGCCAGCAGCAGGGAGGGGCTGCAGGTGCTCTTGCTGATGGTGCTCTTGCACACAGGCTGAGAGGCTTTAAGCCATCACCAGGTCACCTCTGTGCTTCAGCTTTCCCAGAGGGTGGGTAGAAAGTCCCTTGGTCTTTCTAGATAAGGGCAGTGAAGCAACCCAGATGAAGGGCCAGATTAGACATGCAGATAGAGGGCGGAGGAGGAAGGCAGACATGGCAATGTCCCACTTTTATATCCTGTTGCTTGATGCCTGTGTGATAACAAGGCAATCAAATGCTGAAACAGATCATATTCTCTCCCCAAAACACCCGTGCTAGTGACATATATGTATCTATTTCTATCCACATATCCCCTGGAAGGCAGAGCCTGCGCTGACGCTACATTCACACTCCTGAAGAAGCCGTGACGAGGAGTAATTCAGATGCACTAAATACAAAGGTTAAGTTGGGTTAACTGTGTTTAAAAACAACAATAAAAGCACAATCTATAAGAAGAGGAAAATCAAGTAGTTTCATAGATAGTTTTACTTAAATCTTCATACTCTAAGACTAGCACAGGAGCAAATATGCCAAAGACCAAGCCAGCAAGATATTCCAGGCAGTGCAGAACAGCTGTGTGCTCTGTAGCTACTGCACAGATACCTTTATCTTAATAGCTATTTATACCCTAATAGAATAATTCATTGTAGATCACAGAATCACAGGGACCTCAAAGATCATCTAGTTCCAACCCCTCTGCCGTGGGCAGGGACACCTTCCACTAGATGTCATAGCACATATTTCACTCATTACAGAAGACCACCGCAGAGGTACTCATTCACAAGGGTGAACCCCTTGAGTTTCAGACAATCCACATGATGGCTTCCATGGTTTAACAGAAGACATGTAATTTAGGAGCTGCCAGCCTAGCCACAGTGGGGACTGTGACTGGGAAGCTGGGTGAATCAGGACCACGAGTATTGACCTCATTCTCCCCATTCCCTTTCGGGAAGCTGAAGATACACATCCCCATGGAGCCTGGGCCAGGGCAGGCCTGCTTTTATACACCTTTGGGTGTAAAACTCTTGGCTCCCACAGAAGCAATTTGCTCTGACTTGGTGGGCTGGATGGTGTCTCCCTGGAGAGGGCTCTGACAGGAGCTGCTTCCCTGGTGGTTGAGCTCTCCCTGAGTCCCCTGGCAGCATCGGCGGGGCCTTCTGGGGACGGGAATTCCTGCACCCCCTCCGGAGCTTGCATGAGTCATCGAGCTGTCAGAGATGGAAGGTTATTTCTGGATTCAACTTTCTGGACTGAGGGAAACACTGCCATGTCAGCACCCAGCTGTGCTTTTAGGAGGTGCGTTGTTTGGCAAGTCTTGCAAATCTATTTCCCTATGCAAGCACACGCATGAATCACTCCTTGTAAGAAAAAGCTGTAGGGGTGAAAGGGCCAAGAGAAACTTTGCTGGAAGTTAGAGAAGGCAAAGCTGACCATTATTTCTTTCTCCATTGTAACTAAAATAGCTCCCACTGAGGCAGAAAAGAGCAGATGCACCCCTTCTTTCTCTATCCAGAGCTGATCCCTCAGCTTGTTTCCCCCACCAGCTCCTCAGCAAGAATCAGTACTATCACCTATTGATGCCAACCTACTTCTGCAACATCAGTGCTTTTCACTATGTATGTAAAAGCTTGTTACCAATATTATTTCCTTATCTCCTGAGAGAAAATTATTGTCTTACTCTCCTGCCAAGTCACCCTTTCCCCACAAATACCAGTGTTTTCCTAACACTCCCAAGGAATACTCCTGAATCTGTTAGGAACAAAAAGCTCGAGCCAGCAGTCTTCTGGTGATGCTCCTGCGCTCAGGGCCAGTCTTTATGGAATTCATTAGGTTTTATTCTGGTTTTTCTGAGTAGCAGCTGCCTGGACATGTGGGCATCTAGGTCCAGTCAGTGTGGGGGATAGCAGCTGCATGGGGAACTGAGGTAAGGACACTCCTGAGGTCGTAAGGAGCTGTGATCCTGGTGCATCCAGGCTGCTTTGGGGACCGCTGCTCTGTATCTTCTCCATGCATGAAGATGGGTGCTGCAAACCAGGGCTGGCAGTGGTCTCTGCCTGCCCAGCAGGCAACTGGCAGAGCCACAGGAGATCTGGGAAAAGGAACCAGTGGCAAAGCAGCGGCTGTGAACAAAAGAGAGAAAAGGAAAAGGGACAAGAGGGGAAGAAAATAAAGAACAAGAAAAGAAACATGGAAAGCACGTCCTTCAGCGGTAATCCCCCCTAGTAATCATGATCCTCCTGAGTAATCCTAGTTTTCCATGGAAAACTGGTAAAGGTGGACAGAGACAGATGCAAAAGGGAAGTGTGAAACAACTTACAATTCCACAAACATTTCTTGCTTTGCTATTTTTCTATCTGCCAAGTTTGAGGAACCTTTTTGCCATCCAGAATTTCCTCTCCCAGCATCGACAGCTGTGATCTTCCTTCCACCTGCCTCCATTCCACTTTACCTTTCTTGTACACTTTCCTAACTTATTTCTTAAATGGGCAGACAGCTCGTCATGCCCATTTTGTCAGTAGCTCCTTCAAGATTTAAACCTTTGCATATGATTATGCTCAGACCAATGGCCCCACGGTTACTCCTTATTTATATATACTTCTGTACTTACATATTCTCCATGTATATTTTCAAAATATACCACCCATTCAGAGCTGTTAAAAGAGCATTGCTATTTGACAAGTAAGCAAATGTGGTATTTTCTATTGTGACTTGGAAAGAAACTATTGCATTTTCCTGGAATAAGTGCTTCAAACTCTTAATTTGCTTCTGTCTCAACTCCTGTAGTTCTTTTTTCCATACCCTAAATCTCATTCTTGGCTTTTCTTCCACAGTCCTTTAGCCAATACTTTAAACCTCTCCCTTATCCTCATTGTATCATTTCCCACTTATTTAACCTTCTTTTCCTATTCAAGTGTCTGGAAAAGTTTTCTGCTGCTTTTTGACCATGATCAGCAAAGATAAGTTAGCTGGATTTATGTTGCTTTTCACTGTATTCTTAGACTCTACTGGCCATCCTCAACTTACTTGGCCAACAGGTCATTTTTCCATTTCTTGTGAGCTTTTTATTTCTCTCTGAGATATCCATTGCCTGGCTAGCTGCAAGCCCTACCTTGCAAGGCTAGTTGAGATTTAAGGTCCTCATAATTCCTACCGTCTTATCCTGCAGAGAGCCCAGGCTTTGGCCAGTCATCCCAGCTGACTTCACGGCAACCCCTTAGTAAGAGGCATCTTTGCATTTCAGCTGAACTGATTCAGCTCTTCAGCATGTAATATAGCACTGAATCCTGCAACTGGAGCTCCTTATTCTGCCAGGGCTGTAAGTCCCAGCCCATTCCTGTCCCAGGTCTGCCCTCCAAAATTTTATTTCCCATGCCATTGCCTGCTGTCCTTTTATACATGATCGCCTTCAGCTCACAGCCTGAACTCTACCAATTTTTAATCACACACCTAGTCCAAGGTAAATTTTATCAGCCTAGTTTCTGTCATGGCCTCCCAAAGACTTGGCAGCTTGGTACAGTTTCTGTACCTCATCATCTCAGATTTGGAGTGTAGCACTGCTACCACCATCTCTTCTGTCTACCTTAAGAAAGGAATGAAATAAATACCCCAATCTCTCCTGCCAGCTCCACTCCTCATTCCTTTCCTTTCTCTGGCACCCTGATTCATGGCTGCAGGGCTTCCTCAGTTCATCAGCTCTGCAGCCTTGTTTAAGTCAGCCACAGTGTCAGTCCCGTATTCCCTTCAGTGTGTGTTTTCTTCTCATTTTAGAAAAATGCAGTCTGAGTGCAAGACTTATTTAAGATGTAGTGAAAGCAATAAACCACCAAGTGACAGATAAACAAATTACCTTCTCCTCAGGCAACCTCCTCAGAAGGTTACTTCTCCCTCCCCTGGGAGGCACAAGATTTCTCATTCATGTGATATCCTAATAATGTGCAGATCTGCACTACAATAATGACTTTATACAAATCATGTGCTTTGGGGCTTCAGCCACTTGCCTGCTGACTGCAGGAAGGGACTATTTCCCTCTGTACAAAACTGGTCAGATTTTTTTGATGACTTCACCTTCTGAAGGTGAAGTAGTAGATGGGACACACTACAGGACCCAGGACCGAAGGAAGCAGGCCCTCCCTCTTGTGATACTTACCTGTATAATTTGGCAGTCAAATTTATTAACAAATTTGGCAACAAATATTCCAATCTTTCATTGTCCTTACAGTCTGGTGATGCATTAATTTTCTCTTACCTTCTTGGATCCGTATCTCAGCTCTGAACCTGCAACGTACTTCAGCTTCTCCCACTTTCTGAGGTATTCCTCCCATCTCTTTGACTTGCAATGCCAAAAATGTCTTCACTTGTCTTACATTATTGGCATCAGTATAGTAGTAGAAATTTAATGGCATATACAGGAAACCAGGGCAAGTAACTTAACTGTTCCCTCCTTCTACTCAGCAGTGGCGAGACACACCTGGGGAGCCATGTCCAGATCTGGGCTCCCCAGGACAAGACAGACATGGACTTATTAGTGAGCTCAGCAAAGGACCAGGAAGGTGATTAAGGGACTGGAATCTCTGACCTATGAGGAGAGATGGAGAGTTGGGACTGTTCAGCTTGGAAAAAAGGCATATAAATACTTGAGGCGGGGGGGAACAAAAAGGAAGAAGCCAGGCTCTTCTTGCTGAGGCCTGGTAACAAGACAAGAGGCATTAGGCACAAACTCAAATATAGCACATTTTTAAATGGAGGGGAAAAATATCTTTTTTACTGTAAGAGCTGTCAAGCACTGATACAAGTCTCCCAAAGAGCTTGCTGAGTCTTCATCCTTGCAGATACTCAAAACCTGGCTGTACATGGCCCCAAGCAACCTGCTCCAGCTGACCCTGCATGAGCTGCTGAGTTGGAGGAGCTGACCTCAGCAGTGCCTGCTGGCCTCAGCAGGTCTCGGTTCTGTAACATAAGAGACTTATC
Source organism: Dendrocincla fuliginosa (assembly GCA_035047845.1). Taxonomy (NCBI): domain Eukaryota; kingdom Metazoa; phylum Chordata; class Aves; order Passeriformes; family Dendrocolaptidae; genus Dendrocincla; species Dendrocincla fuliginosa. The sequence continues at coordinate 23,227,699 of JAWWMO010000138.1, forward strand.
TGGCATAAAACACTGGGAAATTAGTCCATGTCAGTGTTCAACTGCTCATTTAAAGCAAAAGAGATTATTAAACACCCAAATGTTGAGAGAAATAGGCTTGCTCAGTCACAGCACGGTTGTCTACATCAACTGTCTCAGGAATGTAATAGCTAAAATATGAAACCACCACCTCTTGCTCAAGTCTTGCTGCTGTAAGAATTGACTAACTGGGTGCCCAGATCCAACCTGCAGCAAACCACCACACCAGGCTCTGCCCAAAAGGGAGAGGAGGCCTTGGGGAACCCCAGAGCAACTTGTGATGGCCACCAGTGGGACTCCACAAAGGAGCAGACGCTGTCATGTCTATCACCATGCCTGCAGGCTTCTCCCTGGCAAAATCAGTCCTTTAGCACATTCTTTGCCAAGTTACTTTACCAAAACCAAGCTTTTGATGGGGATGACAGAGCCAAGGCAGCCCCTTCCCTTTGCAATCACATGCTGTGGCAGAATATGGCCCAGAGCACACAGCTATCTGTCAGCTTGATGAAACCTGGTGTCACATGTAAAACTGCTCTCAAGTTATTTAAAAAATAAGAGCCTCACAAAACATGTATTTTATAATGCTTACCAGGCTTGATACTGCAAAGTCAGCTCAGCAAGACTCAAAAACTAACTCCTACCTCTAGCTCCAACAATTCATGTAACCCCCATGAAGGTGGCTGCAACTACAAACATTTCATATGAAAACACGTGAACATAGATATTTTTGTTCCTAAGTTACTGAAGAACAAGAAAGCTCAACCTTTTGCATGCCCAAAATGGCCACTTTTAGGAGGATCAAACATTCCAAAAGCAACTAAGCAAGCAAACTATTTTCCAAATGGTTGTTTTGGTGCTTGTGGTTTTTTAACATTTGGAATAGCTGATTCTCACATCCCTCTCCTTGTGAAAGAAGTGGGAAGATTCATGGATCTGACTCATCTGAGCAACAGTATCTTGAAATAAAGAAGGGAAACTGATTTGTAAGGACTAAAACTGTAAATTCAGTTTGAACATAGAAAGTGTCCCTAAATTTTCATTTATTTTTTTTTTCACTCTGAATGCCATTTCACTAAAAACTAAAGCCAGAGAGGACAGAGATCAGGACTGTACTAACAAGCAGCATCTTTTGGTGCCTGTTTTCAGTCCTGTTTTCTGTTGTTTCAATTTTGCTGGCCAGGAGAAATCCAAATTATACTTATGCCTCTCTAGAAACTCCCAAAGATCTTCCTCTGGCAATAAAAAAGGCTGTCTAAGAAAATGCTGAAAGAATTTATATCCATGCCTGACAGTTGGCAATACTGGCACAGGCTTAAGCAGGGTTAAACCTACTCTAATTTTGGGGGAAACCCTGGACAAACTTTGAATATTGTCTTCTTCAGAAAACGTACACTAAGAGCTAACATACTTCATACTTAATAGACGTTGAAAAGAAAAATTATGGTAGTGCATAAAATATAATACATGTATCCAATGCACTATCTCACACAGTGGGATTAAAGTAGTTAAAAAAATATAGTAAATCTTGATGTGGGCATCAATGATACATTTGGCATTAAGGAAGCATATCTGGTAAGAAGGAAGAAACCTGTATTGGGAGACACAGTCCAGTGCATGACACGTCACTGAGTGAGGCCATGAAATCCAAAACTCAGCCTTCAGTGGCATCAGGCTTTTTCTTCCAATTCATCTACAGCGCCTTCTGCATCAGGAGGGAGGAGGGACACTTGGAAGAGACTGGATGCCCTGAAAAGAGATAACCTTTGGAAATTTTTTTTTATCCTTTTAGGAACATTTGAGCATAACTCAGACTATCCAATGGCACCAGACTGCCCCATGGTAGGCAAGTGGGGCTCGCTCCAAAAGAGAGCCAGGCCATCTTACCTGGACACCCAGCACACACTGTTACTTTGCATGCTTAGAATATTTTTCATTCTTCTGAGCTATAAAAAGTTCCAAAATCTCCTTTGTGACTAGATATTTTGTGCATTCCCTAATGGATTACTCATCCTGGGCTACCTTACTTATCCATAAGCTCTTCGGCAATTACAGCAGGCATTTGCAAACCCAGCCCTAACTTGTAGCATGGATATTTTGGGTTAAATCTACCGAGAGGCCTATGCCACACTGTCACTGCTGAGCAGAAAAACCCGTTCCTTACTGTCAGCTTGGTTCGTGCAACTGCCAGGGCCCAAGTCAAATGAGAGCAGACAGCACACGCTGCTGTAGTGCCCAGCAGTGCTGCTCTGTGCTGCACAGGGAGCCTGCCCAGCACTGGCTCAGACATCTCCACAGGCAAACTTACCTGAGGTAACCTACGGCTGTTTAGGGAACACGTACACAGGGCTGAACGGGCAAGCAAAGCAGTCACGCAAACTTCCACCCTTCCTTTTTGCAGAGGCCATGCCCATTAATCAGGTGAGCAGCTTCACTGATCAGATGAACAGTTAAGACTCTACATGTCTCTTCCCTGTGCTGTATCTCTACACAATCTGAAAAATTAAATCTGAAATCGATCTAGCTTCCTAGTCCCAGATATTATGAATACTCTTTATTTTTGCCACCTGTCACGTTTTACCAAAATTAGCAGGAGCTAAAATGGGAAAAACATGTAAGAAAGCAGACACTGAGCTCATATTTAATAATGGTACCTGAAAGGAGGACTAAAGCAATACCCACGTCATTGCACCATTTGGCATCATCCATCAGTTCTTCAAAGGATGATGGACTGCGGAAGGATGCTGAGCACAGTTAAACAGAAAGCAGAGCTTTGACAGTTCACCTCTGACTAAGAGAGAAAGCACTTGAAATCCAAAATTGTTGGGTTTTTTTGCCCTTAAATGTACATCAAAAATTATACTAACTGACCTTTTCAAACACTCCAGATAGGGGAAAGCAAACTTTTTCTGCACACTCCACTTGTGGGTTACATCCTACTCGTTTTAGTGAAAACCCAATTTCCTAACCAGAACTTTGGGGACATCTGCAGACAGTCAGCAGCCTAAACAGCTGGGTAGTAAGTGAACTTTTTTCTTAGTAAGGAACTGACCTTAAGATGTGAAACAAGTCACTCTTCTCTTACACCGACAGTCTTCTCCTGTCCAAAGCAAAAGAGAACAAGAAGCACACACGCGCATGGTGCCTGCGCGCTTCTGAGACACCAAGAAAGGGAAGAATGCTTAAGTTCATGCACATTTTTATTGAGTAGTAATATAAAATGCTTCTTTCATTGTTACAAGTGCATGCTTTGATTGCCAACATTTCGAAGTCAAATTACAAAGGCAAGGCTGTAGGCTGTAGTGAATTACTTGGGCACTTATACAATTGTTAAAAAATATCAATGGACTGTTTTGTTTCGTTTCCTTTTCTTTTTGAGAATGAACCAGTTGAAACCCGTAACTAATATACAAAGGGAAAAAAGTGAAAAAATTACACATTTTGTGGCACATGACAAAACAGAACAAAATGACTAAACCATTATGACATTAACAGTTATCATGCATTTAGAATTTCACATGTAACTACAAACTTATTTAAATTTCACAAGGTTTGCTAAACATGCTACCCATCTATATGTGCACTGACAAGCTTATGTTAAAAACTTTAAGAATACTCTCCCCCTTAGATTTTTCAAAGCTTTTTTTTGATTACAAAATTTCAAAGGCATTAAGCATTTTTTTTTTAGAGAATATAAAGTACGCCAGTATACATACATTTCCAGTATAAGTCAGACCACTAAGCGCATTACAGTCCCATACAGGCCTATACAGCCATTTTTTCTTAAAAAACATGCATAGGCAGATTTTTACAGAATATAGATGCTTTTCACTGCACTTAATATGGTGTCTTGTTCACTATACTTAAAAATGCACCACTCATAAATATTTAACTTCAGCAAGCCACAACCAAGACTTGATTTAACAAAAAAAAAAAAACCCAGAAAACCTCCCAAACCAAACCCCCCTAAATATAAACAGCAAAAAAAGATAAATGTTATTATTCCAGTTTTTTTTAAACAAATAAAAGGATAATTGCTGCCAAATTAGTAAGATAAGTGTTATATTTAAAGAAGGGCATTGAAGCACACTAAAGAAACCTGAGGTAAGCATTATCTGTACAAAATTAAACTGTCGCTCTCGCTCTCTCACTCTCTCTCTCTCTCTTTTTTTTTTGGCATTTTAAACAAATTTCCAACATCCTTTTTTTTTTTCTTTTTTTCTCTGTATTTTTAAAGACTGCCTAATTTATTTCATAGCCATTGTCTGACAAGAGTAGCAAAACATTATCAATAAATAGTCCTTATTTAGTTTGTACATTTTGTTAAAAATGTTTTGATGTTGTTGATGTTGAGTGCTGCAACTGTAAACGTACAATAGTTAGTAAGAAATTAAACAAAGTTTTCATGTCCAGTAACAGAATAAAAGGCCTTTCAGTAACATATCTAGACGTTCCCAATGCAGTAGGAAAACATGTTCATTCCCCTAACTTTGCAATATATACCAGCATGAGCTCTCATTTTTCTACAAGCATTTAAAGGCATATCCAAAGGAGGTGTCTCTCCCCCACCCTCCCTCCCACCAAATTAAAGTTGACGGTCTCTTCGTGGATGATTTTTGTAAACTGAATCCAACACCTGGCCCCCAGAGCAAGTAAGCTATTATCAGAGGCAAGAACATCCCACTGCTGATGTGCAGCAACCCCATCACGCCCTGCAGCTCAACCCCCCTCCCGGACAGTGGTCACTGAATATTGCTGCTATTACTGCCGTTGCTGTCCGTGCCATTAGTCTCTGTGGAGATTGCCTTGTTGATGGAGTTAAGGTTGGCATCGGATGGCACATCTCTGCGCGGAGGCATTCGCTCATTAATTCGATCTAAGCCTTTGGCCTCTTCGAAGCTAGTGATCTTATGCTGGGGTGAAAATCCTTTGATAGCTAAATAAAGGATTATTAAAAAGTAAAATTAGCAAGGTGAAACTGTCAGCAGCTTTTTCCCCAACTCAGTAACAAGTGTGAAAGTCCTTCTTTGCGAAGGCAGCAATGAGAAGATCTGACAACATGACCGACTGCTTACCATGCTCAGAACGAGCTGGGCGTTAACCACCACCGTCTCTTGAAACACAACTATTTTTTTCAATACAATCAAAATCCAACTTCTGGGGTTCAGCTTAAAACGCTAAGATGCTGACACAAAATTACAGTTTGCGATTAGGAAGCGTGCTTAAGGCACAGCCACGAGCTGTGAGTTAGCATTTGTTGTCATCACTTACAGCTTTAAGGACATTGTGCTTTGCACTTACACCCCTTCATGAGGCAAAACTCCCACTTGACTTTCAAAAATCAGGGAAAAAGTGCCGGCTGGTTACAGATGGTGATGACATGGTAAGGCCAGTTTGTGGGATATACATTTAAGCTATGGGAGATCTGGGGTGACCCTACAACAGGTTGCTTTATGTTCTCAATACAGGTGAGCTGCTTGTTGAATGCTCAGGGCAGTTACCCTCCCTGACACATTCCTGGACTTCTAGAAAGCAGGTTGAGTCAAACAGCAGTAACACCGTGCAATATGAACCCAGGATATTGTCATTTTGGCACATTCTTACAGTTTAGTTTTAGAAATGCACTGACAAAAGACCAAAGTTCCAACTGATCCAGAGGACTTTTGATCTGCCCTTCAGCAGCGACAATGGTGAGGCCACACAAACCTCAGAAGGAAGCGCCACAGGCTGGGAAATGTATTTGTAGAGTGTGATTTTTATTTCATTTTATTATCTCTTTAATTCAAGTGTTGAAGATCTTTAGATTTAAAGCAAAAGAGAAAAAAGCACTGCAGGCAAGCAGCAGATTACAGCCCTGCAGATCCTTTGTCATAGCCTTCTGTGTGTTTTTCTCTTGTCTGCACCAAATCAATGAACTGCACTTCCAGAACTGGCTTTTCTGCTATGCCTCTATCATAACATGCCATGGAGCAGAAATGGTGTGTTAGTACCAGGAAACTGCAAACTCCCTGAAGAGAAAATAGTAGGGGAGTTTCAAAGATCAAATTTAATAGTCCTTCTCCCATTTTATTTTCTCTTTACCCCAAAGTACTCCTGCTCTCCTTCCAATATGTCATCCCGATTTCAGACAAGTTGGTAAATTCTGTTAAAAAACAGCAAATACACCCAAAACTCCAGAATATCCCTGGTACCAATCTACCACTCCTTACATTTTGGGGAGAGTGAGAAAAGCGTTTTCATGCTGATAGTTTTGCCAACCATTCCTGTGAAAATTGATAGATCCTGTTTGCCTCAGGATTTAGTTCTTCAGCCAGTTTCACACGTGTTATATTGGAACTTTGTGAAGTGCATGGGTTTTAACATTTATTATACTTCAACTCAGAAGAACAACAAAAACGTAATGGTGATTAGTCAAGTGAGTAGGGATGGAGCAGTGAAAACAGAACAGGCCCTAGAGTGTGTTTTCTAAAGGTTTGGGTTGGGTTTTTTCTTTTTTTTTCTTTTCTTTTTTTTCCTGTGTCTTCTCCCGCAAAATTTAAGATGTCTAACAAGCACTCAGGCCAATCCCTTAAAGCAACAGTTTAATGGATGGCTGCATTGAAGCTGAAACCCTTGCTGTGCCCTGGAGCTTGCCAGTAGCACAGCTCAGTTGGTGTTACTGGGCCCTGAATCAAACTGCAGAAGGACAATTAGTAAAGGGTGAACCTTTTTCCCCATCAGAAGCTTCATCTATGCAGACTAGTCGCTGCAACTACAGTGACGGTGTCTAACTAGCAAGGATAGCAAATCTTGAAGAATTAACTTGAAGGGTGCATATTGCTGGCATGGGGGAACATTCAATCAATTGTATTTCAAGTAGACACGTTATCATCTGTAATACTAAGGAAGGTGCTCTGCTGTAGTTGCTGGTCAGACAATGAGTATTAGCAGGTTACATTGAGAATATACTAAAACACAACACATAATCACAGAAAATCACAGAAAACAGCCAAACTTTCAACAAGAATGCACACTGCAGTTTAGAGATTGTCGATAGGAATAGGTAATTCCAACATAAATAGCAGCTTACTCACTGCTATTTAGAAAGCAGTTGTATTTTCTCTTACTTGTTTGTTCTGTAATTTTATTCACTGCTTTACAAAATTCAAAAACAAATTCGACTGGCCAAAAGGGCACATCTTACCAACGGACAGCAATCATCAGATTTTTTCCTTTAAAATTAACTAAAAAAAAAAAATACCCACAGAAAATTTGAGAGGGGCAAGAACAAAATACAACTGAAGAATTTTGTTTTAAAGGGGAATTCTGAAAATTCTTCTTTCAAAACTTCATAATGCTGAATGAATATTGTGCATCTACTTTGTAATACATGGTTACTTAGATTTTAACTGTAGCATTAAAAATTGCTTAAGGGTTAAATTAGAGGTCTGTCAACAAAACACCATAGTTTTCAATGCTTAACATTCAGAAGTCTTTCAAGGCAGCCAGTCACTTTATATTTGTAGCTAAAATGGTGCCTGCGTTAATGGTTGCTCTAATGCAAATATCCAGTGTGTAAACTGCCACTACCAGAGGAAGCAGACATCTTGCAGACAAATGTCTCATGTTGGTTTACTTTTAAAGAGAAACAGAAACATGCTGAACTGTAACAAAAGACCAATAAATTTTCTTTACTAGTTATCTAAAAGAAAGGAAACAAACTGAGGCAAAAATAAGAAAAAGGGGGAAAGAAACAAAATCACCAAAAAAAGAGAGAGAATATTTATAAAAAGCTGTGTCTTTTCCTATACTCAAGCTCACTGAGGATAGTTTGAGGCAGAGACAAGAGCCAGTCTCCAGCGCACAGCTTTTGAGCTATGTGTCACAAAGCATTTATGATCTGCTGCTGAGTTATGTCCCGTGACATCCAAGTTCCCTGATCTCTTCCTGTGGCATTATTCAGTGCTCAGTTCAACATACAGCAACTCCAACGTGATTGTAGCTTTCAGAAAGGAAAAAACCTCAACAGCAGCAACAGAAAGAAAAACCAAAAAAACATTTTCCCCTTTAAAGCAATTACATTTTGGTTAATACCGAGCCACAATTGTTAGCCCAACACCCACACAGTCTGTACAAGCTACAGCAAAATGAATACACCCAGCAGAGCCCTTATCTGTTGTGGCACCAACAGAAAGGGGACTGGCCAATTTACCTTCATCAGCCTCAATAGCCTCAACAGTAGCTGAAGAGAAGAAAGGGGTAGCAAAACGAATGAGAAAAATGAGCAGAGGATTTTAACTCTAAGAACAAGTCAGTGAATAGCAAAGGAGCTACAACACTAATGTTACTGTAAGTGCTGGATTTTGGCAAAACAGACACACAGAGAAATGCTTACACAAAAACAGTAATTTGCAGAGTGATTTAAGCTAGAGTTTGTTTTGAAGCAGAAGTTTCACAAACTAAAGTTTTTAAAGACACATTTGAGTACTTTTCTTCTGACTCGAAAGAACTACAAAATGTAAATGTCTTTCATATTGCACATCTGACCTGAAAAGGTCATTATATAATTCTCCCAGCTCTGAATAAGAGCAGTTTGATTTGCCCTGTCAAAAGAGAACAAAAAAATGGCATAAAGCCATTACGCAAAATTCATACCACTTACAAAATCAGCCTGAAAAGTATTAGCTGCCAGTACAAGGCAAAAGAGTCCCATATACAACTTCTCAGTTATTTTTTTTCTGTCCCCTGACTAAAAGAAACCTCCCCACAGCGTGGGACAGAGCTTGCTCAGAAAGCTTTGCCTTTGCTTGCAACCTTGCCCAGTCTGCTCCATCTGTAAGCTTTTTTTTGTCAACCCAATCTCTGGAAACAGCATTCTTCTAATCTTTTATTTAAATCAGTGGATATAGATATAAGATTGAAAGCTGTTGGACCTCCAAAATTGCAAAGCCTGATCAGAGAGAGCAAAGTCGGTAACCAGGAGGTTGCTGCAGTGTTATGAATACCCTGTTTCTACTGAATACTACTGTTCTGAAACCATTCATTGTTCTTAAAGACGTAATTTCATTTGAATTTTACCCATACGCTTTGGCATGATTTTTTTTTTTTACAGTGAGAGATTTAGAACCTGATGTACATCATCAAATGCAATCCAATATAACAAATATTTTAAAAGAAATTTTGGTTTTCAAGAATTTCTCTGATGTAGAGAATATGTCAAGAAGTCAAATTTTTAGGAACTATTCTTTCTTATTTTCCCCTACAAAAAGTTCAATTTTTTTTTTTTTTTTTTGTAGTTAGGATGTTAAGTATGACTGAGATAAATTCTAAAATATCTATACTACTACTTGCTGCATGGGGAAATATCAGGAACTAACCCGCATGCACCAAGGTAAGCCTGTGCCTCTCAAGCTGCAGAGCGAGAGAGATGGCAAAAATCAGGGAACGAAACCAATGCAAACTTAAAAGGAAACATGATAACTAGGATGAAAAATTAAAATGAATAACCAGATCCAAACCAGCACTGACACATTAGAAAAAAAATGACGACTAAAATGTGTACTTCCACAACAGAACATACTACTCATATTTTCTGTTAATACATATGGTAATATGTGTGCTTAACAGAAACTATGTGAACTTCAGGGTATTTGGTGAATGGGGTACTACGTGTTAACTAATGCAGAAGCTTGTGTATAGTAATGTTTTACTCAGCCAGAATACTGCAGTATGAGGAGATTTTCCTTTTAGCCATTTTAACAAGAACTTTTGGTAATTTTCTCAAGATCATTTCCATTCCTAAGATTTTGCCAGGGCAACAATAGCAGTTTCCTTGGACCAAATTTTCTGACAAACATAAAGCAACTATATGGAGAAAAGCCTAGGTAAAGACCACAAATCCATTAAGAAAGGCATCCTGTGAAATCATATTGCAGCATTTTCAAAGCAGAACGTTACTATGTCTGCAACACACAAGTCATCAACAAGAAAAACAGGAAGGGAAAAAAGGGGAAGAGAAGGTTTACCACCATATACCTGAATCTTCTGGGTAAAAGAGAAAAAGGGAAAAATACAGAGAAAGAATGCTCCAGGAAGGAAACAGGAAAACAAGAGGCTGAGACTGTGTCAGGGTTATAAAGCATTTCTATTTCTTACATCTACTGCCAACAGAACCTCAATATATGAGAGACCTTTTTGTGTGTCTGCAATATACTCTACAGCAGTACACACAGAAAAAAAAGGAGAGCTTACAGGGGTAAATTAAATATTTTGCAGCTCCTTATTCCAAAAGGAATCAAAGGCAGCCCTACCATAGACTTACAAATTTCCTGTAACAAGAAGCACTTGGTATAAAACTGAAAATCTATATTGTGTTTGTGTACAAGGCAAACACAGTGTTCGTAAGAGCCTCCCTTCACTCGGGCTTAAATCAGAGCGAAATTGTTCTCATGCTGTCACCCAGAATTGCTAGGAGAGAAAATCTAATTCTAGAGCTATTTTCCAGTGGTGACTCTCTATGAGGAAGAACAAATCAGATAAAATAGAAGTTGGAGTGTCATTATATAAGCCGACCCTTCAGTATTCCATGTATCAAAGTTTGTTTGTAAAAAAAAATCCCCCAAAGATGCCGCAAACTGTGGGAAGAGTGCACTTCACATGCAATCCTGATCTTCCCTTCTGAACAGCTGACTTTCAGGGACTCCCCCCCTGCCCCTTTCCCTCAAAATCAGTGGTACGTCATAAGTCTTGAGAAGTGGCCTTACATGAACTGCTCACAAATGCTCCAGCACATCAAACTGCCTGTTTTATTCTGTTCTTTTTTTTTTTTTTTTCTGAGACAGCTGAGGTTACTTTTCTTAGGTGCTGCAGTTGAAAACCAATTGGTTTTCTTTACACGTAACAAGACACAAAGGCAAACAGGCTTACCGCTTTGCAGTGTTTGTTTTCCTCCAGAGAGCACACCACTGGGCAGCATTCCTGTTGGAGTCAGACCTTTCAGTGTCAGCACGCTCTCACTCTCTTCTCTGTGAAAGTAAAAAAAAAAAAACCAAAACAAACCAACAAAGTGAAAAATTTTCTTTTTTTTCTTAAACATGGTACATGCTTTAGACACCTTAACTTACACATGCCCTACAATGATTTCGTTATTTCTAGTCTCCTTACCAAGAGAGACTGAATTTGGTGGTAACATCAGCACCAGTGCAGTTTCCCTCACTACTGTGTATGTGGTTAACCTTTGCATCCCACCTTATGCAGACTCCCATTACCATTAACAATACAATCTGCATCTAGGAAACAATACATGTGCAAATGCACAAATCTGAGGAGGACCAAAAGGATCACTTCTTGCCAACAATGCATTTAAGCATCTTACACTGTGTGGTCCAAAATCTACTTAAATTGTTGTTTTGCTCTTGTCTACAGTAGCAACCAGGTGCATCATATATTGATGATCATCACTTAAAGAAAGGCAGCTAAAAGTTCATTGAAATTACTAAGTACTTCCACTCTTGCTAATAGTGATCTTAATAGTTTTGTACACTAAAAATAATACTGGATTCAAGAAAATTGTTTTAAGAAACCTAAATATGTTTTGCTGGTCTTCAAATACATACAGTTTTTAATAAATGGCAAGAGGAATACAACAGCTATCTGGAGAAGCCTTTAAGTACAGCTTTCTACACGGACTGTAATGCTGCCTGTGATGACATACTTTCTCAGCAGCAAAACTGACCCCAATTCCTTAAGAGAAACCTATTTTGAAGTGCTTTACTTTGAAGTATATAATGACATTAAGCTGGAGGAAGCAAACGCAAGGACAGAATTTAGTTCCACATTCACTTGAGGATAATGTAGTTTTGTCTATAAAAACTGTCTCTCAGCAATTCTACTACTTACAATTTTCTTTAGACCTGTGTGCCCGGAATAACTCATGTATTTTAAACAACTTTTGTTTACCTACTACATATACTCTAAGTTCTAAGTTTAGTTTGAAAATAATTCTTCTTTTACTCACTTTTCTTTGTGCAATAGTCAAAATCGAATTGTGACCATTTTCCTTGGTGGTTTTGCAAGCAATGAGAACTAATGCAACAGCAAAATATGTTCAGAATTAACAGTATTTTCATCATCAAAGTTACACCCCAAAGGTTTTGATTTCTCTTGATTACTCAGGCTATTTTATCTATTTTTTTTTTTAAATTAAACTTCAATGGGACTTTCAGCTTCACCTTCTTAGGACAAGTGTATTCACTGAATTTTTATGATCTTTAAACTGCATGTGCACAAGCTCTGTATCACATATTTTGAGATTCCTTTAGTCTTCAGTGTTCCTTAATTTCTATTTGATGTCACAGAATATTCTAAGTTAGAAGGAACCCACAAGCATCACTGACTCCAGTTCTTAAGTGAATGGCCCATATGGGGCTCAAACCCATGACCTCGGTGTTATTAGGATCATGTTCTAAACAACTGAGCTAATGTCAGTTCCCTATTTACATTTAAAAAAAAGATAATACAATTTTTAAATAGTTTATTAATCTCTCTTCTGTCTAAATATATCAAAATAGAAGTCAGACTTGAGAAATGAAGTCAAAGAGAGGCAATGATAGGGAATCATTAGGACTTCCTAAGCTTAAGCCAATCTTTCTATGATGGCTATTCTCAGCAAAGCTCATTTAGAACATTTGAAACTCAACAGAACACTATTTTGAGATCTAATTTTGAAACCAAAATGGATGAAATTATTTCAGCTTTACATTCAGGTTACATTCTCAAGGAAAGAGGCCACTCCAGCCCAGAGAGGAGATGCTTGACTGAGTCCTTTGCAGGTGGTCAGGTCAGGTGCTGATTAATCAGAAACGCTTTCCAAGAACTAGTGAAATAAATTTCATAAACCAGCTATGACTCAAACAAGAACTTTTCTAGAAGAGGTTGATATAGATGATAGTGTCACTGCAGTCTTCTCAGGGTTACACACCATTACCAGACACTCCTGTGTTACATGTGGATTGTGCTGGCAAGACAGCAAAAATAACCCAGGTTTATTATAGGAACAGTATTTGCAAGATTAACTTGCTGTAATTTTTGCTGTCTACAAGCCGGGCACCTAGCTGAGGAGAATCAACCTTCTCAGAGAAAAGAGAAAAACAGGTACTTCCAGGGGGACAGTGGTGGCTGGGATCAAATGTCACTCATCCCCCTGGAATACGGGTTAGCAAAACCACCCACTGGAGTTTATTTGCCAAACACACACCTCTGACCCCAGTGAGGATGTGATGCAGAAGCTGTGGTTGAAGGTTATGGGAGAAAGTCAGGTTTCCAAAACTTTGTTTGCTCAACTATCATCAGAGAAAAATAATTCTGCTGTTTTATGAAGGTGGTGGCAATGTCAGCTCCAGGCTCTCTGCCAGACGAGGTACAGAGGAGCAGGTGGAAACATTTGACTGCTCCCTCGTCTTGTTTAGGGAAAAGGCACAATGCCAACATTTTTTTTTCTGGGCACATTTTGAAGTAGCTCGTGCATCACTAGTAATTCACATGTAACGCTTTGGGAACCCCAGGTACAAAGTCCTCCATCTCAGTATGCTATTTAGAGCTATTCTGCTGCAATCTGCAAGGCGTGGGCAAACTGCTGTGTCCACGCAAAGCCTCCGTGAGAACCTGCCCACTGCTTGCATGCTGCAGGAGAGTTTCAAACCAAGCAAGTTTCAGTTTCCCCTAAAGTTAGGAGTGTATTTTTCAAGTAACTATTTTATTTATTCTTCTATCAGTCATACAATCATACCAATCAATTTTTTAGATCTCCTTTGAATCTCCACTAACCGTAACAGTCATAAACTGACTACAGCAGAGCGATACACAGTTTCCTGAGGGGAAGGGAGAACTGTATTTGCTATATTTAGACTTCAGCACAGTACAGCATGTTTTCTCTTCCGCTCAGAGACATCAAATGGAGAGTTCTAAACATTGGGTAGCAATTAGTTACTCATGTTCATGTGTTCGGGGGAGTGCAGCCCAAAGTAACGAGCTGCTGTTGCCTGCACAGCGATTTCCTGGGTTTCCAGTTAAATGACCCTTAATGCTTTCATATTTAGTCATCTTTACTCGTGGCTGTAGCAACATCTGTGGGTGACAAAGTGGGATAGCTGGCTTCTTTTTTAATGAGAGGTGATACATAACATACCCTTTTTTCCACATTTAACTCTTGTCTCACAGTGGCTTGAAGTTAATTATTACACTGAGCAATTTTTCGAAAAAAAGTAATTGCAATTTTTTTGCTAATGTCTTTTGTTTGTCTGTTTTACATTCAGCAAAAGCCCTGAGGAAGAAGGCTATTCAGAGCCATAACAACTAGCAGTATTGTATAAGTAAAACAGTGTCTAAAAGGTTGTAGGAAAACTCAGATGAGTTATATACTAAAATAGCACATCTGCTGTTTGATTAACAGTCGAGTGTTCTAAGTAACCATTCAAAGGTGCCCTTTAACGTTAAAAAAATCTGAAAGAGCACAAAACCTTACCTTAACACTGAGAAAACTCTAGCCATTTTTCCTATTGCTCGAATCTTGTTTCTTATAACCTCCTTTCGAGCAGCAGCTGTTGCTCCTGTGGAAAACATATGAAAAACAGTTATAGGGATTTGTAAACAATTCATTGCTAAATACTCTACATACTCTAAATACAAGAAACATCATATTAATGCTACAGCCGTATTTGTAGTCAAAACTGAAAACGTTTTATTTACAGCTCAAGAGAGATCACTTTTGATACTTTTTTGTAACTGCATCTTTATTCATCAACATTTTCCATTTCAAAAACATTTTCAGAAACCATACCCTTTGTAAACAAGTTTCTTAGAAAAGAGTCAAAATGCCAAAAAGGTATTCAACATGAACCATAAAAAAAGTTAAAATGAAAGGTTAACAACAATAGAGTTTAAATCTATTTAATAATCTAATAATTTTAAATAGAAAAAAAATTCATGTCTCAAAAAAAAAAAGTGGGTTAAGGAGAGAAAGGTCCATTAAGAGTTGTCCTATCCCTAGTTAAAAAGTATTTAAAAGGTAATAAAACCTAAAGGCAGAGTCCTGAAAACTAGCATGAAATAGCAGGGATTGTGTTGGCTGGCAGCGGGTAAAGGAGCTCCATAAAGCAACTTCCTTCTCATCACTCCTGTGGCCTGCTCAAAATTACAATTACTTTGAAATTTGTGAACTCACACAATACTTTGCTCTTTAAAAAAAAAAAAAAAAAGGTATGATGCTACACAGACCACAGTTCAGCTGAGTTTGCAGGTGTACTTGTTACTTGGATATCATCAAAATCTGTACATCCAAGAGAGAACCAAAAGCAAGGGAAAAGCAAATAGTACTCATTTATCAGAACGAGGAATTTCTTTTCATAAAGAATCCCCCCACATCCCCAAGAAAATGCCCTGTTTTACTCAGAAAACGAGTTTCATTTAATTATCACAATCATAATCACATATATCATGAGGATTTCTCCCAAAGATTTCTGAAGAAGAGGTAACCTTGACTTGTAGAGCTGCTGCCTGGCAACTCCTGCCTCAGAAGTTCCACAGCACACCCCAAAAAACCCCTACATGTCACCATAACGCTTCCTTCTTTGCTACTCCAGAATTCAAGGACAAAATCGAAAATTTCTATTTTCAAATCCTAGCAAATTGATCCATTTTATAAAGTAGAGCCTGT
Source organism: Dendrocincla fuliginosa (assembly GCA_035047845.1). Classification (NCBI taxonomy): domain Eukaryota; kingdom Metazoa; phylum Chordata; class Aves; order Passeriformes; family Dendrocolaptidae; genus Dendrocincla; species Dendrocincla fuliginosa. Next base: position 23,243,405 of record JAWWMO010000138.1, read on the forward strand.
CACAGATACTAAATTAGCAGAAAAGGGGCAAAAATGAGAGGGACAGTTATGGCAGCAGAGGGGACAGCCCCAGGGAGCAGCAGCAGGGACACAGGTGATGGATGCAAGAGGTGGAAAGCTGCTGGAGACAGATCCATGGGGCCTTGCCATGCAGACCCTCCTCTGCTGTATTACGAGAGCACAATGACTTCAGCCGAAGGGGCTTGTAAGGAAATACAGGCTCTGCTGAACTCAATGGCAAAAGCCCCATTTGTGCCAGTGGCATCCACATTTCACACACCGCTCCTCCTCCTTCATGAGGTGCCAGCTGCTCTAGGCAGTGCTGGAGAGGTCCAACACTGCCAAGCATGGGAGATTTGCTGGGTGCCTTCTGAGAGATGACTGTAATAATTCTCACAGTTTGTTTTCTCCATGGACCTCTGATAGCAGCCCCACAGCCCTTCTATCAGGCACTGTCACCTTTCCTACTGCAGATTTCTCTATTGCAATTAAACTTTCAACAGTCTGAGACTACCATGGAAGAGCAGCAACAAAGCAACATTGCTTTATAATCACCTGAGCAGGTAGCCTGGTTGATACGCTGGCACCTTTAAAGATGTGAAAAGGAGGTACTTTTTTATTCTGCGCTTGAATTTCAAAGGATCTGGGTGCACTTGGTGGGTAATGTGGGAGGATGGTTAAGTCTGGTGTGTGCCTCCAGGGGATTTGATTTTGGGTGATAATAGCCAATGAACTGAATTGTATTATGCTAATGGTTATATAAGACTACGTTTTACCTCTTCTGACAGCTTTATGCCTATCACTGCACTGGGTGCTTTGCAGTGCCAATCTCCACCGTAACAGATTTTTGGGGATGAGCCTGACTCCCCTTCAATCATCACATTAGGAAAGAATAAGCTTCGATGAAACTGGACAAGTGCAGCGGTGATGGAATCAGAACTGGCTTCAGTATGCAACAATCCAACACCACACACCATCCTTCCTGCCCTGAAAGACTGTTATGACAGATGGAGCTCAAGATCATGGAATTAATGAACTCAACAGACATTTACAGGGATAGCCCATAGACTAAGGGAATGATATCTGTGCGTTTATCTACCAAAACCAGGAAAGGTGATGGTGTATTGGAAAATGTGGGACCTCGTATGATCTAATACCAGGATACTGTCTTCGTTTTGGCTGAAAAAGAGTTAGTTTTCTCCTTAACAGATACTCAAAATGCTGGCTTTCAAATCTCCCACATATAAAGATAAAAATATAGAGAAAATATATAAAAAATATAAAGATAAAAAAAGACGCGAACACTCTGGCATAAATGCCTAATTCTAGAAAATAAAGAGTGGGAGAAATAGCTGTAATTCAGCTGTAACTGAATTAAAGGTAATATAATATACTTCTAACAGCTTAATAAAAAATTTAAATAAAACACCAATATTTCAGCTGGTTCTTTAGGAAATAGAGGGGATACCTTTCTGCCTCAATTACTATGATCTCACAGAATAGTACTCTCAATATACACAAGATATGCGCAGTCTTTCTTACTCTAGAAGCATTTAAACACATTTTATCTTTTTTTTTTCCCAAGTGTCACCATCCCTACTGGTTAATTACAATTCCACACTGTTCTAGCAGATCTTGTAAGTATATTCAGCTTTTTCAGTCACTGTTTAACTTAGTTGAACAAAGACTAAGACTGAAGTCTAGAAGATTCAAAAACTGAAAACTGGAAATATAATTTCAGATTAAGCACAACAAGGAAAAAAAGATTATCAACTCAGACAATATTCTGAGATGTAGGACTGAACAGATATAAAATGATACTGAGTAAAAAAGTCAAACCCAAATCTCTCACTGGTATCCTAATATATATAATCTTGTTAAGCATTAGGAAAATTAATAAAACTTAAGCCTTTCAACTTATTGAATACCTTTCTTCTGTGCATAATTGGGATCTTCTTATGAATTCCAAAGAGGGGGAAAGAAAAAGATCAGTGATGTTTGCAGAATGAAAATAACAAATAATACAGAACATTTGACAACACCAATGGAAACGTAATGCTTAAGTAAAGTCTGAAAAACAGAAAGGAAACAAATTAAGCAGAGAACATCCAAAAGGAAAGAAACAGGCTGAGAATGGTAGGGGCTGGGGGGGAAAGGAAAAAACCTTTTCAGCTTAAAGCTTTATTAGTAGGTTTTGCAAGAAATGAACATGCAGGCAGAAGGCCAGCAGTGAAGCTTAACCTTGGTGTTAGTACTCCTTGAACACAACTTTCTCATACATTGCTGCTGCTTTCATAAGGCTTAATCACTTCTCAGAAGCAGCCCTACCTGTTCATGTGGGGTGTGCCTGTGTGATGACACCTCTTTTCTTAGAAGAATCAAGCCAATTCCTCCAGTCTATTTACATCTGCTATCTGAGAGAATAGCTTATTATCACAGTCATGTCTGCTGCGTCTTCCAAAATCTGTGCTACCTACTGCATGCGTGCTTTTGTTCAGATGGTCCAGCAGCTTACAGTGAGCAAATTCAAATGCCACCACAGCACAGGGGATTGCATTCTAAAATCAACTGTTTGAGGACAAGGCAAGTGCAGCACTTGGCGCCTGGGCATAACTGCACCATGGCACATGTTTTGTGGACAGTGGTAATCTGGTGCACACTACCAGGTTGGTCCAGAGGTAGAGCACATCGATAGGCTGTAGCATGGCTCACACGAAAAACAGTTTGGGCATGGAAACAACCATATCTGGCCAAATCACAGAATGAATAAATAAACAAAAAGATCACATTAAAATGCCACTCTGTCCTGAACTCACAGAAATAAAGTATAGACTGCAGTCCAACCTTGCTGGTTTGGAGGAAGAACAAATACAAACTGTCAAGAAAACCCCTCCATAAAAAATTAACTCATTGAAAAGCTAAGACTCTCTCATCAGGCAGTATCATAAACATCCTTGTCAAGGCACTGGTAAGTAATAGACCTAATGACAAGGCCCTTGCTTTTGCTTGACCAGTCTCTGTGTTAGTTCTGCTGAGTTTCCCCCAGGCACAGTTTATTGTACTGAAGAGATGTGGCAAATGTCGTACGCCACTGTTCACAGAAGAACCAGGTTTTGATGGGCAGAAGACATTTGACTTGGTAATTCTCTTTAGGCTTGAACTACAGCACTGTATTGGAGAAGTTGTTTTCCCGCTGAGGAATAAATGTTTCAGCTAATGCTGTGACAGGGGCTTTTCTGTGAGAAGTCTGTGAGCTACAATGTTGAAGGCAATAAAAAAATAATGCAGGTAATTTAGGAGTGTCTTCATGCCAAATCATGATAAGGATGCTTACAAAGCAAGCAATGCATTTGTGTCAAGTTGTTTATTATGTTATTGCACCCTTTTAATTAGCAGCTTAGTTTATTCAATCAAATGCACAAGGCCAGAAATGTTGCTAATTAAAATAAAACAGGACTCTGACTACATGCTGACTAGGTAGAGGTATTTGCAGTTCCTGTTGCTAAGTGACACGTTTGGTGCACAAAACATACAGCATATGAACAAACATTTGCCCAAGACATATTTTTCTGGATCAGATTATATTGAAACCACTACAGCAAACAGGAAAGAGAAAGTACAGCAAGAGGAAACTAACAGAGATAAGACAACCTGACCTATCATGTTCTCTCATTTTTAAAGCCAGTGAAACCAAAAGGCCAACAGAGGCCAGGAGGGACATATGGGATAAAGGGCATTATGATATTTGGGCTTTTTTCACACTAAGCATACGCAGAAAGAGCCTACAAACAAATTGATCAGATCCCCATGTGTTTCCTTAGGAAAAAAAAAAGGTGGGGGGGTCAGGGAGAGAAAATAAAAGGAATACATGCTGTTGAGCATCCTGCTCACGGCTAGATGCACCATGCATGACTCAGAACTAAAAATAATAATTAAAAAAAAAGAGTTCACAAGAACACCATGCAGTGAAGTCAGGCAATACTGATGGGATTTTGCTTTGAAGGGAAGGAGTGAGAGGGGAAGACAGGGGGCAAGAAAGTGTAAGAGAAGATAACAAATGAATGATCAGTGCAAACCATAGTGATGGACCATTCTCACTACATGTGGGAACCCAGGTCAGGGCATGTTCAAACTGCAAGGAGAGAAATGAAATCAGCAGCGAGCCCTGAAAACTACTGATGATCTAAAAATAAGCGATGATTTTTAAGAATCATTACATCAAACAAAGTGCATCTGGTTGTTGCAGATATCAGGCATTTCCTTCTACGGGAAATACTGCTAAAGAAAAATGTAAGCAGGTAAAAAGGACTGTACTGCTGCAGTACTCCAAGGAAGCTGGAGAGAAATTATTGAGGAACAGTGGAAATGTTGAGCCACTACAAGACTGTCAGTATACAGTTCTTACGGAAAGAGTTTTAAGCTGATAATTATTCTGGTCTGTTTCATCAAGAACACACACAAAATGCATCTTGTAATTTCTCCCCCAAAAGGCAAGGTTTTCAGGGAAAAAAAGAAAGGAAAAAGAAAAAAGAGAGGGCACTCAACTATCTCTGAGAGAAAAAGGGGTTTTGTTTGCTGTACAGATAATACATCAGAACTCGCTAGGAAATCATTACAGATATTAGTTGCTATTTAAATTTAAATCAACCCTCAAATTTACTTTTATAACTAAATCCTTCAATCTCTTCATGTGCACAATCCCCATGAGCCCACTGGATCCAGTGGGCTGGAGGTATAAGCACGAGCTCACAGCAAGCTGCAGCACCAGTGCCACAGATCCCGTTTTACAGCTCTAAGGGGATTATGTGGGAAAGACATGAACATATGCCAGCTCTGGTTTTTAGCTACACATGCTAAAGACGACATTTCTAGTATCTTCCTTACCATAATGTTTTACACAGAGAAATCATTCATACAGAAAAAACTGAAAGCAGATTTAGACAACAGTATTAGCATTACAGTACCAGGAACAGTTTAATTATTCCTCATCTGGAAACTTTAACACTGTTAGATATTATTATGCAGTACACACACATGCGAGCCCAGAGGATTTCAGCCGGTCTCCTTGCTTAGACACCTGCAATGCTGCAAACTCCACATCTGGAGGAGTGCCATGGTAAAACTCCCAGGGAAATGGGGTGGGGGTTCACACTCCTCCCAGAAAAACTGCGGTAGATGCAGACATCCTGCAGCTGCAGAGGGCTGCTGTTCCCCAAGACCTCTAATGCCTCTGTATTTCTGACTGCATTTGAAAACGTGGTCGTGAATTGTTAACGCAGCAATGGGAATGCTGACACTGAAATTTTAGGAAAAGCCTACAGGCACTGGCCTGTCTATGCCCAAAGGAAGCTTATAGTACAACCTTAAAGAAAAGTATTGGGCCCGCCTGAATTAATTAAAAAAAAGTCTTTGCTTTGGCATTGCATTCAGTGGGATTTCAGCCTGCACTTAAATGCTTTCTTGAGTCAAGGATTTTAAGCACATGGTTGTGTTGCTACTGTATTTAATTTGACACAGTTTTTACTCATTGTATGCCTCTGTACAGTTTCACACGCTGCTTTAATTACACAGTACTGACTTATTTAAATTTCATGAGGAAAAAAATGGGCACAATATTCAAACAGGTGTTTTCCTCTCTCCACTGATTACTGGTTTCAATAAATTCAGTCTTTGTCCCAAGTCCTGCAAGGTAATTGCTCATGTCCACACTCTGTGGCAGATGCAGAACAGGGAATTCCATCTGGCTTTCCAGAATAAAATCAAAACACTATCATCCATACCAGTCTCCTTCGTCACGAAGGAAACTTTTTGCAAAACCTGTGATCTAGCTTCCTGCTCCAAAGATTAAAAATAAATACTTTGAGAGAGAAGCTTAATTATTAATTACAATGTCATTAAGTATTTGTCTTACTTCAAAGTTCTTCACTTTCCTTGTTCATTCATTCTACCTCGAAAAGGTAGATTTTTCCAGGCTCTTATATTCTCATTATTTTTAGTATTTTTGTTATTTTCACAGATTACTTTTATTAAATAGATTATTTATTATTACTTTTCACAGGTTTTTTAAAAACATTGAAAGCATTCATGGTAAGAATGTTAGGGATGCATGGGATTTTTTCTAGCTTTGCTCAATTGAAAAGGGACATTTTGGAGAGCTATAATTTACTCTTGCACAACCTAGCAGAAAATTATTTCTAATAAAAGAAACTGACTTCTAAGAATCTCCAAATTTTAAGATATAAAGTATCATTTACAGTCAAACCAGCAGGTACAAGGCAACTAATCATCACATAAACTTCAACTCAAACGGTAACAGAAGTGACCATACCTCTCTTCTTAGCAGAAGTGTCAGGTCAGAACATTTTGTTACATGTTTATTTTTAATGATTTTATGCTTGTAAAGCCTTTTAGACACACAAACACATCAAAAGGTGTGATTAAAGAAATACTCCAAGTACAAGTCTTCCAAAGTCACAGTACCAATATTTTGGAAGGAGCTCTGCAGGAAGCTTACTTCATTGTAGGAAGAGTATTTCACATATTGATATAATTAAACTTGCTATGAAAATTCCTGTGATCTTTTGCATGAAATCAACATCTGACCCCTTTGTGACAATACAACCCCGATTTCATGGAGGGAAATACTGGTTTTTAAACCAAAAGATTGAGACCAAGAAAAGGGTTAGAAGAGGGCAGAAGATCTATTAATTCTTTCCAAAGCATACAGTAAGCAAATCCACTGGAATCTAGCGAAACAGTTGCTTTCAGCAGCACAGAATGCAAATGGGACTCAGAAAATTATTTCAGGATTAGTAAATAAATTTTAAAAGTAATCTCAAGGCAAACAATCTCGACCAAGGGCGGGAGGCTCTTACCATCAAACCCATCTTCCTCAGTTCCCAGTTCATCATCTGAGCAGATGTTCAGCACATTTACCAGCATCTCTGTCACTAAAATGGAAAACAAGTGCAAAATGTTCATATTAAGATTCCCTCATCTGTCCGAGAGCAAACTCTAGCTGCAGTAGTGTGAATAAAAACTCAATGTGATAATGGCACACACTTTTTAAAGAATAGGACCTGTTTTACATATGTAGTAGTAGAAGCTCAAAGTGTCTTACGTAGCTAATAAAAAGATTTCAATAAAATTTTTTTCAAATATAATGAACACAACAACAAATAGACCTTAAAAAAATAATATGCTTGTGATCTCTCTTTTTGCAATAGACAATGAAGCATGTAACATTTGTTTTCTCCCCCTCAATACATTTTTGCCTTCCACTCAACCTGGATAATAGAACTGATCACTCTCCTCTTGCTCCTACACAGTAGGATTTGATTTCCCTGCTCAGCGAATGGAACAACCGTTCAATGGAAGAAGTTACAGCAAGAAGATCACAGAATATTTATTTATCCAGGTTCTGGACACGGTACTTCCAGTTCAACAAAACATTAACCTTTTTCAGATGTCCCTGGTATCCCTTGAAATCCAGGACAGACTACATGTAGGTTCCTTACAGAGGGAACTATTCTATATTCAGTAGTTACATAATTTTCAGAGAATTCAGACTATATTCAGCTTGCTTACTTTGGAACTTGGGCACGAAAGGGTCAGCCACAGGCTATCCCTATCCTGGTCTCAGCTCTTTCTGGAAAGAAGACTATGAGACACTAACCAGACAGTACACAGTAAGAACAATGGAAAAAAATAACCCCAGCAAAAATCACAACCAAGGAAATGTAATGTAGAGAACAAAAAAAGCCAAAGTTAGGAGGTAAAATGTGAAACCATTAGCAGATTAAGAAAAACTCCGCTACATCTACACGTAGTAAGCATCATTAAATGGGTTACCAGGCATGTCTAGCCTTGTACTAGCTACACAGGTTGAAAATTTAAATGTTTTAGTCAAGTGGTTATCAAAATCTTCTTCTGTGACAACTATGATGACTTGGAACATTAGAAGTGTGGGACAAAGCTATATTTTTTTTCCTACTTTAGTGAAGGATTTAATATTTTCCTTCAACAGGATTAGTGGAAACACTTTCCACATTAACAGCAACCAGTGAAACTAATAGCTTCCTACCTTGGTTGGCCTTTGAGGGAAAAAATCTATATTAAAGAAAAGGAAATAAATAACAAGCTGTGTAGAACATCAATTCTTACATCTATGAATATTGTTTTGCATAAAAAGGAAAATACTGTTTTCCCTTCTTTAGGCTCTCAAACTCCCATGAAATTGCTGAGTGTGACCATTAGAAACATATAAAGGAGTAAATAAAAGAAAGATTGAAGAAGAATGAGGAACACCCATGGTCTCAGAACTTTAGCAAATCTGACCATGCCTACTGCAGCCCCACCTGAGGGGGCTGCTGATGGGAAGCCTCTGTAAGAACCTTACAGAACATCTTACAGGACTGCAATGTGTATGGAGAACATGACCAAACTAGAAACAGCCTCGCTGAGTTTATGGCCAAAGAAAATAAAAGCATTTTATCTGCTTCACAAGAGTCTGCAACACACGTCAGTGTGGATTATGTAATGTCTCCATTAGTGGAAACAGCTGTCTATTCTTTGTTAATCCCTGTTTCATTGTCTATCTGCTCTGCTCACAGAGACCTCAGGCGTCTCACCAGCAGCTTTCCTCATACAAAAGAGTAGCTGAAAACAAAGCCGGTCATGACTGCAGGTAAGAGCCACTGCTGGCTGTATTTCCAGTTGCCTATTAAGAGAGAACTGTTATTCCAAGCAGCTTTTAAGAGTTTATTATAGTTTTCTGGCAGTAATTGCTGTTGCAGCAATACTCTATAATGGATGGATCAAAGCAAGCTTCAGCTCAGGCACTGAATAAAATGACTTGGGATTTAGGCAGTTTGCATTCTGTATTCATTTAATATGCTAGACCAAAGTGTTCTCATGGCTTTTGTGTGCTGGCCATTCATAGCATGAGGCTGTATTCAGGCAACATCAAGAGCATCGTGTTTCAATAAAGCATCATTTGTGTTCTTTAGAGTCTTCTTGCCAGTGATGAGGCACTGTAGGCCCTGTGCAGAGAAGGGGCTGAGGAGCAGGTTTTCCTTCTTGCTGGCATCCCTCTACTCTCTCCAGGAACAATTAGCCAGACTGGGTCTTAGTATCACCAGCTCTGTGTCTGCTGATGAAAAAGCAACCCATCATCATCTTACCATAAAGACCACATGTAGTGAGATCTGCTGAGATGTCCCTTGAGCAGTAAGCAATATCCAAGGGAAAGCTCAAGAGCTTATAAAGAAAAAAACAATCAGAATTTTTTTCAGTGAATGCACCTCCAGCCTGCAGTGCCATAAAATCTACACCAGAAACGTAACGGCATCACATAGGCCTGGAAAGAGTGGAAATTATAAAACTATGTGAAAATATGATTAGCTGTTGGTAATTGCTTGCCCCTCTGGGACCTGTTTCTACAAATTCATCCTCAAAAGCAAGACATTTATCTTCAAATTATTCTTGCCCTTTAAAATAAAAGAGGCCACATGCTCAGTGACTATGAAATGATTTTGCAGTTTTTACAAACAGAACAAACTGACGTACCTTTCTCACCCACAAATGGCAAGGACCAGGTAAACACATCCATGAAGTTTGGAAGCCAGTACGGATGAGGGGAGCAGTTGAACTGCCTGATATTCATAACATTGTTCTCGTATTTCAATACTGCAGCTAGAAGAGAGAAAGAAGAGACATCAGCCATACATGTATATGACTGGCTACCAGACCAGTAACACTGACAGCACGCACAGCCTGCAGAGCTGCTCATCAGCTTTCACCCTCTTGATCCAGAGGCAGTACCTGCATGCCAGTTACAACAGCATACAGACTCAGTAAAGTCCAAATTCATTTTCAGTCTGAAAGCAGCTTCATCAACTTTCCCTGGCACTAAGATGGGCTGATAAGTGAATTCACACCTCTGAATCAAGAATGTAAGCTCTGAGATCTGCCACCAGTGAGGAATGAAGCAGACTATCCACAAACCCCCATATCATAGTTATCTGAGCTTCTCACAACCGTGCTTTGGAGATAACAGAGAGGAGCATTTATCACTCAGAGTTTGAATGCTGCTCTTCCAATGGACATTTTCAGCATATTTCACTCATAGGATTGTACAAGAGATGACACTTGCTTCTCACATTATTCAAACACTAGGACTGTACTCCCTATAATATGAATCAATACTAATACAATTTGTCTTGCACCGTATAACATTCGCATCATTCTTGTCAACATACACACACACAGAAACTATGTTTGCTAATGGGCAGAAATACAGATATTTATGCCATAGACACTTTTTAAAGCACTGTAACAAGTTCAGTGTTAACTTCCGTTAATGGGCTTCAGTGGGTTCATAGCTGAAACAGTAATCTGAAAAGGTAATTTTGAGATTATGACTGAAGTCCCACCAAAGGGACTTTGAACACACAGACATAAAAGTCTTTAAACAATACAGTTACAGGAGACTGCATGCAGGACCTTTAATCAACACAAGCAACAAAAACAGTCATCACAAGAAGGTGTATCATACTTTGTTTTCCCCTTTCCACCTTCCCACCTGTGGCTGCCCAAGAAGGTACACAGTTCCAGGGACTGGTTATCACTTAACAGCAAGCAATGAAGCTGCACAAGTGCAATGTGAGAGAGCACTGTAGGAATTGCAAAGTTGGCTGAAGGGGCTGAACAATTTCTTCTGATTATTTATCTCCTTTCACTGACTGTGTGTCAATCAGAAAAGAAACCTCTCTTTATGCAGTAGGCTGTTGCTTCCCACAAAAATTTAAGAGGGTGCTCAATGTCTTCCATTTTGTGGCTGATGACAAGAGTCCAGAGTGATCTGGGAGTTTCTGAAACCTACTCACTGATAAACCAAGAAAACAGCACACCAGCAAGTATGTGAACTTTTGCTAGGCAAACAGCCTCCATTTAAATAAACCACATTTGACTCTTGCCCATCCCAGTCTGATAGTCGGCAGTCATTGCGCTGCTCAGTAAAAGAAAAAAAATGGCTTAGTATTGCTATTAACAAAATTGAGAAAACTAGTGTTGATGCTCTCAAGATTTCCACCCCTTTTTGGCTGTGATCACATAGAGCAGATTGAAATTCATTCTTCTCCTATTAGTGACTCATTTGCATAGTAAAAATAAATAGTTTGTGGCTTTACAGAAAAAAAAAGTCAAAACCACACAAAAAGGACCACTTAATGGTTTTGAAGATTCATTTAGGAAGACTAAAACTCTAAATTCATCGTATTAGTGAGCTGAGGTAGTTCCCCTTCCCACTATTTCTTAAATTTATCCAGTAAGTCTATTTCTAAATTCTGTGAAATCTGAATAAATCATTTTTACAAAGAACTTTTAAAACTGGCCTCTGAAAAAGCCTAAACTATATGCAGAACAGTTTGGAAAACATCAAATTAAATATAAGTGGCTTTAGTTGAGTTGTTTTCTTTGAAAGGAAGATAATTGATGCTAAGATTAGTATAATAAGAAAATCTTCACACCACCTTATTAATTTATATACCTCAGTATCTTACAAAAAAAAGGTCTGATAACAGTATTTTAAAAAATTGTTCACCTGCACATCTCCCCAACAAATTACTTCAAAAGCCACTTGAAGAAAATGACAGTATGGAATAGAGCAGGGTAATAACAGAGATCAATCGTCTGAAATAACCCTCCTCTTAAAAGTATTAAATAAAGTAGGGTAGTTACCAGTATCACAAATACTTTGGGGCATTTTTATTTAAAAAAATCTGTCATTTATAAGCACAATGCACACAATATTTTTATATAGGTAACTAATGAAGATGATATTTAACATTAAATAAACAGGCTATTGTTATGATTGTGAAGTTCTGACTACTACTTAGAAAAAGAAAACTTCATCTGGATCAAGAAGAAAATGCTTCTCAGATAACAGCAGGAGTTACCCTGAGCTTTTCTGGCCCCTTTCCTTCTTTTGGTCATAGCTCTCTTTTTCCTCTTTGTTGACTGAAAAGGTTGGGGGTTTCATCTCTACTTCATTTCTTAGTCAACCTTAACTTGACACCTAAGTAGATATAGGAGACCCCAGCAGCCTTGAAAGACCACAAGTTTTTTGAAGGTTATAAGACTAGAGGACACACAGAGTCACACGTGGAGGAGAGAGAAGAAAGTGGGATGGGTTCTTTTGGTTATGAAACCTGTAACTGAGAAAAACCTGACTCTCCCCAATATTTGCTTATTATTCTATGCTGCAACCTCAGTATTTTCTTTCCAAACACATAAACAGATGCTAGCAGACCAAGCCACCAGCCATTATCATGTAGAATCATCAACCACAGCAAGAATCTTATTATTCTTAACAGACACACATTTTAACCTAATTTTGATACTTGCTGTTGTAAATAAGTTTTAAAAGCTAATGTTTTGTAAAGTGAAGATGTGCAGATATCCCAGATGACATTATACTTCTTGCCAATGTTAGTAAACTGAGATATTGGATGTTGAAATCAGATCAGAGTGAAATGAAACACTAACACAGCAGGCAAAGAGCATTTGTACTGTTTAGCTTTAAGCATTTAACACAGGTACCCAAGGCTGGAAATATCTGTGTTGAAAATCGTGCAGGTAAGAAACTTCCTTCCTTCAGCTAGAAATGGAGATAGCTCTTCTAACCTTCTTAGGGTTAAATATAAGCACCCAGTGCTACATTTCCTTGGTCTCTCTCAGTTAAAGATGAGCCTGGAACAACTGTTTCATGTGTCATACCTGTCAGATCTGAGTGGATGTCTCAGACCCTCTGGCATCCCAAATGGTGCTTTAAAAGCCTATACATTTGGAGGTGGATTAGGACCCTAAGCAACATGAACAACATTAAAATGTGTGACAGATAGTTCAGAATTTCTCAAAGATATTATATGTCCTGCTTCAAGATCTGCCCAATTTTTTCACTATAAATTAATTGATAACATTTCCATCAGAGGAAACAATTAATGGCAAGGGTAGAAATACTAGCCCAGAATGTTTTTAGATGAACAATCTCAAAATAATTTTAGTGAACAATTTAACTGATTTTTTTTTTCAGAAAACTCATCCTGCTTTTAGAAAATAGATCAGTGAAAGGTCTCTCAAATTCTTCATACCTAAGAAAGAATTTCAGTTTCTGATTTAATGCTGAATTAACTTCAGCATTAACTGTGCAACTGGGAACACTGCCTTCTCCTCAAGCAGAGTTGCTAAGTAACCACAGCATTTTCTGCCCAAGTCAGATCAGGGATAAGGGTTAGTAAAATGCTCAAGGAGTTTAAACATTATCAAAGGAAAAAATTATTTACTATACAAGGCAATGATCTAAATAATCCAGTGCAGAAGTGGTCTAATTGCAGGTGGGAAAATCTTCCCTTACAGAATTCTGAAGATTTTTATTTCACTTGTGCAACTGTATCTTCCAAAGAAAGAGCAGACTAGCATTCAAGATTTTATCAAGAGACTGCAAAAATCACTTTTGGCAAACTTCTCTGATTCGGCAATGAGATGGCCTAGATACCCTGACAGCTCCTCTTTAAAAGCTTTTGTTTCCGTGACAAGAACTCATCACAACTGCAGAGATAAGGCATTAAAGAAAACTGATAGGGCAAACAGAAGGTTTCATCTCTTTCCTTTCTCCCAAAGTGCCAAGATTGCTCAAAGATCATTCTTGTCTTCCAGGTTTATTACTCTGTCTTTTTCCAGATAAAAATAATTTTCCCATTAGATCCATTTGGATCAGGTACATTTCTTAATGTGTATCCTTGCTCTACTGCATGCTGATACTTTATACACACTTCACTGACATATCACTTAGGTGATACATTAACAAGAATGCCGATTTACTCGTTTTTTTAATTTTGTAGTATCCCAAACTCTCCTACAGACTTTCTTTGTTTCTCTGCATCATCTGTTTTTCCTTTCAGCAACAACATGTGTATGTTGTTGCATGTTGGGGTTTGTTCTTGGTAACTCTGGATTCCCTCGTGGCTCTCTCTCCACTGTGAAACCTCATTCTTTTAAGTGTTCAAAAGATAATAGTCTGCCTGTAAAGAGCTCGTTAAAAGTGTTCACTGAGCCAAAAAGCATGCACTTACTGAAGTGACTGTCAGACACTGAAATAACAGTGTTTTACAAATAAATTTCCTGCCTCCGCAGAACTTCTGTAAAATCTTTCCCTTGATTTTTTTATTTATTTTTTTTGTTGTTGTTGTTTTTGTTGGGGGTGTGTGTGCGTCATGAACAGCATTACAGTAAGTCCTAATTAAGACATAAAGAAATACTGAATGCAGGAATGAAAGTTGAGACATGATACAAGGCCAGATCTTACCATACGAGAATTTCTGGCACCCTCTTACTCTCTTGCTACAGAGAATTTCTTGCAGTGATGGGCCCCCTTGAATCCAGGGGTAAATCTGTACTTACACAACTTGCTCAGTTTCTCGATCAGTACAGCCTTCCTCTGAGGCTCTGAAGTCACAGGTAACTACCACAATCCAATTAACATTTATCTTCTTGCATGAGCTCCCTCTCCAGAAGCAGCAGTCTTAGAAAAGTCATCAATGCACTGATATTTCTTGTAACAAGTTTTAATAATAAACCGAAAATATTGTTTTCTTTATGCCTTTTAATAATACAAATGAAAGCAGAAATGTTTAAGAAAGTTATGAAGACACCAAACAGAAGTTGCCAAAAACATATAAAAATTCCTTCCCTTTGCCAATTTTATCCATTATAATGAATGGAAGGAAATAATAATAACGAAGACGGATAATCATGGAAAAAGTAAGACATAAGGCTCCCAATATCTAGGTAGTTTCTGAGTCTCTGAATCACTCCCTGAAAGCCCCTCTGTCTCCATTCCTACACAGGGAACCCCCGATGGGAGCCTCCCAAAGGAAAAACCTCACTGTGGCACCCAAAGCTGTGCGTGTTTGTGGTCTGGGGTTGCGATGGGACCAACAGCCACACATTAGATGAATAACACACACAGCTTTCATGAGGCAATATCCAGTAACCAAAGGATAGAGAGAACCCCCTTTGGTGACAGAAACCGGCAGATAAAGTCAAAAGAGATTCCCATAGTGGGTCGGTACTGTGAGCCCATAAGGAGGATCCATGGCAGCATTATTAACAGCAGATATGCTGAACATGGTCTTGTTTGGGGTAGCTTATCTTCAGCTACTTCTGTCAAACCTTCTTTTGCTCTGGGGTTGTTGCCTCTCTCGTACTCCTTTGAGGACATAGCTGATCTCAGTGGCTGCTCTCCAGTGGTGACTGAAGGAGCCCATAGATAAAGTTGGTAACCAGCTCTACTCCTTCTGAAGTGCTTTGAAAAAGCACAAGAAGATACATCTGCTTTAATGGGTATGAGAACTATTCACCCTGGGGGGGAAATGAGCATTCTTAGCCTCTTGCAGGTTTTTAAAAAATGTATTTATCTTAAACAACACTGCTTTTAAAAATGACCCATTTCGTGTCAGTGGGAGCTGGAGCCACTCAGGAATTATTAAGGATGACTTCCAGGGCTAACTGACAACTAGAGGCACACTAAGAATACATACGACAAGAAGGCTCTTACTAGCAGGAGATTAACTCCTTTTCCAAGGACTGACAGTAACCAAAACTCGAAATGATAAAAACCATCAGGTTCTGCACCAGTGCCTGATGAGTCAGCAGCTAGAGCAACTGTCCTGCAATACCTCTGGATGGAAATGGTTTCCTTCATCTCCTGAAATCAGTCAGTCAGAAACTCTGTGTTCCCAGTTAATTCATCTGCTGCAAATCAAGGAAACCAACAAGTAGCCATGTTTTGGACTTAATGAGTATGATGGTGAGTTTTATTCTTGAAAAGGGAAGCAAGCCCCCAGAGACTAGCCAGAAAAAGATGCATGAGTGAAGTAGCATGAAAAACTACGCACAATGTACTTTAAATGCCAAGAGTCCGTGCAATCAGTCCCATGAAATAATGTGTCAAAACCTCTAATGAGAGAAAAAGAGGCAGTTAAACTCAATGGGAATTCATTACAAAGCTGCTAAAGGTCAGCCTCTAAATTTACAACAAGCCATATATTAAAGAGTGGCACACTGGTGCTGATGTCGCACCACTACTTATTTGCCAGAGCTCACTCAGAGCAGGTACCAACAAAACCACACCCAAACTCCAGCTGTGACCACAGATAACCAGAGACTCGCAGCAGCTCCTGTATAGCCTTCCTCCAAAAAAGGTTTCCCACTGAATTTAAGACCTGCCTGCCAGTGGAGCATTCTGGAACAAGGGAAATTACTCTCTCTTCTGCAAAGGAGATAATGGAAAGGTGCTTCTCTTTACCATCCAAAATCTGGTTTCAAATTAAAGATTCTGAACACTGTAATCATGGCTTTACACTTAACATTTGCCTTCAGGACAAGGTTTCACATTATTCACCCACTGCCTTCACTGCACAGAACTACCTCCATGCATTGAAAATCAAAAGGTGAACACTTTCGGTCACCTTCCTTGTAGAGGTTCATGGTTGCTCAGACTTCGACCTAAAGCAGCCAACTCAGAATGTTAACACATTTCCCCACAATAGCAATGATACTACCAAGAAAATTAACACATTTCTTGCTTCATCCTACACTTTTTTAGGTTGCTAGCAAAGCCCTTACATTATTAACTTTCATGAAAGTAGCTACTGACAGTTCTGCTTCCATGGTTTGCAGAATAATTTTTTTCAACAAGTTAATAGGCATACTAAGAAATTTGAAGTGTACAAGCTCCATTATGTAAGTGAAGTGTTTCCTTCCCTTGCATACACTTCATGGTAAAACAGCTTTTAGATTATACATATTACAATAAAAAATGATGCCTGAAGAAGCTTTCTTTTGCAAGTTAAAAAAAAAAAAATCCTTACTTCCTCTGCAAACAAGCATCCAAATTAAAAATATCCATTCTCAAGAGAAATCAATCTCTTTGCAAGGGAGCTATTTTCAAGAATATCACTGAAAAAAAGAATTTACTTTCCTCACAGAGGAACAACAATAATTTAAACTTTACTGGGACTAGGAGAAAGTGAACATTACTGCTCATTTCACGATATAGGAGGACAGGTTTATTAAAATGCTTTATTTTTAGAAGCATGATTTCCCCCCCACCCCCAGTTCATTAGAGATTTCCAGGAATGCAATAAACTAATAAATTCAGAGAAGCTGCAAACACTTGTAATTCAGCAGAGTCTTTATAGAGTGACTATTGGCTCTTATTTGGGCTATAACCTTTTTATTTTTTGGCCAATTATATTTAACTTTCTACATTATACTGTTCAAGGATTAAGAAACCCAAATCATAAAAGAACACAGACAATATCTATCCCGTGCTCTACCCACTGATGATCTGTCAGAGTTTGTTGCTGGCTAGACAGTTTGGCTATATGAACTCCATTAATTTTACTGGAAAGAAGCAAAGAGCTAACAATTAATTATAAGGAACACTGGGCGCTAAATATCTCACCCAGAACACTTCTTAATATATTTCTCTTAGTTAATAGAGCTGTTTTTGGTTTTGCTTTCTGTGTAACATTCACTTAATAACTTGCCGTCAAAATGCAGAAATATCCTAAGGCATATTAAGAATACACAGTTATGTTCAGAAGCATACGTCTGCCTGTAATAGATTTAATTAGGTCTGTATTATGTAATAAATGGAATGAGCATGAACTAATAAATGGAGAAAGAAAATGGGCATGAACTGACTAATAAAGAGTGGAAGAAACATATTTGAGAAAAGATAAGTACACTGTATATTAACAGGAATTAACTTCTTACCTTTGTTATTGTATACATCTAGATAGTTTGGTGCTGAAAAAATTGTGATTAGAGAAGGGAAGCCTGTTGTTTGGCTTTTCCTGTACATACGGTACCTAAGAGGAGAGAGAAGACAGTAGTTATTACCCAGTGTTGGATGTATATTCAACACTGACTTTGGTCAGGAAAACTCTAGTACATTACTGTACTGGCTGTTAACAAATGCCAGGAAAGAGAAACACACATATGAGCCGTTTAAAAGCCATGGCAAAAAGTATTTCCTGCAGGTTTTCTCATTACATCCATTTGGCATGACCAGTGATCACACCATGCTTGAAAGTTGTGTCTCTGAAATTTAGTGAGCCAGAGGGGGGTTTTGTTACGAGTTTGCTTGGTGCCTATCCCTGGAACCATGTGGCCTCTACAGGCATGCACCCCAGGACACTCCCAGACCTTCCTCTGTAGGATTCTGGATAAGGCAAGCACCAGCAAATGGCCTGGAGCTGGCTTCAGAACAGAAGTGTACATTCTCCATCACCCACTGCAGATGATTGCAAGGCCAGGGGATGTGAAAAGTATAAGCAGGGCAGGGGAAACGGGGCCCAATACTTCCAGTGCTGTGCCTAATCTTATCCAGTCTATTAGCCAGTTTATTAATGTCTGCATGTTTTCGTTACCTAACCTTGCTGCCTTATGAAAAATAAAACGCTTATTACACCAACAAATAATCAATCAAGCATTAAACCTGCAAGTAATTGGAAACAAACCAACCAAACAGTACTTAGACACAAGTACACCAAAAGCTATGCTTTAGTCCTCAGCTACAAGAAACTGAAGAATCTTGCAAACATTCACAAGAGATGCATTGAAACTGTTGACAGTTTCAATGTGATCTCTTCTACAAAATTTAATTTTTTACCATTTATCGGAAAGCAATACAATAAAAATGAAATTTCATTATCCCTGGGTATTTCATGCCAGGTATTTTTGGCACAGCAATAGCTTGCTTTTAATTGTGTTGACGTTTTTAAGTATGTGACAATTCAAACATTCACAATAGCTTTTTCTATGCATAATGAATATTGACCTTAGTCCTACAATGTCGCTAATTTATCTTTTATTGCTATTCTAGTTGCATAAAGTTTCTACCTCCAAACAAACACAATAATAATTTATGCACAATATGCAAAGCTATTTATTCAGATTCTGATCTTTCATTAATATCTCACAAGTATGGTACAATTCAAATAATAGGGTTTTTTTCAAATAATTTTTTAAAGGAGCACAAAATTACAATACAGTAATTTCCTGGGGAACCATCAACACCACCTAGTGCTTTACCTGGACTGTTTTTGAACAGTGCCTTAAACTCCTTAAATTCATTAATCATACTCCTGCATACAAAAATGTGTGGCTATTGAATTCCATAATTCTTATTTTTATGCAGTGTAAAATCAGTAGGCCCAGAAGTTTCAGGTAGCTGTGAAAGACTTGAAAGATGACAGTTCTGGCCTACATGAGCCAAATTACTTAGCAGGCATGATGGCAACCTGTGTGTCAAAAGCCTCTGGAACATTTGCAAAACATCTTTTTCTGAGATGAATTTGTTTTTCTTTCCAAGTTTGGCATCAAAATAACTTTTGATCATTTTATGTCACTTAAAATCACTAAGGCTAGGTAAGTGGCATATATAAAGACTCATTAAGTCCCATAACTCAGTAATATTAATGTAAAAGACACTGTAATGCCAGAGTACATTTTTATAGCATTAGTAAAAGGTGACCCCTTAAATTAAAACTTAATTTTAAGTTTTCTGTTTCATTCTCACTCATCTGTTCTTTCTCTCTGTGCTCTGTTTGAGAATGGTAAGCCATTATACATTATTATTGGCCCCTCCCCACACATACTTACCCAGCGTCCTGGGCTTCATGAGCTCGGAGTATGGATAACAAGTTATTGTGCTGTAGGAATTCACATACAGCAGGGTAACTGTTGGAAAAAAGATAACAGCACCTTTTATGGCATTATCAGAAGCACTACACAGTTTTCAAAAAATGTATCATGTAACATGCATCATTCATTAAATCAGTCCCTGCTTTGCAGGCAGATTTCAGGAGAGACAACACTAGCAGAAGTATCTGTTTTAATCCCACCTCATAACTGCATGGAGTGGAATGCTGGAAGTTGCAATTCATTACATAACAATCACCCTATGGCTTGGCAGAAAAAGAGCACTTTCTTTTATTACTCTAAGATTTAATATATTAAAAAAAAATAAAATGTAATACAATGGTTGCTTGCAACAGTAAACCTTCTCACTCACTAACACTGGTTGCTTGTGGGTGCCAGAAAATAAGATGGTAAGTGGAAAGAGAGGGAAAGAGAAAGACAAATCAATCTCCAAACTGGGGATATTTGACCTTCCTGAACTTTATCTCAATGATAAATGAGAATTATCTTTCCCCTTGGCAAATTAAATTGTAAATCCCGTGATTTCTGAAACTGCCCCAAAGTGCCCATTGAATACATCTTTCCAACATATGTTCTACCATATGAGTGAAAACAGAATCAAGAGGTGAAAATGGTGATGGTGGAATCTCTATCGTATTTTTCACTGAAAATGGACACTGCTGCATTTATGGAGAATGAGGGAGACCTTTCTTACTACCTAGGCACCATGAAAACTACTCTTTCTGCTTAAGACACTGAACACATGGAAATCACATACAAGAAAAATGGAGCACAGCAGTTCTGACAGTGCAAGTGTGAAATAACTAAGTTTTCAGAGAAAACCTATTTAAAATTATACATAAATCATTGCTACAAAACTTAAATTGACTTCATTTTGTTGCTTTCAAAGAATTTTTTTTTCCTGTAACAACTGTTTTCTTCTTGCTTTTAAACTACTGATGATTCTCCATGCCTCTACTGAAGGATAACAAGCACAATGACCACCTATCAATACAAGAGAGGAAGGAAAACCTCTTTTATCCTGTTAGTAATCGTATGCAGAATCCAAAAAAGCCAGCATTTCCTGGCTTCCCCTTTCAAAAGTCAACTGTGGTGGAGCAAAACAGAACAAAGAACGTGCGTGGAAAAGTGTGAAGAAGTGGTGCTGAAATGAAAAAGACTTCACAGGCAAAACCTTACCAGGCCCCTTAAAAACATCTCAGCTGTGGGAAAGAGTCTTGATCCAGATGCCATCTAGAGCACTTCTCTTTTGTCCCTCTTCAAGTCAGTCAGTCCCATATAATTTGTTTTACCTTATCCAGATTTATTTCTCACCCTTGAAAAAAGCAATCGTTCAGGTGACTGCTTTATATTTCATGACCTTTCAGCAGGGTGGGAAGCTGGCAACCCTGTGAGGTTGCAGCTGGCCTCATCCACATCCCTGCAGCCTGGTGACCCGGCATCTGAAAGGCACTGATGGACTGAATGTCAGTTATAGCAAGGTATGCAGCAAGGTACTGGCACACCCTTGCCACTAGCTTAAAGGAGTTGCATTTAAAACATTAAACCTTGGGAGAAACCAAGTGTTCCCACCTCCTGTCACTATCTGACTTTACTTCCAGTACTGGTGGTGGTAGTCAGGCTGGCCAGGTAAAGGAGTTTGAACTGTGATTCACCTGTGTTGCTGTGTCTGATGTGAGCATGACTAGCTCCAAGTGCCTGAGCTCTGGAGGTGATGTGGTAGAGAGACAGACTGGCATGGGTGGAGAATTGAGCTGCCTTCCGAGTGCAGTCTGTCCCAAAGCAGTATCTGACCTGAGACTGGGACCAGGACACATTTTCTTGGATCTGAGGTCCAGGATGTGACATGTAAATGTTACAATTATCTCCCCAAATTGCTGGGCAAGTAAGAGAGCAACAATCAAAACTGTTGCTCAAAAAACACTAAACCAGTGACAAAAGGTGCAAACCTTACATAAAAGCTCTGAAATATTACCTGATAGCTGGAAAAAGCAAAATATACCCTGTGGTAACATCCAGCCACCATTATTATTTTTCACCATCAGTTTGTCTCTCTTCTACTTCAAATAATAGAACAGACATAAGGGTTGAAAGAAGGAAATAGAAGGTGTTGGGGAATCACCACAGAATCATTCAGGTTGGAAATGATCCTTTAGCTCAACGGTAAACCCAGCATTGCCAAGTCCACCCCTAAGCAGCACATCTACATGTCTTCTAAATACCTCCAAAGATGCAGACCCATCCACCTCTCCGGACAGCCTGTTCCAGTGCTTAACAAGCCTTTCTGTGAAGAAATTTCTCCTAATATCCAACCTAAACCTTCCCTGGCGCAACATGATGCTGCTACCTTCTGTGCTGACTCTGCAGCATGATGTGCTTGCACTGTGCCTGTAAATAACACAAACAGACTTTCAGAGCCTCTGAATCTTCAAATGTAACTCATGGCAAGGTATTATGCTAAGAACAGTGAGCATTATCAAAGACCCTGGCAAGAGCAGACTGTTTTGCAGTACCTTAGGAGCAAGATAGAGTCATACACTAACACTGTTATGCAAAACACTTTTATTAAAGCTGTCCTAAATATACTGAGCAAGATAAAAAAATACAGGAGATCAAATACATATTACACAAAAAAACCCTGCTGTTCCAGGCACGATGTCATGGACCACCTTCAGTGCCCATTTGCAATCAATTAACAGCCCTGTCAGTCTCCAACGTCATGTAAGAAAAATATGAAAACACATGAAAAAAACCCTAACCCCCCCCCCCCCCCCAATCTAATGCACCATCTTCCTTCAGTTTATTGAAGAGAAATGCTACTGCTTGCTTCCAGCCTTCCTGAATATTTTGACGCTGAAATGTCCTTTGCAGCTAGAGGCTACAAACCCAATGAAATGCTATATTGCTGGTTTTGGACTTGAGCCACCTAGCATATACTCTCAGATGCAGGTTTGATGTTTGTAATTGTCTAAAAAGATTGCCATTATAAAATAATTTCAATTCCCAATTTATATGGGATATCATTTTGGCAACTGCAGTGATCTCAAATGCTGACAGGTTGCCATTCAAACCACTGGAAAATGAGAACTAATTTGCATACGTTTCTTTTCATAATTAATTGTGACTAAATGTAGACTTATGGTACATTTTGTTTAGAAATTTTTACATTAACTTCTGAAAACTGGGGTCTATAATGAGAAATCTGATAGACAGTTGATTATGTTCATTGTCAGTTCAGCTGCTCAAAATGTCTTGGCTCTTACTTTTTTTTCCCCCGTAGTATTCTTTTCATCCAGTGTTAAGTACTGCTTTTAAAGAAGATATAATGAAGTGATAAAAAACGCTCTTAAACAGACATGAAAGGTTCTTCTTTCCATTTCAAGTACAAAAGTGGTGGGGTTTTTTTATTCCTCCATTATCTTATATTTCATAAGTCTGTGGAAAACAGACTTCTACTAGAAGAATTTGGCGGATTCTACAGAGCCCATACCTAGAGAGGAGGAGATTCCACACAGCGTTCCATGCAAATTGACCAAAAAAAAATACCTTCCTGCCATCTTTTCTTTTAAGTGCATAGGATGGGATCTGCAATGTGCCAGCAGTCCTATTAGCCAGACCACTACAATCCAGAAGCAGTCTATCTGGACATTTTATTTTGAAAAAAACCAAAACAAGTCAGGCATTTTTCTTCAGCTCCTTGTTGAAGTCAGGGCTGTGGAGAAGCAAAGTCTCCACCACATGCAGCTGTTACATATGCTATCCATATAACACTTCTTATTATCTGCTTGCTTTCTATTAAACAATA
Organism: Dendrocincla fuliginosa; assembly: GCA_035047845.1. Lineage (NCBI taxonomy): Eukaryota > Metazoa > Chordata > Aves > Passeriformes > Dendrocolaptidae > Dendrocincla > Dendrocincla fuliginosa. The sequence goes on from JAWWMO010000138.1 coordinate 23,267,001, forward strand.
TTCCTCAACACAAAAATACATGTCCTTCAGGGAAAAAGCAGGAAGTCCTGCAAAATGCCAACAGAACAGAGATTATGGCCAAAGTTATCAGAAACAATCTTCTACAGAAATGACTTCTGCTTGGAAGTGTTTTTCCTAATCTTTCTAATGAAAATGACTGTCTTGTAATCAAATTCCCTACTAGTTTCTCCAAGCGCTACCCTTCCAGAAACACTTTCCTCCTTGTCCCTGCTTTGCAGAGCCCAGACTGTAATTCAGATGAGCCAGAAATAAAGCAGCTGGCCAAGAGGGAAAACAAACAAACAGAAATCCCCCACGCACCAGGCTTTTCCAGAGCGACCCAGCCTTCTGCCTTCATGTGTCATGCTGAATCATGGAAGAGTGGTGACTCACAGAGAAAACAAAATACCACTCTGCTAAGCTAGAGAGATGTTATTCCCCATGGAGTATGTGACTGTGATATTCCCTTCTTTGGCATACTTGTTTTATCAAAATGCCTCACGCATAGTTTACTAGTTCTGAGGTCTCTTTTGTGTGATCTTCTATGCAGTTTTGGAAGAGAAGCAATACTTTGCCAGTAAGAAGCAAAATGGCAAATGTTTTCAAATTGGTTTTCCACCAATAACTGGAAAAACTGGATGGAATTAACATAACTCTCTTTTATATCCTTCATCATATCATTAAAACAGAGACATAAACCCTTCTTTAAAAAGAGGGCATTCAAATTTAATCCAGAAAGATTACACGCAAATATAAAATAGGTTTTCTGCAAAACCAACTGGCCTCACACACTTGAACTTCCAAAGGCAATGCTTTTGCTGCTGTGCTGTCCTAAGAAGCTCCCAGAAGATCCCTTTTCACCTGCTTTTTCTTGCCCTTAGCTGTGCTATCTGCAGAGCTGCACTGGGAAGCAGAGCAAGGGAACTGTATGGGATTAAAAAAAATAAACACATCTTTTTTGCAGAGTCATTCTTTTAAAGTTGGATGTGTTCCCAGGTCTGATGAGCAATTCTACCAGTACATCTGGGCAGATGATCTGAAGGCAGAAAAAAGCTTTTGGACTGGGAGAAGGAAGGGTGGAAAAGTGGGCAAAAGAAAAAGAAAAGAATTCATACAACTGTGCCTTCCACCCTGAGCTGAAACGCACTACAGTCTTCAAAAGCTTTCAGCAGACATTTCTCTGTCTTTGCATACTCACAAACTTAACTTGCATGTCAAGTACTCCACTGAAATGATGTGCTGGCAGGGCCTAAATTATTACTCTACCCCAGATGACCTGTAAGGCTGAACCATTTCAGTTATCCAGTGGCTGCTTCACTGGCAAACAAAGCTCTCAGAGGAGTCTGCAACGCAAGTCACTCTTGCCATTTCTGCCTTTGGGTTTTTTTTTTGCTTTGGAAAAATATAACAAAGTAGTCAACAGCCAAACAGCCTTATAAAGCTCAAAGCTTCATAAGCTTATATTGCTTAAGAACTGATATTTAACTCACTAAGAAAACGCTAGAAATTGAAGCACCATGCCTGTGCAAAACGTCTGAGCGTATGCTCTGCTTCTGAGGTCATTCATTGACTTTGGCCATGCTCACACGACCTGATGCTCTTCTTCACAGTAATTATAACCAGGTCTTAATCACACAGATGATCCCAGAAATCAAGTATTAAGCTTGCACATGTGCTTAGTCCTGACAGGAAGCCCTTGCTATACTTTGCATAGGCTAAGACGCTGCTAATTCACTCAGTGGCACAACCACACTCTCCGTGTTCTTTACCACAGCTTAGACACAAGGGAAACGAAACAAGCTGGATGTGGATCCAATGACACATTTTCGTGGATAGGGCCATGTATGTTCATAATAACTTTGTCCAAATGCAATCAAAAAACATTTTAATTCTTCATCCAACCAGTAATCTTATGGAAATTGTGACATTCCCCATCCTAGGATGGCTTAGAAAGGGAAGAATTTTCTCCACACCTCAACAAAGGCCTAAACCTGCTTAGTGGCTGTCTCTCCATAACTTAGTATTATTTTCAGAGATAAAAAGTCCAGCTGACCTCGTGAAGCTTTCCGATCACTGGAAGAAGACATTATCAACACGGTAAGTAGGAGTTTATCTTGCCAAGTCAGATAGTGTAGAATCTTTAAGGTTGGAAAAGACCTCCAAGATCATCAAGTCCAACCTTTCATTGATCACTACTTTGTCAATTAAACCATAGCACCAAGTGCCATGTCCAGTTGTCTCTTGAACACCTCCAGGGACAGTGACTCCACCACCTCCCTGGGTAGCTGTTCCAATGCCTGACCTCCCCTTCAGTGAAGAAATTCTTCCTGACACCCAGCCTGTTTCTTATAGAAATGCCTGAGAGTCATTGTATCATTTTATTCACTGAAGAATAAACAAAGTCATCTTATTAAAAGACACTCTTTAAGGAAGACTGCATAACTCAGTCCCCCCTTTACAAGCTGAGCTGCCTGTTTAGGGAAATTAATTTCTTTTTTCAGTAAGTAACAAGAAAAGGCAAGGAAAATTAGACACTAGACACTGCACACTGATGGATAACTTTTTTTGCCAGGTATTATCATTAGGTAAGTAATCAGTCACCTTCCAGAGCAACTAGGCAGTTTTTTAAAATGAATGCTTGCCTTTATATAAGCTCAGATAATGTGACTTGAAGCAAGCTGTCTGCTTGAATCATTAATCAGTTATATGCCCCTCACACATGACCTGATAATTAGGTGTCATCTAAATATTTCTTCTTCTGAAACATGCAGTTTTCTGAATATGAGTCAGGACACAGACTGGGTCTGACATATTTTCTGGGGCAAACTGATACATATTTTAAAGAAATTTTAAATTAATTGTATGAGGCCGACCTCTGAAAAAAGCCCAACCTAAAAGATGTTTCAGTACATACACAGCTCTGTATTTAAGCACATGGGATGTTTGCCAGGCTTTTCACAAGGGGAAATCACTATTAATCCCTCTGCACACTGTCTGGGAATCCCAGGCACATTTCAATATTTGGAGCTGCTGAAAGGAAGCGGAATAGTTTTATCCCTCAGTCATACACCCACTTCTGCAGGGATCAATTGTTTGCAACAGTTTGACACTCCCCTTCATCATGAGCCCAAACACATGTACCGAGCACCTTCCAGACGGTGTGGATCAGGAGGCTGCAGAGCGACCTGCCCACAGAAGGTGGGTGCTGGCAGCCCAGGCTGCAGAGCAGACTGCTTTGTTCTCAGCCCGTCCCCACACTGCAGCAATTATGGATCCAACAAAGGACTAGGAAAACTCATTTCTAAACATCAAACCATCTGTTCCCTTCCTGCTAACGTTACCAACAAGGAGGTTAATTCTAGTGGTTCTATCACCTGGTTACTGGTGGAAGCCACTGATTTACTTTTTATGTATCACTAAACATCTACAGGTCAGTTATGTGAGATTTTCTAAGACAACTGAAGGAGCTAGATTCCTCCTTTCTGCTGAGTTTGTTGAGCAAACTTGGACTTGGGTGTTGCTAGCATGGGCTGAAGGAGCACTGCTTCCCTTCAAAAAGTTCAATGACCTCTTAACATTTCAAGAGCATCTACACATTTCTCCTGAATAAAAATGAATTATTTAATTAAAATTTCACTGAATACATTGCTCATTTTGCCATTTAACCTCCTCTCCTGATACTTTTGCTACTTTGGTATCCACGTATATTGTTCTTAACTACTATAACAGAAAAACCTCAACAAACAAATGCAAAACCGGCTCAAATCCCTCAAAATCCTTACATTGTCTGAGGAAGGAACAATGTAATCACTAACGCTTTTCAAGAGGTAACACAGGCTGATCCTATGATGAAGAAAGAATGGAAGTAGCACTCGAGAGGCTCTTCATCACCAGCTCAAGCACACTTAAAGGGGTGTCTTCTGTCTGGTGTTCACAGACACCATATGTAGCATACGGCCTACAAAGCAAACTGCCCACCACTGGAAAAGGAGCAAGGCAGCAGTCAGCACCCAGGCACAACTAGGAAACAGGAACTTTGTGGCTTGCTTTGGTCTCCCAGTGAAGTGCCAGAGAGGAGACAGTGGGACATCGCCCAGCACCCAAGGAAATCCTCTCTGCTGTATAGGAGAGAGTCTTCTGACTCATTACAGAGAGAGACCATAAAAACCCCATAATTAAAGTAATTACTATTACTTTTTGTCAGGAATGTTCCCACAGCTATATTTTACTAACAAATATCAATAGAAAGCAATAATTTCAAAGACGAATTACAACTTGGCATCTTTGCATTTAAGTCCATATATGTTTCTTCAAGAATGTTGCAGGTACTTGTCTGCATTTCAGCTCTTAGTAAGTCCCACTTAATAATGCTGTTCAAACACTGAATTTCTTGGGTAGAATTATTCTCAAACAGAAACAAAATTTTGATCAAAAAAAAGTACCTGTGAGGGAGAAATGACAATTTTTACTTACCCTGCAGAACAACAGGTAATCAGTTTTCCAATGCTGGCATCTTTCATTTGAAATTAAGTTCTAATTTTCAAACTAGAAACACAGCTATGTACTGCTTTTTAGAAGTGACACATTCATTATTTAACTTATAAGAATTGAAATAAGCAAAATATGCAGGCTTTGGTGAATAAAATTAAGTTACTTAGGGTTTCCCAGCTGTGGCTTAAAGGAAGAGATGCAAATAAAGCAAGAGTGAATTTACCTGAAAACAAGGCTAGTCTGCAGAAAAAAGGACCTAATTATCTAAGCAATGCCACAAAGTTCAAGCAAACATTTATACTGCAAAAACAGAAGAAGGTCACCCACAGGAATCTATTCAAAGCAGTAATAATCACCTGTAGAAGTACGAGCACCCCCTGACTGTGTTGTGAGTAAAGTGTTCCTGAGTCTTCTCATTTCCAAAGTCCTCCAATGGGTCTGACCACAGGATGTCACACATAGGTCCATATGCAGGTGGTTCCTTGAATCGATCTAACTAAGAAAAATAGGAGACAAAGAAATACTAACTTCTTTCAACTGTGTATCACAGAAACATTGAAGCAAAATTACTGGTTTTCATTCCATGAGGAGACAAACAAAGAGATGCAAAGCAATACATTTTTCAGCTTTAAAGCAGTGGATTTTGATTAACAGTAAAACATTCCTTGCTAAAACTGACAAAGACAAGAAGGAACAGATATAACTGAACATTAAGAGGTACAGTGGATTCCCATTCTACACAAATTTTTTGTTTGCTTTTTTCCCTATTTTCTGCTGGTTTTTGCAAGCAGTCCAGTGGACAGGAGAGAATATAGTATTACTGTATTTTGTGATTTTTCAAACCTTATGGCACTCAATTTATGTGAGTGAGACATCTCAAGAAAAAATACAATAGCTATTCCAATACAAGCTCCCATTTTGAGTTCTGTACCTTTTTACAAAAAAGTTGTATTTAAATATCAAGCCAGTATCTCTGCATTAGAGCATCTTGCCACAACATTCTTGGTGCTCTCATAACCTTAACCTTAATTAAGCAGCTAAAAACCTCCTCTTTCTGTCCTGAATGCATTGTATTAAAAACTTTAAATTATATAGAATCATACTGCAAATAAGATGAAGTATAGCAAAATAGGGAAATAATAAAAAACAGCATTCTCCTGCAAGAGCTCTTTAATATAAAAACACCACTTGTTATCTGCAGGAATTCTTTCATGTAAGAACACCCCTGCTAAGATGGATGTATAAACAAGGCTTGCAGTCCAAAACATTCTCTGCACTGACCAGGAAAGATCAAGTAATGATTCAGTAACATACATAACAGACGCTCCCCCACCTCTGAAAAAATTCTGAAGAGAAAAAATTGGTTTTATATATTTAACACTCAGTCAAGAAGCTTTAATAAGAGATCTCTACAATTTTTACCTTTGCGTTCTCATCTTGAAATATTCACAGCATACCTACACTTCAAACTTATTTCAGTCTTCTCCAATTGATGCTTATGCAATTAAAATTCATTTAAATTAAACAAAAATTCATAAATATGCAGACCCAATTTCTGCTGATTGCCGAAGATGAATAAACTTGCTGGGTTGGGCAGAGAGAAGGTGAATATGTTAATGAACTTCATCTAGAATCTGAGAGCTAAACATCTTTACTCTGCCATTATGTTGCTGCAAAGCCAGCCAATTTTTAGGCAAGGGAGTATTTTTGTTTACGGAGGTAGCAAACCTTTATTCAGAAACAAAACTTTACATTCAGTAATTTTTTAAAGTGCAGTCAATATCTTAAGCTAATTGCTTCTAAACCAAAACATGTAACTACTGGCTCAAGTTTGGGTTTTTTAACCATATTAATTTCTTAGTAGACTTCAAACTAACCTCAGAGTACAAACTACCTTTAAGTAACTTTAAAGCTCAGAAGTATATATCCATGTTTGCGAGTCTCAAACTGCAAACAAGAAACAAGATTCTATTTTCCTGATGAAATCACTAGAATGAATAGTTCAAGTATCTCCTTTTAGAAATATCAATGGAAATTTCTTCTAGAAAACATCTGAAAAAAATTAATCCTTGATAACATGTAACACCACTGGATCATGTGAAGAAACTGATGTTTTTCTCTAAATTTTCATAAGATTTCTGAGAAACATCTTAGAACACAAGAGTACACACAAGTACAAACTTACTAAGCCTCACTTAGGTAATTTGCTAGGCACTCAAGTGCACAACTATTAAAAATGTGGCAGAAGCTACTGAGAATGACACTCTTGACTAAAAAATACTGATTATACCCATTGCAATCATACAATACCTCTTTGTTATATCTTTTAAGTATTGTGAGGTTTTCCTAGAGCTATTTTTGTATGTTCTCCAAGGAAGTGAGTAATTCATAACAAGGCACAATGAACCATCGCATGGTGTGCTTACAGTGTGCTAAAAGATAATACTGAAAAGACTTACTTTTCTGATGTCATCTAAGGTGTTGATCTCCGGAGACAAGCCACCATGTACACACAGGAATTGTTGGTTCATCAGAGCAGCCAAGGGAAGGCAGTCGAAGGCATCCATGCAGGCATCATATACACGTTCTGAATATTTGATTTTACCTTTTAAAGATTAAGATGGTATCAAGAAGTGTCATTAATACTTAAGAAGAAAAAAGTATGTTTAATATCTCAACCTTGCTCTCATGACTCTCTTGCACTGAGGACTGTACTGAAAGTTTGCTTCATGCAAAAAACTCGTCAATATTTTTGTTTTTCACCTCTGGGAAACGTCTTCATAGTCTGAGATGAAATTAATAAAAGTTCTGCCAAGTTTGTTATAATTTTTCTAAAAACCTGTACATAAACAACTTAATATACCATTACAATCTGCCATGAAATCTGTACTGCAAGCCTTAAAATGTCTACTGAATGGTTATCATCTATTACATTATCACTCAATATACCCTCTATGAAGCAGTCAGAACTTGAGTCCAGTTCCTTGCAATTAATTATCTCCAGAAAAGCCATTATGAAATGAAGGAGGTGGGTACACTCATGCTGAAATGTTAATTTACCAATATGCATAATAAACTCAGCAAACCATGAAGCCTCTGAGCCTATTAACATTTCCTTTATACCCAATGCTAAAACAAAAACACAGACTTAGGGCAACAGCTTCAGCTTACAGTGCCACTGTGCTAGTCAAGGTCTACATCTAAAGAGTTTTCATGTGTCGCTGCATCCTTTCTTGCAACACAGAAAGGAATTCATATAAAAAGTGCATACAGAAAGTTTAAGCCTACTTATCGGGTAAATGTAAAAATACCATAATTAAAGGAAAATTAAAAAAAAAAAACAAAACAAAATAAAAACTCCTTGCATTTTTCTCCAGCTGCAGATGAGGCCCAGTGAGATGCCACCTCCTTCCCTAGCAATCACAGATCTGTGCCAGAGGTGCTGGAGCTGGCATGCCAGCAGGTTTTGCTGCCAGGCTGCTGCGTGGAGCAGCAAACCCTCAGCTGCTGCAAAAAGGAGCAGCAGCACAGTTTGCCAAGAGCATCCAGGCCCAGATGGCCCCACAGCATCCCAGGATGCTTTCCAAGCCAGGCTGGCAAGCTGAAGTGTCTCATACCTGCAGAACCAAGGGACACCCCCGAGTCTGTACGGGTGGTCAGTCACTACCTGCTGTGGGGGCTTGACCTCTTCCTTTCCACACCACTGAGAGATGACTGCCCCCTCAGGGAACACTGATTACAATTCAAAATTGATGATAGTTAAAGTGAAAAGTGATAGTGAAAAGTACATGAAAAATTACTGATGGGGAACCAGTACCAAATACTCACACAAAACAAGTTGTTGAAAAAGGAGTTAAGAGGAAAAATATTTAGGTAGACTTACATTCTTGCTTAAATGTGAAATACTCTGTTAGATGTCTACATTCATGATTCCCACGAAGCAAAAACAGTGTTTTGGGGTAAAGGATTTTCAAGGCCCACAAGTACAGCACACACTGCAAATTAGAAACAAGAAAGAAAAACAGAATTCATAATTAATGGCATAACTCCACAACTTATGTTCCCTTCCACCCCAAAAACTGCAGAGAAAAAAAGTATTCTGTGTGAAACATTTATTTTCAACTTCATTCTTCATACACTACATGCAAACATTTCTCTGCACTTCAGCCCGGACTGGACGAAAGTCCTATCGGTAAATTCTGGCACAGTTTGACACTTGTGCTGAGCGGCACCTCCCTGCTCAGCCCTGCACTGCCTTCCGCAGCCCAGCCCTCAGCCACCAACTGCTGTGCAGCGCCAAAGTGACGCGTGGGCTCTCCACCTGGAAGGTTACGCAGGAACCTTCCAGGGAAACAATTTCACCGGAAGATCAGCATTTCCTGGCTTCAGGAAAAGTTGCTTCAGAACAATTTAACCCACACTTCAGGAAATACCTCAGCATCCAGTATTACACAGTTTTAACATGAATGCTTATACATTTTTCACTTAATATTGTTCTGCACATACAATTGGGGAAAAATAATTCACAAAGCTCCTGCATTAAATGAAGTTACTACACAGCTACTACTATAAAGCCTTTTCTCTTTCCTGAAGATTTCTATTTGAGATGACATTTCTTCTAGACATGTTTTTAAAGATTAAGAAAAAAAGGCTTAGACAGGCTAAGATTTGCTCAGATTGCTCTAAACCACCCAATTAAAATAGTTGTTTTGAAAACAAACTCACAGTTCCCAGAAAGCTTATGGAAGTAAGACCCACTCATGAGATGAGCCCACCACCTCCAAGAACACTGTACAGACCACAATGGCCTCTCAAAAACAGGAGCTAGAAAACTGAGCAAATTATCCTCCAAGCTCTCCTTGTTTCAATATCCATGAAATGCAGAAATATTGCACAAGAAATAAAAGGTGCCAAAAACCCCCACTCTCATTTACAACTACTTCCTAACACTCCCCTCTGTTATGTCGGAAAAAAAATAGTTTAATTTAACTTAATAATCAATATTGGAAATCCAGAATGTACTCTTAACCACAGTTTCAGCTTAGAACAAAATCAGCACTGTTTTCAAAGTAATGCCTCTACATTATACAGTATGAATTCCCCTTGATAATTCACAGTGTTTTGAAAAACAGTGTAATTACTTTAATCATCTCAACATGTAGATTTCAGTTCTCTTGTTTGCTACACAGTCCTCAACTTATAATAACAAAAGGAAAGAAAAGAGCATGCAACATTTTTATGTTTGCACTTACACTATGCACACAATCACACAGCAGAGACTTTATATTACTACTCTTTGTTTTGAATTTATTACATGTAAAAATCTGAATGCTCTGCCTGTTCTTTCTTTGCAATTTCCATTCTTCTGCTCAGAGGGTCTACAGCCAGGGGAAGACAACAAAAATACAAGCAGCATCTTCCCAGCTCACACCAATTCTTTTGCCTCACAGGCACTATTGACACTGCAAGAAGAGATGTCAGGACACCAGGTAGATCACACTGATGTAATCCAGTGGGAAATTATGCTGTTAGGTCACAGGAATCATCTGCTGTGGCCCCAAAACCCCACAGAGTGTGTGCCTGGGGAAAGTCTTCTCTCCCTGTGCAATCTCCAGAAGACTTGGGTTTGAGGGTTTTGCTCCAATGGGGAAGGAAAGCCACTCCTCCATACCCATCAGAGCAATTCTCTGTCTCTGATGATGACTTCTCCATCCCTCCAAGAATTCCCAGAACCTTCAACTTTTTGGAACTTACTGGCTAATCCAAAAATTTGATGTAAATGCTGTGAGACAGGAAGTTTAAAGTGACACCTCCATTCATGCACAGAAAGTTACAGCTTTTAAAGTTGCATCTAAGTTACCTTAAAGCTTCTAATCTTGCCAAAGCATCTTTAGAAAAGCACAATGATTAGTGATTAGATGAAGTGCCATATTAAAGAAAAACAGTTTACATTGCCCTCGTAACTAAGCTTTTCATAAAGCCTTGGCAAGATTAAAAGAAGCCCTAGATATTTAAAATACCATCCAGATTTGGGAAGCAGGGAAAATCAGGAAAGATGGAATTTTAATCTTTTTGACATTAGGTATTTGCTTATGGGTAGATCTCTATATTTGCTTATCATAGATTTATTTTTGCTTTTACTTCTACGCTTCCTTTGAAGTACTCATGAAAATGAGACTGAGAAGATAACAGAGAATCAATGCAGTCCAAAAAGCTCTGTTTCCCTGCCACTGTTCACATTTTGTGTTGCTTTCAGTAGTACCATATCAAAGGCTTACTTTGTTTAAATAATTCCTTTTATTTTCCCCCTTTTCAGTAGTCCAGTGAACTAATGTTATAATAGTAAACAAGAACTAATTAGCCAATGTGGTTTTTTCCCCATCCAAACTAAACAGCAAATACTGAGGGCAACAATTTTCATGGGTTTTCAACTTACAGTCATTACACACACAAAAAACTTATGTCCAAACAGCGTATCGTGAGCAAACATTCTGGCTTTAATTTTTTCCTACCTGTGCTTTGCATATCGTAATTCTTATCAAAGTCAAAAAGTTTAAGAAAAAGTGCCCTTGTCGAAAACCTGAGCTAACAGCCTTCAATTATTTGGTAATACTGCTACCCAGTAGTAAAATTCTTAAATATCTTTTTTTTCCCCCCCCTCAACTTTTTCATAAGAACATACTACACATCAGCTCTGCTGTAACTCTATGCAAAACACGCAGCAGGGACCTTGCGAGTTGGACATCTGTAAGGTATTTTTGGCCTGTTTCATTGCATCCTATCAATAAAAACTGTATTTAACAAAAAAGTTACATCTCTTAATGCCAGTCCTCAAGCTGACCCCCTGCTTGCTTGTCTTTTCAGCTGTTGAAACTGCAGATATGTTAAGTTTGTAACAACGAGGTAATCTGTCCACCTCCCTAGCTCCTATAGTCAAGCTGTTTTCCTGTTGAGGTTCTGGCAGCCTCGGCGTCAGGAAAGAAAGGGGTCTGTGCAGTTAAGTACTGTGTAAGCCAAAGGTACATATTTTCAAAAAGGACTTGGGATTTAACTCTACTGTTGCATGTTGAATTTGAGCCTTTTCACAATTTGACATCTCAGCCTCTCCTGAAGAGAAAACCCAAAAGCCCCAGAGCTCTTCCACATATGCCAAGTTATGTGCTTAAAACAAGAAGCCTTGAAAAATCATCACCGTTGCCACTCAACTGCAACCACAGCACCATCTGCCACACAGCACTCACTTCTGGGTGCTCTTGCACTGGTTGTGCCAGGAAAAGACAGATGCAGCTCACTGTTAGTTGTATGGCTTTGTATGGATAACAAAAGACGATCTCTCCTTCCAAGTGGCTGACAGTATTGGGCATTCCCCCAATGCATTAAGTTAAGTGAGAGTAAGTGTCAGGTAATTCATACTCAAAAGGATAATTTGAGCCACACATTGCTAAGGTCCCCACTGACGTTCTCTGGACTGTCCAACAGCCCATTGGCATAGCTCCTTCACTCTCTAAACACACACCTTATCTAAATGCGAAAATTGCATTACTTGAACTGCATTGAAATAGTGGTATCGCCAAAATACCTAATACAAATGCAGCTTCCTAGAATGGAGTAACTATTCCAATGGAAACCATGTACCTTTTTGCACACGTAATTGCATTCACACTACTGGCATGACTATTTATTAGGGCTTTATTTCAGAGACAAAGATACTCGGCATCTGTAACCAGAATACTCACAAGAGCTGTAACTAATTGCCATTTCTGAACTATTACCCCTGGAAAACAGAGGAAGAAAATTCTGAACACTACTGAAAATAAAAGGTTGTATTATATTCATTACATTGTATTACATTCATTATATTCATTCTTTCTTCCCAACTTTCAGAGCATTTCATTATGCTCTTATTTCAGTTGGGTTTTTTTGCGTTTCTAAAACCAGTGCTCTTGTACATACAGTTTGCACATTTAAAAATTAAAATGGCTAATACTGTGGAAACAGACTTTGCATGTAGTAAAAGTGAATTCATTCCTCGTGCTCAGGGTCTCAGCTGATTTCTAAAACGTTCAGGCATCTCATTCTGATCATTCAACTTCTGTTTATTTTTTTATAAACATCTGTCGAATATTTACAAACTACTCTGGGATCTTATTTTGACACATGCATGGTACTTCAGCACCTTCAGACTTCAATTATTGCATGACGCTCTCCTAGCTGGTCTCCCAGATTACTTTATTAGAAGTTATCGCCTGCAAAACACTGCTACTCACCTTATACTGTTTCCTAATGTTTAGACCACGTTAGTCCCATTTCAGCCTTTAAAAGGACCTCAAAATACCCAAAAAGAAGGACCTCTTTTTCAAACTAAGAAGTGACCAGGAAATTCTTTTTCTTAAATATTCCTCTAATTCTTATGGCTAGTACTTTCTAAACAGGTATCCAAGTGCTGGCTCCTATTCTCCTCTTTGGACCTCCTGTCTTGGCCCAGCTGTTCTCTGAGAGGATGGGTCCCACACAGAGACAGAAGCAGCGCAGGGGAAATGGTGCCATCCCATGTTCTCTCCCTGCAGCCAAAAGGGGTTCTTGGCATGCTGGGGACTTGCTCTGGCAACAGCTGGCACAGGACCAGGCAAGCTGCAAGGATGGCCCTGACACAAACAGATGTTCCACTCTGGGAACCTAATATATATATAAAAATAATCTGAATTTTCTGAATTGGTGAATATTCACAGCTCTGAGGAGCACTGCCATGCAAAAAAAAATGATTTTACAAGATGGAAATTCCTGCTTATAGAGAAACATATTTGCTACTGGTATATAGAAGAAAAGGGCATTGAAATTAAGGATAATGGAAGTCCTAGAATTTTCTTTGCTCTGAGAGAAGTGAAAAACCTACTGACTTCACCAGTGAACTATTCCTGACCAACCCAAACTATTTTAAATCAAGATGCTTACTGGAAAATATTAACACACTACAGCAATGGAGGAAACTGAGAGGTGTTCATTCTTCCAGTGAAGTCCTAGAAAGTGCACATGGACTTGAGAGATAATAAACACACAACTTCACCAGCATTAACTTCACCCACACTTTACTAATATGAATTTATTTATACATAATTATTTTCTTGGGAGAGACTAGTTAATAATTTCTAACAGTTCACCGAGTTCAGAAGCATCTGAAGTCCCAGAAGCTTTTTTAACTGGTGCAAGGCCCAATGGTCAAATCCCTGACTCACTCCAAACACCTCACTTTGCTCTTGCTGGAAATACCACGAAACTAGTTTCACCTTCTGGAATTTCAGTCTTTGCATTCAGGAAATGAAGATGTATGCATGTTTTGAACTTTAAAACATAACTCCAGTTTTGTTCATTTTGAACGTTGGTTTAATTCTCCCTATTGTAACTGCTCTCTCAAAAATTATGACTGTGTACTTTATGATTTCAATTGATATTTAAGTCTCTATGCTGTTCTATGGGACTAAGAAAGAAAATAATTCCAACAGTTCATTTACACAATGTTATTAATGCATTACAATTGGTATTTACTCTATAATTTTTCTAAGACTGTGATGAAAAACAGTCTGTATGAACACTCTTCCCTACACTGCACAAGATTTATGTCAAAAGAGAAGAATTATTGAATTGAAGATTTATTTCAAAAGAGAGTTTTCAGACTCAGATAGAGATTAGTCATTCTTCCTTACAAGCCATTCCTCCACAAACGCTTATGCTCTAACTATTCTTTGGCTTTAAAAATAGTCCTCTGTTTTGATCATTTAGGTTTCTACTCTCTGTGACCATAAAACTTGTTTGAAAGTGAGAACCGAGGGGTTTCTACTCTGGAGTCAAACTCCTGGCACAGTGCACAAGCACAACAAGGAAACGCTATCAGTTATATGGCCAAGGAAACAAATGCACCGTATCAGATTGCAGAAATTTGTTATTTTAAGTGAAGAAATGCCCAGATTGTCCCAAAAGAGCAAATGGAAAAGAGAACGTAGCCATGGGATAAAGATTCCATCTGTGCTGAGAAACCTCATCTACCTACAATTTGACATTTTTTAGTTTTACCTGTTGTAATTTCTTCATTAGTCTCATCCTGTGACCCCTTGCTTAGAAGTAATTTCCAAGACACAAACACCCCCCTGCTTCAAGAAGAGAAGCTAACTCTGGCAATAATGGAGCATACACATGAAGAACTGAGCCTTTGGATCAAAAGCTCCACAGGGCAAGGACTGACATTTCTGCAGAGTTCCTTATACAAACACTTTTACCTTTTTCCCTCTGTATTATCAAATGCTTTCCACCTACCTTATGCAATTTCTTCCTCTGTTCTTAATGATAATAGCTTGCATTATGTAGTACCTTTCATCCAGAAGAATCCCAAATGCTTTGCAGCCCACAGAGAAGGATTATCTCGCCCACTATCAGAACTCAGCTAGGTCTAAGCTCAATGGTGTCACTTTTACACTTAGATATCACACAGCAATCAAGGGGAATTTTTTTTTAAAGCTTACATTACTCATGATTAGTACCTTGGACCAGCTATTTAATTCTTTTGGAAAGACCCCAGAACTGCAACAGTCTCATGCCTACACAGCAGAAAGGGGAGCCCACTGATCGATGGAAGATCAGTATGGTGTGGTAGAAATCTGCACAGAGATCAGGCCAGGGTTGTTTACCACCGTGACTTCTCCCAGTACAAAGTACTGGCAAGAGCTGGTACCTGATATATGTACTCAGGTTCCCCTCTCCACCAAAAGCATCCTCCCCCTCTAAATGCCAAGTTGCATTCTTGACAATTTTCCTTTCCCTGTCACTACTTATTGTGCTGAGTTCATGCCTGAATGCACAGCTCTACATCCAAATACACTTACGAAACAGAAACCTGCCTTTCGTTTCAAAGCCATTCTTTAATCAAGGTGACAGGTGGGGAAAATCAGTTATGTGACCAAAAAAAAAAAATAGTAATTTGAGAACCTTACATAAAAAAGAAATAATATAAGTGACAGCTGAGATTTTTTTTGGCACTGGCAGAAGCTAGGACTGCTTCCAGTGAAAAAGCAGTGTTCCAGAATGGAAAAATTGAATTCAGAACACAATTGCTAAGTATGTATGCACAGGTTGCTAAATGAGAAATTTTAAGGGGTTTATTCCCTATACATAAGCTACTTTCTTTGTTTTATATGGCTTGCTATTGTCTTTAATTGGTAATACCCATGGAACAGATTTTGGCAAACAGTCAGACAAGCATTTGAAAGCTGAAGCAAATCCTTTTGTTCTATCTCTTATATTAAAAGCATATATATAAACGAACACATAACTTTCCCCTTTCAGATACAATTTGACTCAGTCCAAGTCTACAGGAGATATGAATGAGGTTATCACAACTCAAAAATGGTAGCTCAAGATTGAGCTTCACAATAGTTTAAGTCTGTGAAGTTCCCCCCTTCTGCTTCCCAACCTTCCCCAAGTGATCCAGCATGGTAATCTACAGCAATGATTTAGTTCACAGCGGATCAAGAAAATCATCAACTCAAGCTCAGATAAAAAATCATGATCAAAGTGCTGACTTCAGTATTAGTCTAAATCCTGACTACATGGATTTTTGGCAGGTAGGTGAAAAAACCTTGCAATTTTAAAGGTTTTAGAGCATTTTTACTTGGAATTGTATATTTGTATTTGCAAAATGTGTCAAGAGAGTCTGTTAACATTTGAAATTAAGTTTTAAAATGAACTAATAAAGCAAAAGTAGTTTTACTGAATCTTATTTTTAAGAAACTTCACACTGTTAATATAGCACTGCCAAGATTAATGCACCGATCCTTTTTACAAACAACTCAGCTGCTTGGCATTACATATTTTTATATCAATATGGCAACAGTGCACTAAGATGTGGAATGTAGAATGAAACAGCAGTATACATGTTCTTGCATGACGCCATCCTATCTAGTCACAGATACAGAGACATGTATCATAGGATCTATATTCCTTCCAACAGGTAATGGGCATTCTCCCCTGACTCAGAGGGAGTTCAAGTTTGAATTTTCCAGAGAAAGCAATAAAGCCACAGCTCAAAAGCTGCTGCAAGGGTTTCTGACTGACTGCTCAGTGACTAGATCAAATACAGTCTAGACAAAAAAATCCAGAACAGCTTTTTTTCCATAGTTATGCATCTCATCTGTCAGTTTGCAAAATCAAGCAGTAACACAGAAGAAAAAATCTAGTTTGTTCTATGAGCACTGGAACAAAGGATTTGTACTTGGTACTTGACTAACTTCTAGTCAAAGGTGGGCATGTTGAATAGGAGACTGTTTCTTTCACAAGCTAGCTACAGATGTTGTCATTTGACCTCTACATTCTGCAACCTGCCGCTGGAGTCTGCACAAGGTCTCAGCACCACTAACAGGGCACTCCTGCATCACTTCTCTGAGGATTCAAGTGCTGCATCAAAAGTCAGAGACCATACACTCCTGCATGCCATATCTAAACAGAACTTACTCATTCTCTCCAGCACAGCATGCTATGTGCTTTCTTTTTGTACCATTTAATTTCCACCTAGTCCTTCCATTTTCATAACATTTCACATCCAGGAAACTCAGATCAAATGAACCTACAAGTCAAACTAAACGATGGATTGCTCATTTAGTTTTCCTGTTATTTCTCTTTTCTAATAGCTCTAATAGCTCTAATATTTATCCTATTTAGCTTGTGAAAGTTGCAGAGCAGTTGCCTTCTGTGCTATATTTGGATGGCCACTAGTTAGCACCAAGGTCCATTCCATGTCAGCTTCCAGCAGATATAGTGGGATTTGGCTGGATTCCAAGCAACCTTTATGAAAACACCACCAGTAAAACTAACCTGATAGCTGTGAAGGGCCTCACAGTTACTAGTATTCCTGATCTACTTATGATGCTAAATATACATAATAGGCTGCAAGCAGTTTTGCAGCCAAACCCAGAAATTAGAAACTTACTTCAATGCTGAAGTACCCTCTGTCCACGTAGTCCCCCAGGAAGAGGTACCGCGTGTTGGCAGGAGAACCGCCCACTTCAAACAGTTTCATCAAGTCAAAGAACTGACCATGGATGTCTCCACAAACTAGAAGAGAAGAGGAGCAATATTTAGATTCACCGTGCAAAGATCATCATGCACACACATTCTGAAGCTGCTGTGGTACAAGAAATATGTTCCAACAATTTTGTGCATCATTCACTAGTAAACCAGTGAGCACTGGCAGCTGCTCAGCAGAAGCTGTTTTTCTTTGATGCACATCCATGTATGTGTATGCAGAAGGCTACCAAATGATTAAAGGAGAGTCATCAAGTAAATCTAGCCTATAATTATTTTCATATAATTCATAATTCATATAATCTGTCCATTTCTTCTACTGTGCCCACCAGAGCACGAAATACTGGCAACAGTAGTAAGACAAACCAAAGCCCCCCTGAAAGAGAGATGTTCAAGCAAGGTTACTTTCTTTTAACATTACTTTCCTATTTTTCCTAGTCTTAAACGCAGATGAACACCAATAGGTTTTCCACAGAATACAAAGCATGCCTGTGCTATGCATGTCATAGGTTAAACCCACACATTTCTGACTTCTGGTTTCTGCACAGAAAACCAGTCTGCTTGCTTCCCCAAAGCATGTCTTACACAAGAGGACACTGGTGTTTCATGTTTTAACCTCTATTCTTTATTTAACCTCATATAACTGTGGTTATTCAACTTCACTGCAATAAAGTCAATCTAACAGGCAGCTTCCCTAGAACGAGTAGCCTCAACAAACGTGACAGAGCTGGCACAAGTGACATGAAGCCCAGCCTAAGCAGGGATGGCTCTGTCTGTGCCTTAAGGAAAAGAGCTATCTTGTGCAATTGTGAACACCCTGGTGGGTGATTTCAAGCATCTGCAGGAGGGTAGACAAGGCTTTTGGAGGATCCCATGGAAGCCTAACTAACAGTGCTGTGTCAAAACCTGTTTTATTTTGCCTTGCTTTGTTTCTTCTACCCAAGAGAGAACAACTTCCCCCCATAAACACCCTGTTTAGGGCCAAGACAGGGCCTTTCATGGCAATGATTTACTGAGGTCAGTTTAGACCTCCCTGCAGTGACTCAAAAAACACATAAAATCTCATTTTCAAACTCTGAGGGTGATTATGAAGTAACTGTATAAAATCAGGGACCCAAGATAGGCCTTATCTTGAAACAGCAGCCGAGCTTTGGTAGTATTCAGATGCTCCCTCTGACATAATGGTCTTGTTCCATCACAGATAAGCAAATCTCATGTCTGCCACATGCCACTGGAGAAGCATGATCTCACATCTCCACAGAGATACAAAAAGACTATATACAACAGCTGTAACACCAAATTCAACAAACTCACAGTGCACAGTGCTCACACATTATTGTCTTCCATCTCAGTCCAGTGTCACATCATACTTTTTTACTCGTATCCCTTTCCTCTGAATGCATGCACTAATAATAGAATCTATATAGTGTCATTCCATCAAAAAAACAGATACAAAACCAACGCCCATCCGAACCAAAACCAACCACCCACCCACTCTCTGAGTACAGAAAAAACCCTCCGATGTCCCAGTCACTGCTTTCGTGAATATTTTTGTGAAATTGGTGACACAATTCATGATTGCTGGCTAGCTGATGGTTCTTCTGTGATAGTAACATGATATTTTCCCCATAAAATAGCACATTTTATCTTATCACCACTGTGCTATGTTGTATAATCTCTTTTTCCAAGTTGATTCCCAACTGTGAGTTTCAGATGACAACTTTCATGCTAAAAGCCACCAACAGTTACAACTTCTACCTAAAAATATCTGCCATTAATTATGCAAAACAAATACTAGCACCATTTTCTCTAAAAAAAAATAAAATATTTGTACTCCAAAAGGAAATTTTTTAATAACATTTTTATTTGAACACATTAATCTACCAAACCAATACACACTTCTTGACTGTACTCCTCTGCATGGACACTGTGGGAAGACTGAAAACATGTGTCACATATTGATGGCCAGGCAATCTGCTCTCCTAACTTCCAGCAGAAAAGCTTCTAGTTATGTAACTGTACAGCTTTACCAATTATCGCCCGCCCCCATTTGCTCCAACTGCAAAAACCTGAAGTTGAACAAGACTGGAAGATTTTTAAATGGATTTAACTTCTGTAGTTTCACTTAAAGCACAAAGAAACGAGACTTTTTTCTTTTGATATGGAGATGTGGCAACAGGTAAATACACTGAGGCCTGAGGCCTTCACAGAGAAACCAGAAAGGTTACCAAGCTTTCTCCATGTAGCTGTATGTCCATGAATTTGCCACATGTCAGAAAAGCAGTGAGCCAATCAGTAAAGACGATAGAAATAAAAAGTGCAGAGCTCTGCAATCCCATGACCTGCAAAATTCTGAACTGGTTTTGAGAATTGATACTAGATGGATATTCCAGGCACTTTGCACAGAGCAGCCTACTTCTTTTATACTTGGCAATAGATGCAAAAATGCATCCAGGAGAGAAAAAACCAAACCACAAAAAACCCCAACCAAAGATGAAAAGCTGAAAAGCACAGCCCTCAAAGCCAACCTTGCCAACTAAAACAGTTCCAAAAGGGAAGCTTAAAGTCAGCAGGTAAAAGTAGTGGGAAGAAGACACTCAAAATCAAGAGTTAGCATTGAGATTTAATTTATTACGGTCAGATCCCAGAATTCCTACTGAAAAACTACAGCATTGCATACAGTTAATCCAGTTAGTATTTTGCCTGGAATAGCATGGAATATCTTAAGGATCTCACACTTTCTAGGTTTGCATGTATAGAATTGAAACATCCAGCAATGTAAAACCCATGCACTCACATTCTGATGAATAGCCTTATTTACAAATGAATTAAAGAGCAATTTTGCATGCATACAGTACTATGCTCCATTTATAGACTGAAAGCAACTGCTCCTAAAGCTATAGTTCTGCCACCTTTCTTTTCCAACTCTAAATTCTTATGAATCTCAAATCTGGAAGATTTCCCAAAAAGCTGAAGCCATGCTTTATCTTTCATTAGGCGGGGGCAGAAGAGATCCAGTGTCATACTTCTATTCATAAAGGCAGAAATATCCACCAGCCAACAATCACAGTCGTCACATCTTGTGTTCATTGCCCAAGAACTTTGCAGCACTGTCCCACCAAGAGCCCACAGCAGAGGTTCTAATATCCACTCCACGCCGCTTCTACAAAACTAAGTCCACTACTTTCCTTCTTCCTGTTGCAGAAAAAAAATTAAAAGCACACGAATTATATAGACCTGTTTACTCTTTTACAAGCAATAGCTTTAGATCCGTTGGTCCTGTCAATTTTGCCAGACAAATTCTATTTCTTTACACTGGCACAGGCCCTTTTTTGATACTGGAGCACTTGCTATCAAACAACACATACAAAGAAATATGAATGTTTTTCCATCAAGTAACAACAAAACCCAGCACAGTGAAGGAGGAAATTCAATTCTTAATGAAGATCTCCAGGATAAACATATTATAGATTTAAACTATGGACAAAGGGAACATAAGACATGGTTTGTATGTGTGTGGGATTAACATTAAAGGCAGCTGTGTTTGTACAAAAAAAGCCACAAGAGAAGGCATTCATGTATTTTCCAGTACTACTGATTCCCCAAAAGTGCCATGGAGTCATGGTCTTTTTACGCTCCTCCATTTATGATAACAAAGCAATCTGACAGCAATTTTTTCTCCCCTAAAAAGACTGCTCTGCTTAATTTACCCAGTGCTTTCCACTTTCTCTTATATTCTTAAATTGACGCTGGGCAACAACAAAACAGTGTTTTCACTCGCTTACTATTTTCAGGGATCAGTTCAGGCAACAAACTTGTTGCTCAAGAATTTGTCCATCTGAGCCTGCCAATAACCTTCCTGACCTTTCAGGGCAGCGAGCCCCAGAACTGCACGACATGGTCACATGCAGATAGATGTTTTATGCTATTTGAAGCTGGTATCCTGATTTCCAACAAAGTTGTTGGTATAATCAGAAAGTTTAAGAAACACTGGTTATTGGTGCACTCTTTGGAAATTTATCTCTGCTGAGGAAGTTTTCAGGGAAGACATGGGCCCCACCACAAGATTCAAGTTCACAGGACTGCCCCTGCAATTACTGAGAAATCATGTTTTTGAGCAGCTTTTTCTACTTGTTATGATGAGTATTTTGATCTACCACATCTTCTTACCTATAGCACCAGAATTTCCCCAATGTAACTATCAAATACCATTTTATTTTCAAAAGAGAAATTGGACATGGGGGAAAAACAGGAGAAATATTTTTGTCATCCTAGTACAAATTAAATTGTTTCTGATGGCTTCACCGTGACGATCTCACTTTGATTTATGTCAAAGAAACAAGCAATATTGAAACAGGAACCACTGATTTCAAGTAGTACTAGCAGTGAAGGAAATCCAAAGCTTAGTAGTGGTTTTGCCAGTTATTTATAGATGACACAGTGGTATAACAGTGATTTAGAGTGCAGTGTTTACTGGCACAAACAAAAAGTCTGTGAATGCTCTTCACATACTTTCCTTCAGATAACTAAATGCCCTTCACCACATACAGACTCAGTCCAGAGATTATTCTTGTGGTTTCCCACTCCAAAGGGGTATTAAGAAGAAAATTTATATTCATAGTACATTAAACACTGTCAATTCAAAAATTTTCTATCTGTACCAGTTTGGATATGCTGCACTTACAGATATGCTGCACTTATTTTCTCATTTATCATATACTTAATCAGTGCAACATTATAGTCTGGTAGTAAAATAGCATTAATGTTTCAAGTGAATTTCCATTCCATGTATCACGAGATTATACTCCCATCTTCAAATGCCATCAAGTCCTAGGAGGAGATATCCAAGCTCTATCACAAGCTTCTGAAGCAACACCTGCAAACTCATACATGTAAGACAATTACCAGCAATGAAGAAAGACACCTTTTATATCACTGTGTAGGAAATAATATCCATCACCTGACAACTTGTTCTTTACGATCACTGAGCTAGGGATGTTTTTGCACTGAGAACCAAGAGACAGTGCATGAGCAAAGCCACATACAATACTGAAAAACCTAACAGAGAAAAACACCCTATTGAGTTACACTGCAGAATACAGACTGCAAATCCCACAGGAGGTTGCTTTGCACAATGTTTTGGAAGCATTTAGCTGCTTATCATTCCATTGGTGAGCACAAGCTTCCAAGAGCTTACTGCTTTTCAAGGACACCTGGTACTTACAAATCCTTACTGACTAAGGAATGAGTGCAGCATGTAAACCTGCACATGTCTGAGATGACTTGTGGATAGTCACTTGTGCAGATCTAGAAAATGAGAAGGTAAAGTGGCTGCATGCCCCAATGAGAAGTGTGTCCTAACCATTTATCCAAGGAACTAGTTTAAAGCAATGAAAACAAAAGAGTGAATGAAGAAGCCAAGTGAGGAAGGAGTAATTACAAGCAACAGTGGACACACAAAGGCAAAGCAAAACCAACTAGACCAACTTTCATAGCTGAATTATTAAAGACTGGGCTTCCTTAGACAACTGATAAATATGAGGGAAAACACCAGCAAGAGCTATATGCATGGAATTCTGAGGTGCTTCAAGAAAAACTACTGTATTGCTCCTGAAGGGCTCAACTGTTAATCAGAAGGCTCTTGTTATCCTCAAAATTTAAAAGCAAAGTCAACTATATGGGTCACACGTGTTTGATTACGCAGTCTTTCAGCTTGAATAACCTTTGTTTCCAAGTGTGTTTCTGAGGAACATTATATATTGCCACAGCAATATGAGATGTTCAGAACACCAGTTTTATTCCACACTGCTTTTTTTAATCACTAAAGAAAGAACAATTTTCTTCCTTATTTTTTTGAGAACAAGAAGAAAGGAGAAGTACAAAATAAAAGAAGAAACTCCAGAAGTTTTTATTTGTAGCTGCTCACTGCAGTGCTGCTCCAGACACAAACTCTGTGGTTAAGTTACATACATTGTTTCATCAGTTCTGTTTCTAAGTGAGATGTTTAAAGAATTTCAGACTTCATTACTTACTCAAAAGTCAGAATCATTTAGACAACTCACTAGGTAACTTGCCCTAACAGAACTGTGAGACCCAACATAACATGCTTACATATGAAGGTTTGTTACACTAAGCGTATTGAACAACGCAGCTCTATTTCCAAAAGAAGCATGATCTCATTCATATTCATATCTGGTTATCTAACATGATTATAATAGGCTTTCATCTATCTTTTCCCTTCAATCACTGCATGCAAATTGATGAGTTTATACTACCAGAGTGAACTGGCATTAACAAAAAAAATGCAATTACGTATTTTCATAAAGAGGCCTATGCCACCGAAGACAAAACCAGAAACCATTAACCATTCAGGTACAGCAAAGGAAACAGCAAATGAACCATCATGGCAACATTTGCCAATGTTGTTTGGCTGTCTACTTTCCTTCTTTGTATATAGAAAAAAAGAAAGCAAAGAGCATCATGGAAAAAGCTATTTTCTGTGCAACACAGGAGGACACTATACTGTGTTCTGCTCTGCCAACACTTGCAACTCTAGTGTCTGTAAAGATCACCCACACTCACTCCTTCCAATAGGAGTTAGTTTTCTCCCACCATTCCCTGAAGGCTGGAACAAATTAATGTCACTTGATTTGAAGAGACAGAGTGAAAAAGAGAAGAGAAGGAAAAACATCACATCAGAAAAGACCTTCAGGACAACAATCATTAATATTCTGTGGTGAAGCAAAACAACCCCGAACCCATGTGGCAGCAAACTCTTCAAGATGTTAAGCCTAGAAAAATACCTTCACAAAATTTTTAAAAATAGCTCCACAGCATTACTTTTTGTGTCACAATATTATTTGCAGTGTCTCTAAACAAAATAAAACATAAGCATAGCCAGCAGAGGAGCGCCTTTGTTTATATAAAAATATCAGAAGCAACAGTCTCAGGAAAAAGGCTCTACCAAGTACTGTAAAACCGACACTGGCAGAGAAAAATCCCTTCCCTCCATGCCCCTACCCCAGTTGAATTTTTCAGCAGACTAAGTGGGTATCCCAGCAGTGAGATGCTAAATGAGAATTTTCAATTCCAGGTCAGAGCCATGTAACAGAGTTGTAGTGGAAAGAGGACGGTGATCTAGTGAATATTTTACAGATCTTTTTCCCAAGATCAATAGGGATAGGTGCTTTCATCATATACACCAAAGATGCTGAATTAGGTCACAGAGGGAGAAAAAAATGTGATAGGACTAAAACAGCATTCATTCCTATACACATCAAAGAAACAACCATCTCTTCCCCTGCCACCCTCCAAGGTCAGCACTGCCCCTGAGCATCCCCGTAGCAGATTTAAAAGCAAGCATGCTGTCATTATCTTCTGTTAATGCACCCTTACCACCAGGGAGCAATGCATATTCCACAAATAACCCCATCAGAAGGATTACTTGTGAGGAAAGTGCTTCACTGGTGCTTGGGTCAGGATTTCCAGCTCATATCCAGAGATCCAGGTTATTTATAGCAATAGGAAAATTCTCTTATCCTCAGTTTTACAGATGTAAAAAACAAAGGCCCAAGGAATTTGAATAGCTTATGAGGTCACAGGTTCAGTCAGTCGGAAGGTAGGGATAGCCTGAGAAGGAACAACACATCCTCATATTGCGCTATCCAATTCAAAACACCAGAAGAAGACAACTCTGCCCATGAGGAAGGAAGGTCCTGCATAAGAACTCTTTCAGGCACAGTCTGGCTTTAAACACAATGTTCCAAATGAAATTTAGGGACGGTGAAATATGGCAAAATGAGAAAAGGGTTTTTGAAAAGGAAAAGCTCAAATAATGCATTAATTTTTTTGTTGATGATTGAATTCAACACTTAGGATCAGGTTCTTTACAGTTAGTATTTCTCTCAGCAGCACAAATCCCAAACCCAGTAAAGTTAAAACAAAGGCACTGGTATTACATGCATACAGTAAATATAAAGTCCAAAGAAACTCTTGCTTATTTACAGGGCTTGATGGATAGTATCCTTGTTTGCTCTTCTTACTGAAGAATTTTAGTATAACCCTTGCAGGCTGCAGTCCAATTCCCTTCCAAGCCCTCAACAATTTACAAGATTTTACAGGTAGCAGTATTAGTATTTCAAGCTTCAGTACAGGAATGCCCAGCACCTAAAAACCCAACCACAAAAACCGTTCATGTTGGCTTGTAAATACAGGTTTTCCATTTTCACCTGGGGATAACACTTGCTGTTACAGTTTCCTCATTTTGTGCCATCACTGCCCTGCTTTAGGTTTCATTCCACCACTAGGGGTTGTATTAAGAATCAAAAGCAGTACTCTGTGACAAAGAGCATCCTCCTGCCTTCACTACAACAATTTGTCTTATGAGTGGAAAACAAACATTTGCTCATCACAAACAAACGCATTTGTTCATTACCTCTGGATCTGCAGCACACTGCCTGTATTTCCCAGTAACAGAAGTTAAGAGAAAATAATAATAGTATCTCTCAAATTCCTGTCCTCTTAATAAGCAACGAACAGTATCAACATTGATACTTGTACACACCCTGCCTTGGCAGAGCCAGCACAATTAGCTGCAAAGAAATTAAAATTCAGCATTTGGGCCTAAATTTGGAGCTGTGAGTGAAATAATCAGCACTGAAGACCAACTGAGCTTTAACCTCAGCTTTTGTACCCCTGTCTTTAATGGGTTCGAGCTATCACTTCAACCTCTCTGTACTATGGATGTTCATATGATAGTATATGGGGGTAAGTTTAGGGAAATCCAGGTTAACATGCAAATTTGTCCAATTCTAGTTCAAGATACAGATGATGATTTCTTAAAAAATTATAGAATCTAAATTCCATAACCAAAGTCTTATGCAGATTTAATTCTTGGTGAAAAATGCTTAACCACTGAGGAAAGTTCTTTCAAGCAAAAGCTCTCCATAGTAATTTCTGTCCTGGCAAAAGCTCTTATGACAATTCATTATAGAAGTGCAAGGAGGAATTGACCACATTAACTTCCTCTTGCTGAAAACATATACCTAAACATGATCTCGAGTAGGTGGTTAAATCCATATGCTGATCCTAAATCAGCATGGATAACAGAATGGTTTGGGCTGAAAGGGACCTTAAAGAACACCTAGTTTCACAAACAAACTGCTATCAGTTAATGATGATTATGAAAATAAACACAAAGAAATAATGCTGATGGACAGAATAGTCTTAATACTGTTTCTTTGTATAACCTTCTTGTTAGGCACATAATGAGTGCATGAAAGTTAGAGAGGACTCTGGGTAGCCCTAGGGGTGGCAGACAGGCAGATCTGGGCTAGCTCCTGCAAACAAACCGGGCCCTCCCAGTACACTGAGAATTGTTTTCCTAACATCTGGCTGAGGGGAAAAAAAAACGCAAAAAGTCAGAGGAGGGGAGGGACAGGGAAGAAGTATTTTGTCAGAGAGCCACCAACCACATCATATGCAGTAAGCTGTTTTGGGAGGTGAGTACTACTACTCAGAAAGAAGAAAAGACTACTGGGTTGCAAAGAGAGTACCAGGTGAAATAAATGGAAAAAAAATTTCTATGACACTGAATTGGCATTTATGGCACTTTTTTGGTCTGTAGTCTATCAGTAATCTCAAATACAATATCCTTTCAGGCTTCTAATACAGAGTTATCATATAGGTTTTTAATGATTACAGATCAGACACTCCAAGGGGAGGTAAATTAGTGTTTAATATGTCACCAATCAGTCAAACAAGACTTCACTGGCATTTGGTTAGGTTAAATTTGACATGTAAATTAAGTGTATGTGAATTCAGTATCTCCATCACCTTACATTTTGCCCTCACAGGATAAAGGTCTCTGCTGCTTGAATCAGCCTCAGCCAAGCAGATCAGTCAAATGCAAATAATGCCATCAGAACACACATGGCCTGAAAACATCTCCAGCTACAGTTCCAGATGAGAAAAATAACCTCATAGACTTGGGACTTCAATAAAAAGTTTTATGTGCAGATATCAAATAAGCCCCTGAGTCAGCTTTTTATATCACAAGGAAAAGATTTTCAGAAGGTCAGAAGATCTAGCTACAGAGTTCATTAATTCTGACAGGAGCTGTGTGATTACTTCTTTCATGGCACTTTCCAGATTACCTGCTTTCAGAGAATACGGAACATCATAATCCTGGACATATACAGAATCTAAATATGAAACTGTTTATGTTACCTTCAGATACATAATTTTAAATTATAATGCACATGCATTTAAACGAAGCATTTATAATAAAGGAAATACTTGAAAACACAATCCATTTTCTCTTAAAGCAACAACATGCTTGCTCTTCTTCAGAGACTGATGTATGAACTAGTACTACATGCAAACATAATACTCCAGCTCTGTGAGGCATCACGCATTTAAGGAGCAGAGTATTGCTAAATTACTACTACTTCCAGTGCAAAAAGGTAAATCTGTATTTTAGCAGGAGATGCTTATTCTTCAGAACCTTACTGGTCTCATATCAGCGGCACTTCAACCACACACCTGGATAACAAAAGACATTGTCATTATATTGGACCACAAAGCATATACTCATACTCCTTTGAATACTTTATGTAACACAAGCTGGCCAGAGCACACAGCAAAATAATGCTTTAATGGGGCACTAAAAGATGAGCATTTCCCTGCTTCTATTCCATGTAAATTGGGTTCTGGTGGTATTTTTTTGTAATACAATACTATTTTCATGCACAGATTGAAGAAGTTAAGCCCTTCTTTCAAAAGAACTTTCTTCTTTAACTCTCTTGTTCTGTAGAATGATTCATTTCTCAGAAAGAACATTGTCTACTTTTGGCTAAGATCAAACACATTAACCAGTTTAAATCATTCCAGAAACTGTTCTTTGCAACTATAACTACTACAATACTAACCCAAACCCAGCCATAGATTAGCGTACTTTTTCCCTGGGAGGAAAAAATAAAAGAAGTCCTTTTCATGGTATTAAAAAAATTGCATTTATTTTTCTCATCTCTCTTTGGCATGCACTTCCTGCAGCTTTAAATTCAGCTCACAGTGATAGAAAACAAGGGTCATGGAAACATTTATGATGAACAATGATTTGACAAAAGCAATCAGTTGGAAATGCTCAGTTATAGAGCATCTCTTTGACTTGAAATTCTTTATGCAGAGTGTTATTACTTTGTGGGGTGTTTGTGACTCCTCATTAACACTAAATTTCAGGGAGAAATGTGCCTTTTCACCACCTCTCACAGGCTGTGAGGTTCCATCCCAAGCTGACCTCTCAGTACATGCTCTACAAAGCTGGGCAATCCCTGGTCAGAGTCAAGTGAAAACCCAAGGAAGTGCTCAAAACCAGTCACCTATCAAGGCAATTCCAGGAGTCTTTCTGACCAGAATCCTCCACTAGAACAATGAAATCATCAACCAAAACAGTGAATCATCATGGGAAGCTGAACAATCATTAAAAGAAAACAAAAGCTACTACTACCAAAAAACCTGCAAAACCCAAAACTCAAGTGCCAAATGAAGAGAGTCAACTTTCTCACACATTCAGGGGAAATGCAGTTAACCCATCAATATTACAAATTTTCTTGCAATAAAATTGCTGGTTTTGGTAAAGAAAACAGCCAACACACAAGACTCCATTGTGGTTTTGAGCAACCATGTCTGCATCTGTCCTAGGTTTACAAATCTTTATGGGTCCAGTGATACTTCCAGATGCTTAAGTTTTACAAAAAGAAAATGTAAGTTTTTAACAGAGTCAGAATTGGTAGCTATTGTCTGAGAGAGCCAATACTACCACCATCCACATATTGTCAGACAAAATTTGGACTGCAGCACCTGCCAAGAAATCAACTCCAACTTCAGTTCAACAGACTTTCACTACAAAACGTGGGTTCACCCAAATTTCCTCGTCCATTAATTTCTTTATTAATGTCTAATTCCCTTTTTTTCTATATTGAGTAGCTTAACTGTCACCTTTATAGCAGAAGAAGAGTGAACCTACTATCTTCAACACTGAAAACACATTTTCATGATGGAATTTATTTTTTTTGTGTGTATTTCTGGCTATTCTATGCCTTGCTTACAAGCAGGCAAGAGGTTTTATTCCCAAGAACATGCTGCCTTGATTGTATGAAAGAAAATCTTTTGCCCTCATTATAGATTCCTCTATGAAGCACAGATTTCTGCTGCTGCCTCTCCCTTGCAATGGTCGTGTACAACTGATCAGTCAAACTCATCTCTCAGCAGGCCAGTGATTCAAGGAAACAGTTCTCTTGTGCATTTGTTACTGTTGAGTGAAAAATGGCCACTAAGAAAAAAAATACAGTTTGTACTTCATGGACTTTTCAGGCTGCTTGCTACTCCTCTGGATTGCAATAGCCTGGTTATTTGAAGTGACTGCAAGGCAGAAACCTTTCAGGCACATAAAAATAATAAAATTCTAATGCATTCGTATGTTTGTCAGAGCTTGCCTGTGCTTAACTGAAACTGCAGAAATTGTTTGGCGGTATCTTTTTTTAGCCTCTTGTATCTGGCCGAGTAATAAAAGAATTTATTATACCCAAAAGGTTTCATGTACTCTAAGAGTTTTATAACCTATATTTTCATTGAAAATTTCACATGATTTTCTTGTATATCTGTATTTCAAATACAAGTATTTATTACTGAAGTTGGTAGAGAAAATTCAATAAAGACCTTCCAGTCTATCTACTATAAACAGTCTGCTAGAAAGCTGAAAAGCATGCGACCAAATGAAAAAAAAAAATCAACAGAAGCTTCTTATAAAAAAAGGAAGACATGTCATTGTGACTGAAAATATGAGTCACTGTAGATAGGACCTTATCTTCAGAAAACATACAACTAAGGTAACCAGGTTTCAGAAGATCATCACCCACAAAAGAAGTAATTGTGTGTCTGCCTTCTTGGTGTTCAAGAGAAGCAGGGATATCTTTGCATCACAGGAAGTAGAGCTGGAAAAAATGGGACTTTCAACTCATTTTTCTCCTTTTTTTGTGCTGTCTTGGACAACACACAATTCTAAAATGAAAAAAAAAAAAGCAAACAAATCAACAACTTATTCTCTTAACTCAAAAGAATGTATATAGATCTTGGAAATATTTGAGTTTTTCCACCAAAGAAAAAAATCACCTTTCATAAATGTTAGTACTTTGTTTAAGAATTACAAAAGTCTAAGAGACTATTCTAAGAATTAAATACATGAAGAAAAGTCATCTTGGTTAATTCCAAATACCTTTTAGCTTGGATTAAAGACTCACTGAAATGACTATATAGATAAGACCTAAAATGATGGAACTGTTTAGAAAATTTCTCCCAGAGGATTGAGGATTACAAACATGCCATGGACAACATTACTGTCATCTTCCATCATGGACTGATAAACCAAATACACAGCTACAGGGCACCCCAGAACCTGGACAGGGTCTAGAAGATTCGAGTCCAATGTTGGAAGAGTTTGAGCTGTCCCTTCCAAGCTGAGCAAGGAGCAGCTTCCGGTTCTGAGCTTCCAGGAGGAAAGGCCTCAGGACGTTCTTTGTGCCCCTCTCATTGATCTACTCTTACAAACTAACAGCAGCAATATGGCAATCAAAAGAATAAAGCTGCATCAGTCTTCTGCAGTCTAGCAAGCCTTTTGCGCCAGGCACAAATCTTACAAAAGCCCAGAAAGCAGGTTCCTCATTTTTTCCTTTTAAAAACATTACAACAAAGTTCTACTACAGGTATTCATACACCTAAAAAAAACCACAAACAACCAACCCAAACAAACAAACAAAACCAACAAAGAACAAAAAACAACCAAACAAAAACCCTCCAAACCAACCACAACAATAATAATGGGAAAAAAATCACCACACCAACCTATTTAAACTGCACATTCTTAGTTAGCCACCAATAGTAGCACAGGTAAACAATAAGGATCAGATGTGATTTGCATTGGAGTAACGATTCTTAATATTCACCATACTCCTTGTTTCAAGATTGTTCCTAGCTGGCTTATTGTATATAATTGGAATACAAATAGCTTTCTTATATAAAACTAACTCAACTACAGAACATAATTTCTGCAATTTAAATAAATTAGTGGGCAGTTTACAGCCAAGAAACTTATTAGCATTCAGCAGTCCCTTTACAATAAAATCTTTTATCCATTTACAAACTGACTCAGTAGATCTCATTTACAGAGTATTGCTTCACTTCAGAAAAGGACACCTCCAGAAATATTTACAAAAGACAACAGAATACCCAAATAAACTTACAACTTGTTTTCTTTGTGGCTTTCATACTCAGAGTTAGTAAATACTGTTATCTTACTTGCCTTTCTTTAATTATAGTGTCCTTTAAGGCATACATGATGATATTGTGAAACACTAAGAGAGTCTCATGCCCCTGAAGAGGCATTACAAGATATGGTCATTAAGAACAGGACCAACCCTGTCATCTTTCTGTAAATCATTCATATTAATGATGTGTGGAATGTTTTCACACCTGACCTGACAAGCCAAAATACTTTTCCAGACTGAGGTTCTGTCTCTATCAGAGATTTTTATTTGCCACGTACAAGAACTTTATTCTGTGAAGTTCCTTTTCAAGTAAAAGGATAAAGAACCACTGTGTAAGATAATTTTTCAGTGGACTGCAGCATTGCTACGCTTTTCAAGGCAGTCCTTGAACAGAGATGCTCTTAATGATCCAGGCTCATTAACTAGAAAGATATAAATCATCATTACAGCAGGAAACAGACTGCAACATTTAAAACTCAATTAGTGACAATGCAAGCAAGTGGTAGGCTGCAAAACTTGGCTTTTCTGTAAAATAAAAAATTTAGTAGAAGACTCTGCACCAACCTCTTTTGCAACTTTAGTTTGCTGGGCAATCAGAAAATATTTCTGTATTGTAAATGGCAACACCAAAAAGAGCTTAATGGGTAACTTAAAAGGCCATTTGTATTCCCTGTAGCTTTAGTTTTTCATAATTCTTATGTACAGTGTTCCAATATTCATTATTGGCGGACACAGTTTTTTGAGTCACTAACCAGTATGAAGTCATTTTGTTAGCATTTGAAAAAACAGAAAGTCATTTCATATAAGAGAGTATCTTGATTTTTAAAATGCATTTTAATTCACTAAACTTCTAGAAACTGAAAATTCAGATTTTGAAACTGCTGAGGGAGACATTCCTCAAACAAGAGTAAAGGTGTAACTGTCAAGAGAAGAGGAAAGCACAAGGTACAAGAGGAGCAATTTCTGAGCTGGAAGAGGTCACTTAACCTGCTCCCCAAACTTCCATTGCAAAGAGTGGTAACTCTGCACAAGGAATGGTACTTTTCTGCACTCAAGAGGAAACAAGAAAGGCTGTATTTTACTTCTAAAACCATGTGTATCCTGAACAAAATACATATCAAATGACAGAAGCAAAAATGTTTGTTTCTGCTACCTGGTTAGGTAATCATTTCACTATAAAAAGGGCTGCCTAAATACAAATGAAGGGAAAATATACTAATTTAATCACACAGCTTAGCTGTCTGTTCTTGGCCACAGTATTTAGGAATGCAGACAGTGAGGGGTTCAGAGTGACAGATGCAGACTTTGCAAGAAATAACAGAAAGAGCAATGCTAAAAAATATCATCATGCAAATGTATCTATATACTTTTGAAATGAAGTAGAGATAAGGTGTTAAAATTGTTCTAAATATGTGTGTTACAACTGTAATTTTCTTCTTTTATTTTGCTGTTTCCCTTGTGTTTAGTTTCACTCTGGTTTTCAATACACCAGGGCAAAGATAGCAGAGCTACAGCAGAAGAGGAAGGGAGCCCGGTTTCCAAGGTCCCTACTTGCCCTGAAGCTTGGACTCCATCAAAACCTGGGGCACTCAGAATTGATTTTCAGTCTCAGCACAGGAACAGGTTCATACTTAAGTGACAGGCCAAGAACAAATGAAGTACACATGTGAAAAGAAATTCCTGAATAGAATTTTGAGACAACAGCTGTCATCTAATAATCTACTGCCATCCTTTATTTTTTAAATTATACAAGCCAGAAAAAAATCTGCTATTCTGAAAGAAATATGTAAACAAAACCAATGTACATTCAAAGTTAGAATCAAATTTCACATTTAGGTCAAGGCATTTTTTACAGAAAATGGGTCCTTTGCAATCATTGGTCTAATGCTGCTCATATGCATGAGTCACACACAGATTTTGCATCTCAGACAAAAATTCTCCCTCATTGCTTTCTTTATATTATTAGACATAATTTTATTTCAACACAGAAAAAAAAAGAGACAATCATGTCATTTATACTGAAAATAATCAGGAAAAAAAATTGGAAAATAGCTGCTTCACAACACACACAAAAAAAAAACATATGAAGCTCTAAAGCAGCATTAAAGTTTAATACTCTTTCCAAGCCTTTAAACTCTGCTGAGGTCATAATTTATCTATCAAGAAGAGCTGCCATCAGCTTGGACTCTGATTTGGTATGAATCAAGAGTTCTGTGGAAGAGTCAGCATGAAGGCATCATCCCCACCTTCACTGGGCTAACACTGCAGCCTGTTTCTGCACGGTCACCATGGCAAGTGACATGTTCATGATGGCTCTGCAACGACTGGTGTGGAGCCAGGTCACCCTTCTGAGCAAGGACCAGGATGGATGGCTGGTAGATGCAGGTACTGCTGAAGAACATCTGACAGCCTACAGCATGTGGTATTCCTTCCCAGGAACTATGTACATCTCCTTTACTTTTTGTGTAAAAAAAAATAAAAACATTTCTTTAGAAAGACTGTGCCATTAATTTCTCAATGCATAGTCCTCACAATGTAAAACAGCTGTCAAATGTTAGGTGGCTATCCTACAATAAATTAAGGTAGTATCTGCTGGCCGCACTTCCAATCCATTTTTAAGGATTGTGCAGGACACTGTCAATACAATGCAGAGGTAGGCACCATGCTATGCTGAGTAGCCCCACTTACACTAGTCACTAAATTAAGCAGGTTTATAGCCTACAATACAATACAATACACTCAGCCCTCACTTCAGAAGCTCATGCCAGTTCTTTCTCCTCTCAATTCAGCTTTATTTGATTTTTCCATTCAAACCTAATTCTGCTTCCCTGCAGCTCCAGGGGAAGCAGTTCCGGCTGTATTAGGTTTAGAGAGGGCATGCCTGATGTTAATACTACAGGCATGGGAATGCATCTGATAGGCAGGCACGTTATTCTAAAAGCATTTATAGCATTCCCAGCTGAAAACAATGAAGCCAGAAATCATGACAGCTAAACAAAACCTGTTTGCAAGATGCTTTGGCACAAACAACACTTAAGGAAGATATGCAGAATACAATCTATTTTTGACAATTAACAACAAGTGTCATTAGATCACTTTCCTTCACCTCAGCTGTTCACCTCAAGGGCTTACCTTTGGGAGGGTGGCAGCCGAAGAAACAGAAAATAATCCACCAAATCCAAGCCTAGAGTCACTTAAGTGAACTTTTGTTGTTTAGAAAGAAGCCCACAGCTCAAAATAAAATTCATTGCATAGCATAATAAATTAGCTCTAGAACAGCAATATTACTCAACTTGTCATAGTAACAATTACAGTGGGTATGACCTGAGATGCTGTAAGAAACATGTATAGATGTGAAATACAGAAAATAAAAGACCCAAATGGTAAGACTTTTACAAAGACTTAACACCATCAGTAGCATAATCCACATGGGACTAAGTAGTAGCCAAGATGAGGACAAGTCTGAAGACAGACCAGGAGAATGTACAACTAAATGCAGAGTTCACAGAAAGTAACATACTGATCCTCCTTAAATCTGTTTTTGTCTGGCCATTGTGCCTCAGATGTCTAGTCCACTGACGGACAGCCAAGCTTTATTAGAGATCAACAGCAGTTGACCAGCAGGAAACTCCCCCAAAAACCAATGTAAACTAGCCCACCTGAAGCTCCAGGCTCTGCAATCAAACTACTGCAGGTGTCTGTGCTAATCTGTTCAGCAAATAACTTCTGGTTTCTCTTCTGCAGATCACTGCAACTGCAGGCAGGAGGAGAAAGCTTTCCAGGTGCAAGCTGTCACTGAGCAGGTGAGAAGTGCCATGCTCAGGGAGGCTCAAGTGTGTGGTGAGGGAGATGTTTTGGTTCTGTTTCTACCCATACTTTGGCTTTTAAAGAACAAACACAAGTTTAAGCACATGGTCCAGAGCAGACTGCCAGCAAACTGACAAGCACCAAACAAGCATATAAGCAATGACTGTAAAAGAATCACTCCCCGGTCTTATGAAATATTACCCAAGTAACACCAGCCTTATGGAGATCTGGACAGTGTTACTAGATGGTATGTTGCCCTTTGCAGCTCATGTTGCTCTCCCACAAAAAAATCTCTTATCGCACACTCTAAGATGGAGAAGAATCCCATTAGCATTTCTATTAAAAGGGTTTTGAAAGCAAATCCCGGAGTTAACAAGCATGAAACATCAACCACAAAACACATCTAAAAAGCTTTTGGTTTCCCAGGAGGGTTTTGGCTTTTTTTCCCTGCTCTTTTCCTTAACAGCAAATCAAATAATAATAACAAATGGTTCTGATAATTAAATGCCTCCACATGTTACTGGAGGCGTTCATTTCATTGCACTTACCTAGAAGTACAGTAACTGTATGGTATGCTGCAGCAGAATTTATTCTTCAGGAGTACTCCTCATGTACTCCTCAGGAAAGAAAACTATTAATTCACCAGGTGCAACAGACATTGACATTTCTCCATCATTACAATCAAGCCAAAACATAACACAAATTATTATACACTAACCTAAACTCCTACATTAAAGAAAAAAACCAGTTATATAAATAAACAGAGCTATTCCTCACCTGATGATATTCTCTTAACTGCATATCCCCAGAAGCATATAGAAATTGAGCAATTTCTGGTTCACTTCTAAGACTTAACTCATGTCTTCATACAACAAATCACTACTGGATGGACTCATAAAGAGGGCTTGGTAGGCCGTGCTATCTTTTCCAAAACAAAAGCTAGAAGATTCAAATAAAACATCACAAAAGACAGCATGCTGCCTGATGATTCCTAACAGAAGACTAGGCAGGCTACTGTAAGCGACAAAAAAAGTTTAAGTACCACAGAAAACATTTCTTCTTCTGCAATATTAGTGTAAAACAAGTGTCTGTGACATTATGATACTGAGAATCACAAGAGGAGAAAATAACTTTCAAGACAGAGTCTAGAAACAAGCAATGACTTTGGAAACCTTATAAAACAAATGAAAATGCTTCAGAAATATCAGTGTCCATCTTACTAATCTCAGTTAATCATAATCACTGTTAATTAAATATAAGCAATCTTAAAATAGAATTTGTCTTCTATTTTCCCCTTATTGAACTCACTTAGCAAGCAGAACTGTAATTCACTCCATAAATACTACTTCATGAGTTGCAGAAAGCTGACTACCTTTCCAGCTGTGACAACTTTTCATCTTCCTGACTCAAGATAAGACTCATTGTGCTACAAGAACAAAAAATACCAGCTCCCTTGAAGAAAAGAATCTGTATCTCCTTCAAATAAGCTCCTTGCAGTTCATTCTCCCAACATGCAATAGCAAGGTTTATAGCCTCAGTGGGAAGCTATGCTAATAGCACTGCATTTCCCACATGAGAACAGCAGCTGTAAGAACAAGCACACTAGCATATTCAAAACATTCAATTATTGGTTTGAATTAGATACCAAAGTTTTAAAAAAATCTTAATGGGAAAAAGCAAAAATCATTTCACTTGGACGCTGAATGATCCACAGAGAAGACATCTTGTTTGCTTTTTTTTTTTTTTTAAACTTCCAAATTGATAGCATCCTCTTCTGGCACAAGTTGTTATTAGTCACAGAAGCTTTTTTTTTATTTATTTGTTTAATCAAGTTTCTCCAGCCAAGAAATCACAGGCATGTAACCTCATCAGCATGGAGAACAGATGGACATTCCCAACAGGGTCTCCTATCCTCCCCAGCCCTGCCTCCTCTTCTCAGCATACTTGATATTGTTAAGTGATGGGCTAGAGGTCTGGCTGCCAGCACTACCACCCATGTGCTTAATTTGCAGAGTGCCCACTTCAGTTATCTGGCCCACTCAGTCATGTTGCAGGTGCCAAATACCAGTGACTTACGATGTTCAGGCCGCTCTCATTTTCTGCTGACAAAGCACTACTATTTCTTCACTGGATATGTATTGCCAAGAGAAACAAGAGTAAATAAAAATAATGCAACTGGCCTAGTCTTTTAATATTAGCTTTCCCCCTTCCATTTCAAGTAAAAGCACAGAACTTCAGTGGGAGGTTTAAAATAAAACATCTATGATTCCCTATATGAATCCAAACAACAGCATCATATTGTATACATGGTAAAAGAGTTAAAACAATACTAAGGTTGCAAGTCAGACATTCAGTACCAGAGTTCAGTCTCCTTTCCACATGTGTTACCATCATCTTCAACTAGAGAGCACAGTATTGCCTCATTCCACCCCAGGAATCTTGCCACATACAGTGCGAAAGATGGGCTGTAGAGATTTTTGAAGAGCAACGCTGTGCTTTTCTCCTGCTTCAATGTAAGGCCCTGTGCCGATGTCTTGTACTCTCTGACGTCAGGATTCAAACACAGCACCACTTATGTTCTCTGGAGGTTCTTCCAAGGCATGCAGCACCAGGCACAGAGGGGCTTCAAGTGGGACACCATAACGGTCTTTTCACAGGAGATGGATTCCTGTTAAATACCTATCAGCTCTGGAGATCAATTTGAGCTACACAAGGCTAACATAAATTCTCAAGGAAAAAAACACTAACCAAAAACCAAAACATTCAGTATGTGGTGAATTCAAGCACAGCCCCCAGCACTTCACAGGCTGAACTACAGAATCAGCAATTCAGCAAAATCACAAGCCAGTGTTTCAACTCAGGAGCTCGTATAATGAGACAAACCTATGAAGAGCAAGCTGTAAAATGTCTGGGTTGCACAGACAAGAAGACCATGCTGTCTCTGCCAAGGGGAGAGGCCTGGAGAGGCAGCAAGATTTCAGGAACAGCACAAGGACTATAAATTCACACCTAGTTGGTATGCTTGGGTCCTTTTGGGGGGTATCTGACTTTAAATCTTGAAATTATAAGCACAGGCATGGACATGTACTCTGTCTATGCTCTAACAGCATTAGTGAATGATCCCCAGTTGGTACTCCACAAGTGAAATTGGAGTGAGATAATGAAGCCTAAAGATGACAGTATGGCTGAAGTTATCTCAGATGACGTAAGTTAACGTTCCTGTCACTTGTACCGATGTTGTACTGCAGAGATGAAGTGTACTGAAAGATGTTTGATCTGATCTTCACAGCCTCTACACTTCAAAATCTGACAAAATTCCTTTTGGTCATCTACCATAATATCTCCAATGGCTTAAACTACAATTTACAAGACAATAAAACTTCAAACTCCTAAATATGCCAGCAATGTTTTGAAAAGGACATAATATCTAATGAAAGAGACAGCTCTTGGACTCTTCTGTTTTCCTGCTTAATTCTGCCCCATTGTCCTGTGAATCTCTGTAAATCAGGCAGAAGCACCAACACCGACCAGCACATACAAGTGGAAGCCTTTACAAGGACAGACTTGTGCTTCTGAATTTTCAAGACATTAAAGTAAATTTACTTTGCTTTCAGAATTTGCTCTTGATCTCCAGCAGATCTTTTCCTCACCCTACTCTAAAGCTATTTCAGAGCTACGTTAAACATGGGCTTTTGATTTTATTTTTTGGGATCTGCATACACTTCAATTTTTTAATACTGTAATATGAAATTTCAAAAGAAACGACCAACTAGAATTTTGGCTCATGTGTTCATTTGAAAAAAAACAACCCATGTGGCTACCTCTACCCTAACATTACTTTCTGAAGCTCTCAGAAGGCTAACTGAAGACTGAAGACCTTCTAGTGAGACCATACCGTGGGAAGAATTCATTTGTTCACTGAGAACAGTTCAGTCAATGATCTACACCTCTAATCGTAGACAGGGAACTTTTCTTCTAACTCCCAGCTTTTTATCTTTATTAATAGATGACCATCCATTCTTGCACCTGTGCTGATTTTAAAGAAAATACACCATCTTCCCTCCAGCTTTTTTCCCCTCGATCTTTTGTTTTCAGTCTGCACCGTTCTGCCACTTCTGCACCCTTCATCCTCGGAACATTTTGTCTGTACTTGCTTCTGTTTAATTTCATCTTACAAACAATACAAACAATCAGAAGTACATGTGTTATTCCAGACAAGTTTCACCAGGGCTTTTAACCACACATGGATAAAAATCAGCTCAACACTTGTCTGTGTTTATTAGAAATGTCTTTTCAGACAGGACAGAATTTGTATTTTTCACACAGCCATTCTACATTAACTGTCAAAGCCAGGACTTTCACCTCCACAGACAAGCTGATGAGCAGGATGTTCACAAGAGAAACACTCAGTTTCATGTACAAAACTAAGGATTTCATCCCATTTCTGTACTGCGACCTTTAACACATTCCAGTTCTTTCCTCATTTCCAATCCCTCTCTACTTGTCAGTGCCTCCCACAGAGTGTCCTCAGCAGAATTTTTTAGCACATGTCCGCTCTCTTATGCCAAGATAATTAATGAAAATATTATACATAATTTGCCTCCTGATCAACCTCCAAGCCTTCTGGAAAATGGCACTTCCTTCAGTAGTGCTTGGGGCACCTCACTGTAGCATTGCAAGATTGACAGAGTTCTGGTAAGAATTCCAGCCTGGTGACCTCAGGGATGACTAGATTACCTAGACGCCCAGCGTACACCCAAGTTCTTATGCAGCCAGTCAACCCCAGAACAAACTGACTGCAATAATACAAAGGGAGTATCTTCATCCTAAATTATGGTATCCTGTTATATTCTCCTGGAATTAATCGTTATGCCAAATACTAAGTTCCAACTTGGAAGGACATGACCTAGCAGCTTTTTCTGTTGCTGTTGTGCTTCCTTAGAGCTATCTCTCGTCTCCAACACCAGCACACACAGACTGGCAGCTGCACATGCATCTGGAGAGAATGATGCAGACAATTTTGCAAAATGTAATCTACCAGCCACTATACCTGCTCACTTTTCTTGCCTAGCTCCCCTCCTCTTCTTTTTTATCAACCTCCTTGTATCTCCCGTTACATGTCATACTCAGCAGGAATGCAGTAGCCAGCTTTGTAACAGACCAGCCTGATGCCCAACTCCCACTTCAGCATCTTTCCTCCATAACTCTGCAATCTGTGACCAACACTGTCCTCAACATCCCGTCCTTAGTTAAGATGCCAACTGTGCCCAAACAACAGAAAAATCAGGTCACACAAATGTGTTCACTGAAAGCAAACAATACTAACAAGTAGTCAGTGCAAAATTGCTGGGTTATCCTCCCCTCAATACAAGGACTTACAATCAGGATAAAACCTGTAAGACACAGCATTGGATCAATACTGAAACTCTAGGTAAGAAACCTGTAGTTCATGTAGCTATTTACAGGGCACAAAGGTGGTTAACCTCCTAATGTCACCATTAAAAAACATGTATGCACAGCAAGTCTTTAATCATACTGTAGAGAACAGAAGATGGAACTGCAGATGCATAAATTGCCTCTACAGGGCATTGTGAGACAGGTTTGCTTTCTCCATCATTCCTTTTAGGCACAAAAGCTCCCTGTGTCACACAACGCAGCACAATACATGTGCCCATGGTTATGTAGCTGTGCATAACCTGGCTCCATTTAGCTTTCTCCATACATACTGTTTGGTCCCACAGGTCTGGACTGCAGGAGTCAGTATCACACTGTCCACTGAACTGCCAACACAATTACTGATCAAACACTGTGTCTTAAGTTACAGCTTTAGATCCACTAATGTGAATAGAAAGAACAACTACCCATAATAACACAAAACTGCAAATAATTTCAAAATGGTGGAGGATTCAATTCCCCCCCAGAGGCTGCCATAAGCCAGCAATGTGCCCTTGCTGCAACGAAGGCTAAAAGTTCCTCCCTGCCTGAGGGAAGTGATTCTTCCCCTCAGCACTGATGAGGACACAACTGGAGTGCTGCGTCCAGTTCTAGGCTTCCTAGTAAAACAACGTGGACATACCAGAAACAGTCCAACAAAGGGATGCAGAGATTACTAAAGGGATGAGTACTTTTCCTATGAGGAAAGGCTGAGAGACTCTTCAGCCTGGAGAAGAGAGGACTCTTCAGCAGTGTTCAGTGACAGGATTAGAGTCAGCAGACACAAACTGCAGCGCAGGATGTTCCCTCTGAACATCAAGGAACACATTTTTCCTGTAACAGAAAGTGAGCACTGGCACAGGTTGCCCAGGGAGATATTCAAAAGCTGTCCTGATATGGCCCTAGAAAACCAGCTCCAGGCAGACCTGCTTGAGCAGGGGGGCTGGCACAGGTAATCTTCAGCAGTCCTTTGCAACCTCAGACATTCTGTGATACCATGACAGCATGATGCTCTAAACATCTCAGAAATCCCTAAAATTCTGCCTCTCAAGCACCTCTCCTCCTGTTTGCCTGAGAACCATCATACAGCTGTAATATCTCAGATACATAACAACTGGCAGCCACAAGCCTTCTAATTACTGACCCTTTGTCTCTGGAAATAGCATGCTACCGTCCTCACAGCTCTGGCTCAATGAAAAGCTTTACTAGCTACGGTACTACAGACCGTAGGTTAAAAAAGAAAGATAAAAAACAAAGCAAGCCTCAGGAAAACTTTAGTAGCATGTAATAATTCCCATGAACCACAGCAGCTACAATGAATCACCATAAAGGACTTTGCCTTTTTATTTACCTGTCTGTCTTAAGTTATATGTATACATGCCCCCAGAAAAAACTCATGACTTGCTTTTCCTCAGTTTTACTGATAGAAACCACATGCAAAATGACAATTATACCTTGAAGACCAGCAAGGTCTCAAAGGTGCGCTGACAGCACCCTCTTAGCAAGTAGGGCAAAGCTCCTACTCAAAGACCTGCATTCAGTTGGTTGCTAATGGATCATCAGTTAATGGTTCATTAGGATGACCAAAGTTCAGCTGGCAAAAGTCCAGATGAACAGCAAAAGCCACATCCTTCTTCCTAACACCCTGCAAGGCGGTGTCC
Organism: Dendrocincla fuliginosa; assembly: GCA_035047845.1. Classification (NCBI taxonomy): domain Eukaryota; kingdom Metazoa; phylum Chordata; class Aves; order Passeriformes; family Dendrocolaptidae; genus Dendrocincla; species Dendrocincla fuliginosa. Next base: position 23,309,782 of record JAWWMO010000138.1, read on the forward strand.
TGTTTGCACACGGCTGCAATGTTTCAGGGCAGGCGCTTTTAATAACCACAGAGAAAAGTCTCTTGTCATCCCAAATGTCTGCAACCCATATGCTCTAGATCATCCAGGGCTTGACACATGCTCAGCTCCTGTCAGTCAGCACTTATCACAGGGGAGAGGCTTCGCCCAGGAACTAGTCTCAACAGCTGGTTGTCCCTTTTAAACTTACTTAGTTTTTGGTGCAACTTCAGACAAGACACATTGCTGCTGACATTACTGCTGAAGTTGCAGATCAAGTTGCCTTGCAGCAAATCAGCCATCTGGCTTGACATGGCCACCACACAGAAAGAGGCAAACACCTGCACAGCAGCCAAGTACGGCGCATGGCGAGCCCGGCAAGGGAGAAGACTGCTCGCCAGCAAGGATCCATTACCTATTTGACGAAAGTACCAGCTACGTATCCTGAGTCAGACACTTCCACAGGCGACTCAGGGGAGTTTTCTCAGGTTAGTTTCTCTTAACATTGACACCCAGGCACAGAATTACAAAGACTCTCTCTTCACCTCCACTGTGCAGCAAAAGCCACCCCTCAGTGCTGATAATCTCTTGCCAGTGACAAGCAGCATGGCCATCCACCCACACTAGTGAGCTCACATCTCAAAACAAGTTTAACCCTTTCTAGAAACAAATTTGCACTGTAATACAGAAGTTTACAAGAGGCATCTGCTCCACACCATTGAGAATAAAGACATTGCAGTATTCTTGTCAAAAACCCACTTTCCATAGCTAGCATGAGGCTATTTTAAATGCCATTGTTTGGGGAATGTGCAGTTAGGCATGCTGGTCCTTCCACACACACGAAGTCATAGATAAAGGATTTTTTTTCTGGCATTCGAGCAGTCTTGTCTAGTGGAGGATGTCTCTGCACATGGCAGGGATAATGGAACTAGCTGATCTTTAAGATCCCTTCCAACCCAAACCATTCTATGACTCTCAGATTTCAGTTACTGTTTTCAGTAAACATCATGCCTGTCTCTCAAAAACCCCTCACCTCTATCTGTACCAGGTAATGGGCATCCTGCACTGGCACCATGCTCCTGATATCTTGGGGCACCCCTGCAACCTCAGCTACACACCTAGGATCCATCTCCTCAAAGTAGGTGTTGGCAATGACCAATGAACCATTTGCATAGTTCTTAGATATTTTTCCAAGAACAGTGAGCTTAATTGCTTCAGTTTCAAGAGACTAGTCATAAATATTTTGTGTACATATTTTAATGGAATAACACAGTGTGCACCAGCAGTAAGGATGAGACAGTGATGTAAAACAATATTCTGAGAAGAGCAAGTTAATTTTATTTTCCCATCACATTCAGAAATCCCTCAGGTCACTTTTACATATATGCATTTTGTTGAGACAGATCATTGTTAGATCGCCCACTAGTCCCTTTCTTTAAAATTCCTTGGTTTCTCTCAACCTCGTTTGCAGATACTCAGTTACCCTACAGAAATGTAATACACTTGGATGTAAGTAAGAATTATCATCTTCAGTAATGGCCACTTGGGAAAAAAAAAGTTTGCTTGAAGATGCACATTAACACTGGGAGACTCAATTATGCACTGCCAGTCATTCCAGTAATGTCCTACTATGGTAGGTGTCTGGGGAGAAAGAGCTGGAACTAATTTCTCCTTTTAATTCCATTTTTAAGATCTCTGTAATCTCCATATTCAATTCCTTGACCTTCCTTGGCTGTACCAGCTGTACCAGTCAAACTTGCAAAATTTGCCTTACACATCCATAAAACCAAAATGGTCATACAGTCCACACTATAATAATCTTCATGTTATTTTCATGATACTGCCCATATTGAAACTTGAGAACTAAAATCTAGTTGAGACAGTGGAAAGATCTGTATATCAAAAATTTGCAAATATCATGACAAAGGTGCTTAAAATAGATTTTCTAGACAACATAAATTTAATCTGTTACATGTACGCTAAAGGTCTTTTTGCTGCCTTCATATTACTGCATGTTTATCCTTCTCTTTCATGCAATAATCTAAAAGCAGAATTTCCTCTTTTGTGACATGGGCAACACCATAGATTGCTACAGTCTTCCAGCTGAACATGGGGAAAAAGCTTAACTATTTATCCTGGGGTCAGCCTGGATAGACTTAATTTTCTTCCTAGTGGCTGGTACAGTGCTGTATTTGAACTTAAGTGTGAGAATAATGTTGATAACTGCACCAAAAATTGACAGGCAATGTAGTACAAAGAACTCAGCACTGATTATTTAGCATCAGGAATCAAAAAAGCCCACCACTGCCACAAACCCAAAACAACAGAGGGGACAAGACTTGGTGGGACAGACTGATTTGTGAAGCAGAAACTGTCTTTTACTAGATGACTGCAGAGAGCTTGGCATAATGGTACTGCAATCTGATTAGCATGGCTCACTACTTCTTTTATTAAATAATGATTTACAATAATAAACCCTCAGATGACAGAGATTAAAGTAATATAATATTACAGTAAATTCAGGTGGTACTAAATACATGACCAAATTTGATTCCTAGAAGAGTTTCTATGATATGTTAACTGATCATCAGGACTCTCCTTCTCCAAATTAACTGCTCCATGTCAGCGGTGCATACTCATCACATCAGGGGCAGGAGCCCCTACAGCCTCACCTCCATTTTGGCTATCTCACTGACATAGTGGCACAGCCAAACACGTAGCAACAACCCTCCTCTGCGGTGGATATACAGATTAAATGAAGCCTACTTATCAGCCCACGCTTTCTTCTTCTTCACAGGCAGCCAGAAGCTGGGCAATATGGAGCCCCACTCTAGGGCAGAAGTGAAATGTCTGTTCAAAAGGAGAAACCAGTTATCCCAGTGCATGCACAAGCCCCCAAGGAAGAGGCTTGTGTTGCAACACTGCGTTTACCCCACAACTACCTGCCTTTTGCCAAAGTCATCTCAGTCAGATAAAGAGGTCACCATCGGTAAAGCTTTGGAAAGAATCCCATGTAACACTGATGGATAGCAGAGGGGCCTGAGTTCAGCCCTGGAAGAAAATATATACTGGCACCTGCTCTCTCTTGGATGTTTTGGCACAGGAGCAAGGAAGAAGTTTTATTCTAAACAAGACAATAAAAACTTGGAGTTCTTTTTGACAGTCTCACACACAGATGAGCAAAAGGATGCCGAAAAGCAAAATATGAAAAAATGCCCCAAGTAGATGGCAACATGTGCTTATAGATTAATTACATTCTTTCAACTACAAGCTGCTTGAAAAAGACAACTGCATACATCAAAGCATGCTGTTACACACCAGATTTTTTATTGCTGCAAACAGAGTTAATTCAAAAGGAAAACCACCTCACTCAAATTTTAGGATAGAACAGCCATTAATCTTGTGAAGAACTTACGTAATGCATCCTGTCAAGAAATTTTCTCCAGCCAAGGATGCTCCAAGACACATTCCTTCTTGCTTTCACTCCTAGTTCAGTTTCTATCTGCTGCCAGCCTTTCATCAAACCTAGCTACCTGCCACAGAGATGTTAAATTAACACCTGCCTGCATTTGTAGCCTGTCCTCTGATATGCAAACCCATCCCTCCTCTCAGACAGGACATTTTAAACCTCCTGAGGATAAGCAAGATGCAGATGTGCTGAATCAGGTTATGCAAGCAAGCCCAAATTTGTTATGCAGAGGCCTTTCAAGTTTTACTTACAGGTCTGCTAAACAGGCAGGAAATTGCCTCCGAGGCTAAAGATGCTTCCACAGTGAGAAGGGAGCTGCCACCATTTCAATACAAAGGTGCAGTTGCATTATCTGCAGGAAATTCAGGAGTTTACAGTACAACAGAAAGGGCAGGAAAGAAATCCTCCAAATAAATGAACGTGACTGCAAAAATGACTGGATGCTGCCTTCAGAGAAGGGAAAAAAGCAAAAAACACAAGATTTACATGGCTTGCTGTAAGGCCAGGAAGGGAAGTATTTCTTCTACATCTATTTACGTATCAGATGCTCAGCAAGCCACCTATTTATGGGTTTATCACAGAAAAAAGGGACATGGATTTTAAAAGTGGTTGTCCTTCCTCACTGTACTGTTTAGCAACTCAATGGGTAAAAGCAGGGAATTAACCTCAAGCATAATTATGTATGGAAAATCCATTCTTGCCTGCTGCTATTCAAGCATTTCTTTGTGTTCCCCAAGAAATAATCCAGTAAATTACGTTCTGCCCCCATTTGGCCTCTGAGTATTTTTCATCTGTTAATTCTGGGTTGTTCCTGTTCTGCTTTTAAGGCAAACTCAGGCAGCAGATTGTCCTGCATGGTCTGGCATCATTAGATTGCACTCTGCAATTCTGCATTTCACTCTCCTGGAGAGAACCATCTGGTCTACAGGTTTTAGATACTGATCACCTGGGTGAAAGCAACTTCATTAAAAATTAAAGAGAAAAAAAAAAAGGTACTTTTGCACAGTACTTCCACTTACTTAGGATGTACTTGAACAACAAAAATACTCTCTGTGATTTTAATACATTACATATGCACTTTCTAGTTACTACAGCATTTAGGAATCAAGGAGTTCTTGGTTTTTTTGTTTGTTTTGTTTCAATTCAGTGTATTTTTCTACAGTGCCTGAAATCTGCAGAAATTTGATGGATCTTTCATATCAGCACCACTGACTCCTCACTGGAGCAGACAGCTAGAAAATATACCTAAGAATATATATATATGAAGGCTCTAAATTAATTTAAAATTCATAAGGAATAGTCAATAGTGAAGTCTGAGGAGGGAAACAAAATATTTGAATTAAAGAGAAGGAATTAAAAAGGGAAGTAACTTTTTTTCAGTTGAGAAGCATAAACTGCATATAAAAATTATGCTCGGAGCTGGAAGTGCCTCATTAATCTCGTCAGCATGTATGAACGGGGAGCTTTTCAAAACCTTTTAACATCTGCCTGATTCTGTCCCTTGTAAATCCTTATCCATTTCAGTAGGATGAAACAAAGACCTAGGCAGACTACTTTCTAAAAGCCTTTGGCTACAGACAAGCCCACTGCACACATCATTATACACAAATCCTCAGGGTGGAATAAAAAAATAGGGTACAAGGAAATTAACTCAGTCTTCAAATCCTACCATTTGCTAGGATGTTGTTTCCTGGGAGTTCATAATCCATCTCAATTTACCTTTTTAACCCCTGAAATCTTCTGTTTTCTGGAACGCTACCATTATTATTTGTAGCACTGGTTTGACACTGTGCTTCTCTGAATAGTAAATAAGTAAACTACATATTTCATCCATGTCCCATTGCCTTTACAGCTTTACAGAGTACCACATGTGAGCCTGCTACTGACACAACCTTTCTGGCAAGCATTGAATTAATGTACCTTCTCAAAAAATAATGCCTCAAACCTCCACATGCTCCAAGAGAATACAAAAGGCCATACCACCCAATTTTCAATGTGTTTAACATATGAGATTTTTTAAATCTTCAGCACAAAGACTAGAGCAATATGTCAAACAGTCATGCTACAGAGCAAATATGTCCTGCTGCTCCAAGAAGTTCACGTTCCTTTTCATTTCTACCACAGTTTCTGAATTGAGTCAGCCTTCAGCTTTTATCGGTAAGAAAAACTCGCCCAAATGAAGAGAACTCACGGGAGGGGAGAGAGATGCATATGTACTGTAAGAAACACAATAAAAAATAGTGGTTGAATACCACTGAGGGCTCACCTGCCAGAACTGACTATACCCATCATGGTGAAATAGCATTTGCAATGTCTGACTATGCTTGACCCCAATGTCAAAGAAGGGGAATAGCAACATGTCAAAGAGCAATACCACTATGTACATTTAGACTAAGGAATTAACAGACTGACCCACGTTCTTCCCAGGTCAGCTCACAAGTAAAATAATGTTTTGCTCTTTTAAGCTTTCCTTAAAGAACTTCCAATTAGTTCATTAACCAAAACATTATTTTCCCAGAGATTACTGTGCACCCATCTTTTTGCCCTTCCCCAGAAACTGTCGGCATGAAGATAAAGTGTCACTGACATGATCACAACAGCGTTCAGCCACTGTTCCCCCTACGACCTCTGGAGCTCACAGCTTACAGCTACCACAGGCCTAACTCAGCCTAGCAGAAGTAACTGTTTTCTTCTCCTGGAGACAAGCCAGTGACAAAAATATCATTATAAGCAAGATGTTATGTCCTATAGCCACTTGGTTGTGTTAGGGACCAATACAAGTGGTCACTTCCATAGATGATATTGTGGCAAAGCAAAAAAAAATTCATGGCTGCCTATGAGCTGCTTATGCTAAGAACAGAAAACAGCTGCCAAGAGCAATCAGTCAGCCCAAGCACTATATAATGAGCTAACAAATAAAGAAAGGAATGGAAAAGGCCCATTAGATTCCAGAAAAGGTTGCTACTAATGTAGGAAACAAAAGAGTGCTAATGCCAAGGTCTCCTGTGATATTTACTGCTAGTTACTGCAGCTACCTCATGGAAGGAAAGATTAAACAGAACTCAGTGTAACTTCCTCTGACTTCCAGAAACACCAAGCAGGAAGGCTGTACTGTACCTTGGGACAGAAATAACTTAAAGAATACCTACTTCAACATTATTTGCACATTTGCTATTAAAAAATTAGGAGACACCTAAAAGATGTTTGACAGAAAAATATTTGGAACAAAGTGTTAAGAAGCAAATAAAAGCAGAGTTGAAAGCTCTGCAAACATGAGCAGTAACACAGAGGAGAGATTTGTGCTCCCTCTGTCACAGTTCACATGGCTACAAAACCCTTAAGCCGTTTCCGAGACTAGAACCCACTACATCAAAACTCTCTTCAGCAAACACTCTGCCCAGTTATGAAATATTAACTAGAGCAAGAATCATCGCTCAGGACTAACAGCAGACATCCATTAAGCAAAGGGCCAAGCTTTACACTCCCTTTGAGAGCCACAGCAAACAGCACTTGCTGCCGTTCCTACTTTAAAAGTCAACCTCAGTAAGTGAATTGGAAGTTGATTCTTCCTAAGCTGGGAACAAAGAATGCACATACCCAATTCCAGAGGAAAAAAAGGTCTTTTAATATCCAATTCCAGAGGAAAAAAGGACATTTAGTATTCCTTTAAATACAGTAGGTATTTCAGTGGTGTGAGGTCTGTTACTGAAGTCTGTCTTGGATGTAGTGTCTAAAATGAATAAATAGGAATATTCCAGCACTCACTGCAGTATTACTACTAGCACTACCAAAAGCAGACAAACTGTACTTCATGCTATAGGATATGAGAAGCAAAAACAGACCTAAAGGCTGTACAACTTGTAAGAAAAGTCTGAGACGAGAACTGTAGTAAATTTAAGCTCACATAATACTTTGTGAACAGAATTATTTTAAATGAACTTTAAAAAACCACAAACCCCCACAAAACCCCTCAATAACCCCCAATTCAGAGACATTTAAAGCAGGCTCCATTCTGTGGCAGAAAGAGACAGGCATTCTTCTCTACATTAAGATTTTGCCAGTTTTATTTTTTTTAATATTGCATCTTTCTCCAGAATTTATTAAAATCTTTTCACAAACAGTTGAGATTAACTAATGCATCTTCACATTTCCTCACACCCCAGGAGTCAATTTAAACAGCTTGTTAAACTGAAACTTTATGTTTCCTTCACACAGATGAATATTCAACAAGTGCTAAGGCAACTGAGTAAGACTCACCGTGAGCCTATTGAAGTGACCTGGATTAAAGGCAGAACTAAAAAGGGATTTCTTCTTTCTTTTTAAAATGCAAGTCCTTTCAACTCTACTTATAATTAGCCTTTGCAAAACATACTTTAAAAAAAAAGAAAAAACTGAATTTGCATTGCTGCAGATATAACTACCTTCCTTGCAAAAGGTCTAAGCCATAGGTGGTGCCAGGAACTTTATTCCAGCAGTAAGAGAGGTGTCATATGGCTCGAGGCTTCACAAAGCACCTGCCTATATCCAGAGAAAGGGTGCCTCAGCCATCTGTCTTCCACCTTGCCTTCAAAGACATCTCCCAGACTTCAAAGGCCAGATCTGACTTCCTGGGGCTGGGCACGAGGTACTGCCTTGCTCCTGACTTTAGACTACTGAGTTTACTCTGTAGGTGAAAGATCTCACCCTTCTGTATGGCGACCCTGATGTTTTAATCCTCACATATGAACCATGACAGCTGGTGAAAGAACTGGCGCACTGGTATCAAAAACCTGCAGCTCAATTTCACCAATCTAAAAAACTTTCAGGGAAAGTTCTGCATTTATCTAGTTATCAGTCCACAGACACAGCATTTAAAGGACAGCTGAGATAATGCAAAACCTTGCACTGATTCCACGTGTTTCTGAGGAAAGCAAGAGACTGAGAAGAAAGGGAGCTCCACAAAGAGCAAGAGAGACAATGGGAAGAGCCAAGGCCAGATGCATTGAGGAAGTAGAGAGAGGAGCAAACAGAACGTCCCAAATAGCTTTGAAAGCTGATGTGGGAATGAGATGTGGAGGAAGATCACTGGATGGGAACTTGCATGACCAGGCAAAGGTCCTTTTGTGCTTTCAATATGAGATGAGTTAGCACAACCACTCCAAAAACATATTCCATGATGCTTTTAGGAAGAGACACTTCCAAGTGATTTTGATTTTCCGGTTTGAGAGTTACTGTTTTTTTAATCTAAGAGAGCACCTGAGAATGTGTGCCAAGCTCTCGCCAGAAAGAGACATAAATTCCGTCCAAGCACGATACTTTTGGCAATAGGTTCTTGTGCAAGAAAATAGGATTTAATAAACAAATACCAGCTGACTTAAGTAGTTCTCAGCCTTGCTATTTAAGCAGTCTTCACTGAAACATGAGACAGGTGATGTGGGGTACTTGCCCCAGGAAGGCTGGGAACACCACATCAACTGCTTAAGATTTCTGCAAAAAGAGAAGGCAGAGGGAGGAGGAGACATCAAAAAATCACTTCATGTCTCCACAGCCTAGATGAGCAATACAGCTTAAAACTTGTCACCAGAACGGAGGGAGCTAACGTTGTTCAGACTGGAGAAGAGGAGGCTCAGGAGAGACTTAATTGCTCTCTAAAACTACCTGAAGGGAGGTTGTGCCAGGAGAAGTTTAGATTAGGTATCAGCAAAAATTTCTTCACTGAAAGGGTAGTCAAGCACTGGAAGAGGCCGCCCAGGGTAGCTGTGGAATTACCATCCCTGGAAATGTTACAAAACCCCATGTGGATGTGGCACTTGGCATTATATGAACATGACAGTGATGGATTACAGGTTGAACTCCATGATCTTAGAGGCCTTTTCCCACCTAAACAATCCTACAATTCTATTATAAAGAGGATACAAGAGCAAGCAGATCCTTTACCACCAGAGGCAAACCTCTCCATAAACTTTGAAAAGGATCAAAACAAGAAAATGGACACTAAGACACCAGAAATTGCTTTTTAGACTGATATTCCTTGTGGTACCACAAAATGAAACTTGCAAGGGTGGAATTCAAAATCTTGGGAAAACTGCAGCAAAACAGAGTATGGACATGCCTCATCAAGAGATACATCTAATACATAATCAGCTAGTATTTAGCATACAACTAACAAACAGAACTGCAGTTCAAGCCATAATTTTGAGCACTGGCTCAGGCAATGTTGTTCCTTTTGAAGAAGAACGTTACCTTATTTACTGTAGACACCACAAACAAAGAACCATAGACTCAGAATGGCTAGGGTTGGAAGGGAGGCTAAAGATCTTCTAGTTCCAAGTCGCCTGCCATGGGAGGCATGCTTCCACCAAATCAGGTTGCTCAGGGCTCTATCCAGTCTGTCCTTTACCAGGAATGGGGCACCCACAGCTTCTCTGCACAATCTCTGACAATGCTTCAAGACCCTTTGAGTAAAGAATTTCTTCCTAACTTTTAATCTAAACCTGCCCTCTTTCAGTTTAAAAACATTACCCCTCGTCCTGACACTACATGCCCATGGAAAAAGTCCCTCTCCCTTCTTTTTATAAGCCCCCTTAAGGTTCTGAAAGGCAGCAATGAGGTCTTCTTGAAGTCTTCTCCATGCTGAACAATCCCACCTCTCTCAGTCTGTCTGCAGAAGAGAGGTGCTCCAGCCCTCTGAGCACCTTCCTGGCCTCCTCTTGGCCCTCTGGAACAGGTCCATTTTAAGTATCTTTAAACTCAACATCAAATGTATACACTACCTAATGCTTCACCAGCACAGAGTGCAGTATGTGTGGATGTATACACGAGTGCTGGAAACCTAACTCAAAGTAAGCGAAAGCTTTTTATCTTGTGTGTGCATACATATGCACACCAATTTCAGATTTTAAGCCTAGAAGTGAACAGTTCACCTCCCTTGCACTGGTTCCACAGAGAATCATTGCAATGAAAGCAAACATAATCTTTTCAACCTTCAAGCAAATTTCAGAAGAATAATTTTGGCATATTTACCAGATAGAAATCAAAGTGAAGAAGCATGCTGTATTGAATTTCTTGATGACAAAAGAATTACAGCTTATTTGACACAGAATTACTTAAATATTGAGTTTAGTAGTATTCTGCAAATAGAAAAATATCAGCAGATTTTTCATATAATAGCAATTTAAGGATTATAGCAAATTTCTTTGCAAGAAATGTTGCAATTCTCCTATAATTCAAATATCATAACAGGAAAATTTAAGAAGCATTATATGCACAGCCAAAGCGTATTAAACATGCCCAGACTATACATTTGACTTTACCAGGTATGGTATTTATTCTTTTCCGAGCACTCAGGAAAATACTTTATTTCAAAGAAATGACAGAGTACCTTCAGTTTCTCTAACAAGCAAATGTAATTTCAGCCTGAAGGTTCATGGCAGCCTCAGCTACTCACACTCCTGGCCATTGCAGGTCCCCTCACTCCCTTGCTCCAGCACCTGATCTCAGACATCCTCAAGCAAAATGATCTACTCAGGCACACTAAACCAGCAAAAAGCCAAGCACTACATTTAATTCCATGATTTTTGCCAATTTAGATGTCAGTAGGCTCAGCAAGCTGGAACATCTGAACATGAATGAGTCGAGGGGAGCTGCCCAGCCCAGGGGGACAGGACAGCCAGCGGGCAGTTCAGGCCACAGAACAGCCCTCAGCCAGCCAAGCTGGCCACAAATGCTGCTCAAGAGGTCAACAGCCACGCTGGAGAGAAGGGTCACATACTGGCTCAGCATTTCAGGAGGTGAAAGGAAAACGCAGGACTTAGATGCCCAGCTCTGCTCACCTCAAGAAACATCTTCTGCAGGACTTGTTTTGCTCTTTTTGACTGACAGTACATACAATGGCATTATAATAACTCAGTGATTGCATCAGACAAAAAAAAAATACTTCTAGTTATGTGGCTGGCAAACTTGCAGTGACAATCCAAGACCATGCTCTAATTTTGTTATGTAATGAGATGAACTTACAACTACAGTTTTACAAAACTGTCTCAGCATTTTAACTTTAAACCTAAAAAAAGCAGCAGCATACGTTAAAAAAAAATATCAAGAGCAATCTCTTCATAGATCACAAAAAGGGAAGCAATTAAGACTTGTACTTTTCCCTGTATCATCAAGGACACTGGAAAATTGCAGAGAAAATAAGAAGATTGCCAGGAATTACACTACTTTTCTAGATGAAAGGATGGGGAAGAAGTGGGAGGAGAATAAGCTATCTTCCACATTGTGCAGTTAATTTTCCAATTGAATTGTCATCACAATGCTTTTACTTCAGAGTTTACCACACAACTGCAGAGACATGAACCACTATCACATCTTCCAAATGCAGCTCAGATTTTCAGTCCAGAACTACATTATAATCTTTATATTAAGCATCACAAAATAAGCTGTTGTGAAAACTCACAGAAAGGTGAGGTTGCTCCAAATCCTAGTCTAACAAGTAGGATTGATTAGTTAGTTACTCCAACTCTCTGCTTTTTCTATCAAAAATTGGGTTATATTAACAATTTTTGCTTTTTCTTTACATACTTTATTAAGAAGAGAAATATGATCTTAGTTTTAAATGTCATCATAGGCAAAAAGACGAGGCTTTTTCACATGGTTTTCACTATGTGGTTGTTCTTCTTGTTTCTTATTGATACTTTCGAAACCAAACCACTCTTTTCATTTGTGACATAAACCACACAGTTTTCCAGCAAAAACAATAATTAAAAAACCCTATCCTTCCACCTAACTGCATCATAATGAAGGTTTCTCTTTTCTGTTTATTTTACAAGTCCTGTTGTCACAGTAGTGCAGGAACACACACTGGGAACATCTGATGGACCTAAACAGGAAGGTCTTGGGCAGAAAGTTGCTTCTTCTTTAAGAAGTCTCATAAGATAAAATTTTTTAAAAAATACATGAAACTATAAAACTTGACTCTTCAGTCAGTGTCAAAGTACATCATACAGTTTAACTAAAGGAATCTCTAATACCCAAAGTCTTGTGAGGACACTTTCATGTCCCGTTACTCAACTCTTGTAGACATTTCTCATTGAAGACTGAGAAATTCAAAGAATTAGCTTTTGAATTCCTATTGGTTGGGTTTTCTGAATTACTCTCCCCTACTTTCTCCTTTCTAATATTTACCTCTATGTCAGACTTTCTGTGCCTGTTTCTAAACGACATAGATATCATGTGAGTCATCTCTTCTGGTTGAAAATGTAATTTATTTTAATTGGAATTGAAAACCTGTTTGAGGGGTGGCAGGAGGAAACTGTTCCTATTTCCTGCTATAGTTCTCTCAGCATCTAATTACATCCATAAAGAAAAACAATGGGGAGGCTGTGTGTTATTCAGTTTAATGTGGTTAATTACACTATTCCCTGTATGCATGCAAATACACCAGAGCCTCACAACTGATACAGCACCCACACAGCACATTTATCAGCTGTAACCATTGTGCTTTGAGTTCACATACGGTACACACTTTAGATGTAAATACTTGTTTACTGGAAAAGGTTTCTAGTTCACAAGAAAAAATGTAAAATGCAACAGAACAGACGCCAACTAAAATATTCTAACCATTCGCATCTGTATTTTCCACAAAATTCTTGTCAATATCATTTGCTGCAACTAGAAATATACCATTCTTACTGAAATATCTTTTTCCATGCTTTCCTGTAAGTAAAATACTTTGGGGAAGTCCTTTTTAATACCTCTATGCCCTAAAATATTAACAGGGCTTGAGCCTGTTAGTTCACTTCCAAAAGTTTGAAGAGATTTGGCCCACCTCAGAATGGAATTAACGTACCAGTCATATTTTTTGCAAGCCAGATTCTGTGCCCAGGTATTCCCAAGGACACCAAATTACTATTTTAAACATTATCTATCCTGGTGGCCAGGATTTCAGTTGGGACAGTGACACCTCAAGTGAACACATCCTCTTCAATATTACTCCTTCTTCGAAGTCTTGCATAAGCAATGCTTTTTGAGTCCAAAGACAGACAGAGCGGGTAGTGGTCAAGGTGGGCGCAGATGAAACAGCAGCTGAGCACTCAAAACAGCCTCTGAACACCACACTCTCCCCATATCCTCTGGTAAGCTTAATAGGGAAGAATCATCAGTGGCACACTGCAGAGTAATAGCTTTTAATGGCAACACTGCCTGTCCCAGGGAACACATGTGAAAGGACTTGGTCTTGAAAAGACATACAACTCAGCGCCCAGAGAACAACTCTTCTGAGGGCAGACTTATCAAGTATGAAGTCACCAAGGGGAAAGAACAAAGAAGTAAAAGGAACTGCATATGGTCCTCCTATGAAGAGTCAAAGAAATGTTTCAGAGGTTTAGCATGAAATCATATGAGCTCAGATGAGTCACTGGTGTTCTTGGAGCAAAACAGACAATATGGATAATTGATAAAACAGAAGCAGACACTAAGAGAGATAGTCATGATGCTTAAAGAATGTGATGGCTTTTGTGTAGTTAACCTCCCTCACTACACAGTTGGAACAGTAGGAGATCTGCTCAGAAACATCATGCTAAGACGGAAGGAGGAATGTGTCCAAGTCGGAAAGAAGAAGATGGATTAGTTAAGAAAAGAAGTGGCAGAATTTACCCTGGTTTACCTTCAAACCTGGCCCTGCTTTGAACAAGGGGCAGTACCACTGTGACTTCCAAAGGTACTGGCTAACTTAAATTATTCTGCCATTTTTAGGAAAGGGCTTAATGTAGGAAGAGAACAAAACAAAACATAGAAAAAGAACAAAACAAAAATAACATTATCTTCACTACTCAATTAAACTTATGCTGAAAAAAGATTAGTTTGGAGAATATGTCCCTGGTGCCCAGGCCAAGAGTATGATAAAATAAGAGCCAAAGAACCTGAAAATGTTATGAGAAGATGTCTTTTGGCACACTAAGGCTTTGATTTTGTTTAAACTAGCTAAAGTGAGTAATTTAGCTTCAACAGCACAGTGAATAACTGCTACTGCTACAAAATTTTAATGTTTACCCATTCAATTAATGTTAGACCTTGAAAGTTCTCCTCAAGGTAAAAAAGTTCTGATATAAAACTAAGATGATATTCATATTCCTGATATTCTTATAGATTAAAAAAAATACATGCCTTGAGGTTTTAGAATATACAACACCAAAGTTTGCTTAACTAGTGCAAAAACTTGGAATTTTTGCTTATGTGATTGAAACATGCTTTCTTCTGTCATAAAAATCTTTACCAAGCAAAGGTGCCAATCTTCATAATTTCATTGCTGTTTCAATCCAACAGAAATCCAGTTTACTTTTCATTGCCTCCCCAAGTAAGCTAACCTGACATTTTCCCCAGATGTTCCTTTAGAAATAGGAAATCAGACTTCAAAGTAAAATGTTGACCTCCATTAATTGCTTATGCTTATCTTCCCTTTCACACTTGTGGTCGTCTTCCAGCCCGTGCCTACCCCAAAAACTGGAGATCTCTGCATCCTGGCCTTGCCACTATGGTTACTCTTTCTCTCCTGCACATTACGGAATATACAGCCTTGATGCCAGGAGCATCAGGAAGCAGTCACACATACGAAATGCATGTCATCAGATGCCATCTTCAACCAGTCACATTTTAAACTCATGCCTTCAGGAAGAGATCCTGTATTTGATAAGAGCCTTTGTAATCTGAAGCTTCAAACTTCTATACCACAAAAAGCAAGAAGCACTTCTTAAGACCTAGATTGGTGTCAACGATCTGAGAGTCATTTGGCATAGCTAAAATCACCATTTTACTCCAGACACACTTGTTCCCTCAACAAGGATTCAGGAACCATAGAAGTATTCTGCACTATACTTGGTGTCCTCTGCTCATACATCTCCTTAATGATTTGTCTCTAATTTTACAGTAAAATCTAGGTGAAATGCCATTGGATTTCAAAAGAGGGACTACTGATTCACACAGGATTTAACTGCAATCAATATAGGTCCACTATTAAGAAGTGGTTTTGACCATAAATAATACCTGTGTGTGTTTGGAAAATGAAGCTTTTCCACTACCATGACCAAGTCTATTTCCCTTAACAGAG
>JAWWMO010000138.1:23325426-23411799 GCA_035047845.1 Dendrocincla fuliginosa
CCATAAATAATACCTGTGTGTGTTTGGAAAATGAAGCTTTTCCACTACCATGACCAAGTCTATTTCCCTTAACAGAGCACTTAATAAAAACAAAACAAGCAAACAGAAACCACTTCAAACTCCAAGTAATTCTTAGAGAAACATAAAAATGGACCTGTTTTTTAATAAAAAATAAATCTGACAGAATTCACTGAATTTTACCTACTCGAGTATTCAGAAAAAAAATGTTTTTTTGGTCTGGATACTGTGAGCTTTCACAAGCAGTTTTATATCTAAATTCAACCTATTTTGATTGAAGCAATACTTTTGTGGTATCTTCCACTTGTAAAGGCAGAATTTCTTGCAGAAGTAGATTTGGAGCAAGAAGGGGTGTAAGAGTGGCTGTTGAATATTCAACATGGCAACTTTCAGATATAATATCTGAATAATGAGCCAGGAGGTTTCTCTGCACAACCTTCCCTTGTGCTGAGCACAAAAAGACTGGATTTGACTCAGTCACAGGCTCTGAAACTGGAGCTTAATCCACTGCCATTGGGCCCTTGGGTTGCCTGCTTTAAAGAAGATGACATCGCTGGGTCTATATATAATCTCACAGAAAACAACAGTGACTTAACCCAAACAATCCATGAGGTTCTACACAACTGCTGAGCTCAATGCAATAAAGAAAGGGAATGACAAAATAGCATATGACATAGATTCCTCGAGGATATTTAATTCTTGTTGAATTTTCATCAGAGGATGAGAAGCAAGATCCTCCTCACTTATCATAAACATTTTATCAGGAAGTAGTTAGCATCCCAAGTGGTATCAATACATGAATTTCAACTAGATTTAGATGCCCAAAGCAAACAGAAGAGAGAAGCAGAAGCAAAGACGGTCATTGCAGAGACAGCACCAAGGAATAATTTGAAACTCACCATTTCATGATTTGATGCCCTAAAAGAGGCACATAATAACCCCTGCGTCAAAGGAAAATGTTATGTCTTGACTTACTACCAGTACAAATCATGTACATTACTGCCAGAATCCCTTGTGACACTTGCCAAGACCTTCTGAAATGTGAAACTGCAGTGTGAAAAGATGCTCCTGTTCAGCACAATTAATATTCATAATTGGTGCTTTTATTTAGAGATCACGGATTTTTTAGAGTGCAAAGATTGTTTAAAAATATGGATTTTTAAAAAACAAAGTATTTTGAACTACAGCATATTTATGTTTTCATTTAAAAAGGCAATATATTCACAGAGGATATTATATGCACTTGGAAATTATTCTATAAATGTTTTCTCTAGATAAATGCAGAAAACCAAATAGAAAAAGCATCTGTCTCAGCTCTGGTAGTATTTCTTGGAATAATTAAAACAGCAATGAAAAAGCATGTAAAGGCAGGAAGAAGAACCACCCACCCCAGAATAACATCCTTCTGCAAGTATCATTTCCAACTTCTAATGCTGAGTTATGCTCTTTCTAAGTGATGACAGGTAATGTTTATAGTATCTCTTTAAGAGCGAACTTACTAGTTACCTCCTTTGCACTTGCCAGTGCTTCTCAGACAGGTTCTGGTGAAAGGTTAGAAACACAAAAATAAAGCACAGATGAAGGTAGGAGACAGCTGGTGTTAGCTCCAAAATGCAACCAGACTAAACAACAAAGGCACACACCTGTACAGCAATTCCCAGATCACATGAACACAGTGGCAATGATCAGCTGACATAAAATGCTGTTTGACTTGCTCTTAGTTTGCCCCCTCGCACTCCTCAAGTTCCTTTTCTTGATTTCTACACTACAGCTGCTCTCCAGCTGTTGCAGGTACAGTGTGATAAAGACCAAATCAATCTCTCCCTTCCAGCCTCACGCACGTATCAATCATGGCAAAGTGGGGAAAGATGGATCACGTGTGACTGACAGATTTTTGTTTCCTGAGGGGAAGACAAACATGCTGCAATTTCCCTCTGCTCCCTTCTAGCTCTTACTCGTCTCAGTAGCTGCTCCAGGCAAAGTGGAGGACAAAGGAATGTGGGGGGCTGTGATTTCAGTAGTGATCCCACTGCATTCCCACATCCCTTGCCAGTACAGACTACAACCTAAGATTGAGTTAAATTAACCTGAGGTGAGAATCAAAGGAGGAATAACTAGGCAAAGCTAAGAGAATACGAAAGGCAAGAACAAAGGTTCTCTCCTTCTAATGAGGATTACAAAGTACAAACATCATGGTTATTTGCAAAAAAGAATCCAAAGTGTCAAAGACCCAGTTCTGACTGTTGTGCCACTACATAATTGCAAAGCAAGTAAGAAACCTGATGTACAAGTTTCAGAAAAATATTTGGAAAGCTACAATAAACAGCACGGCTATGATGTACTGTGTCTGCTTGGAATAGTCCTAGAAGAAATGCTAACATGCTATACTGTGCTGCCAGTATTTACATGACGAACCACCCACACGCTAAATAAAAGATGGCAAGAACAAAGTCCTAAAGGCTTAGGTATTTGCAAGTAGTTGTTTTTGTATTTATGCTGGTGGTTCTTTTTTAATCAATGCAGTTCCTGTGCTGACTTAATGCCTAATACATATTTGATCCTCCATTTCACAGCATCAAATAAAGCTCCCTATCTGAAGGACACCTCAGACTCCATGATTTCAGTTTGGCTTATCTGACTATAATTTTTGCACCAAAGAAAGTGAACTATAGATAGATTGCTTGTAAGAACAAGTGGCGTAGTTGTAAAGAAGACAGTCAGTAGTATCCACTGTCTTGGCAATAATGACAGATTTAAGCAGCTGCTACTAGAAAACATCAGCTCTGCCAAAATGTCAGATGTTAATGTCTGAAGCAGCTCAATTAAGTGACAAGACACAATCGCTTTGTTCTATCAGGCAGGCATATTTCAATCTGTATCTGGAACTGACAGAAGCATTTAGGGAAGGAACAGATCAAAAAAGTTTGAATACATAGAGGCTTACATTTTCACCTTCTTTTGGAAGTCCCAGTTCTAAAGCCACAAGTCATTTGATGTATTATGAGTTTTCAATAAAGCATGCAAAATAGATGGAGTAGTGTCAGTTTTAGTCAGCAAGCCAAATAAAGGATCCAATCAAGTTCACTTTAGCTGTTCAACAGTATGTTTGTATGATAAATTATTTTAATATAAGTTTAAAATGCAGGTTTTCTGTAGTTTAATGATACTTAGTTTAATGTAGTTTAGTGATATATAATGGGAAATAATTGTTATAACAGCAAACTGTGTTCATGCTACATTAAGAAAAGAATACATCTTAAAACATTTGCAAAAATTATGGCAAACATTTCTTCATAAAGTCTAATTAACTTAAGTCCGACAGCACACCTGCCTTATACAGACATGTAAAAACAACTGGACTATCATCTGTTTTCAAGAGGGATACAAGAGTAGATGGTGCTATTGATACTTTCCCTTTCTTCCACTTCCCAGTTTCAACCTGTTCTGCTGAAATCTCATTTATGCAAACAAGATTGTGAATTGATATTAAGAAAGAAACAAGTCAGAGTTTACTTCAAACATTTACCTCACTGCAGGCAAAGTTAATTTTCCTGTGATGAAGGAGAATTAACTGCAGGCCATTTATTCTGAGAGTGAGAATAATTTGCTGAAACGTGTCCAGTTCTCTTGTGTTACTGTCAGATAGGGAGTGTATTACCACCAGCACAATGCAGAAACTCAAACTGATATAGTTATACCATGAGCATTTGCAACTCTTGTGCATTTCTAAGATACAGAAAGAAGCGTCATGCTGTGACCAGTATCCTGTTTGGAGGGCAGACCCCATTGCACAATCTTAGTACCACAAACAAAATTAAAGATCCTTTTTAATGATAACTTTACTGACTGAATTATGGCAAAGAAGGGAAAAGAATACTTCTTACCCTCAGAAGGTACAGGCAGCTAGGCTTCAAACCAGCAATTAAGCTTTTAGACTTCTGAGTCTGAAGACATCAGCCACTCAGGAAGAGGTTTTAGAGTCTGACCATGTAAATGCTTTTCTCATGACACATAAGTAAATATTATAGTTACACATGTCCAGGAAATTCAATAGTTTCTTCAACAGCAATCACAGTGCATAGGGTTTAGAGTATAAATTTATATACTTAAGAGTGAAATAAAGAAATTTTAACTAAAATTGCTTTTACTGAACTGCTAATTTCAGACATCCTTTGTTGTGCTCATATGGACAGATCTTACAACACTTGTAGGCATCTAATAAGCATCTTGCATATTTTCTTGCTGAAATCCTATCTTAAACTGCTTCAAAGGTAGAAATCAGAAGGAACTGGTTTTGTTTCACTCTCCAGTTGGATCAGATCATTCCCATGTGTGGTACAGTTCAATGTAATTTTAAATATATTCCCTTTTACTATAATGGGGGCATAAATACTTTTATTAGCTCATCTTAACAGATACCTTAGCTAGAAATTCTTTATGAAGTTTTAATTTGCACGGCACTAGCAACCTATCA
The DNA here is from genome assembly GCA_035047845.1 of Dendrocincla fuliginosa. Lineage (NCBI taxonomy): Eukaryota > Metazoa > Chordata > Aves > Passeriformes > Dendrocolaptidae > Dendrocincla > Dendrocincla fuliginosa. The sequence goes on from JAWWMO010000138.1 coordinate 23,329,919, forward strand.
ATATTATTTCTTTCTACCAAATGAGAGAAACTGGGCAAAGGAAAAATGTATGTGGAACATGAGAAAAAGTTCAGGCTCAGAAGACCCTACCATCCCATGGAATAATGTACCCAGAGAATATCTGGAAGCCTCAAAGATCATAAAGGCACATGCTGGCAGGAAAGGGCTTCCCTGTGTAGGTTTTACAGACCTATAATGCACAGATTTCCAAAGGTCACCAGAGTTGCCACAGTTGTTCCCACGTAGGTTGTCTCCAGAAGCCTACGACCTTTCCCCTACCACCAATTTAGAGTTCAAATTCCGAAAACCATGTGTTCACTAAAATAAAAACACTACAAGCAATTAAATACTGAAGTTGTATCTCTGTACCACTGCAACATTCAATCAAGCCAATGGAATTTTTTTGTCCAAAGACACTGCAATGAAACTGCAAGGCAGCGTATTTCCCCTTAGCATGCACAAGTGTAGTACTTAAGACACCTACTGAAAATACATCCACACCTTACCTGATGTGAAGAAAAGGGAATAGCAAGGAAGGCTCTGCAAGCAACAGTGCTTTCCTTGCATCTACCACAGCTGTAAACATGGGAGCTGCAAAAAACAGGACTAGTAGAGGAACACAGTGTGTCTAAGCAGAAGATCTGAGACTGAGACACTTTCTACGCTGCAAGAATAAGCTTTTATTCTTCATCCAGTGCTCTTCTACTTCACACAACAAGCTGCATGCACATGTCATTTCAGAAAGTTTTGAACAGGGGTTAGCACGGAGTCAGGACTTCTCAATGATGCACATGAAGGTTTAAAAAAGAAGTGTATCCTCTTCTACCGGTTTTTCATTTTTTCTAAATGAAGGAGTAAGAAATGCTGGCCCCTGTGCCTGCACGTGGCCTGGCTACAGTCACCAAGTCAGAAACCACCATCACGGCCACTGCTGATGGTGGAATCCACAACACAGAATTGAGAACATCTGTACACAGCCTGCTGCCTTGGAAATGTTCATACATTACATGTCAGTACCATATGCCAAAAAGCATAGGTTTATAAAGATGAATATGAATTAAGTTTTTGCATTCTTAGTTTATTGGAAGAAACTCTTTTTAATAATGATGGCAGAGATTAACTAAAAAGACTGTGCACACCGAGCACAAAAAGAGAGAGATGTCAAATGTGGTAAGAAGAAATGGAGCACATATTAATTACTTTTAAAACAGATATTGACCTATCTTAAAAGCAAAAGACTTATCTAAAAAGCACTAATACTTGCAAGCTTATTCACTTTTGCAGTCATGTGTGCAAAAGATACGCTATTTTCACACAGTATCTGTAAATCTAACAATATCCTCAAGAAAAATAAACCAAAAGATACAAGCAAAGATTTACAAGGTCAGACATTAGACAAACATTCTACTTACAGGTCTAGGTCTACCCTGTAGTTAAGTAAGCCATTTAACAAGGTAAAAATTAAAATCAGAAATGTTAAGGTGGGAAGGCCATGTAGCAAAATCTGCTAGCTTTGAAGCTGAAACTGTCTATTGCCATCAGCTACTTTTGCTGGTGAAATCAAATTTTGCAATATGGTTTTTTACTTTTTGTATATTAATCCCAGCCCTTCCAGATTAATAATAGTATTTAACCTGTCGTAGCTGGTAATTTTTGCAGGTGTTGTCAAACAACAATTTATCACATTCCAAAAGCGCAGGTTTGGTTGCTACGAAAAAGACCAGTAAAATGAGGCCCATTAATGTCAATAAATCATACACCTAGTAATTAAAGTGAATGCCATAAATGTTGGGGGATAAAAAAGGACTTCACATTTAGGATGTGACAGAATTAAGGCTTGGAGTACAAGCTCTCTTGCATATGCACCATGTTACTAATTCTTTTCCATGCAGTGGGGACAGAGTGAACCCTACTTATGCAGTGAGCAATTCAAGCTGTGTTCTCTTCACCTGTGAGAAATGTGCTCTAGTTACAAAACTTTTATGAACCTTACTCTGAAGACAGCATGTCAGCTTGCTTACATACTTTCAACATAAGTCAGTACAGCAGTATCTCACAAAGATGTCTGAATTCCTGTCTGCCTCCAAAATACAGGTGAGTTAAAGGTCCCTTTTACAGACTGGGAACCAAGCAAGACAACATTGCCATCAAATGCTTTACCTGAACTTGTTTTTTTGACACATTTAAAAATCCAAATAACATAAAATTTTATTGATAATTCTACAACATACAAAGATATGTTCATATATTCACATGAGCACAGAGAAACTTATCCATGCACTGAAGTCAAAGGGACACATGCTTGGCTTGCAATTAAGAATGTTTAGTACTTAAGAACAGCAGACTAAAAGTGAAAGTGAGGGCCTATAAAAACATGCAGGTCATTAGTCAGTCATCATGCAAAGAAAAGGTGGTGTTTATCACTTGCCCAAATCACTCTGTATAGTAATGAACCTTCTATAATGAAGCCATATAATGCTACCCAGGTAATTACAAGTCTGGCATTCCCAACTGTACTTTGGAGTATGACTTCAGTAAATATTGCCATGAGGGAGATTCAGAGATATACTTCCTTAGCCTTCTAGAAAAGCAAACCAAATTAAAAATGAGCCAATTTCTCTATGAGTCATTATATTGTTATGAACACAATACAAGACTGGAAATTCTAAAGCTGCCATAGAGGCTTCTTTCCTCTCAACACTAAACTTCTGTAGTTCAGTGGCAGATCAACCTTAAGTGGTAGATCAGCCACAAGCTTAAAACAAAGGGCACATGTCTACAAGTGAGAAGGTTATAGATGAATAATGTGGGAGCAATCCATTTGTGGAAGGTGGTTCCCTGTCCCCTTGCTACCTGTGTTTCCCCTGGGGGGTGAAGCTTAACGTGGACGTTCCCCGTGGTGCTGCAGGCAACTGGAAATCGCCCTGGTAGCCCAGGGTGCCCGACTTGCTTCTTCCACACACCAGAAACCCAGATGACTTCACAACTGTTGTGCCAGCCCCTCCCTGATGCCAGTCATGAGACACGTCTGTACTGGAAACTGCTTCTACCACAGCTGTCACTCTGCAGCCAGGCCCACCCCACCAGGTGCCCCTTTATCTCCTAGATTGGGACTGCCCAGCTAGTCCCAATATCCTGTCAACCTCTTGCTCATCTTTCTACTTTGTCTGCCCAGCCATCCTCTGTCAACCTCTGACTCAGCCCCCGTGGCTGTTTCCTTTCCTCCCAAGCTTTGCACCTCAAGTGGCCAGTCTCAACCATCTCCTTATAAATAATGATGAGAAGCCCCTGTCATGACTCTTCATCCCTACTTTGAGCCTTCCCCTCAATATGCTCACCTTTTTTGACCTAATTATCTCCATCTCTCACAACTCACATTCACAAGACAAGACAAAGTTGCCTCAACACCTCCCCAAGGCAAGAACAGTCCTGAAAGCAGAGCACTTGAGAGCCTCTTCTTAGTTCAGGCTCTGTTCAGGTTCCTATCCAGCAAACAGCAGCCCCGTGTAACAACTGCAGGAGTGAGCCAGAACTGCAGTGAACTATTCATGCATGCACATATGTAGCAAATGATGAGAATCTGAGCTAAGGTCACCAAGTTCATCAGAAATACTTCAAAAGGCTTATAACCTTGCCAAATTTGAAAATAAAATGTATAAATTCAAAACGACAATCACATTGATGCTTCTAGCTAACCAAAGAGCAATATTTATACATAAACGCAAAATAATGGATTGTGCATTCCACATTAAGGCTCTTTGCATGACTCGTCCCCAGGTATTATTCTCTCACTCAAATTCGGGCTTTCTATGTAGCCACTTCATTGCACATGACTTTACTTATAAACAGTACTCTGATATTTTTTTCTGAGGAAAATCTTATCACCCCTTAAACAAAAGTGAAATTTCAAGTGGATGGACAGCTGCACAAGGCTTTAAGAAAACTTTTTCATGTTCTTTAACACTTATCAAGCATTTCACTGTACTAATCCACTGTGCTCTTACTTCAACAGTTACGCTCTTCTCTCTCTCTTCTTTTTGATGATCACCATCTCATAAACCAGCTACAGGGATATATTTCGAAAAGATGGATGCATTTCCCACAAATGAGTCTGTATTAGTGGGATTTACTAGTGATTTATGACTGTCACTATTCAACAAGACTGCTTTGCTTGTATAAAATTTATTTTCTTCTCCGCTGAACCAGTGATTTTGTTATTTCTTCCAAATGTTTGAAAAAAACTTTCTCTACTCCACAGTTATTTCCTGACTACCTGTATACCTGGCAGTTCCACCACATCATCAATCAACTGATATTCTCTTTATCCAGTCACCTGCTGTCATACTACTCATACAAAGAAAATTGTCAGGCCCACAGCACCATGCCTCACAAGCTTTCTCAAACTCCCCCTCACAATTTATTTTTTTTCCTTCTTTTGATGATCACTTTCATAACTACAGCTTTCATGTTTGTTCATACAGAAGATTAGCACTTCTCAGCTACCCTGCTAACAAGCATTATTAGGAGCCCAGCTTTCTTATGCTAGTTCAAAAAACAGTAGCTACAGCCACCCTTAAGAATGCTGCAGTATCACAATCACCATGTGAGAATAATTTGAAAAGCAGGAACAAAACAAGATGTAGGGCCAAGTGAAAAAAGAATCAAACACTTAAATTATACCAGTGTTATACAATGGGGTAAACTTCAGGAGATTAATCCCCAAAATATAATTCAGAACAATTCCAATACCTTCAAATGCATTTAAGAAAAAAAATTTAAAGCGAAAAATTAGAAAGAGAGAGAGAGAACATTAAACATGGGCTTGTGGAAATCAGCTGGGACACCACACACCACAGACATTCTCCTACACTTTACATCTCTCAATGGACTAAAAAAAAAGTAAAAATCACACTGAAAAAGAAGAAAATCCATCAAAAGGTAGAATTTTCTGTGTGTCTGCCATTCAGCTATGGACAACGGTATTGCATCTCTATGACTTCTTCCATTTATTCTGAAGAGTCAAAGAAAATGTCCACAGAACTTTATTCTCACTCAACTAAGTGGATCCTTTTATTCATTCTATTTCTTTTATTCATCCACGAGCTGCAGTATGACTGACACCTTTTCCCTCAGAACTGTATAGCAGCATGACAAGCTAATTCCTCCACAAAAGATGATATGCATTACCTCTTCAGGTCAGGCTACAGTCCCCTAGTTGGATGTCATTTTTAAAATTACAAGCCTTAATAACTTGAGTAGCATTCTAGTCCAGGCACTATATTCCTCAGTTTCAGAGAATGTTTCCTGAAAACGAAGGTTTTGTTATTTCTGTGTGGGTTTTGGTGACTGCTCCCAGTATTGCTAATAAAGACTGGTAACCCCTCCTCTGCAGCAGACAACCCAATTTCTCTTTTATCAGAGTTCCTCGAGAAACAAAAGTGATAAAAGGACCTGCCTTCTTGAACCAATACTCTGGCTTCACAGTTTAAACTGGCTGGAATTAGATAGCTTTTGCCCCCCAGCTAACTTTCTATGCCACAGATCAATTACTTGCCAAAAATGCATTCATATCTGATAGCAACAAAAAAAACATGGGAGGAGGCACATTAGAGCAAGCAAACACATTCATACATTCAGAATGCAGGCAGAGGCAGGAGACAGTAAGAGAAGGAAATTCAAATATGAGGCATTTCCGGAGGATAAATGAATGGGTGGTAGTGTTTGATAGTCAAGGGCAGGATGGGTTCTGCAACCAGCACAATTCAGTAATCCCCCAGGCAATACAAACTGGGATTCTGCTATTTTTTTTTTCTGCACTTGTCATTTTCCTTAACATTTAATTAAAATTTCCACTTACTCTGACACCATCACTCCTTCATAGAATCATAGAATGGTTTGTGTTGGAAGGGACCTTAAAGACCATCTAGTTCCAAACCCCACTACGACTGACACGTCCCACTGGATCACAGTGTTCAAAGCCCCATCCAACCCAGCCTTGAACACTGCCATGGATGGGGCATCCACAGCTTCTCTGCGCAACCTGTGGCAACACCTCACCATCCTCACAGTAAAGAGTTTCTCTGTAACATCGAATCTAAACCCATCCTCCATCAGTTTGAGACCATTTTCCCTTGTCCTGTCACTACATGCCTGTATGAAAAGTCCCTCTTCAGCTTTCCTGTAGGGTCCCTTCAGGTACTAGGCAGAACTATAAAGTCTCCCCAGAGCCTTTTCTTCTCAAGGCTGAACAGTCCCAACTCTCTCAGCCCATCTGCCGAGGAGAGGTGCTCCAGTACTCTTGAGCATCTTAGCGGCCTCTTCTGGACTTGCTCCAACACGTCTGTGTGCTTCTTTTGTTGGGGGCCCCAGATCAGGACGCAGTACTCCAGGTGGGGTCTCACAAGAGCAGAACAGAATCAACTCCCTCAACCTTCTGGTCACACTGCTTGTGATGCAGCCCAGGACACGGTTGGCTTTCCGGACCGCGAGCACACATTGCCAAGATATGCTGAACCTCTCACCTACCCAATTTTTCCTCATCACGCCTGCTCTCTATCTATTCTCTGACCAGCCTTTATCTATGCTTGGGATTGCCCCCAAGCCACATACAGGACCTCATACATGGTTTTGCTGAATTTCATGAGGTTCCAAGCCCAATGCTGCCTGCATGACTGAACAGTGCTACTAATGGTAAATAACATCTATAAAATTACAGATAATTAATACCTGGAGCAAAAGGCCACGTAACATTTCAAGTTCCAGACAGTAGTTCTAATCTTTTCCTAAAACCTAAAAATGTTCTCTGCCTTAGAAACAGAAAGGTCTCAGCAGATGTGACTCCTTCCTCTAAATTACAAGCTGCTTGATGGCCTCCATTATCCTAGTGGTAGCAGACAGAAAGTGAATCAAGTACTGGAGAGAACAAATGATTTTTCAGCTGCCTTTCAGCACCTTAGGAAGCCACATAAACCACTGCATTACTTAACACGCCCCTGCCAGCAACCATACCCCTCCATCATCATAAGTCCACACTAACCTGTGACAGGTGCATCTATGTCCAGCAAATTTTTTTCCTGGCGCAGAATCGAAGCTCCCTCTGTTATTATTCTCAAAGCAACACTCTCTTCAAGTCTCCCTTCTTTCATAAGGTGTGCCTTTAAGATATCCACACGAGGTTTTCCATCGTTATCAAACACTTCCTTAGCTGTGAGCCGGTGACTTGGAGGAAACGGGACAGCTAAGTGGAAAAAAAAAATAAAAGAAAAAAAGCAGTCATTTTTAAAGCAAAACTTCTATTACTGACAATGATGCAATTCAAAACACATCTCTGCTGCAAAACTATGTTAACACAGATTTTCTACTGCCTCTTATACCTTGTGGTTGAAATTGTACATAGATTACCAAAGACACTATTAAAACACGTGTATTCTGCAACATATATTATTCATACATGCAAGAACAACTAATTCATGCTTATAAAAACTTGAGAGGAATATTTGGGCCACATCTACAGGTACATATATTCAAACAAGCCCCCCAAAAGGTATGGAAATATCAGGGAAAGGAGGGAATGGAGTTTAAACTGCTCTAGTATCACTAGAGAACACTGATAGAGGACTTCCTTCTATTAACAGCATAAAATGCACAAACAACTGCAATATTTAAAATCTTTGCGTGAACATGCATAGATACACTCCAATTAAAATTCTAAAATCCAAGACAGACCACTCTCTAATGACTCTGGGTAGGGGGATGGAAGATGTTTTCCCTGTGTAAGCAATAGTTAGCTACACAAGACACATTTGAAGCCCTTCAAAGCACGCCTGAGTGCCAAACAGACCACTCCAGCAAAGGCAGGGCAGATGATGTATCAGAGTGAAGTTGGAAATAAATGGATAAATAGGAAGGTTGTCCTAGCAACACGGCAGCGAATAGGGAGCTGCGTACAGCCGTCACGTAAGGGCTGAGGCATATGGCAAACTTATATGTTCCTGTTCTCCAGCTGGAGTGAGAAGGCTCGGAGGTGACGCTGTCAGCTGCCAGGAAGAGGCTGGAGCATTATCCCAGCTTAAGCTCCTTTCCCCTGCAGTTCAATCCAAGTGGCATTAGGCAGCACCGGCCTCACCAGCCATAGGGTATTTATACCGATGCCAACCACCGCTACGAGAGGGTCAGGTTGTTCAGGAGCTCCAAGCAGGAAGAGGGGGTGGTCTCAGCTGGCCACATCTGCACCGCAACACACTCCCTGCCAAAGAGCCTTGTCTCCTGTGGAGTGTCTTACTGGCAGCTTTGCCACATTGTGAGACACAAAACCCCAAACCAGCAGTTCAATGTATCTGTTAGCTTCAATTTTCTTCTAATTTCACAATCAGTGTACTTCAAAAACAGCCCATAAATCACACTCATTATTTAAAGTTCAAACACTCTTCACTTTTACTACCAGAAGTAACAGAGCAGAAAATAAAGAATTTTGCTTTGTGCAGATATTTCTCACTGATATTTTTAACACAAACAGTTTCAGAAAAGGGCCCCTCCCCCCTCTTTTCCTGACTCAAGTTTTTTTTCTTTTTGCTGCCCCAGCTCCAGCAGCCCATTCACTGAAATAGTCTGGCAGGGACAAATGAATGTGGATCTCTACTATACACTGAAGCCTGATTGCTGTTAAGACTTAAACATGGGACAAAAAAGGGAAAGGGTGAAAATTTATGATATCCCTGACAGGACCAGGATTCTCCTGAAGAAATGACACTACAACCAACAAAGTTAAAATACATCCCTCAGCTCTGGAAAGCCCTGTAGCAGATCTATGCTGATCTTTCTCTTAGACTGCTTTCAATTAGCCTATGTTTTGAATGGTACTTCTACCAGAGGAGGCAGACTATTAAAGGAAAAAACCTCATTGTCCTTTTCACAGCTACTGTAGTTGAGCCTATTCCACGACACCCACAAAAATGAGTTTATACATTTTGTCGATCTTTGATGCAATATCTGCAGCAGACCTTCAAGAGCAAGACAGCCGTATTATAGAATGGTTTAGGGTAAAAAGGACCTTAAAGACCATCTAGTTCCAAACTCCACTACCACAGGCAGGGACATGTCTCACTGAACCACACTGCTCAAAGCCCCATCCAACCTACCTTTGAACACTGCCAGGGATGGGGAATCCACAGCTTCTCCAGGCAACCTGTGACAATGCCTCACCACCCTCACTGTAAGGTGTTTCGTCCTAATTTCTAATCTAAACCTACTTTCTTTCAATTTAAAGCCATTTCCCCTTGTCCTATCACTACATGTCCTGGTAAAAACTCCCTCTTCAGTTTTCCTGTCAATCACCTTTAGTTACTAGAAGGCTGCAATGAGGCCTCCGTGGAAACTTTTATCTTCTCCAGGCTGAACAGCCCCAAATCTCTCAGCCTGCCTGCAGAGGAGGGGTGCTCCAGCCCCCTGATCATCTTCGTGGCCCTCCTCCAGACTGTCTCCATGAGGTCCATGTCTATCCCATGTTGAGGGCTCCAGATCTGAATGCAGTACTCTGGGTGCTCACCAGAGCGGAGCAGAAGGGCAGAATCATCTCCCTCGCCTGCTGGCCACACGGCTTTTGATGTAGCCCAGGACATGACTGGATTTCTCATCTGCAAGTACAGTGCTGAGACACGTTACGCTTCTTGTCCACCAACACCCCCAATTCCTTCTCATCTTGACTGCTCTCAATCCATTCTCCACCCAGCCTATATTTGTGCTTCTGATTGCTCCCATGTTCCAAGGCTGAGTCAAGATCCCTTTCAAGGATCTTGCATTTGGCCTTGTTGAACTTCTTGAAGTTTGAACAGGCCCTCCTCTCAAGGTCCCTCTGGATAGCATCCCCTGACCTGCAGTTCCCTGGGTCTTCCTTTTCAACCTTTTTTAAAATGGGGGTTACATTTCCATTTTTCAGTCAGTGGGAATTTCACCAGACTGACACAACTTCTCATATATGATGGATAGTGGTTTAGCCACTTCCTCCACCAGTTCCCTCATGACCTAGAGATGCACCTCATCAGGTCCCATGGACCTGTGCACCTTCAGGTTCCTTGAATAGTCTTCCCCTAGAGTGGAGAGCATCTCTTCATTCCTCCAGTCCCTGCCTTTGCCTTCTGCAATTTGGACAGTGTGGCTGAAGAACTTCCTGGTGAAGAGCGAGGCAAAGAAAGTCACTGAGTACCTCAGCCTTCTGCACTATCAGGTAACCAGGTCTCCTGTATCCTTTCAAGAGAGGGACCACCCTGGTGTCCCCTAGATCGCTGATGTACATAAAGCATAATGTAAAAACTTAAGCAGTGTACTATTACTTTGAGGTAGCTACCATATACACATGTATGCTGAAAGGAGAGCTTTACATTTTTGAAGACAGAGCAAAACTGAGGAACAATCAAGCAAACAAAAGCTATGACACAGAACCTTCTGATTCAGAAAAAAATATGGTATATACTGCACCACTGTAAGAGTTCTGAAGGCAGAGCTCTAACAAAGATGTGGCTAATTAAAGAAAAAAGATACTGTTCCAATAGCATCTTTGGATGAGTCATGATTAATTAGCAAAAACATGAGCAACTGAATAGACCACAATTTGCATCTTCCATTATGAGAATATTAATTTTGAATGTACACGTCCACAGAGCTTCCACAGAACGAACAACATAAGAAATGGTCACGTTCATGTAGAAGTCAGTTAAATACTGTTCTGTACCAGCAACAGACAAAAATCCTATAAATACAACAAACGTTTAATTTCCACTGCTTTATATATAGCAATGCTACCATCTGAATACACAGGTATCCATCTGTTTCTCCATTCCTGCTCTCTTTTTCTTTTTTTTTTATTTTTTTTTAAACCTATGCTATTAGCCCTTGCAATAAATAACTCTCTCTCCCAGTGGCTTTACTGTTATCAGGAATGAACTCGAGAGTCTCATCAGACACCAACTGTGCACACAGCATACACAAGGAGGAAGAGCATGGAGCTGGGAGAGGAGGCCACCAGGGAGAAGGAGGAAGGAAGGAGTGGGGGGTTGAACAGCCAGCACTGTGCTCCTCACCACGGCACAGGCTGAGGGGAAGTTTTTGTAAAAAGAGATGGGAATCTGTATCGAGCAAAGGTCATAAAATGGGGAGGGGCAATAAAATTTGAATCTACGTACCATATGTATTTTTAGAAGTTTAGTGACAAATCACACTACAAGACCACCATACAAGAGTCCTATATGCTTCATCATACTCTGTAAAACTTAAAACCTGGACTGGTCTTCATCTTGTTTACATCTTTATATTGACATAAAAATAAAAAAACAAACAGCTATTCACCGTTTGAAATACTACCTGGTGGTTTGGTAATAAAACGTGAACCACAACCAAATGCAATAAAACAAATTTTTTAACCCTCTACCTCAGCGTGTCAGTAGCATCCTCCTGAAATCTGAAAACACAAGAAAATACTCTTTAACCACTAACTAGTGGGGTTTTTTTTATTTTCTTTTGGGTTTTTTGATTTTGTTTTGGGTCTTTTTCACTTGTGCTTTCAGGTCTCTTGAGCATGTTCCAGCAAATGGAGGAAAAGATCAACCTGCTATTTTACTGTTCTTGCAGGCTCCTGCAAAACCCATCTTAGCGTTAACACAGCCACTGCAAAGGTCAGACACATCGTTACTGTTTCCCTCAAATATTAAGCAGCTTCTCTGGAACAAATAAATAAATCATAAAGAGCTGTGCTTAATTAGAGTGGACCATGTGTGCACACATAAATAAAACACAAGCATGTGGCAAAGCAAGCACTATTTTGTTTATATATTATTCATTTTAAAATGAAGCTGTACACTAAATTAATACTCTCAGAGGAGGCTGCCCATAAGAAAAGCTCTCTTTCATCAATATTCAAGTTCCCTGCAAATTACCTCCCTCTGTAATGCCTGTTCTATAATTTCACATAACTGTGTATCTGTGTGCAACTATGTTTACAGCACACCATACTTACATGAAAAATAAATTCTTTCCTCTTTATTTGTAGGGAAAACACAGCAATAAATGCCAACATCTCAATAATCCAATGCACTGCATTTGTCTGATGGCGACTTGCAATTCTCCGTTTTGAGAAACACCTACACTATAGCAGTGGCTAGAGCACAAGTTATTAAATGGGTGGACAGTTACTCTAGAGGTGTATTAAAAAAAAAAGTCACACAAAGAAAGTTTTGCTTTCTTTACAGATACTTTTTCAAAACCTTCAGACTTGGTATGCAAAGAAATTTCCTGACGTGATGATAAAAATCACCTCAGAAACTCCAACAAAACTGTATTTTTGAAAGACAGGTACATTTTTAATAGCCAACTAACACTTTCTACAGGCTGACTTTGAAAATCTACCCCCTTTTTATCATGTGGTTGAACACACAGCATAATCTTGAGCATTCCTGCTAAACAATAACATCAGCAGTGGAGTTTTTACTATTTAATCAGAGTTCTGCACTTCTGTACCATGGCAGGTCTAAGTAACAATACATACAGAAGCAGCCAAAGATCCACTTTTTGACCTAAAGACAATGTTTAACACTACTTAATCCCTGTACAGTTGCCTACAAACTTCTGGCTTACAGGGTTTCTGTGAACCAAAAGGGAAGGAACCCTGAATTTTTTCTTTTCAAGAACACTACTTACTTCAGGTGACAGACAGGAACAAGAGGATGAATCACTGCCATCCACAGCTGCTAAGGGGAACAGAGTGAAAACCCCCAGGCAGTGCACAGCTCACCAAAGCAGTGGGAAAGGGAAAGGGCACTGTCAGAGATGCTTAGCTATGCAGGACATGGAGTTCTCATGTGACAAACATCACTGCTCCACAAATTTCCTCAGGCATCACATGGATGATGTTTTCATCGCCATAAACAAGTTATCTGGACACAGACCCCATTCAAACACACTCAATCACTGCAATCTCTCTTTTAACCTACACATTATGTCCTTAGCAGGTATTTTTAGGAGCAGCACGTAGAAAGGTGAGTTTTTAGAAGACAAAATTTCTTTTCAATATGAAATTTTGCTCTACAGCACTCATAACATGTGCAAGTTCTTACTAGTTTTTTGTCTACTTGAATTTTAGACAGGAAAATATGTCTCTATCCGGTAAAAAAACCCCATCTAACTATTTATATGACAGCATAAGAGCCAAACCAAAATTTTCTCGGTGGAGCTATAAGTGGAACACGTGTTCTGATGTTTTCTAACAAAAACTATCAGGTTTCATTTTTACATTAGCTACTGTCATTAGAGTAGGCACTGAAATTGGCAACCCCTTTCTAAAAGATCAAGCTTTCACCAGCTATTTTAAGATATGACGTATTTGAGGACTGTTTCTACTAAATCTGCTCACCAGATGGTGAAAGTGTTGGAAATTAAAATCTGGAAAATAAATCTACAATATAAAATAAGAAGAAGCTATAAGGATTCCTATAGAAATGTAGCCTGAATTTTACCCCATTGCCAGCAAGTTCTTGCAGTGTGATCAGAAGTGCTCACTGACATAGTTGTTTAGAGAGTTAAATCAACACCACTCATGAGCAAGGTACTCTGCTTCACAGAAAGCTGAGCTTTTCACTGCACAAGCCAGTCAATACTGCATAAAGGAAGACTCCACCAAAAAGAATGTTGCATGAAGACACCTTAGAGTAATAGCACCTGTAAACCAAATTGGGAGCAGGCAAGAGGGTCATTCCTTAACAAAGCCCACATACACCAGCTTTAGAGAGCAAACAGAATGGAGTTCCTTAGACAGATATCTCAGCTGACAAGGTGGAAAAGAGGCCACTTCAGAAGAAGCAATAACACCTGTGGCCCAGAAATAACAGAAGGTACTACAGGTTGAAAAGGAAACTGCTTCACACAAGACTGAGATGAGCCTTGCTAGCATTATTTTTCGATGTACAAAAGCGCAAAATAATAAAAAAAAAAGAAAAAAGTAAAAAAAGGCACTTCATCCAATACCCCAGTTCTGATGACTACTTTTAATATCTTCTGACACTTCAATCATAACGGGAGAACATAACAGCAAAGACAGACTTGCCTCAGAGAAGTTTGCCTAACTTTGGACAGAAGCTATGCTAGGAAGGTGTTTGTAAAAGGAAGGGCTATGTCAACCATGCAGCGCTTCCCAGCATACTGCCAAGTTGTTCCCAGACACAAGGCACTTGCTGTGGCCCCGTAATCAGTGGGCTTCACCCCTTCACTCCAGTGAAAAGTCCCACTTCACACAGCATAACTGATACCTAAGGGAAGCACATTCTTTGCATAAAACACTCTTGCAGTATTTGAGTCTCAAACTTGCAAGAAAAAGATGAAGTCTCACCCCTGTACACCTTGTTACTTCCCAGGAGAAGGCTGCCTCTAACCAGCTGTGAAGCTGGGACTGCACATTGTGCCAGGAGTTAATTTGTTACCTCTCAACCATCCGGGTAAGTTTTTGACAGGATGATCTCCTCTTAACTAGCTCTGCCATTTTAATGGCCATATAGGGATCTTTTTGCAAACAGGCGAGCGGCACAACAGAGAGGAAGGGCAATGATTCTGTCCTTGCTTGTCTAATTACCAAGCTGAGGTGTTCTGGGTTGACCCCAGCTGGATGCCAGGCATCTGTTCTCAGAGGATGAAAGGCTACAGTACTACAATTTCCCACCACTTCAGGAATTGTTACTGTCTCTTTTCATGGCATAACTGGCCTGCACCAGAATATACAGTACCTATATAGCAACACTTTTCTTCAACTCTTTAAAAAAGAGTGTAACTGACCTCCTCAAACTCAAGTCAAATTATACTTAGAAAGAACAAATATACGTAGCTATGTCACCTTGACTCACCTCAAATCAAAAAAAAGAATTCCATTAAAAACAACACCCACTGCTATAGGATTTGATTTTCTCTATATTTACCACAGGAAATCTTAAAAACCCTAAAAAATTTACACAAAGGAGTTCTTCAAAGGGGTTAGCACAGTGACACATTATTCTTACTCTGGGCTCAAATGAAGAGCAGTAATAAAAAACACAAAGGCCTGGATAAACACACAAGATTCTCTTGGTGGTTTGACTTTCGACTGGTGAATTGATTGGCATGTACTCCATCTCAACAACTCTAAACACTTTTATAATAAATTGAAGCACTTATATCAGCAACACAGATAAATATGTATTCCTGTAACAAGCCACATCTAACTCTTATTTTCTGTCATTATCAAACAATTAGCAAACAAACATTTTTTATTTTCTAGGGAAAACAAACAAAAAAAAAAGACATGAAAACTTTTCCAGAACATTATTTACAGGTAACAGACACATCAGAGCATACAGGAACCCTGACAGCCTATAAAGAGGTTGTGGTTGGAAAGGGGAAACGAAGGAGGTATACTTTAAAATAACCGCATTGAAGAAAAGTCTCATAATTCAAAGAAATAGGTCTGTTTGAAATATCATATTGTAGGGTATGTGGTTATTTATTGGCAACATTCCCAGAGTATCTTTCAGTCAACTACTAGAATAAACAAACAAATCCTACCAGTCTTAGAGAGCACAAAACAACACACATCCCTATAAAATGTTACCAAAATGTCTCCTTTCCCAGTGTTCAAGATCATATGAGAGTATCTTTGACATTTATGATCCACCCCTGTCCACAGTTCATGGATAAAGAACAAACTACAAAATAAAATAGAGGGGAAAAATTCAGTTTAACAGGAAACATTTCCAGTTAGGACAAACACATACAGTAAAAACTGGAAAATGTGATCATGGCTTCCTGGCTCCATCAGAAAAGTTTGTTTTTCTACTTTGTGTGTTACACCCAAGTTTTTCCATAGGCCTCCAACTGAATACTGTTGAGCTTTGT
Organism: Dendrocincla fuliginosa; assembly: GCA_035047845.1. Taxonomy (NCBI): domain Eukaryota; kingdom Metazoa; phylum Chordata; class Aves; order Passeriformes; family Dendrocolaptidae; genus Dendrocincla; species Dendrocincla fuliginosa. Next base: position 23,345,822 of record JAWWMO010000138.1, read on the forward strand.
TTTTATTAGCTTTTGGAACAGAGAACAATAATTATCCACAGTTTAAATTCCCTTATAGGAACAATTCATTTGGAGAAAACAAAGTCGGGGAAAAAGAACTCTGTAACAATGGAAATTACCAAAGGTCTTCCAAGACTTAGATAAGAAATTTGGCGCGCTCCTCCATCCCCAAAATACTTGAGTGATGGATAATTTCTTCTATGGTAAAGCTTCATTATTGTTCCTAATTGGAAGCAATTAGGAAATGACTGCATATGAAATTATTTCAATCTACTGAGAAAAAAACAACAAACAATCGATTCTAGGACCTGAGAAACCTTCAAGTAACAAGCCAGATTTACGGTACCATTTTCTTCTGACTTTCTGTTTCAACCCATTTCAGTCTAGCACTAGCAAATTTCAGTCTCTTATGTGGCAAAGATAGCAAAAAAGGCACTGCAAAGAATTCCTCACCTAGAAGCTGAAGGTCTCTGACATTCTAAGCATAATGGGGTATCGTTACCAAGTTTGGTCAGAAATCAGCTTAGCTTTCAGGCATACCTCAAAGTCTCCAGCAACATGCAAAAGGGCAGAAAAGGGAACATGCTTTCCTTTCCAAAGCTGCTCCATCAGAGCAAGGTTTAAATACAACAAGATTTAGCTTCCAAAAACTGACCACTGTGCAAAGTCTGGCACTAGTTACAAAAATCTGTTAAAACAAGTAATAGAATCATAGAATGGTTTGGGTTGGAAAGAACCTTAGAGACCATCTAGAGTTCCAGCTCCCTTGACATGGGCAGGAACACCTTCTACCAGACCAGCTTGCTCAAAGCCCATCCAACTTGGCCTTGAACAGTTAGTCCTAGAAGGATAGATGAGGAAGTGCAAGTAAAGCAGCCTTTATTTGCAGACGTTCTGTTTTCTAACACTGCTTAAATGCCACATTACAGAAATTGCTCAGCTTAATGTCAGCCTGCAGAAGTTGCTTCCTGGAACAACACCAGCACACCTCTTGCTGCTACAAGAAAGATCACTGGGCAGAGGAAATGGAAATTCCTGCTAGTATTACAAAGTAATCCTTTAAAATATATATCCTACATTTCAAATTTCGGGCAATTTGGCATCTAGCAAGTGATACCTTTCCCAAAGAGCCTGCAGCCTAGAGGACAAAGTCAAGGGGACAGGGATGCTAACAGAGCTCAGTACTTTACTGTCTTCATCTTCCAGGCTCTAAGCTGCTGAACATTGACCGAAGGACTTGAAAGCAGCACCTTTACATCATGTATAAGTTTTACTTCATTTGAAATTTTTTTTAAAAGCAAACCTTGGGGAAAACAAAAAAACTCAAATACCTTACTGAAATCAATAAATATCAGGATGTAAAGAACACTTGAAACAATAATGTCTGAACTAAATAAAAAAATCATGCTGACCGCTTAAATGTTAACCTGGTTTATTATTTTGCTGATCATGAGACATGCAGTAAGTAGCAGATCTACACCAGCACTTCATAAATCAGTCGGACTACTGTAACGAGTAAAGCCTTAAAAACGTAAGTATGTGTAAGGACTAAGGGTAGCAGGAGCCAAATTAACCTTTAAAAGTAGCTGGAAACAGCAGCTGGTGGGTGGGGGTTTTGTTTGTTTTGGGGTTTGTTTTGATTTTTTTTTTTAAATCCCAAGGAGCTTTGCTTGTTTTAGTAACATTTTTGCCTTTGACAGAAATGTTAAATCAGCATAATTTTCACAAGTGAATCTATCCTGACTCATACCTGTTAATGCTGTATAGCTCTACATATACTAGAGTGAAAAACATCATTTCAGAATTCCATTAAACTGAATTCCGCTTGTTCAGCCACAATCAATAAACAGGAAACACAGCATAGGCATAAAAAATGCACCCGATTATACAGTGAAACTAATTTGTGCTAGGTCACACCTATTACTGTTCCAATAACAGCCCTTTCTTATTCAGGGGTCAGGTCACATACTTGGAAAAATAGCAACATAAAAAGGTATTGGTCTCTTTTCTTTTTTCTTATGCAGTTTAACATCTGGATACCACCAGTCTTCACAGCACCATTTGGCTTTGTCTAGATTAGGATTTAGGGACATACACTTCATGTTACAGAGTCATATTTTAAACATACAAAAACCCCATAAAGTCTTTACTAAATACCCCAAGACAGCTGAAATGACTGGCTTCTCCTGGAACTGAACTCTACTCAGCACATTGCTCAGTACAATTTGTTACCTTGCCTGATATTGGAAATACTGCTTGCCAGTTCAAACTAGAACATTTAATAGGGAAATTCAGCCCTTCATTTACAGAAAGGGCAGGAGCAGAAGGCCAAGTAAGCCCTCCATGGGCCCTGTAGGTGATGATGCCTTTCTCTCCTGATGAAAAGAATTGAAACTCTTCCAGGACATTGTTGTAAACAGTGTCATACAGGATTTGTTTTTATTCCAACACACTCAAAGAACTAATTTTCTTGTGATGTTAATAAAGTTCACACAGATCAATACTAAAGATTATGGATCACATTCTCCACTGTGCTATATTCCTGTAACGCCATTAAACAAATGTACTTTCTAATCCGGCCTTAATGGATCACACTGAGCTTTGAAACTGGGTTCAATCTGCTTCTGATGTTTAAATAAAACTTACCAAACCAAACTCAGTGACACTGCCATTACTCTCAAATAACGTGGCTGTGAATCAGCCCTGGTATTTTTGTTTGGATTTCATGGCTTGCCTCTACTAGCTGTTACACCACAGAGAATCCACATGGAAATTCTGCCCTGGACTCACCTTCAAAGCATATTTATTTCCACCAAACTAGCCTGGACTTCTGTAAAAAGTTGCTTTTATTTTAAAAGTAACATATGAAGGATTTGCAAGAACAGAAATATTTTAAAAGGCAAGTTTTTCTTGACTGGACCATTATGTACTTTCATAGGCGCTTTATTTTTTTAACTGTTTTTCAGGTTTTTTCCAGGCTATACGTGGCAGCAACAGAATTTCAAAGCCCTCAGAAGATGCTTACAGACCTGTATTTTTAAAAGGGTATTTAACCCAAACACTTCCTTTATTTATTAGAGATGCTTTTATGTTTTTTGTAAACCGTATCTTCCATCATGTTCTCAATTGCTGCCTAATAAATGTGTTAGATAAAAATAAATCTGTCTAAATTTATCATTTTGCTCATACTCTCTGAAACATCCTGTTCTCAAGCAGAACGTTGAGGTTAAAAAAAAAACAGTTTAATGAGGCAGTGAGAGAATCACACACCTGTGCTTTATTCCAGATCTGTTGTGTGCAAGAAATTTAATCTTCACATGCCAGTGACTAAACATACAGAGAGACCTCAGCACTGGGGTGCTCAATTCTGTCACACACCGTCATGTGTTGGTCATGGTGACTCTTTGTCAGGCTGTGTTAAGACTGGCATGGCATAACAGGACTCCCAGCACACTTTCAAAAAAAAAGTCAATGAACAAGCACAGTTTCCAGAGGGACACCAAAAGTCAGGACTCTCATTTGCTAATGGCAAGGTGGTGTCAGGCACTTACAGTCACATCTCGGTTCTCCAATGTCTTAGTGCAGAACAAACCACTATTACTTCAAACCAAGATCAGAAGATATTTCAATCAGCCAGAATTCACCTCACCCAGTGAAGGTGGCTGAGAGACCTTAGCTCAAGACCATCTTCTCTTCTCTTAATACACATCTTGGCTACAGAGCTGTCCTAGTTAAGGTTTGGAGGTCCCCTCCCCCACTGTGACCATGCCCAAAATACTTTTCCAAAGACGACTCAAAATCCCTGGATCAGACAGGAGAAGGGGAAATGTGATGCTGCAACCTAAGCAGATGCAGGCACCAGGGAAAAACTCATGCCTTCTGCCCCAAAGGCCTCTTTCTCATTTGACATTCAGTGATCCCTGGACATAAAAAATGTCCTCCTCTGTTCCACGGTCAGGAATTTTGGTAGCAGTGTTCCACTCCTGCATGAGTAACTTTTCTCTGGTCCTAAGGAGTCTGATTTTTTATTTTTATTATGCTAAGCAGTTAAATTTTCGAGACAACCTGAGGAATTTGTATTTTCCTTCAGAAAGAAGTAATAGAATATTAGTGCACCTTTCCAGAACGTAAGAAATTTTACTCCTTGAACTCAGAAGTTTTAATCAGCCATGGATGAAGGTAGGGCTACAAGATTAAGGGCGGAGAAGAACACAGGGACAACTACACCAGTTATTGCTGCAGCATGGCAGGATTGTAGTGTGCATACATTTATAGAAGTTGGTATAAATAATTAAGGTTTGGACACATAAAATTAGGAAACCATAAAAAGCAGAAGGGACAAACAGGACTCAAGTGCTCTAACAAGTACGTCAACTCAGGTTCCTTAGATTTCTGCTTATACATGAAAGTAAGCACCATTAGCCAGAGGAAAAGCCCCAGATGCTATTTATTATGGAAATATAAAGACAGAGCCATTCATCGATGGATTGCAAATGGTAAGACATAGCCTACACGTTTTCATTGGTTCTTAATTGCTCAAGACCACTCACTCACTGTACTACCAAAAGATAAGCTTACATTTAAGGTTCATGAGAATTTTTTGGTTAAATGAACTTAGTGAAAACCAGGAATTTATCTATTTGAAATAAAATCATTTTACTGACATTACTGATCTAATGGATATAGCTGGCCTACTACATTATTACCACAATGAAGCAAAGTAGGACCTAGAGAAGCACACCACTAGCCTAGCACTAGAGAGTCGTTCAGCATATACAATCCACAACGTGCTGCCTGGCTTTTCTGAGTGCTGCGCTGTTCGGTTCTGTTAGATGCGTTACTTCATTTCTGTACATCATCTTGACCCAAGGAAAACAATTCTGACTTAAGTGGAACACGGGGCTGTTAGTGCTTTCATTCAAACATCAAGGGGCTAGTTCCTGCTACTTGCAAATCAAAGCTGCATCTTTCTAAGGGCACAGTTACTTCTCACACTGAGCAATGGGTTTGTACTAAGTGTCTAATAAAGACCTGCAGATAAAAGGCATATATCAAACAATAGGGCACACAGCAGCACAAGGACAGAGAATTCACTACTTCTTGCTTCATGCAGCTCTCTCCACTATTGCACGAGAGGCTGCAGGAAGGTCACAGAAGCTCAGGGGAAAAGAACACTTTATATCATAAACAGGCATTGGGAAAACAAGCATGAAATCAAAATAAGAATAGGGAAAAGATTTCAAGTGCTCAACACTACCTGAAAAAGATCTGTAATCACACAGAGAAAATTTTCTCCTGTTTGTTTAACTCTTTTATACTCATATGTACCACTGCAGTTTTAACAAAGTCTAGGGAAACAATGATCAATAAAATTACTCCTCACAGACTTCTTTTCTTCTATACAAAACCAGCTCCAAGACCTCTGCTGCACATCTGGCCTCTAAAATCAAATGAAGTACCAATACCAACATAAAACCTGGTAATTCTCACAACATCCAAAATTTGGGAATATTTATGGTTTTGGAATTGTCTCCTGTCTCATGCTGTTTTAAAGGCAAATTTCTCATGTAGCACACATTCAAACTGCCTGGCACAGCCTCACCTGTGATTTGATAATATACATGTAGCAAAATCTCTGAGGTGATACTGCATGCTAATGCCCTGATGAAACCCAGACTAGGCTGGGTGAGAACATTATAGAAAGAGCAAAATATTTGCTACATCTCTCAGCTGTGCCTGCAGTGGAGATCCTGCAGATACCTGATTTTTATTCCCAAAACTAGTTCTTTGAACCGTTCTCAGTCAAGGCTTGCTGTGGTTCTCTCCTTGGTAAGAGGATGACCACCTTCGGAAAAGGGTTTGTTGTTCAGAGGAACAGCAAAACTCACCTAGTTTTGGCCATCTGCAAGAATGACATTAAAAAAGGGTACATAATATCATTAACTGGAAGGCAGAGTCAAAATATATGCCTTAGTGATGTGAAAGGTACGTCAAAGGCACATGAAGATTTGCATAGCCAGCACCTTATCACCACTTCTCTGCAAATGCTGTGACCAAGGCAACAGTTACTCTGGGGACCAGCATAAAAAAAAAGGAAGCACCTTTAAAATGTACAGAGGTATCCCAAACAGAGCAATTTGCCCCTACAAATCTCGATGACCAAGAGGTTTTGCTGGTTTGTTTTGTTTAATACATTCAGTTTTGCACCATTAAAAATAATTGCAAAATTTACAGTGATTACACTTCTTGAAGTGATTTTTAACTTGTTATCCTGCACCATATGCAGGGAAAGCAGAAGTACTTGTAAGGTGGACAGATTGCACATGGGCATGAAGTATTTATAATACCTATCTATGCATAAATATTTTAAGCAAAACTCTCTGATATGTTTTGTATTTAACAGGCAATCTATTGAAGAAATAACACACACCATAGTGGTATCAAGACATACTGCTGAGCCCTTGTTACATGCTTACATGTTTAATAATAAAGGAGTGAATTACGATTACAGAAACTGAAATGAACTTAAAATAACTCCCTGCCTGTGTTTGCGTGTACACAAGTGAAAACTTCAGATTACAGATTTTATCTATTAAAGCCATACAGAGCTGGAAAGAAGTACCAAAGTATGTACTGACTTCTGCTCCCTTTTCACACCCACCCACCCACCCAACCTGCCCCCCCCTATCATACACAGCTTAGAAATTAAAAATGCTTCTCCAGGTTTGCTGACCGGTAACATTACACTGCACCAATATGAACAATTGGTCACTTCTGACAGTGCTGCTCAAAGAAATTAAACTAATTTTGTAAAAGATTGAGGAAGTATAAGTCTTAAAAGTATTACTACCTCACACAAGAGATTCCATCTGAATATCTGATTTTGAAAGATAATGGATGCTAACCCACATGCTCCCAAAAGCTTCAAGGCTCATACCTAGCAAACATACTGAATTGCTACAAGGTTTCTAAACTATACTAACTGTCCATCAATACAAATTCAAGCACAAACCCCCAAAAGCACATAACCACCAGAAATACCTGTTCTATTTGAACAAGTTTCTGAGGGAATGGGTAAAAAGAAATGCATTTTGGGGCTGTGAGTACCCCAGCCAATTTGTATCTTCAGAACCTTCCAAAAATGCACTATACCAAAAGTGCATACCAAAAGAAACTCCTCAGTACAGGCTACACTCATTTTGATCCAAATCACTACAGCAACCTTGCCTCTGTTCAAAGACTATCTTCAGCAAAGCCATTATCCTTTTTCAATATTGCTCTGAGAGGAGAACACAGAAGACTCTCATGTTCTATGGGCAGTCAGTGGGCAGCTCCAGATTTGAAGTACTGCACTAAAATACTGGTTTTTATCACCAGAAAACTCGAGGGAGAAGATGAGCCTTTCAAAAGCTCTCCCTGCTCCACAAGAAAACTATGTACAAACAAATTAAACACAGGCACACATTGCAGGTAAGGGCTTACTGAGGGACGGATGCTTGTCTCCTCCTTACACTAAGGACCAATTTTTGATTAGATATTAAACACTTGCCCTGTTACAAAGGTCTCCAACACACAATCAAAAAGGTACAGAATATACCTCTGTTTCCAACTTAATAATCTAGGTTTTCAATAACTTTTCCAGCACAGGACAAATTAGCGAGCTGATAGCAGTTCCCTGCCCTCCATTCTGCTAACTGTTCCTCAGGAATACCGCTGGAGAGCTGAAACGATATTTAAACTTGCTTCCACACTTCTTTTATAGCTTTTTTTTTTCATAATTGTGACACAACAGATACTAAGCAGAGTGAAATGTCTGCTTTTATCAATTTAATTACAGCTCTCCAAAATGGCCTACAGTATTTCCTTGTCAATGCAGCTGAGAGTTGGACTATTAATACAGTATATGAACATAACCAAAAAGATGAAACACTCCAGTATAAAAAGAAAGTAGCTTAAAGATAAATAAGTTTATAAATAGTCAACAGAGATCAGTGATCACCTTTACATTGAAAATAACTTTGGTTTTCCCCCAGAGCCTATTAGGGCTGGATACACAAAATCATTTTTCTGTACTTGTTAAAACTAGTTCATTGTAGACTCTGTAGTAAGTGTCAGTACAGAAAAAGACTATTTGAAATCAGAATACCTCCAATCCATTAATCGGGTTCCAGTTCTAATGTGGAGGAAAGCCCACCTTTTGCCATTCACTTCACACTTCTTTTAGCAGTATGTCTGTTTTAAAGAGACTGCAGAATCTACCTCTCTTACTCTGCTTTTCCACTCTATCTCTCACATACAAAAACATACTAAAAATAAACATCAGATTTACCATAAAAGAAAGCCTGTATTTTTCACAACACATATACTGTATTGCAAAATGTCAATGGGAGCTGCAAAGGCCTAACTGATTTTCATCTAATCTGGTTTTGAAAACACATCATGGTGTATCTTCTGAACACAGAAGTCTAACTCATGTGTTTTTATTACTATGCAATAAACTGCTGTGGCCTGGGTGGGGGCAGAGGGGTGGAGGTGTGTGTAGCTATTACTCTCCAAAATCCAGCTAGCACTCCAAGTGTAGCTAGTTCTATGCATTCTGCCTACGACTCCATGGTGACCACCTAATCTGTGGGGAGTCTATGAAAAAAAGTGTGGAGGGAGAGGTTGGGTTGGGTTTTTTCCTATTTGGAGAAGCATATTCAAAAATTAATCCATCTTTGAATACATACATAGTGCAAGCCAGTTCAATGTGTATTCAAGCTTCAGGGAGTTTGGGCCTTTGCCCTTCATTTTCAGCATAGCCAATTTCCTTCTTTCCCAGACTGCAGAACTAGCAAGGAGGTTTTCATCACAGCAAACAAAGCACAGCACACTTCAGCTCAAAGTTGAACTATGTACCCCTCACTGCTAATCTTTGACTGCTCTGCTCATAAGCTGTATCTGATCTTTCTTTTTGTGAGAGATATTTTGTTTTCCTGAAAAGCTTTAAGTAACCGTCTTCAATAAAATCATTACCGTTTTGTTAGACAAGAATGAGACACCTTTGGTTTCTAATAAAAAAGGATGGTGAAAGAAAGGGAGGAAATTTGCCGTGTTGAAGGTAGGTTAGTATTTCTAGTGTTACCGTCTGGCGAAAAATGCAGAAAACCCTATAGTGAATTAAGAGAATCAATAAATAAGCACTAAGAAAGAACAACAACAACAAAAGAAGAAGATAAAACCATTTAACCATTTCCCCCTGCATTTGAAAGAAAAATTGGGGACACTGCGAAGTCAAAACCAGCACCAGTTTGCCTTCCAGCTTATTTGTGAAATAAGCTGCAAAACCAATCTCAACTTTTCATGTGTCCCTCTCACTCCTTCTGAGTTACTTTCACAAATGAACTAAAAGAGGTCTGTTAGGAAAATCCAGAATTCATCAGATATTGAATCAATTATTAGTTATCTCACAGCCAGAAATCCTTTGCTTGTATTACCAATTTTGCAATCCTCCTGTAAGAGAATAATGCCACAACTACATTTTAGATGCACACTTAACCGAGTGCTCCATCAGCTCTGAACTGAGTTCATAAATGGCTTATTTGTAATGTGAATTATCTGGAAAAGTAAGATCCACTGACCTTTAAGAGGGTCCAGAAAAAAAAAAAAAGAGCAAACTAAACTCCACGACTTTCTGAGCACAAGCTGAGGCATTTTCAATTACCTTTTATCAAATACTCACTGAAACAGAGGAGATTAAATTAAGTGCACTTCAACTGAATCATTTTCAGCAGAATCAAGCAGTCTCAAATTGCTCTGCAACTTGATAAAGACTAGAAAATCCTGCCCTTCTGTCATGTAAGTGAAAAGCAAGTACAAATGTATTATATATTATATTCACATGACACAAAGGCTTTTCAAAGATTAGTATTATCTTAGCATTAAGAACATAAAGATCATAATGTTTACTAAGTAGGATTTAACACACAAGAAACAAAATCCTTTGTGCTTAATTTCTTGAACATGTATTAACAAAGTTCAAGACTGCCACTGGGAATTTCCCAAAGCAGCAAAGAATCCATCCCTTATCCAGATGCAAGCAAGTTAGCAAAAGCTCAGACTCCAGTTTCTCAAGTTCCACCATTGTCTGTCATGTTGTCACAGAGTAACTTTCTTGTTTTTCTTGGTTTAAAGATTAGACTAACACTAACCTCAAAGATTGCCAGGCTAATTGCAACATCATCCATAAAGCAGTATTGTGGGTCTAAAAGATTCACAGACAACGGCCCCCTGCTCCTCTAGATGCAAATACTGTTATAGTTTCCAACTTTTCCTCATACTAGTTCAGTCATAATTAAACTTTAAAAGTTAAATAATCACATAAATTTTTTGTAATACTTTTAGTAATACTAATTTTTGGCTCTTGCACTACTACCATTTACTACCTGATATACTGTCCGACATGCATTTTGGCACAACCTGCATCATCACCAGGCTCCTTTAGACCCCTGCCCTGATGGTACCTTTTACAGGTCCAACCTATACAGAAAACCTGAAAACCAAGAGACTCAGCTGCATGAAGGCAGACACCACACTTTAAAGGCCACTGAGTTCAAACTCAAACCTGTTTAACAGTTGTGTTCTGTGGGATACATTAAAAAAACACAGTACACTGATACTCAATCTTTTTTCAGTATCTGAAGATTTTAAAACCTTTGTCATTGCCCTAATAATTTAAAGGTATTTAAATATTAAAATGAATACTTAATGGCACACTTGAAAGGATAAATTCTACATTTCAATCTTTACAATCAAACTTAATTGCTTCTGATTTAACTCCTTTGGGGAAAAAAAAAAACCTACTTACTACATTCTCAGTCTTACAAAAAACACTATTTCTAAATTACTCAAGTCCTACGCTTGTACTTCATATGCTGGCAATATCATTGTCAGAATCTACCCTGCTTATAGTCAGGGGCAGATATGCAGGAGATCCATTAATTCAAAATCACAAACTCTTAACGAGCAATCATCACTTGAATCAGCAATCTTGGCTGACAGGACAAAAAAAACACTACTGAATTTATGGGTTTAGTATTTTCCTCTTCTCCAGGCAGCCAAAATAATCTGACACACTTATGCATGTCAACTCTATCCACAGATGTCAAGCAAGTTAAGTTGTTTGTCTATTCCCTGTCCACCCCAAGCTTGAAACCTCCCAAATGGAATCCCAGAACATTTCCTGGCTAGAAGCTATGTATGAAGTTATGTTTTCAAGAGGAAAAAAAAAAAAAGTAAAGACTGTTTGGGCTAATCCAGCAAGTAAGAAGAAAATGTTGTTCCTCACAGCAAATTCAAGATTAATGGTTTTTCTGATGTTCACAGAGTCCCAGAGAATGGAAAGAAAATAGTACACATCCAACTTTTCCATATGAGAAACTGTGATTTATTTTATAATACCACAAAATAGATAAAACGTATTATGCTTTCCTCTACAAATGATGGGCCTTGGCAAAGATACTGCAAAACAGAACTGATCTAGTTTCCACAGCAGTCCCCCTTTCCTCAATCTTCACCCTAAAATCTTTGGGACGCACATTGGACTGCATCCAAATTTGCTGTTCTCTTTGGAATTTCCAACTCAATAATGAGATGAACGCAGTGCAACCACAATACCAAAAATGTTGACATAGAGCAACTTCAAAATGAGTTATATGTAATTGATTTGTGTTACAAATAGACATTTTAGCACAAGAGCAGAAGGGCTGCTTCACAGTGCAAGGAATCAGGCCTGTAAGTGAGTAATAATGCATCGCTTTTCATGGCTTGTGGGAGAGCTGTATTGCACAGAACACTAACAGCTCACTCAGCTGAACTAACTTCATACATTTTCCAGCAAAACACAACACAGAAGCATGCTAAAATGTATTTATTACAAAAATTTTGCAACAGGGAAAATAATTACTATCAAAAAGCAAAATATATATACTTATATATACACATATGTTAATGGAAACAGCTTAAAACACTCTCATCCAGAATTCAAAATGAACCAGGACATGCAATCATACTACATCTCATTTTCTTTTTCCATCTCCAAGAAGCGGAGTCTGTCATTAACACCATTAAACTCTACCTGGTTGCCTGAGAAATGACATTTCAAACGCAGTAGTTGAGACACAGTCTCTCCCTCATCCACCAGCATTCAGCAGCACATCCTGGAACAACCTTAATGGCAAACCATAATGACAGAATAAATGCATATATGAGGCAAACGCAGAACAGGGGCATGTATGTTTCTCTGATTAACAGACTGGTACAGCTAATGAAAAACACAAAAAGTCAAAATAAAACCACATCCAGAAACAACAAATAACCTCTCCTGCAGCAGTAACAGGCAACACACTATTTCCAAACAGTTATTTTGGTACAAATACTGAGCAGCTCTATAAAGATAAGTTTATCCATAAGGCACAAACAAGCCTATTATTCAAACAGAAGGCTCTATTGCCTGACTTGACCTCTTTACTACTGATGTTTTTCCCCTTCCTGACTTCCTTTTCATGAAACGTTAGGCCCAAGGAAAAGTTTACTTTTTTCCAGAATTGAAAATAACCCCTGAAAATCTGGTAGCTTGCATTAGCTCAACTCTCTAAGGTTTGCCACAGAAGTCAGGCAACATTCACCCTCAAGACTCCACCAAGAAAACTGTTAATTATTTCTTCCTGCTAATATAAGGATTTTCAATTAAATATTTTTCTTCTTCTCAGGAACAAGTATTTGTAACATTGCATGTCAGCTTGCAGGGCTTTATAGTTTTCATGGTATGAGAATAGCTAGGGTTTGGGTGAGAGGTTTTTGGGTTTTACTGGGGGGGCGGGGGGTCTTTTTTCATGTGCTGACATACCAAAACAGGTATCTAACATCTCACTATGTTTATATAAGCAAGAATCCTCATCATTATACAGGCCAAGCTTTTTGTTAGATTAGGGCTACTCCTACCTAAAAAAATAGAGGAACAGAAATACCTGGAGTTGAGGCACTTTCTAAGACAAGTATGTTTTTTGAACTTGCTATCAATTAATTTCTTCCAGATTCACTTTCTGAATTCTTGCAAACTTTCACCATGGTTTACCATAGCATTCAGAACAGCCCTATAGCTTAAGGTGTGTGGTAGTCCGGAACTGCTCCAAGCACTCCAGATGCAGTCACACCACTGCACGACGATGTCTTGAGACTTCTTCTTTGCCTTTCCCCTACTGACACCTGCCACTCAATCTGCTGTGCAGTGCTTAGGCCTATTGAGCATCAGGCTCCTGCCTTCCCAGAGTTACCCAGGGGAAGATGATCTTCCAGCTACAAGTAAGGGACAAGAGCCAGGTCAGAACCAAGTATGGTAGAACTGTCATTTTCTCGTGTTTTGCTTTTCCCATGGGTGCACTCACATTTCTCTACATTGGACTTCATTTACAATTTTGTGGCTTAGTTAAGCAGGATTGTAAGGGAATTGTGCAATACTTTAGAGCTGGCCCTTAACTACCCTGAATAAATTAGTACTTCATTACCTCACTGTTCACCTGCTCTTCCAAGTCATTTATACAGCCAACACAACAGGGAGTAGAAATCTCATCTTACTTTTTCCAGTATGTATTACAATGTTTCCAGCTTTCCACAGTTGATACTGCCTATTCCAAAATTTATTTATACTTGGAAGTTACTGTATAATTTGACATTTGGGGCTACGGAACACAGTGCTCTTCTGCAGGGGGAAAAACACCCCACTGTCTTACTCATACTCTTCGTTTTTGGCAGTCTCCCTCAGAAACATTTTGTCTCATCGCAGAGATCATTATCCTGAGATCATGCAGCCTGTGTGCAGGAATGAGCTATGAGCCATTATGTCTCTCGCAGTAACAGACATGATTCCAGTTTCACACAGTTACAACACATCACACTCTGTCCCTATTTTATTGCTCTTGACTCCATTAAGACTGACAGTTTGATCTATTATCAGGGACTTGGCTCAAAGAGACTATAAAATACATAACTCTAACTTCAGGATAAGTACTGAACAATGCTACTTAGAAAACTAGAGTAAGATTGTTTAAATATCTTTTGAGCACACACAAAAACCCCACTTTTTCCATGCTTACAATACACATTTAGGCTTTTCTTAGCATTTTATAAAATTTCAAGTCTAACTGCTACTGCAGCCTGCCTGCAAGATAAACTAGCAATCTGGTGGGCCTCTTGCCCCGATGACCACTAAAGCACAGGGACTTATTTTGAAGAGTTAACAAGAGTTAACGAAACACAGGATGCAGACCTGGTGAGACTTCACATATTTGAGCAAGGTAGTAAGCAAGAGGAGAGAGGAAAAGCAGTAAAACAATTGAGTGATTACATTTGTAAAGAAATCTGACTTAGCAGCTTATGCTTAATAACAGGCCAGAGTGGGGCTTGCAATTAAGTTACTTCAGATTAATAGAGGACAAAATTCCCATAAACTTGAAGCAGGTAACCGAAGTTTAGATTAATGCCCAAGACCTAACAGATAGAATATGAAATCAACAGCCATGGAAATCGGGACTAAAACTTTCAGTCAGTATACCTTGATTTCATGCAATACCTAGTTATGGTAAAAGATGATAATGGATTTAACTTTGTGCCCAACAGCTTCAGCAACTTACCCTTTTAAATGTAATGAAGAGCAGAAGTACAAACAAAAATCTAGGTCTATTTCTCAAAATAATATGGGAAGTGACAATCTGCATAGCAGCAAGGGGTTTCTCTGAAACACAACATTGTATTACAGACTGCAATAACTAAGCCCGGAGGAACACTGGCCTCAGGTCAACTGAGAAAAGGCAAATTTTGAGCACATTAATAAACACGTTGCTAAGTATTTGCCTAAGTTGGAGTAGGGTATGAAGGGAGTGATTACTCCCCTATACAGTGAAGTATCCTAACTGTTCTTGCTGTTACACACATCTCTTCACACTACACATTAGAAAACATTTCACAAGAAAATATGAAAGGCCAGCATTGGAGGGCTGGGATCTACCTCACCAGTGCTTACCATGTCTAGTAACTAGAACCTGGCTTAAAGACAGCAATGTGAATCTCTGTTCATCTGCAGTGCAGCCATGTAGCGTTATTCACCAGCACTGAGTTCCTGAAATACTTAGGAAGATAATGCTAATGTGGGATAGAAGGTACAGGCAACCAAATATGAGAAACCAGCGTGAGTTATGTTAGTTTATTTAATATTGCCTGAAAAATCTCTTCCTTCTGTGATTTTCTTAGTGTTTTTTTCAGTTTCATCTGTCTTTTCAGATTTTAACAGAAATTACTGCTTGAAGCACAATGCAAGAGACACAGTACGAGGCCTCAATTAGAAATTCGAAGACTGGTTTTGAGGAAGACTTTTTTTCTTTTTCTAACTCTTATCTGTAGATTTGCTTTGGTCTAGCTTCTTCACATAGGTAACTTGTTTTTCCTTTTTTTTTCTCCTTCTTAATCACAGAAGTGGTCCTATACCTCTGTGTACCCTTTTTCATTGGCCTAATTTCAGTTAAGACTCCTACTCCTGAGCATTTCAGAGGCCTGCATAAAACATTTTGCTGTCAAAATGCTTATTTCAGTGACTTTTCAACCCACTGAAACATGCTCATCATGCTGTCATTACAAAGCTCTTCACACATCACACTTTTACAGTCTTTCACTGGTTGTGCATCTTCATAGGCAGAATATTTTCAGCACATGGTATTGGGAGGAAGGGAGAAGAAATTATCTGAGAACTGCAAGCACATAGTACAGAGAACACAAGCAGCACTGGGGAACCAGAGCTCGGCTTGTCAACGGTGCAGTGGCTGCACAGTTCTCTGCCTGTTCGCTCTGAAAGTACACAGCTCCTGACACTCACCCAGTGATGCCGGCTTGCTTGCACAGGGATTGTAACAGCTCTTAACGACACCAATCTGTCACTTCAGTCCAGTGGCAAGGGGAAGATCAGCTAAGGGAGACTGCAGTGGAAGATAGAAGGAGGTCAAACAGGAGGAAAGACAAAACAAGAAGAGGTGGCAGGCAGCCTGTGCTCCAGTCTCCTGTCACTCCAAATAAAGGGACTGCAGAAAAGCCTGCACAACAGCATGAAGTGATGCAACCAAATAAGTTAACCTAAAGCAGAAACCTGTACTGCTGCAACTATGAATTTTAATCTCTTTAATGTTTTCATTAATCTTGAATTATTTCCCATTTATATCTTTAGATTCCCACAGGTGGAAAAAGTGCTAAAGCTGAGGACAGTGTACAGTTGGGTATTGAGCATCTCCAAGTCCTCTATATTTCAGTTTTTGCCTACTGCCTCTTGCCCTGTCAGTGGGCACAAGAAGCTGACTGTTGTCTTCATTCCCCTCTCCTTTATGAGATATTTATACATGCTGGCAAGACACCCTCTGAGCCTTCTCTTCTATGGGCTGAACAGTCCCAGCTTTCTCAGCATGTCCTCAAGTGAGAGATTCTCCAGGCCCTTGGTAACCTTCATGGTTCCTTTGCTGGGTTCACTCCACTATGGCCATGTCTCTCTTGTACTGGGGAGTCCAGAACTGGGCACAACACTCCAGTGGTGTGGTCTCACCACTGCTGTACTGAGTACTTCCTGCTTCTGCCAGGATATCCCAACACATGCAGAGATGCTGGTGGAGAACCACCTGTGTTTCACACCCAGTACGAAGACAATCAAGTAATTTAATAATGAGCAGAGTTCTGGATTTCTATAGATTGTCCTACAGCAAAGAGTGATCTGACGCACTCCTAACTTGTAGCAATTTAGAATCACTCTAATAGAATAATGTCATCACAATCTAAGATGACAATTGTACTAAGCTTTCGACTTGTACGTAAGTAGAATTGGTTAAGAAGTCACAAATCTCACACAAAACCCCCTGAGTTACAAACATGGATTTGAGTTTGCTGTACTGTGGCTAACCAGAGCATCTATTTGCACTCCAATTCAATTGACTATCTCAACTCTTATTCTGACCTATAGAAATACTGGTATTCTGACACTGGGACCTGCTCACATAAGGAAGTGGGGCAATGAAGAACATTTATATTTTCTTAAAAAAAGAAAAAAGAATAGTCACAAGAAGAAAGTCAACTCTGCAAAACAGTTCCTTCCTTACTCAATACATGGAATCTTATGGCACAGAAACACAACGTAAAACTGAGAGGCAAAGGAGAAGTGTATCACAAAGGACATGAGAACCTGGGAAGCCAGTCCAAATAAAAAGCAGCTCTCTCGAGAGACTTTAGTTCTGCTCACACAACTGGCAGTGGTACATGATGTGTACATAAACAGCAGATGAACAGGTACTGTCACTTCAGGAAGGCCTGGTCTGTAGGCTCTAGTATCCTGTACTGACATTATGTCATCTGCTTTGTGACAAGCCTGTGTCCCACTCTGCTTACTAACAATGCAGGACCACCTGCTGAAACTTACAGGAACAGGTGCTGGATTCTCTTCTAATTCATCATTAAAAGAGCTCTTAAATTTAACTGCAGAATCTCTATGTAACCAGAATAAAGTATATTATATTAGTTTTTCATTTTCATACTCTAGGCTATGATTGAAAAGCTGGCAATTACAATGTCAGGGAAAAAAAGCATAACTCAATCATGATCAATTGTGTTCTAAAAATTATCTGTACTTTTGCAAATAGTTCTCTGATGTTAGGGAGAAAAAAAATCTCACCTGTAACTAAAAACTTATTTGTCACAAAAAAAAGTTCACTTAAAATCACTAAGTGTTAAACAATGAAATGGAATCAGTCTCACAACTGTAATTTTAAATCAGCACATAGGTAAAACACCAAAACACACACATACACAAGCCCCAGAATGGTTGGAACAGACTTTAAAGATCATATAGTTCCAATGTCCCTACTGTGGGCAGGGTTGCCATTCACTAGATAAGGTTGCTTAGGGCCCCATTCAGCCTGGCCTTGAACACTTTTAGGGATGGGGCATCCATAACCTCTCTGGGCAACATGTTCCAGTGTTTCATCACCCTCTAAGTAAAGAATTCCCTCCTAACATCAAATCTAAACACGCTTTCAGTTTAAAACCATTGCCCCTTATTCTGACACTATCTGCTCATATAAAAAGTCCCCCCACCTTCTTTTAATAAGCCTCCTGAAGGTACTGGAAGGCTGCAATAAAGCCTCCCTTCTCCAGGCTGAACAGCCTCAGCTATCTCAGCTTGTCTGTAGTGGACTCCAGTACTCCAGTCCTCTGAGCATCTTTGCAGCCTCCTTTGGACATGCTGCCCACGTCCTTCTTGTGCTGAGGATCCCAGACCTGGACACATTGCTCCAAGGTGAGGTCTCACCAGAGCTGAGCGGAGAGCCAGAATCACTTCCATAGACCTGGTGGCTACATCTCTCTGGATGCAGCCCAGGATGCAGTTGAGCTCTCTGGGCTGCAAGCATGCACTAACTTAATAAACCTAGAACTGCTTTATCCTCACTGTATATTAGATCACAGAAAAAAATCTTAAATGCAATAGCAACACCCAAAAGAAAAAGCACAAAACTGTTAGTAACTGGAACAAAACGTATTGAAAGAGATTATCTACCCCATCGTACAGTGCAACTACACAAAAGCTGCAGCGTAAGGCCTGACCCTATTAGAAGCTAGCCAGGTACCTCTTTTATGGTACAACTTAAGAAAATGTTATCTTTTATTGAGATTTGACCAACAGAAGGCTGCCTACCACCTAAATAAACCTTACCAAGAAGGAGTGCTTGGTTTGTGGGACTCTTCAGTTGTGACTGTACCATTATTCTAACGAAACTCTCAATAAAAAGCAGCAGCAGCAAATTTTGATTAAAGCTTACCTAAATTAGTATCAACAGCCAAACCAGATAGGGCACACTCAGCACACTGATCAGTTAGTTATCAATACCTACAATATCTTTTTATGTCTTGCCTATGATTGAGGGAGGAATCAATTTGCAGGTTTCCCCAGAAACATGTAAAATGCCTTTATTCTTGCTAAAAAAAAAAAGACTTTGATTTAAATATACTGACAGAAGAATGGAGTAAGGGGAGTATTATTTCTAAAATAAGAAACCAACAAGCACGTTCTTGGAAATTAAAATTGGGTAATGAGAGGTTTCAGGTGTGATACTGCTAACTCCAGAATAAGGCGGCCAGTCAGTACTTCTCATTCTCTGGTTTAACATATCCTTTCAACCAGTTACAGCAAGAACAAAAAAGACATATCAGGTCATTCTACTAAGCTGTATTCCCTACTGCCCTAATTTCAGGGCGTTATCAAGAAACTAAGACGTCGTCTTCCAAAACCTCTCTATTCAATAATGTATTCACAGAAGTGGAAGACACAAATGCACACACAAGGCAGAAGACCTTTGCCCCTTGAATACTTAGCCTTTACACACTCAGTCCCTCAAACAGCCTTGTTTTTCAATGATTACCATCACTGGCCTTCCTATTCATATTGAATATTGCTGACCACATACCGTGAATATCTCTTCAAATGGAATAGACAGCTGCAAGAAGCCATGAGGAACTTCATTCCTTTGAGTACTGGCATTACTGTCACTCATTAACAATCAATAAAATGAATCTCTGCACATGCCCTTCATTTGGTCACCATCTGAAATCAGTGGAAGACTGAGGAATGGTGTGCTCATCTCCCCTTCCACACACTGCAGGGAAGGGGAGAGAGAACACTCTGCCTGGGGGACTGCCGGCAGCTACTTCACATCTACTTTAAAAATCTTCTGCAAGTGCCAACCGCAAGGATTACACAGCTTTTTATCTGCTTTACAGCAAACAAAGCCGTTGCCAAGATAAAGCCATTCTGTACAACCCAGCAGGGTTACAGACTTAAAAGGTAACAGGAAAAGCCATAAACTTCTACTACCCATCATTTTCCACGAGTATACTGGAGTCAAAGACTCATGCGCATTTGAAGCCAAGAGATGAAGAGAAAAAGAAGTGGATAATCTCCAGTTCTTTACACAATTCTGCTGTTCAGACAGAGCTGTTTGCTACCTCCTATACCCTGACATCAGGGTTTGATTTTGCCAGGGGTTCTCTTCCCCTTCCATGTACTTCTATAACATTCCCATATACAAGAGATTAGGACAACTCACTTCTATTAGCAACTCTTGCCAAACATTAGCATTTAAAATTATCTTTAGATCATGTAACAAATTGCAAGAACACAAACAAACATATTTCATCTATCATAGTGTTAATTCCAGCCATATTTTTTGATGCTTTTTCCTTGCCAGATTTTTTGGGACTGGCAGGCTAATAGAAAATGAAGTTTTAGCCCAAGCCCCAACTACGTCTGAATCTACAATCAAGACGTCTTTCTACCTCTTAAATCTCATTATCCCCCATTAAGGATAGGGATTTACAAAGCAGAAATTAAATGGTGTTTAAAAATTACAGTTGTACACTGGTTTCAACATGCTTTCGTCATTGTAAATCCATTTAGTTTGTTGTTGTGCCCATGATTTTCTTGCAAATGCAGGTTTTCAGTTTGGGTTTATGTCTAATAGTTGCAAAAGCTGTCTGTTTTTTTCTGCTGGGAGACAAAATACAAGACATTATACATCTAATCTGTAGATTAGCATAAGAAGCATAACCCTCCTTCCACAGCACTCAGGAGCAAGCAGCTGAAACTCAGATGAATATACCAGATATTTTGACTTCGAAGTAAAATGCAGAATGGAGCAAGTAAGGGTTTGGCCTGTGTTCTTTTACTTAGAAAAGAAAAATGGGGGGATGTGGTCACGTTTTTTCCTCAGAATGTTGGATCTCCTTTATTTTACTGAAGACCTCTTTACATTCAGCAGACTAAAACAGATCAAAAAAAACTCCTCTAGCTCTGCCTGACCCAGTTACGAAATTTTAGTCAGGTCATATTTAGAGTTCCAGAGACAACCTAATATACTGAACATCAAAGCTAGACCAACCTATTTCTTTACCCTTTGTTAGATGAACCTAAAAGTTTGTTCAGTTAGAGGACTGGCTCTCATATGCTCTAAACATTTCTGGCTCTGAGACAAAGTTGCTCCATGACTGCAAGCAAATTTCACAGGAAAACCAGAACCTAGATCACAAAACCATCTGGATGACCATGACAGACAGAACTACATTAAAGATCTTTTCAAGTCCCTTTGAAATTCCATCAACTAACCAAATGCTGAGACACTGTCCTAAACTGAAACACGTTCACAAAGCAGAGACTTCAACTGCAAAACCATCTGAGCAAATCTTATCTTTAACATAAAACCACCAACATGCACAACTAGGTATTTTAAAACTCCCTTTATTAGAATTTTGAGAACACAACTGAGCTCTTTCTATGGTATGAATCTTAAATAGCTTGAATTTGTTCCTCATGTGCATGTTGTTCCTCACTGCCAAGAAAAGGAGATGAAGGCAATTAACTGATAGAGACAAAGGTAAGATGAATCCAGGCCCAGGTCTCCATACATCTCCCATAAAATGGCCCCTCCTCTTAGCAAAGGAGCTACCATCACACAGTTTCCACAGGAGAGAGTAAGTTGAAAGATTTGAGTCAGCAGAGCACACGAAACCAGAACATAAACCCCACCAGTCACAGTCCATCCTCTGGCTATATGCAATGTGACAGGAATACACATTAATCCCTAAATGTAAAAGCTGGGATGTCCACCTATTTGGTTTGACTGCTTACATGACAGTAATCAGAAAGGAGAAGCTTTTTTCTGCTATCTATGGCTCTTTCTGTAAATTTCTTTTGAAGAAGATGGCAACCACACTACCCACATGCATAAATGCCTACAGCAGGAGAAACTGCCAACTTTCACCAGCCTCCCACCAGCAGAACTGAAACCATCTGAGCTCTGAGGTTTAATCTGATTCAAGTTAACCAACCTCCTGAACTACACTCAGCAAAACATATTTTACTTTTTCCCTTTCAGGAATCCCTTCTTCCCTCCCAAGCACTTTAGAACACTGCTCAGAGTACCTAGCTTTTTTTGAAAACACATTTTTTTAAGTGACATGACAGACTGATCTGTGAAGAAGACAAAATTCATGCCTTCATTTTCAACCCATATAATCAAGACGTAGTTTTCCACGTCTTCTACTAGACAGCAAAAATAAGCGTAAAACCCAGACAGTATGATAAGTATCAGTTTATCAGGTAACGGGTACACTCTAAATGCAAACTTAATTAGAACAGAATTGCAAAGTTAAGAAGCCATAAAAAACATTAATAAAATACTAAGAGTACAGATACTAGATAAAAAAATTCCCACTCCTCTGTCAAAGTCGTTCCCTAAAAGCTGTTACTTCTACACTGAGATGTATTTTGCTCAGTTGTGCACTTACTAAACTCTGCTATAAAGCTCTACTCCTAGGATAAAAATCTGAGCTATTTTCCTCTGGTATAAAAAGTTTCTACAACAAAATAAGTTCTAAGAGGACAGGAGCAGCTTTCTCCTCCACCTTGCAGGTTTTCATATACTCATCTCCGAACTGAGGGACTCTAAATGAACCCTCAGGAAGAGGATGGTGTCAAGCCTACACCGCTAACTTTCAAATCACAGCCTTAAAAAGACCGGCTGATGTAACCCCACGGTTGAGTTACAGCACGTGCAACACCGAGGACTGCACCACAAAAAGACTAATGTCTTTAAAAGATAAAGCAAAAGTAGCTTTGCACATGAAATACCTTTAAATCACAGGATTCATGGCTGGCCGAGCTGCAAGTTTTCTCAGTATTTCAATTTTACTTTCAAATTTGTGTTGATATATTTTTCTTTGAAAGGTACTAATAGATATTCAGTAAGCAGGGAAGAGCTTTTACAGATGCTGTCGAGACAACAGTCCATGATTCCAGCTTTCCTCAGAGCTGACAGGAAAGATTTCATGTATTTCTACCAGGTAAGATTAGTCACCCCAGTCCCCCAAAAGGATTCTTGCATTTAATGAGTCCTTCTTTCCCTTTTTCTGATCCATTACAACAAACCAGTCAGAGTTCAGAAGCACCACTGCAAATAACAAAAGGTATCAATTATCACCACCTGAAACAAGCAAAATGCTTCATATATAGGCAACTATCCACTTCATTTGAACATCACGCAAAGATCAATTATTTATTTGGTTTAGTACAATGCAAAGTTTTGGAGTAGCTGCCCCGTTTGCTTGTTTCTCAAAAATCAATTATGAAAGTATTCTTTTGTGCAAATATTTTATTTCATTTCTTGTTCACTGTTAACACCGAAAGAAAAACAAATACAACTTCCTGCTATTGGGGAACACTGTACTGAAGACTTTTTATATATTTTCTTTATACTTACATTCTTACAAATTATGTATGTGAGAAGCAGATGATGAGCAGCAATTTGGCAACGCTTCACCATCTGCTATTTGCAGATCTAGTCAAATTCAGAGTTAATTAAAGATTAAAGACAAGGACCGATAGTGTTGAAGCAAAGAGCCATCTTCTTTCCTGTTATAACTGCAAATAACTTGGGTAGCTTGCTCCCACTTACTCCAACACAATCATAAATCTGTAATATCATAAGGGCAACACAACTAGCACTCACAATATACCTATACCTCTTCTATTTTAATTGATAAAAAGATACTAAAATCACATCAGCTTTACTAGAATGCCATAATCCAAGCAGGCTATGCAAAGTCCTCTTCAGGAAAAAGTATAACCTATCTACTACTCTAAGAAACAGAAATTATAACCGGAAGACTCTTGTAGAAAACTTGTAGAAAACCCCAGCCAGAAAAGAGATTTTAGTCACCCTGCAACATCTTTCATTACGCATATATTAAAGCAAACAATATTTGATGGTGAATGAAGAATGAGATGACCCCTGGTAGCTCCCTTGCATCACTGCATTGACAGCAGGCTATCTCATTGCTTAGGTAACAACTCTTACACTGCTTCTGCAAGAACCAGCCCATGTTAGAATACCATCCTCCCTCCTGGGGGCTTCCTTATGTCAGCTGCCTCCTTCAATTACTGAACTTTTCTGCCAGAGCTGGGAAAGAACTGGAATGGGTGCGACAAGTCCACCCAAGATGCTGACTCAGGTGCATGAAGCAAAGGTTTCTGCTCAACTAGTAACCTGAGTTTGCTCTTTCGCAACAGGTTGGAAAGCACTGCTCTATTTCTCCTGCTCCCTCAGACCGCAGCTGAGCTGCGCCAGGTCCAAAAGCTGACCAGGCTGCTGCACAGCAGCTCAGCATGGCTGGCTGCCAACTAGAGCAATGCTGGTGGAGCTGAGCTCCCCGAGATGCCAGCTGCCAGCTGCCCCTGCCTGCTGCTCAGTGCTCCTCAGCCAGCTGGAAAGCGATTGATAAAAACAGCACAACTGCAAGGGTGAGGGACGCATGGGTACAGAATCTATTCAAGGATGGGGAGTCAGCTTGGAGGATGTTGTGGGAAGGAGCAGGAGAGGGCTATGAGCTGAAAAATGGCCATGTCTGTCCCCCTTCCATCAAGAAGAAGCTGATGATGGGTTGAGACATAATTACTGAAGAGTAATTATACTAAACCAGATTACTTCTGTAGATTTTTTAAATTATTTTTTAATTAAATGCCAAACATCAGTCTTCTTGATTTCTTCTCATTTTCGCAGCAGCAAAAATTTTCAGAACAGATTGTGAGAGCATCACAGAACCGCACAAGCTCTGGTTCACCAGTGCTTCACTGAAGCTTACCTCCTATGAGAGTGTTACATAGGAAACAGGACACACAGGAATTTACAGAGCCTGATTTAGGTTAAATGATATTTTATTTAGACTAAGAGATGTTGAACCAACTGAAATTTTACAAAACATTTAATTTTTTTCTAAATGCAAACATTAAGTTCTCCTCAAGTTTTGATGTATCTCTTTGCAAGAAGTAAATTACTGCAGAAATATCAAAATGAATCCAGGCATACTTCAGTATTTCTAACATTGCACTTTATGCCACAAGTACCAACTGAAAATTCAGCCCGGTTCACATTAGATGCTGAACTTAAGAGTTTCCTGGGCAAAGACTGTCATGGTCTAACCTCAGCCAGCAGCTAAGCTGCACACAGTCAGGGCTTGCTCAGCTCCCTCTCTCAGGGGCAGAGACAGAATGAGAAGAGTAAAGCTGTGACCACCCAGGGGCTGAGATAAAGACAGTTAAATAGATAAAGCAAAAGTTGTGCAAGCAAGCAAAGCAAAACAAGAGATTCATTTCCCACTTCCCATGGGCAGACAGGTGTTCAGCCATCCCCAGGAAAGCAGGGCCCCATCACACGTAACAGTCATTTGTGAACACAAACACCATCACTCTGAAATGTCTCCCCCTTCCTCCATCCCCCAGCTCTATATGCCGAGCATGACACCATTTTGTGGGGGATACCCCCTGGGTCAGTTGGGGTCAGCTGTCCCAGTTGTGTACCCTTCCCAGTCCTTGTGCATCCCCAGCCTCCTTGCTGGCGGGTAGGATGAGGAGCAGAAGAGGCCCTGGGTCTGTGCAAGTTCTGCTCAGCAGTAAGGAAAACATCCATGTGTCATCAACACTGTTTCCAGCACATCCAACTGATGATTCCTCTCAAGCTGGTTACTGCACTTAGAGACTAGGTGTATCACATCTAAGACCATTTTTAAGGTGTTTTTCCATTGTAGTCTATTTGGTTCACACAGTCTCTGTACAAGATTTCCAGAACCAAGTATCAAGGATACATTACAGAAATATTGAGGAAATGCTGACTGCATCACCAAGAGCATTCTCCTGACAGGCCAGGATTTCAACTATTTTGCACAGTCTAACTTCAAAATATCAGGCAGTAACTTCTTAATTTATTCTTGTCACTGATACCGATTTACCAGGAGAGGTTGGAGGGTCTTCTGCTTTCTTCCTGACCGACTTCACTAATTTGTTTCATTTCACTAGTACAAGTTTTATATTTGTATTTCTCAAACTTTCTAATTTCAAGATACACCTTCCAAACTCTCACCCTCAGGTTATTCCTTGCTTAAGCTAGCTCGATCCATTTAACCTTTCAGTTTCTAAGTACACTTAAGAGCGAGGAAAGAAAGGCAGCAAACAGCTTAACTTAGTTAATACGCACAACCCTGGAACGTATCAGAGAATCATGGAATCAGTAAGGCTGGATAGACCTTCAAGATCATCAAGCCTAACCATTACTAGCAAGTTTGAGATTAGTAATTGGGAAGGCTGTGGTGCGCAATTGGCGGGAACACCATATACAGCTCTGGTCACCTGTAATCAAGAATAAATTCATATCCTCCTAAAAGATGAAGAGCGGGGCTCTGATGATGATCACAGCAACCCTGGGTCTGTTTCATGAGAGAAGTTTGCTTCCTTCTGCTAGGCAAAAATTAAAGTAGGGGGAAGAGAGGGAGAAGGTTGCCTGCTACAGGGACATCAGAGTCATAAAGGGGAAAGATGTGCTGGAGAGAAACTGGTGAACAGCGCTGACCAGAGAACAAGTCAGTGTTAACTGGGTCATCAAGAAGAAGCTTGCCAGATATCAGCACTAAAGAGGTCTCACAGTGTGTTTTAATCCAGGCAGAATGAGAAACAAATCTCAACAGTGTTAAAGTGGAGCTTGAACCATTTCTGGAGCAGGCTGCAAGAGCCCTGAAGGTGATAGATGAGCGGATTCGGTGCTCCAGAAGAGGTCCTTCCTGCTCCTGTAATTCCTCCAGACTCCCCATCAGCTGCCATTAACTACTCTGCTAATTTCATCAGCGGTGCCATGCTTACAGTGCTCTGCTTTTGCACACAAGCCACAGAGTTCATGTAAGCAGCTTCCCAGAGGACTAACAACTGCTTGTTCATTATCAACCAAGGAATTACATATGCAGAAACACAGAGAAGAGCCCCAGCAGCCATAAGGCTGGTGAGCCACTGGAGCAGGTTGCCCAGAGAAGCTGTGGATGTCCCATCCCCAGAGGTTTTCAAGGCCACATTTGCTGGAGCTCTGAGCAACCTGGTCTAGTTGAAGGTGTCCCTGCCCACAGCAGGGAGGCTGGAACTAGATGATCTTCGAGGTCCCCTTCCAACCCAAACCATTTAATTTTTTAAAAAAAATAAGTTTAAATGCAGCACTGCTACAGCAGAGAGAGTACACAGGCTCCAGACTCAGAGGCAGGAATTTCTCTGGAAATCAACATTTGCAGATATAAAGACCAGCATTTTTGTACAGATATTTATTTATAAAATTAGACTGCTTCCAACTTGTACTTAAGTCTAATATTTTGGTATATACACTTGTGACGTTTAATCATGTAAATAAAGAAAATTTTAAGAGATGCGAGCTTAAAAGTCTTACTAAACAAAAACCAAGTCCCATGTTCCACTCTTTAACTTGAAAGGATAAAAAGCTTTGAACTGAACAAACATACTGCTGTGTTTCTGAGAGAGTAGTTAGTTTAGGGCTGGGGGGTTGCTGGGTTTTTGCTTTGCAGGAATCCTACTTTTTTATCACTAAGATGCATTCAACAGTTTCAAGTACAATGAACACTTTTGGTTTAGGAAGTACCATTATTAAATATTTAAAGACTATTCATGCTAATAGCTTTTCCCCATATATAAGTGTTTTAAGTTCCCAAACACATCCTATTTGAAAATGCAAGCATCTTAAGTCTCACTTCTTGTGCTAGACTTTTCTGTTGGTTTTTTTCCTTAAGATATTGTAGTATCATAACCATAAATACATGAATTAATTTTAAGTATAAATAAATTTTTAATAGTGGCACATGTTTGAAACTGCACCCCAGTGATTTGAGAGTTCACTTTCTCAACTGAAATTCTGATGAACCTTTCACTGAGATGAGTCCCTTAATAAGACGGCAAGGCAGAAAACAGAAATTACTCAAAATGGAACACTTCGGTGTTTACAATTCACTTATTCCTCCAGTGCATTTTCCTCATTCCCTCTTCACCAGGAAGACTGCACACAGATTTTTAATAAAAGATTTTCCATGTTTTGGGTTGAGGATTAAAAAGATAATGGTTTACCAATTTAAGAAAGGAGAACAAGCCATACTTCTGCAGACCAAACTGAACAAGTTTTCTATAGAGTCTCTTATTTCAAACAGTCCTATGAGGCAAAAGAAATAGCAGACCAAAATGATGGCCTGCATACAGCAGCAAACAGTAAGCAGATATAGTTTTGGAGCCTATATGCTGACCAAGTTTCTTCTGTGGAAAAAGCTTTTGCAAAACATACAGTAACAATGAAATCCCACAGAATAATGAAATCATCCAGGTTTGTTTTTAAATGGGTAGGGAGGAGAAGAGGACTCCCTTGTGAAATTCTTTCCAGCAAAAGCAGCTCTTGCTACATCTGACAAGGATTACAAAGGTCAAGCTATACAGAAGTTTGAAACTAACAGATGGCACCAGTCTACTTCTTTCAAACCCAACAGGAACAAGCAAAGAAAAGCAAATACTTAAACAGTGTTAACAATTATCTGAGTAAAGAACTAACACAGATCAAAACACCCACATATACTCATGTCCTGGTACATGCACAGCATGTTATTGCAAATCTGACATTAAAAAAACAAGGGGAAAAAATTTGGTTAACTTTAGTTATAGAATATATTAGCACAAATGCCAAAAGAAAGCTAAGCACCAGAATTCAGACAGTGAGACCAAATAAACTCTAAGTATTTGGTCCTGTAAAAGACTGTTCTTTAAAAAAACATTATCAAGACATCACTTATCTTTTTCATTCCAGCACAAAGGACTATCATTTGTGTGAGCTGGGGAAATATTTTTAAATTTTAATACACCATCATGCACATTTTATATTAATAGAGTGGCAGCTTCACCACTGATTTCAGAGGAAAAGTAAAAGTAAATACCTACTTTATTCCTCCTTTCCTCAAAGTATTTCTAGGAAGCATCGTGCATGAACATTCCCATGATATCAAAATGGATTTTAACATTCTCCATTTTGAAGCCATAACATTAATTTCATGAAGTATGCAAAGAAGCAGAAGTTAGCCAATTATATCATGAGTACCCAGAATGCTTTCATTTTTTTCTCAAAATGTTTCAGAGCCAGACACAATTAGAAAGCGTAAACCATAAAAGAAGGTGGCTCATTTTCTGTAGCCTTGCAGTGACTTTTATTGACTATCTAGCTTGAAAATAAAGTGCTGAATAATAATACCCATTCTGCTTTGTTTCAGACCCCTATCACACTATAGGTGTCTTTCTCTTTTAAATACACATTAATCTTTTATTTCATGTAATCTCCCCTTACAGTTTTGAATACAAATTGTTTGTTTGTGAAAACAATCTGATTTGTTTGCATTACCTTCCTAAAAAAATGTGATAACTGCTGTTACACTCTTAAAATGCTAGGCATTTGTAAATGCTAGGCATTTAGGTGTCTGTGCAGAGCGCAGTCACCTATTCACCTCCCCATGTGCCTTCCAGAGATTGAAACTTATAATTCTGCCTAATTCCAACCCTGGACTCTGCACTTGAAAACTGAACTGCAACTTTCTTGATTTTGCTGTTCTCCAGCCTCTTATCTGGGAAAACACAGTCAGACGACAGAGAAGGTCTGATGCAAGTTAAAGATGAAATTTACAGTCACTTTTTCTCCTAACATTCAAAAATCACCTTTTTTTTTTTTTAAAACTTGAAAGATAGGTGTGTTTGCAATAGACTGCTTTATACTTTAGATCAGTAAGAAATGCCCAAGGGTGATTTGGTTCAACAGCCAAATTATGTTCAATTACAGCCGTATTTATCCACTGAACCCAGCCTCAAAATTATTGTGTTCTTAGTACATATGGACCAAAACCAGGCCAAAGCAGACTGAGCTCTTACTGAACTTACAGCAACAGAACTGCAGTGTCAGTTTAACACCACCATGTACGAATAAGGCGTTCTGCATAGCCCAAAAATCATCTCTCCTGAGACCTACCTACAACTCTTCATCCCGTATATTTATATTTAAATAAGATGCCCCTCTCAAGTTGGAAGTGGATGTATCTTGCCAACATGTAGCATTATTTCCCTCTGAAATAATTTCCATTCTGAATACGCAACTCATAGAAGACAGCTTAAGCACGAGCAAAGCTGTGTGTGGCTTAGAGCTTCATGTCCGTGGGGCCTGGACCCCTGGCCATCCCCTTCCCAGGGGCACACAGAGCACCCTGCTCTGCCGTGCTGTTATGGCAGACATCACTGGGTGGCACTGTTAGACAGTGTTTGTGTCCCTTTCAAGGTAAGGAATATCCTCTCTCCCCCACCTCTGCCAATTTTTAGCTGCCGATAGTGCAGCCGTGCAGGTTTTTCAAGGATGCTGTTGGAAGCAGCAGCACTGCTCTCCGACATCCCTTTTCCCACTACGCACTCGGGAAAAACACACCATTCACTCGTGGAGGAAATGAAACCTGGTGGCTTGCAAAATTTTAGAATGCAGTTTTGCTTTTATCCCCCCCCTTGAATAATGTAAGTGTACAGTGCTATCTTTGTAAATCCCCAAACACAAAATAGTTGCACTAAATTCTAGGATTATTCCCTGTATCTTTTTTAACTGGCAATGAAGTCAGCAATGTGTCCCAACAGTCTCACAAGCTGATCTCCGAAGGGCTACGTGCACCAGAACTGTTAGAGATGTTCAGTGTCTTGCTCTGTCTGCACTCAAAAGCTCAATTTTGCACAACCAGAGAAAACACTTAACAAGTATTTTCTATCGCTCTGCTTCTTAAGACACCGTCAACTGCCAGTTGTAGAATTTGACAAGACACTAAAATCAAAACTCATCATTAAATAATAATACTCCTTTTTTTATTTACATGGGCAGATAGTGATAGGAGGACAACAAACAGTTTTATACTGAAAGACGAGGGAATTAGATTACTTATTGGGAGGAAATTCTTTCCTCAGATGGTAGGTAGAGACACACTGGGAAAGACTGCCCAGAGAAACTGTGGATGCCCCATCCCTGGAAGTGTTCAAGGCCAGGCTGTATGGAGCAACCTGGTCCAGTGGAAGGCGTCCCTACACCTTGGCACAAGGGTTGGAACTAGATGGTCTTTAGGGTCACTACCAACCCAAGCTTTCTGTGATTCTATGATAATTCTTAAATAGAGGTAACTACAAGTTGAAAGTAGAATGCTTTTTTAAAATTCTTTACTTGAATAATATTCCTTACAAGTTAGTGTATTTCCAGGAACATACTCAAAACTGCAGTAAGATACTTATTGAAAGGTGGTAAGGCTACCTCTGATGGCCCAGAATGTGTGGCTTAAAAATTATCAGAAATTTTATGTAGGCTTTTCAACTTCCAGCACAGATTGCAAGGTTGATATAACATTACGGGATGCAGAAAATTAGGAGCCAGTGCCTTGACAATGACTACAGGACTTCAAATACAGCTATTAGGCTAAAAGTAGGCCTGACACACACAAAAAAATTTCCAACTCTGAAAGTATGTCTGAGAGTCAGAAGTTAACTACTGTATTTGAGTATTGCAGATTATACAGATACTTAGGAATATTAGTTAAAAGCTTCCTTACTGTTAACTATTTGCATCCAACTTTTACAGTCTTGTAATCATAACCAACAGCTCTACAGAAAAAACACTATTTTTCAAAGAAATAGAATGGCAAGGAGAGTGAAAAAATGGTGTTAAGATACAACAACCTGACAGCTTACAGGTTTTCAATACTGCACCACGTGCAAGGAATCTGGAGTAGGCAAACACTGAATTCAGAGCCACAGAGACCTCATGACACAATGTCACTGTGAAGAGGGATATTGGAGACGTGAACGATGGGGGTGTGACACCCTCAGTCACCCAAGGATTCTGCCATAGCTCCCACAAATACATACACTGGATATTACACAGAGCATTCAGCTTCCATGGACAAAAATGGCAGCTTCTGGGTGACTGAATGAGACAGGACAAGTGAGGGGTTTGTTCTTCACCTCTTAAACTTTGCAGGATCAATCACTTTCCATTCCTCCATTTTGCTTTTGAGATTGAGACAAGTCAGAATCACTGGGAAGCAAAACCTGGATGCAACCATTTACTTACTGTCTGAACTTACTGTACCTTTGTCTCCATCACACTTGACATTTGAGCGTCTCAGCGTTCAAGAGACCAAACACACTTACAGGACTCATGCCAACGCAGGGGACTGCCAGTGTTAAGTTAAACCACAGCAGGAGCATTTCCCAGTTTATTCCCATGTTGTAAGAGCCTAGCAGCTAAGCAAGAAAGTCAACCAAAATAAAGGAAGCAGTACTACCAAAGAAACATTACACCTGAGCTGCTGCCTGTGAGGTACTTCTCACCCACAAAATCAGATCCTGATATCCTGATACAACATGCAGAGGTCGGGTTTAAATTAAAAGAAAAATATGAACTTTCTCAATAAAACTGACATGGCAATGAAAAAGCAACCTTAATTCTGAGCTAAACTGACTTTTACAATCTACTTTATTCTGTGTCGCATCATTCAATCTCCAACATCATGCTAAAAAAAAGAAAAAAAAAAAAAGGAAAATTCAACTCCCACATCATTACTTTACTAATTAGGTCAAAAATTAGTATGTTGTATCAGAACTGAATTCAAAGGAGTCCAGACCAGCAGTTTGCACATCAACACCAACATGAGCTGGTTTTACATGACACAAAGCCTTCACTAACCAAAGCATCTACAGTGGAAGAGCTACCTTTAATACATATTGAGAATATTTAGCCCTCTTCGTGCTTTTTCTTTTCCAACTGACAAATATATTTGCCTCCTGCCTTACAGTAATACTGTTTTCAAGTTGTTCTGACTCCACAAAGTCATCATCAAGAACAGAAGGGTCACTAGCAGAAGTGTTTTGCAAAGCAAAGGTTACAGATCTATTAGGCTACAGACATCAAGGTCTATTTTTAAAATAAATAGACAGATGCCTAAGGAGACTTCTCTGCTTTGTCAGAAGCAGTATTACCTGGTTTCCACACTGTCACCAGTCCCAGTAAGGGAATGCTGGCCTTCACACCAATAAAAGCTGTGCTTTGAGCAGTTGCATTTGCCTCTTTTCTTTCCTCCTTTACTCCTTCTTGAAGATAAAGGATAAAAGCCTAACAAAAAAACTCTAAAAAGCTGCACTGTACATGGCCACGCACATTATTCCCTTTATTTTAAGGTTCATAAAAACATCAGTTCTTCACAGAGAAAACGACTGGGCTGCACAGTATGACTAATGGCCCCGGCTGAAGACAGCACTCAGCCCCAAGCACGCACTCATGGCCCAGTGAGATGAAAAGGAACTAATTGTTTTCCCTTCTCGGGATGGCTGCCAGAGTGCAAGGCATGCAATACATTTACAGTTTCAGTTCACTTAAAAGACCGGCATACAAGTAGCAATAAATGAAACTCCTACTCATGTGCATAGTTGGTCCTTCTCCCTCTCTCCCTCCCACCGCAAGTCTGAAAACAAGCAAATTAGAATCCCAGAGTGGCAGGTCTCTGCTAACATTTGATGGGAATTAATACATTCTTTGAAGCAATTAGCAAGTTAAGAGAGAAGAGTTAATCATGACTGGGAGTAAAAGAGCCTGATCAGAGACTTCACCTTAAACAAGTAAATCTTATTTTGAAGAGTTTGATGAAGCGAAGTTCTTCATTCTGAAATTTAAAAAATACATTTTTTTAAAGGATATGCAAATCACTGTGCTAAGTGGTATAATGTACACTGTAGATTCTACAACCTCGAAGCCAGCAGACACCTTTCTCTTGCACAAGCTTAAACCACACAGGCATTTTGCAAACTGTGACCCTTTTATCTCTCCTCCCTTGGGCACAGGCTTTTATTAAAGGAACCAAACTGTTGCCAGTGTGCTGGTTTAAACACCGCCACTAATTACAGGGAGGAGACGGAGTATTTCTTGTAGGGCAGACGTCCAGGGCAGGGTCCCCGCAGGGTGGCTGCAGGTCCCGGTCCCTGGCGGGCACCAGGGCTGGCCACTGCTCTTCCACACTTCAGTAAGCAGGTCAGCTGCCACCTGCGACAGGGTTCAAGCTTCTCACAGCATAGCACATTACCAGTGGTATCTCAGGATCGGTTTTCAACAACAGGGAGTAAAATCTTTTTGCTTTTACAAAACACCTGTGTATTTTTCAGCCAAGAAATCAGATTTCTTTCCTCCTTGCTTTTGTAAGGGAAAGAGAAGCTGGAGGAGCCCTCCAGCTGCAGCACTGACCATCTCTCCTCCTACACACCTTTAGACATCTGCTTTGCACAAGATTCAAGACTACATAATTTCAAAGCGAACAAAAACTAGCATACCCAGTATTTTCAAAATTGCAAACATATCCTGAATACAAACTTTTTATTTTTCCCTAGACCACTTCGTGCCTCAAAATGGAACCAAACTGCACAGGTAAGTCATCCTTGCTATTTCAAGTAACTGCCTAAATACCTCCATGTGTCGTATCTATACTCTTCTGGTCCTGCCCACAACAATAAATGTCATAACATCAACCATAACAAAGAACACAGTTTGTTTTTAAAAAGCATCTCTCCAAACTAATTTTTTTTCTCACAAACATTTCTGAAACGTACAAGTCACTGTATGCATGTTATTTTAAAAAGAAATTGTTTCTTCTGTGTCTTAGGTACAGCTTTATCCCTTAAGCTGATTCACCAAGCACAACCCTAAACTTGAGTTTGCTGGACCACTGAGAAACAACAAGGGGGAAGGTAAATGCTCTGGCACTTAAGCAAGTGAAGCAGGGATACAGCTGGTTAAGTTTCAACAACTCATCAGCTGTTGCTCCAGCCCTGCCACACTGCAAATCCAAAATCATTCTGAGGTGCCCAAGTGCTGCATTTGCTACGTGACCACTGTCTCATGGCTCAGCTCTGCTGTCTGGACTCAGCTGCAACAACAGCAAACCATCAAACACAGGAATTTGTATCCCATGCCATTTAAGGGGTTAGAATTACTCCTTTAAAAAAAAATGCCCATGACCACTCCTAATACTTATCTGCAAAACAGGACAAGAAGGCTTATCCTTCCTCCTCAGGTACTTGTACTTTCCCTGATGATGAGGTCCTCTTGCCAAAAAAGTACTTTACTACGTACCATGAATAGGTGAAAATACTGATTGCCCTTTTTTTTCCCCCATAGGAAGCCTTCTTCTTTCTCATATTAAAAAATACAGGTGGGAAATAGCTACATATGGGGTTCACATACACTCCTTTCTGCTGATGATACTATTCTAATTATTGGATATGTAAAAGGAGTATCCAAAAGGACCAAGAGGCAATAAAAGGCACATGCCCCTTAGCCATACCTGCCATTGAAGGCACAGTTATTGTCAGAACGAAGCTTCTCAAATGTCATCCACTTGGAAAACAAGGAAATTAAAATATCTTCTCTCCTCTGTTTGCTTCAAAAAGCTCTTAAGTTCCACTTGAAAAGAAGCACAAAAAGAGTCTTCAAAACAGAAGGGAGTGGGTGGACAGCCTCCAACAAGAGTTTTGAGACATTACTTCTTCAGGCAGTAAGAAGCAGGTAAGATATTACATCTTTGCATGTATTCTCTATAAAAGGCATTTTGCAAGCTCTCTTATCTCATTTGTAGTAAAGGGTTTTTCCCTTCCTGTCATGCCAGCAGGAGACTGCTGTGCAGAATAGATGATGTCACCTCCTGGAATCCCCCTCAAGCTCTGCCAGCTCAGTCCTCCCAGTAACAGAGATACTGGCTATAAATAGTTATCTGGAGAAAACAAGGATAGTCAGGGAATTCTGAGGAAAACAAGAAATGAGGAAGACTTTAAAAAGAAAGATTTTAAAATGCACTGGCTTTAATCTTTGAACATCTATACTTAAAATTCTTACAAAAAGGAGAAAACCCCTAGGAGAACACCTTTGCCATGCGATAACTCTGCAAAATCCATTATCTAAATTTGCTACTCTTCCTAAAATTATCCAAGAAGTGGAAAGGATACGCACAAGAA
Source organism: Dendrocincla fuliginosa (assembly GCA_035047845.1). NCBI lineage: Eukaryota > Metazoa > Chordata > Aves > Passeriformes > Dendrocolaptidae > Dendrocincla > Dendrocincla fuliginosa. Next base: position 23,381,850 of record JAWWMO010000138.1, read on the forward strand.
ACACACACAAGGTTATATTCATAAAAATGTACTTCTGTCGCATGAACCTGCTATTCAGAACAATCTCTGACAGAGACACTGCATGCTGAGAAACATCACTCCATGCTTCGCAACCTCGAAACACAAAGCTGCAAACTGCAAAAGCCTCGTTTAGGGGTACACGGTACTGTTTTCTCAGCATGGCATACATTTCCAATGTTAGCTCTGCATGCCTTGAAGAATATTTCAAAAGTTTTCTAGAACTGTAAATATGGGGCAATTTCTCTCAAAATTTGGCAAGTTTTATTTAGTAATTCAGAAAGCCTAGAATACATGCTGCATACAATTACAGGTTTAAAAGTCCTCCTATGCAACTGCTTTGGTGACTACAAATTGTCATTAAGTACATGATGTTCAAAGAGGAACGGACAGTAAATGCCATTCACAAAGAATTTCAACAAACTTCTACCAAGCAGCGCCTCAGATTTGTCCGACTCTTAAGACAAACAAAGATGCATCTGAAAATGCAAATAATGTCTTCAGGATTAAATCTAAATCAGTATATTAAAGCATGTGGCATTTAAGTAATATATTTAGATCCTGAAAAAGTAGCAGGAACTGCTGGTACATAGAAGTCTATCAGATAATAAATAACAAGTAAGGTAAAAAGCGTTCAGAGTGGTTTAGGGGGGATTTTCACAAATGCTGGTGTGCAGAAACCCACACTGAGCTCTGCCTAGACTGATAAGAGAGCACTAGTCTCATCTGAGTGCAACAAGCCTATGTCAGAAACACATAAAATATTTATGAAGCCTGAATTTACAACAGTGAAAATTTTTACTTCAGGTTTTCAGGAAAGTCGAGTCCGTGTCTGACACCATTTGATAGTACACATGCCAAATCCCTTGATAAAATACCTGCCACACCTCGTATGGTGAGAGCGGAAGGCACCACAGAAAACAAGAGAATGGACAATCATAACCCAATTGTCTTAGCACAGACAAGCCAAATGAATTAATGAGTTGGCTTAAAAGTACAGTGTCAGGGTAGTAAAATATCCTCTTCAGTGCTGTACTGAATAAAGGAAACAGCTGTCTAAATATTTGAGTTTTTCTGAAAAAACATACTATGGCAAACAGCAAAGCTAGTACTTTCACACAACGAAGGAAAAAGAAGTGACCAGAAGCAAAGGGAACCCTCATGGTGATGTTAGCCAATTAACAAAGCTATTTTCACTGGAGAAAAACTGCATGAAAAACTTCTTTAGGTATTCTGTCAAGGAAGGAAATTAAATTTAAAAAGACTAGGCTAATACAAGCTGCTTAATGAAGGAGTCAGTTCAAGTGCAACCATCCTCGCTGCTGACGAAGTGCACTGAAAGAGCTCATTAGAAGACTTCCCATTTTATCATTTAATTTGCATTCCAATAACTTCCATAAAACAGATCTAGGGACTACCTGAGAAAATCTTTACACCATTAATTTTACTCCAGGCAATAAGATGGACTTCCAAAGTAATCCTCAAACCAGCTGAAGAGGCAACTACATCAAGTGTTTTACCAGATCCAGAGCTGCAATATAGAGACTCCAATAAAGAGAAAAGGTAAGGATTAAAGCTAATCTTCACTTCATGCCAGAAGTCATGAAGTCGGAATACCACCAGGTGCAGTTGTCAAAGGAACAACATTTTCCAAATTACATGTTCTCTTCACCACAAGAGGAACCTGAGTAAGGAATTAACAGCAGCAGCCTGGGAATTACACTGTGCTAAAATGTAATAATAATCTCCTGTAAATTATCCAGAACATGTGTCTCTGCTGTACCTGACATTTTAACCCTACTTCCCTGAGAATGATATGGCCATTCTCAGGCCATATCTTTGGCCTCAAAGTTGAAAGCTGATGTTTTGGTTTTGTACCTTTCACTTGACCAAAACAGAATAATATAGAAAGGTATGGATTTCATGTTTGCAGCACTTGAAAAGTCACTTATGAAGTGACAAGCTTACACAAAAATCAGTTTCAAAACTTTAGCCTCTGCAAATTACATAATCAGAGTTAAAAAAAACAATTTGTTGTCTGAATTATAAATATCAGTTCACTGTTAGGCACTTTCCTCCCCCTCAAGAATAAAATAATTTCACAGAAGGCTCATATTAATCTTCCCTTCTTAACTTACCAAAATAAGCATTCTTCTCATTTGCAACAGCACCTAAGTTAAAAGCAACTTCACTGAGCTCAGAAGCCAATCTCCAGCAAAGCCACAAACTAGAATGCCATAACTTCTTTAAAAACTGTTAATTTACCCTTCCCCAAAATTGTCTCTTCCTTCCTTTTGTGTGCAAGTGTTAAGAGGTTCATTTCAAGATAGTAATCATATTTAAAAAGAAAAAAAGGCATTAGAATCTGTAGGATCTCTTATTCATCAGTGCAAGCAGCTCCTACTCCAGGTCACAGCAAAAGGCAAGTGAACAAATTATTCAAGTCCAGTGCTCTGTGCAGTTGGATAGATCCAGACAGGAAAAGAAAAAGCATTTTGACTAGCTACCACCTAATTCTCCAAACACAGTAATTAGCTGGTCAGGCTGGCTCAAAATGAGCAGTCCTGCCAAACAAAGGGCAGGAGAAAGACTGCTTTTCCCTGTACCACAGCTATGGGCGTGGGGGACATGCCCAAGACTCAGGTAGGTCACTGCTGCAGGGACTCCCAGGTCATTTCTCAATGCATTAGCTCAGGTACAAGAACCAATTTAGTCCTTGTAGCACAGAGCCTCCTGTAGGCAAATTTGCTCAGCTGAGAAGCTAACCCTGCACTGACTCAGATGTGTACATTACAACCTACTTTGTTATTATACCTGCTTCTAAGCCTGCTCATGACAGCCCTGGGCAATCATCTAAGCCTGTTCTTCCCAATTTGAGAGGTGCAACTCATTGTTGAAACACTGCAGAAAGCAAGTCGTGGAGACCCTTCCCCACTCCAAGGACCACATACTTAATAATAAGACAAGCATTTTCAATAGTAAAAATTAGATGTCGACTAGAAAACCTGAGAAGCCCTAACAGCAGTCCCTGCACACTGCGGTATCTTTAAGCCATCTCTACCATACACAGCATAATTTCTCTGCAGAAGTATCCCAGGCAGCTACACGAACAGAAGCAGATATCCCTGGATGCACCAGTGCAGCTCTAAGGCTGAGCTGACAGTCTCTTTATGGGTTAAGTTGCTGCTTTGTTGCTTTCAGAGTCCATCGATGGCCTCCTTTCCCATGCTGTACACCAGGGCTAGGGGGCTGAGGGGATTCCCTACTTACGCCAGATTTTATTTGTGCATCTTGGCAATGGTGTCAATGTTTCATCAACTCTTGTAAGTCTCTGGAGAATTTCTTTCAGGCCATGAAACATGTTCACTACAGAAAAATTTCCATCTTGCGTAATCTAAAGCTGCACCAAAGCAAATTAAAATAATTTTTTAGCTTCAGTAGCAAAAAGAATAGTCGATCTCTATTGTACTTACACCATCTTTTTGTAGCATTGAAGATTTAGGCGTTCTCCCATCTTTTCCTAGGCTAAAAAAAACTCAAAACCATCACACTTCTCCCAAAGGCTAAGTTTTTCAAACCTTGTATCCAAACTTGGTGGTGCCATTTCGACCCTGCCTCTTTATTTGCTACATCTTTCTTTAATAAAAGGTCTAAACCAGAGGCTAAAAGCACAGTGCTAAGCACAGAAGAATAATTATCTCCTCCACTATTTATCTGATGTTTCATCACCTAGAGAGCCCTACTGAAATCTCAGTGTCATGCACGCCACCCCTAACAAGTTCAGTTTGCAAAGCCACTGCAATTCCTGGATTGTTCCCGGCCAAAATGCTGCCTAGTCCATTTATATTTGTGCATTTGATTTCTCCTAAGCATAACACTTTACAGTTGTCTTTATTAAATTTCACCTCATCGATTTCAAGCCATTATTCCAATTCATCATATGAAATTCTGAATCTGTCCACCTGTTTATAATCCTTCCCGCTTCATCTTCCAAAAATGCTCAAATTATCCTCTTCGACAGCAATAGATGGATGATGAATACAGAGAATATCGACTAGTAAACAACTTAAGCCAGTCTCTTCCAGGAATTAACTTAATAGTCTGACAGCAAACAACTGAGCCTAGCTCAACATTTCAGCCTAATTTCTCAGTGGACTGAAGCACTGCCTGTCATCATCCAGGCACTCAAATCATTTCTTTGGCATTTGTTTTAAGCAAGCTAATGTCATCTCATCTCTGTGAATGCTTCTTTCCTTTCCAAGTCTCTTGACAGACTTTCAAATGCTACCACTTAGTTTGGTGGTTAGAATTTGAACAGGGCCTATTTTTATAAACATGTACCTATTTACTGTCCTAAATAACACTATCATTGCCAAAAGTATGTAAGTATGCAGGAACCAAAAAGATATCTGGAAAAAGAAGTCACTGTTTAAGGAAGGAAACTAACTACAAGAGCTGCAGACCCCTTGACAAGTTTTCAGATGTAAGGCAACTCTTGCAGAAACCATGTGCTCCCGTAAGTGGGGAAAAGGCAAAACAAAAACCACCCACCCTTCCCAAGCACATGGAAGACATGGGTGATAAAACTATACTAAATGATCCATGTACTCCAAATAAAGCAGAAACACATCTATGTAGATGCGAAGACTATTCACTTGGCTGGGAAACTATTTCACGTTTACAAAGTTAAACAAAAAAAGCAACTCAATATTTAAGTCCCAAAAGAGCAACTATTCTTCAGCCTGAAAACTCTGCAAGCTCTGTCTATAGACATGAAAATTTTATTTCATTAAAGACCTACATCTTCCATGTGAATCACAGAACCTTAGAGGAAAATCCATATAAGCAAACTACATTTTAATCTATCACAATTCTGTAGCATCAGCAGTCTACTGTAACATTATACAGATGGCTTCAGTAGGAGCAGTGCCAGCCTTTTCAGGACTTCTTCCTCTTATCTTCCTGTTGCTCTGTTCTGCACATAAGTGCTCGCTTCTTTCCAACACCCATTATTGGCATCATTTCTTAACTCGGCAACACCTTAGATTTGCTTCTGGGTTTAAAACAAGAAGACGAATAATATCCCTGCTCTTACCTCAACACCTCACCTGTAAAACTCCCTCACATCCTTCATTTTCTGCGGGCAACACACCTGGGCACCTATTCTGGAATGACACAAGCTTATAAGGAATCCCAGCTGCAGGTGCTTTCTGCAGCCCACCCCGGGTCCAGCAGCTCCTGCCAGGGCAAGGCTGCACAGCACCCAGGCTCCCTGCCAAACACCACTCACAAGCTTCCTCTTGTTGGAAAATACAACTGAAGAAAGCCTGGGAAAGGGAAAAACATGCTAGTCATAATTTTTCATCTTGAGATGGAGTCATGGTGCAACCGAGACATGTATGTAAGCTTGGAAAGCTACCTTGATCCCACTGCTTTGGAGGAGTACCAGCAAATTCACGTTCTCCTTCTACTACCTTGCCACTAAACCTTCTCCGTACTTTTGGAGACTGGCCAAGGAAAACATTATTAACAGAAAGCATCAACTTACAAGTCTCATCAGTGCTTTTGACAGCTTCTATACAGTATAGCAATTTTGTAGTTTGAGGAAAAAAATGCAAAGCTTTCTCTTTTCTTGTTTCATGCAAGACTGACCAAGGAGAACAGTAATTTATCTCCTACATTCTAAAAGGAGGCAACACATATAAACTAAATCCTGTTCCTTAGGGTAGCAATTAAAACCTTGTTTATTCTCCAAAAAGAAAAATGCATTTCCCACATTTAGTTCATACATGGGTTTTTTCTACAAATTAAATACCAAAAAGTACAAGGATCACCTTCTACCAGCAAACTAAAGTGAGGTCATCCATACTTTATTGCCTGTAACTGAAGTAAAATAAAGCAGTATTTGATAATTCACGAGATATTGTAAAATAATGAAAGTAAGCTTTTTCAAGAACACACTCAGGACTTCTTCAAAATGCAGAACTAATAAGCACAGTCATACAAGTTGGTAAATTTGCTTCAAAAGGATGTTTTAGGTCATGTGAATCTTGCCACTGACAAGTTAAACACAAAATAATGATAAAACAGGAAACACATGAAAACTGTCTTCCTTTTCAATGGTTTCTATTTCTTATCACTATGCTTCTGTTTAACGAGGTTTGCAAGTCCACTTGCAAAAAAAAAGTATTTAACAAAAGTATGACTCCAGTTGAAATGAATTTGCTAGTCTCACTTTTTAGAAACTTCATTTTAATTGTTAACAAGCAGCCATCTCAACAATCACGAAAACTCCAAGAACACTGCTTCTTCTTGTCAAGCACTAGTCAGAATTGCAATAATTATTCAGGTTTTATTGAGCATAGTAAAGGTGAGATCTGATATTTATTCAGACTGAACAGCAAGAGAGCCATCCCAAAAGAAATGAAGCCCTGCTTCTTGAATCAAGCCAAGATTTTCACTGATTACACACTTCATGCCACAGCTCCCTCAGGCTGTCACTACCAGAGCCTGGTCTTTGCATCCTAGTTATAAAACACACACAGGAAAAATTTATCCAGCAGAAGGCTTTCACAAATGTGAAACTAATATCCAAAACTGCTCTCAGAGCTGGTTAAGCATCTGGATTAATCTGACAGACAAAATGTTCAACAGGTCATGTAACCGAAAATACCCTCAAAACAGTCAGAGCTTCTGTGGTTCTGCCAGGAGAGCCATACCCACTGTCACTGTCCTGCTCAGCCCAGCAGAGTGCAGAGCCTTCAGCTTGACACCTTCTGGCATAAACAGCAAAGGCAAAACACACCTACCTTACTGCACCTCTGGTGACCAGCATGTTATGTTACACTGCATGTGAGCAACAACTCTCCTCCCTGACTTTTACTTCCATGCCACAATTAAAGCCACACAGTCACAGCTCAAGAAGACACAAGGCCACATACCAAGAAACACAGTCTACTTTCCAATCTGTGAGGCAGGCAAATATCTCCACATTCAGAAGAAAAATGAGTGAGGAAATCTACTGAGGCACCATCCACATCCAGATGTGTGAAAAGCTTCTGCCCCGTAACCTCATGAGCATGAATACCTGGTCTCCACAGAAGGGTGGGAGATGCCTGGGAGTAGCTGGGCAGTGCTCAACAGCCATCACACGTTCCTGGAGGAGTTTCCCACCCACTGCTGAACTGCCAGGGAGCATGGGGATGCAGAGGAAGGCAGCTACTACCCCATACGTGCCACGCATTCTGCAGCCTTTCAAGAGTTCTGCACTTTTCATGCTAGTTTGGAAAACTACAGTACGTTGTACATAAACCTGATCCTACGTTAACCTGGCATAAACACATTTGTTTCTGTTTTGCCATAGCACATCCCAATGGATCTTTAAAAAATCTGATACAGAAATAAGTAAAGGAGCAAGGTATTTTACCCACCAGATTCACGTTTTCTAAGTTTTAGCTTTGTATATAATGTCAAAAACCACCACCTCATATGCGTACCCACAAGAAACCTGGCAGACACTTTAGAATATTATATGAAATACATTCACACTGCACCTTTAGACATACAAGGACTGGCATTACTTTTTCTAAACTTCAAAGGAAAGAGTCAGTGACTAAAAACAGAGACAAGAAGAAGGATTCCTAGCATTGCAATTCCAGTAGAAAACAGTATTGGTCAACTGTTTTACAAATAGTTAAATATTTTCATTTTCTGCTTATGAGTTCTATAGTTTCCCTTGCTCTATTTTCAACATAGGAATTACATGCAGACTCTGTATTTAAAAAAAAGAAAAAATAAGACAATTCTAATGAGGCACAAATCATTAGGCCTAATATAACTTCTGTTCCGCCTGCAATATTTGAGTCCCAAAGAAGAGAGATGGATGCCAAAAGTTCATCCTGGAGGCCCAGGTCTATAATTTTCCACTCTCTAACCCCTAAATCAGGATGTTCAGGATTACAAAAGATTCCTACCAACACAGGGACCAACTAATTCACCCCTCAACGAGCAGGAAAGCTGTTCCTAGGAAAAATGGAAATCACTGCAGAAGGTCAATAGGCAATGGTCTGGTCAGTGGCTCGGCCTTCTCCACTATGAAAAGAGAATTGCATTGGGATTTCCAGCTGTGTGAAATTCAGCTGACCATGGACAGTGACAGGGTTGATAGTAGTTTCTAAATATCCATCAAAGAAACACATCTGGTTAATTCAATTTTGCAGCCCTTTGAGTGATGTTAGAGGCACTGCAGCTGCTTGTCTCAAGATATCTGATTAAAAAAACCCCACCATAAAATCTCACATGCTCCCACCCACAAATATGGATTTGGATCTATTTACAGAGTCCTCATTCTCACTGTTGCACTCATAAACAGCAAGGATTACTTTTTAAAGTCACAAGAGTCTGTGCTCTGCACACAGCCCGAGAAAGTTCTGATCAAACACTGGTAAGAAGATTTGCAAGGAAATGTCCCTACCCAGGGACAAATGTTCCAGCGCAAGGACAGCTCTGCATCAGTTCAGAACTATCCAGCATAGGGGAAAGATTTCTGTAATACAAAATGTACAGAATAATCGACTGAAAGACAGATTTAGATCACAGCAAGTCTACTCCCTCCTTTATTGATTTTTAAAAAAATGTATGCATGCTTCTTTCTTACACTTCCTCTTCGGAGAAGATCATAGTTCATATGTGTTTGGTCATTTACAAAGCTGAAATGTACAATTCCAATGAAACCTTTTTAAAGAAGTTACTGCAGCTTTTCAAGTACACAAAAGTCAACAAAAAGGGACAATACATCCATAGCTATACTTCACGACCTTCAGACGTGCTATCAGATGTTCTACAAAATGGTCTTACATTTCTTCATTTTAGAATGGATATTTAAAAGTGACTTTAGTTATTTTTAAGAGCCTTTTGTCTTGCATTACAAACGAACCCACTGTAAGTTTTAGCAATGGGCTAATGAGCTTCATGTGGGGAAGGAAAAAGGTGGATCAGAAACCCTCAGCTTCTCTCTTCTTTCCTCCTTCTACAGAAATAAAAACATTTTTAAAATGGCACAGAGACTTTAAAGAATCTACACCATGCGGAGGATCACGGGCCCTTCCCAGCCATAGCTGAGAGTCTCCTCACCTGTATTATGTTACAGAGATCATGGCTAACAGCACCAGACATGTTGAAGCTGCTCTGTCTGGATGACGGGAGACTACAGAAGGAGCCAGACCACTAGCAAAGTCCTCTTCTCACTTGGAAGAAACAGCAACCAAGACCCTTAGCAAGCAGAGGTTATTGGTATTCAGTAATTCAGAAGCCCTAGGCAGTCACCCTTTATGCCCTCCAGAACGATAGGTGACAGCAGAATCCATTTAAAACATACTTTTTAAAAAAAACGCATTTCACAAGTCAAGCAAAGCAAGGGAAAATAGATGTCAGAGATGTTCCTAGTACTTTATACCGCAAAGGTAAAGCAAGAGAACGACAAAGTTTGAAAAGAACTGCAACTTTCAGATTCATCAGCAAGACACCCTGAGCTGAAAAACACCTGGCAACACTACCAAAAATACATCACTGAGTTACTGAACCAGTGTTTTGCACTTGGCTTTAGGCAAGACCCTGAGAAAAGAAGTCATCATCTAGGCTTTGCAAGAAAATGTCAAGGGTTGTACTCACAGACAAGACACCATGCCTCTTAATTATCCTTTCAGCTGACCATGGAACAGCAAATGAGATGCCAGCAGGAAAAAGCCTGTTGATCCATCTCTGCTTCTACAAAATGACAAAGTGTCAAACCTCTTGCAGAAGTTTGCAAAAGCAGTACACTTAAATTGTTCTTCTAATCATTCTGAGGAGATGCTGCAAGGTTTACAGTTTTTAGTAACAATTTCCATAAGACATCAGATTATGTAATTCTGGAAAAAATAACTAGCCATTTAAGAACCAAAAACACTAAGAAAGCCTGGTCTTTGAATTTGAGTTTAAGATTCCTACTATATTTAATTAGCCTGCTTCAAGACCACCCATACAAGATTTTGTGATTTATTTTGAGAACTTATCATGACAGACAAGTAAACTCCGACTGGCCTCTTGAACTAATCTAAAATGAAATACTTTCTTTTCATAGAACTTAGTGAAGATCATTTACCACCAGTCATTTACAAAAACTGTTTAGGTTAACAGAGATAAGGCAAACAGTATTTACGAGTCTTCAAGTGAATTTCCTCAGTCCTCTATAAACTGTTTTGCTTATCTGATACATTTAGACAGGACTGACTGCTGGTACAGGGAGCACCACAGCCGCCCTGCGTGGACAAACTGGCTCTTCAGCCAGATTGCAAACCTGTATTAGCAAATAACAAAAAAGGAAGAGAAAAACAAGGCAGGGGACAGGGAAGAGAAATGGCAGTATTTGTTACTTTATTAGGCTGACTCAGTAACAAACTCAACCTCAACTGTAAGCCTTCCCTGAAGAGGCTTTCTTGCACGAAGTGCTGTGGGCTTGGGCTGTGCTGAGCTATTCTACCTAGTGATGGCTCTGCATGCTCAGCAGCCAGACCACGGCTCCTTGCAGATACCCAACCACCTGGCAGCCTTCACTGGCTGCTACATTAGTAGAATTAAAAGCAAAACACATTCTTTATAGAGCTAAAGCAAGTATTTATTAGACAAGACTGAAGAGAGTGGTCCATTTTCACTCATGTCCAGTCCAGTACACGGAGGCTGAGAAATACCGCTCAAGTATGAAATACTGAAAAAAAAGATATAAACATCCACAAATATCACCTTCAGCTTACTTTCAGCTAATTGTGAATTTACATAGAAAGTCAGTTTAGGTAAAAAAGTAGCAGTAATTGAAGAGTTACATATGTATATGGAATCCCAACTTAAAACTACACAACCTGTGTATTTTATTTCTGTATACAAATATCCCAAGAAAGATGATATTCTTGACAGCCCACCAGAGCCAGAAAAGTGTTATAAGAATATAATATTTTCCTCTTTTGTTACCAATATGGAAATAGTCCCTCACATAGCACTTGATCTGATTTTCTGCACATGCTAGAATTAGGTATTTTTCCAAAAGCCTTCTGACACCAGATCTCAAAGAAAATCAACATTTCAACACACTTTGTTTTCACTGTCTTTGGGATCATACCACAAATTGTCACAGTTCAGTTAAAAAGAATAAAGAAGGGGGGAAAAAAAGAAGCAAGGGACAAAAGCAGAGGGAAAGATGAAACAGGCCAGGGCTTCTTCCCCAGACAGCATCATTTCCCCCATAAGCCATCATCTCTAACCCTCAGGATGTTCTGCAGACAGGACAAATCTTGGTCCTTCTTTTCATTAAATGCAAAAGTCATAAGCCTTTTATGAATAACAATGTTAAATTTTTACTTGAATTGCAAAACCACTTTCATTGCTGCCACTTGATCAAGGTAAAAACATGAACAATTATTTCTTAGTAGCCCTCCCTAATGCTGTAAATTTAGGATGCTTTCAATTTGTAACAACACTTCTGAAAAGTTCTGAACACTGTAGTTTTCTATACACAGCTCTTCTAATGAATTTCACAGACTTTCACAGGGGGAGAAAAATCACCATAGGGGATTCAGATTTTACAGAATAATCACTTCGCCTTTGGAAAGTGTGTACGAGGGAAAATCAAACCTTTTCTTTCTAAAATTTTAAGAGGCTTTTCATAGAAGTGTTTTAATTAATCATTGCTATATAAAAACAAATTACTGCAAACTATACTGGGATCCAAGCAGTTTTCAAGGGTTGGGGTAATCTGTATTTGGCTGAGTGCCCAAGAACATCCTCAAGGTCTGAGGATATACCAGAGCAGTACACACACTGTTTTAAGATACAACAAAGCCTTAGGGAAGTTAAGTGACTGCACATGAGTCATTGTCAGAATGAGACATTTTGGCCTTTCACATAGATCCCAGTGCCAGAGAGACTCTGCAATTCAATGGAGTTACATCAGAGAGAGGAATCAAAAGCAAAAGGTGCTGAGAAAGCAACAGACTCTTCAACTTTTCTCACTGTAAACTTTTAAATATTGTGCTGCCAGCAATTCCACTACTTTCCATCCATAACAGTTCAAGTAAAGCAAATAAGAGGTAACAAATATTCCAGTTAAAAAAGAGACAAAAAAGAGAAGATGTGACTGCCCTGGAGACAACAAAGCAGAGATTTGCTACTGAAAACACAAGGACAACTGACTATATTTGAAGTTCAGGCTTCACAGTAATGACTCATTTAAAGATTAAACCTTGCTTTTCTTCTGGAATCCTGGTTGTGATCATCTACGTGAGGAGAGGGGGCAGGGAATATACATAGTCTTAAGAAAAGAGGTAGAACTGCACAAGAACACAGATGTGTGTATGCCAAATCAAATGTTTTCATCACACAGGTAGCACCGAGTAGCATTATTTTGAGAGTAATATTTATATAACAGATTCGGGCACTAGATTCCAAATGAGAAGACTAAAATGACATTCCTGACTCTACTACTGGGATTTTGGTAGACTTATTTTAAGGAAAATAGAAGTCCATACTGGATTCTATTCCACAAAAGAGGAAATTAAAAGTCATTTGCGAAAAATCTTCCTGGCTGTTTTACAAGGCATGGGAGTGAACAAAACCAAAAGGGAAGCAAAAGGAATACCACTGACCTCACTGCACTTTCCTCCTGGGAGGACTAGTGGGCTTGCTTCCACTATTCTTTAAGAAAACCTTGAGGCAGTTTATGTACATCAGCATACAAGAGACAACCTTTAGGAGAGGGGACTGTACTTTTAAAAAAAAAAAAAAAAAGAAAAAAAAAAGAAAAAGAAAAACAAAGGGCGATTCTCAGACAAAGGTGAAAAGAACCCCAACTGTTAAAGCCTGTTAGGGCAGACAGACTGCACAGCCCAACAGGGCAGGTCAGTCAGCCAGGCACAAGCTGAGAAGCCCTCAGCTTTGAAGGAATACAAAAGCTACATGGCCACACGTGAGGGCATGATTTTCTAACAATACTTGTTTTCTCTTCACTTCTTGTTCTTACATCATCCTCTTCTTGCCAAGAACCCAAATCGAATTAAACAACAATCAGCATCTGTAATGTGAAGCCTGAACTCTCCCTTTCCATAGAGAAAGGAGCAAGCAAAAAGAGCACTTAACTTTGGTACAAATCACCCAGGTTTTAAACAGACTATAAATTGCATCAGAAAATGAAAGGTCAAATGTCTTACACAGGTGCACAGAACACAAGATCGAGGATCACCCCTCACTCTAGCGGAAAAAGGACTTTATTCTACAACTTCAGTCTAGCAATAAAACAAAATCCATAGCCCTCTTGCTGTGGCCACTTCCCTCATGCCATGGAAGCTCCAGGCTCCAGCATGAAAGATTCTGTAAGTTCCCCAGCAAGGAGCAATCCAAGTTTCTTTGACTGCCACTGGGTCGGCACATTCTTTCATGCCTCCTGAGAGAGCAACAGATGCCTGGCAATCCAGTTACAGAAGAACCCCATCTACTAGCGCCACCAAATCCTCTCCGTGTCCCAGATTCAGTTCAAGGTAAGTCCTATTTAAAAATATGAGTTTTAATTAAATGAGACTGTAAATCAGGGTTTAGAAGGTTTCCTGTGAACTTTGCCTGTCAGACAGGAAATACTACAGCTGTAATTGTTTTGGGCTACCTTATTATTTCCCACTGGACTGACTATCAGGACCTGAAACAAGGGAGTTGCATCTACAATGCACTTTTTTTTTCAGCCAAGCGTGGCACCAACTGTTCACAGCTCTTGCACACAACAGAAACAAAATGTATTAGACCAACGACAGTTGCCCTGGGACGTCCTCCTGTATCTCATACCTACTGAAAATATCAGATGGGGGGGCGTTATTTGCAGGTTGATCCTGGCCATTTGAAATGTCCTTCCAAACACAAGGGCCTTTCCAGCAAGTCTGTTTCAGGATTTATGCCCCTGCTTCTCAATTCCATTCTCTGGATCCATGAAAAGGTTTAAGATTCCTGACAGACAACTCATTGATACAGAATATGGCAGCTTCAGTAGAAACTGGAGCACATGGTTTTGGTCTGTGAAAAGTTTCAAACTTTGCCTGATAGCTCCTTTTTCCTGTTTAATTTTAGTAGGATATTTTGTGAGTGTCTGCATAGCAAGGCTCACATGGCAGAAAAAGAAGTTCATGTTTTATTAATTTTTGTCAAACACCTTAGGTTAAAAAAAATACAAATAAAAAAACAGAGTAAGAGACAAACCAGGGCATATATTTGAAAGGCAAAAATATATAAGGCAGCCACAGCATGTGTGTGTGTGTACATAACATGCTTTACTGTAATCACAGTATTGTAAATATTTCAAGTACCCTGATTACAGAAGTTGACAACATGCATTCCAGTCATCACAGTTTTCTTGGTATAGGAGAAGACTATGACATTAAACAGGCTGTATTAACACAGATTTTATAGCTGTTAGGTCACCAAAGCAAGAAAACATCCTTTTTTCTTTATTCATTAAGAGTCCAAACTTGAATACAAACGAAAGAAAAAAATAGTCATGTACAAATACATACATTTTTCTAACATGTTTGTTGATTTTCAGGGGGGGTTCTTGTTTGTTTTGGGTTTTTCTAATAATCTTTTTAAATAATCACAAAGCATTCATTTGTGTTAACTCAGGAACAAATTCATTTATTTTCAGTAAAAGGTTAGTAACCTGGGACCTAAGACTTCTCCAGGGTTGAAAACAGACAAAAGGTTATGCAAAGCTTCAAAGTCTATCCAGCACATAGCACAAAATATTAATGCTATTGCCTCTGCAAGACCTGCCTGGCCAGGCAACTACCCACAGCTATTTTCCCATCTTAATGGGAAGTTAAGGGCTAAAAAGAAAACTGCTGGGGTTTCAAGTAGAAAGCTTTTAACACTCACCTTTCCCTTATACAGTGGTTCTGGTTCAAATACTGCCTCTTCTGCTGCAGTGCCAGTGAACCAGAAACACACAGACACTGACAAGGGATGTTGTTCTATCAGAAGCAAACTAGCCGTATGCCTGGTATTTACCATTCAATAGCAAAGACTGAGGCTTCTTCTATTTCTGACTCAGAAGTAAAGGTAGGAAGCACCTGCTGAACTAAGGAAAGAGGTTTGTAGGATTTTAGTCCTGCCATGTACAAACACATTGCCCATATGCACCTGTTCTGTGGATCTGTTTTGTTCTGGTGGTTTCTTTCAAGAGAAACTGGGGCAGGGGGGCATCAGCAAAAACAAACAAAAAAACCCCAACACACTGCTTTCAAGGTGGACTCTGGGAGTTAAATAGTTTCCAAGTACTATTCCCATATTTACAGAGTGCTGTTTATAAATGCTCTTTCAGACTTTTTAAAAAAGGTGTTTTTTTCTAAAAGACTGATGCTCGGGAAGGAAAAGGAACACTTTGAATGAAACTGTTTTCATCACAATAATCCATGGTACTGTTATTAACACAAACTCACGCAAATATAATTCACTCTAGTTAAAATACAGTCATGAACGGATTTTTTTGCACTCTCTGGCTAGACAGGCCATCTGATCTCACTGACTCTTCAAGTTGACTCAGCTGCTCTGCACATTAGAAAAAGTATTATTACCACCACAAGTTATATTCACATAAAGATAAACTTGCATTTTTGAAGCCCAAAAATGTTTTTCCTAAACCTTTAGGGAAGCAGTTAAAATCCTGGCCATGCATCAAGGCACAGAAAGAAGCCACTGCCCTCCCACAGCCCCTTATTTTCTGGGAATCATGACAGAATCAGGGTTTAGTTCAGCCCATGTTGTTATATTAAGGCTTCTTTTTTTTCCCTGAAGTCTTAAAAAAACATGGTAATTTGTTAGGATTTGCTGATAAAATTATTTATGAGAAGCAGCTTGCATCATCCATTCAGACAAAGTAAGGCACAAGCCGAAATCAGCTTTTAATCTTGCTCACTGTATCAGAGCATCAGGATACAGCAGATTCTCAACAACAGATCCCAGCATCATATATTTCCCATGATAAATACAGACATATTTTAATACCTATGCATTGTTTCCTCCATGGTCACTCTGAGTAAGTTTTTCCTTTAATATAATCCACAGAAATAACTTCCTCTGGTGACTTATTTGTGACCATGACAGGTGCCCACTGTTCTAAAAAGCCTTCTTTTTGCATGGTCTGTATCTGAGCAGGAGATAATGGCATAGCTGTCAGAGTCACTTCAAAAGAAATGTCCTGCAGCACAATTAGATGAGATATCCCTGGAACAGCCATTCATGTTTCAGGTAGCTGAAGACATGCTATTAACAGCACCTGCAGGTATTTGGGCTTTCCCATCTGCTCTTCATTTCCATCTATTCAAAGCACCTCTTCAGCTCCTTTGGTGTGTTTAATTGCCAGGAATATCGTTCCAGGTCATGATAGCTATGTTAAACCTAACTTTTTTTGTTTGTTTTTGAGTATCTTTAAGGTAAATTTTCAACACTCTACTTGCCTTTTTGCAACCAGAGGTTCTCCAGTGTGAGAAGCGATCTTTCGACATACACTTTTCTAACTACAAGTAATTGTCAAAGACTTATTGTCTGTACTAGCAAGCCCTCTTTACAGTTGTTGTTCAGTGTGCTGCAAAGACAGTAAATGTATTTAAACATTTTTCATAGGGATGTGTGCTGCCTCAGATTTTTATTTTACAGCATGATCTACAGTATAGTGAGGCAATTCACACTTTGAATTACAGTATCTGTCCATCTTTTTCCTCAAATGCATCTAGTCAACTAAGCAAAGCTGGAAGCTGCATTTGCATAACAAAAAAATTATCTCCATTATCCAAATTAATACTCCATGAAGGTGATTCCATCTACAGAACTTGCTCACGACTTCTAGTATGGCAGCTCTACCAACTTTTCTGAAGCAGTCAGCATAATTTTGTCCCACAAACTTTTCCACATGTTTACTTTCATTCCCTGTCACCCACATCAAGAGATTCCCTCACCACAGATTTGATTTTACTTTTACATGTCCAAGATTCAGGTATTTCCTAGTCAGGTTTAAAGGGCAGCATGCATCTTCAGAAGGAAACAAAGAAAGCATGAAAAAAACAGCAAAGAAAAAAATATGCCAGAAAGTATCAGACCTGAAAGACAGTTGCCATCACTCTCAGTTTCAATTGTTGTGCCACTAGGGAAAAATCAAATGAATGATTAGTGAAAGATAACCACTTCCTTCCAGCAATTAGAAAATGGACCTTTCTAATGATCATATCAGAAGCACTGGTAACAACTCTGACAGATTTATATATAAAAGCTTGTTTCCCATTTTTTTTACAGTTGCCAAAACAAAGTACAGCGGTCATACCCCTGTACCTCCTTTCTGGGTACACCAAACTCCAGAGCTACACATGCTGCAACTTGTCAAGAGTGATCTGTGCAAATGTTTTGCTAGCAACGCTACTAGCTACACATGGATGCATCAATTAAAAAAAAATATGATTTCATAACACAACCTATATCTTGCTACTATATCAAAATAATTATTTGCATGGTGGAGCCTCAATCACACAAAGCATTCTTCCTGCAGAACACCTTACTAGCAAATTTAACCTTTTCTTTTTATAGCGCAATTTCTGTATTTCATTTTTGGTCAAAAGGCTTGTGAGTTGGTTAAGTGTTTTAACTGTCTAATAAAGTTCAAGTACAAGATGATCACAGAATGGCCGAGGTTGAAAGGGGGCCTCTGGAGGTCAGCTGGTTCAACACCTGTGCTCAAGTGGGGCCACCTAAGGCCCTCTGCCCAAGGCTCCATCAGGATGGTTTTTGAAGGACTCCTAGCATGGAGCCTCCATGACCTGTCTGGGCAACCTGCCCTGGCGTTTGAAAACCAGAAAATTCACTCACTGAGAGCTGTAAATTTGTGCCTGTTACCTCTTGCCCTGTCACTGGGCGATACTGAGAAGAGCCTGGCTCCCCCTTCATTTCCTACAATCAGCTTTTATATACATGGATGAGGCCCTTGTCTCTTGCAAGCTCAATAGCCACAGCTCTCTCAGCTTCTCCTCACATTACACATGTTCCAGTCCCAGGGTCATCTTTGTGCACCTGCACTGAACTTGTTCCAGTATGTTCACATCCTTCCAATTCTGGGGAGACCAGAACTGGATCTCAGACCAGTGCTGAGGAGGAGGCAAGGTTCACCTCCATCAACCTGGTGGCAATAATCCTCCCGATGCAGCCCAGAAGGCTGTTGACAAATTCACTAAGATGACCTGTAAAAGGTTCTGTCTCCGTTAACCAGGGGGTTGGGGAAAAGAGTCCAAAACACTCAGAAGCCATAGCAACTGGATAATAACTAAAATTATATCTGCAGAGTAACTTTCTGATGGGCAATACTTCTAAGATTAGCTTTGGTTATACAAACAATATCCTACAGCAAAACACTGTCTGTGATAACAGGATACAAGAGGGGTGGTTAACACTGTACAAAAAAAATTCATATGCATTTAAGACTTTCTTTAATTACAGTGATATCCTTCATCTTCTCTGTTGTAAACAAATAGGATTTACACATGAAGTGAGTGTTACCTGAGATTCAAAGCTCCAGGGAAGGAACAGTACCTTGTTTAAAAGGGTAAAAGTATGCTACTCCCTAATGTGCAAGTTCTTTGTATGTATAAATTAACTTTTATATACTTTCATATTTCACACAAACTATGAGAAAAGGAGCACTGCTCAGAGTCCAGAAAAGGACCACTAAGATGATTTAAGGGACCAAGGCATCTCTCCTATAATGAAAGGTTAAGAGAGCTGGTGCTGGACCAAATGACCTTCAGAGATTCCCCCCAGCTTCAACCATTCTGTTCTTCTGTGTAGTTGTCAGAGCTCATGCTTATTTGTTGAGGGTGACTTGGTAAGGTACTTTGATACACCATTCACAAAAATTAAGGATATACTATTTCTCCAGTGAAGTGAAAAGGAAAAGATTAAGTTATATGGGGAAAAAAAATCCCCTACCTCATAAGGTAGTCAACAACCCAGAAGCTAAAACTCATCTCTCAGCAGGTTCTTCCCCTCTTGTAGAACATTTTTGGGGATTTTTTGAGTTCACTCCTTTCCTTCATCTACCAAAAACAACCCCATCTCAGGATGCTAAAAAGATAGCATCTTGAAAGTAATTTTCTCCTCCGTGTTACGGTTAGCGTAAGGACAAACAGCTTAAAAGTTGTTACAGCTAATAGAAACCATAAGCACTTTATCTCAGGAAATTTCTCTTAAAATATTCAGAAAAGTTCATTTTCTGATAATCTAAACCTAACTTAGGGTTATACACATTGAGCATACGAGTAACTAAAAATTTCATCAACTGCTTTTGCCAGTTCTATGCTTCTTAAAAGTCAAGTTCCACAGCTTGCTGCCCTGCTGCACAGACACCTCCAAGAGACTCACCGTACCCCACAGAACTCATTAGACAAAGTACTCCCTAAGCAGATTGGATTTCTAAACTAGATAGAATTCCCCAAGTAACACTGCACTGAAAACACATACCCTTGCCTACTGTGCTCTTCATTTCTTCTTCCCAAACTCCCCATCTGTAAGCCCAACATACCTTGTTATGCCATTAGGCTCCCCTCTAGTAATCACAGACACCAGTACTTGGGTGACACACAACAGAAGGTTTCTCAGGCAAGAAAATAATGCTCCCACACAGATCTGGTATGTACATTTTCAGTACTACTGGTGTGATTTAAAACTTACTCTATTATACCAGAAAAATAAATTAAAATACTTCAGCTCATATATATAAAACTTATTTATATAACTTTCATTCAAGGTGACCCAAATGTGTTCATTACTGAAGAAAACTCCTTTGCAGAGGGGCACAGGAAAAAACGTATACATAAGAAAGGCTTGTACTTGTTTTTCCAATGATAAAAAACAACACATACACAGAAAACATTTTAGACTACACTTCCCAAGACACAGCAACAGAACAGCAAACTATTTCTTGGCAAACCAGCCACCCACCCACAAGTAGACAAGTCCCTTCTCACTTGGTAATTGAGAGCATCACAAAGTAGAAAGGCACTTAGCTCAGTCTTATAATAAGAACTAATGCTGTACTGTCCTAAGCTGCGTAAGATCAGATAAAACAAAGCAGTTTAAACCAAAGAGAAATCATGCATTGAAAAGGAAGGCCAAAATAAGAAATCCTAGGATGACAACTTGATTCACAGTTTATTCAAGTTAATGAAAAGACTCCAACTCCTGCAGATTTCAGTGGGTTATGAAACAGGTCCTGCAGAGGGAAATGTTCCAAGTCACAAACAGCAATGCCATATTTTGATACCTAATTGCCACCACTGCCTATGAAGAAATCCCTGGTGTAAAACAGAGAACAAATACAATAATCTTGCTTTCTCATTTTAAAAATGGCATGAAAGGAGCAACAAAAGAAAGTTATTGAAGAGAACTAGATTGTTCCCAGCTGTTGTCATAAAATACTACAGCTGTTCATGTCATTACAGCTAATGACCAGTTGCACTTTTTCAAAGACTGTAACACAATATGACCATTGTAATCTATATCAAACTGAAACTTGGAAAAGAGACCAAAAAACTATTTAAATTTTGATTTTTTTAATTTCTGTTCATGGGTTGTTTATGTGTGTTTTGGGGGGACAGAAAAGGATTTTGTATAAATGGTTCTGTATTCAAATTATCAATTATGTCCAACTGCTTAAAAATTCATGTCAAATAAAAGGTATTAAATTACCAAAATCATCTTTTCCAGTAGTAAAAAAGAATTCAGCCAACAAATCCCAAATTTTTTTGCTGAAAAGAGGTGTGCTGACTAAAAGTACCTCAAGTCAAAAGAGGATGATGAAACAGCCCTTCCCTGAAGCCAACAACAGGGCTTGGCTTTCCCAGCTAGCTTTTAATTGTTTTGTTAATTATATATATATTATATATGAACCAAATCAGATTTTTCACAAACACTCAAATACACAAATGCAAAGAAAAGGTTAAAATAGAAATCTCCATATATATATATAGATGCAAGAAGAATTTTCAGATACAACTCTCTCTACTGGAGCATCACTCCTTGACAGATGGAGAAAAAGCTAGGGGAAAGCATATATTCCCACATAGAATTTCCAGAAAACCTGAAACATACTATTTCAAGTTATTATGAAAGAGTATAGGTTCCTCTCTAGCCTCTGGGTCCATCCCTCCAAAATCACCCATACAGAGCTATAGACCAGAAAGAAATCACAAGCTCCTACACTGCTTTTCTCTTTCCTAGTTGCCAAGAAAATCACTAATTCAGGAAGAAAACTAGCATTCATTTTATCAGTTTCTCCATGTTCGGACACAAAAACACTTCCAGAGGAATTCCAAGTACTTCAGAAAGACTGCCACCTAATAGTACACCACATACACCGATTTTCATAGGCACCAATCTGGGACTTAGTAACAAGTAACAAACACAGCCACAGCAAAAGAACGATAGAAGCAAAGCTTCCTTCTCCAAAGAAAGGCAGAAATAATAGCTAAATGTGTGGTTATAACCAAACATAACAATGGATAACATGTTAGAAGCTGAGCCTCTTTTCCTCACACTTTGGGCCATCTATCTAGACTGCAGAGGGTTTCCTTTCAAATGATGGCTACTTCAAAACATGAAAAACTCTGAAGCTTTGCTTTATGCAGCCACACAGTTACTTATCTGACACTATCAGCAAATAAAAAGATAGTATTAACACACCCCCTCATAAAGTCAAACAACCTACCCTCAAAGACACTCACAAAAGTCTAAATTAAAAATAAAAATCTAATCACACATTAAATTAGGCCAAAAACCTGTCATTTGGATTCTATTAATTAAGCCTATCAAACAATGCCCAGAGTGAGTATTAAAAGACTGTCTTGCAGCATCACATCTGCACAATCCATTATTAACACATGTTATTTTCCCCATTCCAATCAGAAGCTCAAAGTGCACTTCCTTTCTTGTGGCAACATTGTGCAGGCTTGATATTTTTGTACAATCGGCAAGTATTAGAGCCAATATTATAGCACAATTTCCTTCACAGCAAGTTACTTATATTTTTTTGCTTCACTCCATCAGTCCTACATTTTGCAACAGTCGAGATTGCTCAAAAAAAGTACTTTGGTCAAGAGAAATCTGATGCAAAAAAATGCTGAATGCTCCTAAAAGATGACATGGAGAAAAAGAATATGGTGTAGAATACTGGTATTGTTATATCAATACCCGTCTCCACCTGTACATGATTAAGCCCAAGACAGCACTTTTTAATTTTGAAAGCTTATTTTTATTAAGCCATATATGCCTATCTGAAAGATGAAAAAACAGGTGTTACTTTTGGAAGATTTAATACAATCATTTTTAGCATACTTTTTTTCCCTTGTTTTCACAAAGATTTGATACACTTTCCATACAGACTAGGTTCTTCACCCTTTTATCATTAAAGCTTTTTTTTGGGGGGTGGGGGAAAGGGGGTAAAATTCGCTCCTGTGTGATGAACTTCAGGCTTTTTTTTAAGTATTATCAACTTGACCAAATCCTACCCCTCATTGCTAACTAAGTTTTGTGTCTGATTACAAAGACACCAAAGCATGAGTGCTTGTAACGCCTTCCCTCCAAGTCAAGCAAAAAACACCACTGTCTATGCTAGCTCTCAGAGCTTTCTGCAAACTATGCGAGTTAAAACGGTCACACTGAGGTTTAAACATTACTGCTAAGAAACCTGCAAGCAGCAGCTGAACTGCAAAATAGAGACATCCTTCTGTGACAAGCTGGGTAGAGCTTGAGCAGCACGCTGACAGTGGGGCTATTCACTGAAACGAAAGCTACAGAGTCAGCAGCTGGCTGCAGAGTTACAACAGAAGTCTGAGAAGATGCAGAATATACTTCCCCTGTTCTCATGGGCTTCCCCAGGCACCTACAGATGCACTAAAGGAAAGACAGTGCTCAGTGAACCTCTTGCATTAGGTACACTCAAATTGCCCAAATCTACCAGGAAGAACTTAGGCTGCTTGACATATTTAGTGATTAGCATGAGAGCAATACAGAGAGGAGTTTGCAGAAATACAGGGCAGAAATAGACAGGTAAAGAAAGGATATATTGAAACACAAGAGGGAGAAAGCATTAAAAAAACAACTTGCTGAAAAGAAAAAGAAGTTGTAATAGAAGTTCAATACAGCACAGATTTTATTGACAAGTAGAAAGAAGTTTCAGTGGTTGACAATTTTCAAGCTAAATCTTTTCAAAAACTTACTAAGTACACCCTAAAAGGAAAGGATGCCATCTACACCTTTAGCATGCAACCTTCAGACACACAGGATCTAACTTCCAGCTAAAGGCACCATTTTTGGTATCTGGTGCCTTTCCACTCTGGTCCCTTTCTTCTCCAGCGCCAAACAAACAGTATTAGCTGGAAATTAGTTGGAGACAATGCTGGCATCCTAACTCAATCTTAAATAAGACAGTCACGTTCTCCTCATACAGCAGTGCTGCCATATCAATGTTACCATGCCTAACCTCTCCTATAAACAGAGATATCAGTCATTTTAAAATGCACGTAGATGACTGTGAAGGAGGTACTGCTCTGGAGGTGTTATTTCAACCGTGGCAGCTCTCTGAGGGAGGAGTAAGTAGGGTAGGAATAACTACTTCAGATTTTCACCTTTAAAAGGAAAACTTACCATAATAGCACTTAGTGTCTCCTTGTTTATCCACATGAATGATGTCTTGTCTCTCCGGTCATTCAATAAATATAGGAAAACAACAAGTATGTACCAGAAGTACTACCTCTAGCAGTTACACATCTGAATCTACAACCTGAGTGGCAGACCACTCAGTGAGCCACGCACTCTCATGAACTAGGCTGCACATACACTATAATGTTTTTCACAACTGGGATGATACCTTCCACCATTATTGGGTATCCATAAAATGATGTTGTATGGGGGAAAGTCAAGCTAAATGACCAATTATCAGAACAGGAAATTATTTTAGTGTTCAGATGAAGAACGATTGTGAAAATATAGCTTGCATTTGACTCATGAAACCACATACAGAAGAATATAAGACGACACCTTTTAACGAAGATGATTTGAAGTGGCTTTTACTTCAGAAACTTGTGGCTTCTTTCATGGCACACTTACAGTAAGTGTTAAGCGGTATCTCTCCATCTTAAAATGCTCTTAAGGAAGTACTTTTCTCCACATTCCTTGAAGATATAAAGAACAAACCATCCTCCACTACATGCTGCTTCAACATCACTGAGAAGCCTCAGACCAAAGTAATATTCATATTTAAATGGAGTACCAAATTTTAGTCCTGATTTTGTATTTTTAAGTAGAAGCCACTCCGCAGAACAGCAAAATCCGGGGGGGGGGGGTCGAGAGGGTGAGAAAAAGGAAAAAGATCCAACCTACAGTTACTTACTTATTTATTGACATTACCCCAAATTACTTTTGACAGAAAATCCCTTTAGAAATACCAGACAGAAAAGAACGTGCTGAGTTCTAGAAGTCATGGAACTACAAAAAGACAATTTAAAATATCAAGTTACATATTCAAAGATAAATATACTTTGCACTTGATCTTCCTGCCACAACCTGCACAGAAACACAAGCATAACCATGCAAGAGCTATCATCTCTAAGTGGGATACAGGTGATGGAAGTAAATACCATTCGGTTTTGGAATGCATAGAGAGAAAACAACTGTTTTATACAACATCCCCCCTTATGGAAAATGATCTCAACTAGCTTATATCTTCCAATTAAGTTAAATGCTGACATTACCCAGGATGTACTCCTCTGACAATTCTCATCACCACTAGTGGTATAAAAAGCACCAGCTCCCTTGCTAGGTTCAGTCAAACAGAGTAGGCAACAGAAGACAGCTTTAGCCAACATGAAATTCAGAAGATTTTTAACACATGAACAAGGCAATTTTGTGCCTCAATTCATATCAGTCCTGTGGCTTAGCACACACAGCAAGCCACTCTCATCATACAGAGTATGAGGAAAGCCTCCCACCTATGCAGTGCAGCAACAGCTACATAAGAAAGGCACTCTTCAGTGTAAGCATGATTTTCCCCCTATTCCTATACAGGAAAAGACTTGTTTCACTAAAGGGCTTATTTACAAAATGATCTTAATGACTAAGAGGCTCAGTTGAGTTCATAAATCAAAATAAATCACCACCTTTGCTGCGCATAGTCATCAAGCACTGTACTTGGGCTTTGCTTCAGTTTCTCAGCGCCACATTCACAATCCTTCACAAGTGCCATACACCCGTCACATACACATACAGGTTTACACAGGTGTAAAACCTACAAACACTGCAATACTCAAGAGTCATCCAGTTGACAGAATCCACTGGTCTTTCAAGTATTAATTTAAGTCTTGACCACAAGATAAGAACAAAGCAGTTACATACAGAAGAAAAAAGCAACACACCAACCTCATTTTCTTTCCTAAACGACCATAAAGTCTGTGCAAGTACATTCAGTTGTTTTCTGCTCTCACACACCTTGCTTCATGAAGGTACCAGGGGATCTGCAACTACAGTTAGCAAAGCTGAGGTGGATGTACACCCATTTCTTCAAATGAAGGTAAAAGTGCATGGAGAAGAACAGATAAACCCCAAATGTACAGTGCCACCTTTCTGGTATAGCTGAAGGTGGATTCTCTAGTTAGTAACACTCCTTAAACCCAGATGCAGGCTTTCCCAGAGCAAAGAAGTGCATTCTTAGTACTAAAAGGATAAATTAATTGAGAGAAAAACGAAGTCAGTTTCCTGTGCCAATAGAACAGCTACAAAGCAACTCCTTTTTTCTTCATGAGAATCAGGTAGACACTGAATCTTCAGCACTCTCAAAAGACAGGCAGGTCACCATTTACTCAAATTTACACCAAAATATATATCAAATTCACCAACACTACCTAAACTCAAGTCATCTCTCAGTTACTCAAAAACCGTTGAAGGGCAGCCCAGCACTTCCAGGGCACATCTATGCTGGAAAAATTGAACTTGATTCACAGAGAGACAGAAGCAGGCTTCTGCAATTCACCAGTGCTGGATTCCAGTCTGGAGCACAAGCCTTTGGCAAGTACACACAAGTCTTCCTGGACTAACGGGAATTAGCAGTGAAGTTTAGAGTTTCCATTACTGACAGCAACTTTACCTTTCACAAATCTGAAATTAACACTGGTGGCGAACATACTGATTGTGAGCTGGCATTCATATGATATTACAAACAATTGTCAGCCTGCACATTAGAAGAGCATCAACAACAACATGGTTTGAAATTCAGAGACTGCAGAGACTGGTGTCTAGTTTTATTGTGTGCTGTCAATCACTGGATTAACTGTGTACACCTGAGCATGCAATGCACTAGAAGAAAGGGCACTGCCAGCATCAAGGTTCACAAGCCATGGCTGCAGCCCATCTAAACAGCCAAGATGGAATGATTTCATTACAACTGCACTCTAAGAAAAAAAGCCACACAACAAAGCAAGCAAACAAAAAACCCACAGAAAAACACAGTAGGCTGACCTGTCAGAAAAAACAAACAAACAAAAAAAAAAGAAAACCCCCAAAAAAATCACAAAAAATCACTATCCTTGCTAACAGCAAGATTTCCAAGAAATACTGACTTCACTTCTTTGTATGACTACTTCACTTGGCTTTCTAAGTTTATTTAGGATTCTCTGCTTCAGAGCAGTATTTCTAGGAGGCAGTAATGCAACACTTAATACTGTTAGGAGGTCAAGTAACATGATACATGGCTTTTTCTTCCATGTTGGTGGGGTTCAGATCTTGCCAATGTCAGTAGTGACCAAAAGCTGTTGACATCAGGCAGCTGTTATGTGACCCATGCGGAATGAGCTAGTATCCTCAGTCCAGTTTTTTTTCTGGACAGGTATTCCTACCTTCACAAGAACAACCAAGCCCACACTGGCTAGCAAGTCTCAGGATTTAGAAGCAGCATGGATAAGGAGCAGTTTCCTCAGTCCTGAAGAACTTAAAGACAGCTCTGTTCAGGTGAAACCTGCATCACACCTCTAACAAAAAGGTAAGGACTTTTAAATCATAAGTACAAGTCAGCGTATCCTGCAACAGTATGTTGTCCTGATCTGAGCCTTGATCCCACAAACTTCTGCATGTACCTGATCATACAGATTATCCTATTTGCAGCCAAAAGACCAAAGTGTTACTCCTCTACAGGATCACAAAATCCAGAGAGTAAAGGTGAATTGTTTAATTTGCATCACAACATGCGTACCATTTTAAGGAGAGCACAAGAGTAAATGAAAAAAAAACATAACCGTAACTACTTCCTATGGATTTATTCAGCTCTGGATTAGCTCAACAAAACAGATGGTTTTGACAATTTTAATGACAGTTAATTTGCTTCTGAAAACTTAACATTACACACAAACTTGAATTTCTTCTTTACACTGCTCATTATACAATAGTGCCAGATCTGCATAACACAGGCAGGAGGAGATCAGGACATAGTAAATAATTAGGGGCTCCTAAGCCTTTTTCCCCTCCTCCCAAAAGCATGTTCTATTTTTTGAGTCAAATCAGTTTAGCACAGTTCACACAATTCAGTAGGCAAAGCAAAATGAGTGTGAGATGAACTCCGTGCCTATGGAAATCTCTCACTTCTCGGTATATTTGAGTATTTTAAACATTAGAAGCCAAAAAAAAAAAAAAAACAAAAAAACACAGCAATCCCCTGAAGAAGATCTCAGCCAAAAGCAATCTGCACAAAGCCGCTGGAACTGTAACCCCCAAAGCCCGTCCCACCATTACGTAACAGTGCCAAGCCAGGATTTTCACCAGCCAGCCCAGAATTACTGTTAGAAGGAGACATCTCCTGTCATGCACCAGCATTAGAAAGTGGGGTTTTTTTAAAATATCAATAAGACATAATAAAAACAAGGGAAAAAAACCCCATACATGCAAATGGAAGAAAAAATTTAATCCAGAGTATACATCCAAACATTAAAAGCATTTCTTTTTCAAGTAAGGTTTTATGTGATATTCTAACATAAAAGTTGTCAGGTTGTATTTTAGCAATGTCAGAATATCTGGTTTTTCCTCTACAATAACAAGACTCTCCAAATACTTGCATAGGTGTTTACAAGGTGCCTTTTTATTTAATTATTCTTTATTCATTTAAGTTTGCAAGCCTATTTCACTTGTTCATCTCATGAAGATACAAGTCATGTCCTACAGGACAGAAACAATAGTGATCTTTCCCTACCTCTATTACCACCAAATGTTTTCTTACTAGATTTTCTTTATTGTCTTCATACAGACAGTGTGAAGTATCTATGATGCAGCAAAGAATAATCAAGAATCAGTTTACTGTGCTATTTTAAGACCTTAAAGGGATTTCAGTATTTAATAGAGGGTTGAACCAGTTAAACAGATCTTCACATCTCCACCAAAACACTGACACTATGAGTCAATAGTTACCAGGGGTGATGGACACCTAAGCAGCATATATGTTCTGTTCTTGTTGTTCAAGACTCTAACTCGGTTTAACAAAGTTGACTTCTGTTTTAGTTGCATTATAAAAATATTGAACTATACATACTGCTAAGTTTTCTCAGAAATACTGTTTTAGATGTTTGAAATGTTTACATGTGTGAAAAATGCAAAGAACAATTGTTGACAAAACACATTAAGATGCGTTGAAACCACTGAGGGTTTGGTAAATAATGAGATAATTCCTACTCAGGACGAACATCAACTTAAGCCAAAGGAAGTTCTGCCATAGCAAAGATCAGGACATTTGGTCATGTGTTAGGACCATGGCAGATTAAAGAAATTTAAAAAAAAAATTAATTAGGCATCCCATAATCATGAAGAAGTCCTCCCAATAGGATGATCATTTGTTGTTTCTATAGAGGAAAAGTACCAGCTAAACACAGCTGTTTAAGGCTTCCAAAGCCTACTCTTGGTGTGATATAATACACTGACTCCTTAAACAAATAGTAAATATGCCAGATATTAAAAGGAAAAGGTGAATTTTCAAGTAATTAAAAAAAAAATCTCAAAATTATGTTTCTTACAACATCTGAAGATCTACAATTTCCTTTGGAGGAGAAGAAAATGAAGAGAGCAAAAGGCACGAGAAGTGTAAATAAAAACACAAACATAAATAACACATCTTTCCAAATAACTGAGTGTTTAGCCGTGGTATACACTCATGTAAATACAAAAGTGTATATATTTCAAGGCCATATTTGCATTTCTACCCTCCCAGGAAATGTACACCTAGGATCTGTGCTATCTGCTGTAATACCCGGTACATACATGTGAAATATACCCGGTATATACCTAACCGGATGAAATAGACCATAGCCAAGTGTATGCAGCTATGTGACCAGTGTAGAAGGGAAGGGAAAAAACAAACAGAAAACAAACAACCCCACACACTCGCAAACCAAAAACAGATCACTAAATACACGTGCACTTCATACATACGAAGAAATGCACAAGTGCAATTTAAATGAGGCACTACCCCAGTAAGAAAGACCTTGGTCTGTACCGCAGGGCACAGTGTGCTGTTAACCCAAACTCTCATTTGTTTACACGGCCGAGGCTGGCAGCACACGCATACCTTCGAAACAGAGCAAAAATCATGGAGCCGCTGCGCGCCTGTGCCGGGCACCCCCCGGCACATCTGCAGGCACACGCGGGAGCACGGCCACGGAACACCTGCGGGATAACTCCACATCCACGCAGGCCGGGCCGTCAGCGGGAGACGGCGATGCAGAAGGAGGAGGAGGAGGAGGAAGCGGCCCTCGCCGCCTCCCACAGCGCCCGCGGCCCGCCCCTGCAGATCGGAAGAGCGTCG
>JAWWMO010000138.1:23422997-23502998 GCA_035047845.1 Dendrocincla fuliginosa
CAGAGGCATCCTGGCTTGTGTCAGGAATAGTGTGGCCAGCAGGACCAGGGCAGGGATCAGCCCCTTGTACTCGGCACTGGTGAGGCCACACCTGTGGCCAGTTCTGGACCTCTCACTACAAGGAAGACATTGAGGTGCTTGAGCGAGTCCAGAGAAGGGCAAAGGAGCTGGTGAAGGGTCTGGAGAGTAAGTCATACGAGAAGCGTCTGAGGGAGCTGGGGTGTTTTAGCCTGGAGAGAAGGAGGCTCAGGGGTGACCTTATATCTCTCTACAATTACCTGAAATGAGGTTGTAGCCAGGCTGGGGTCAGTCTGCTCTCCCCAGTAACAAGTGACAGGACAAGAGGAAAATGGCCTCAAATTGCAACAGGACTGGTTTAGATTGGATCTTAGGAAACAAATTCTTCCCAGAAATGGCTGTCAGCACTGGAACAGGCTTCCCTGAGAAGTGGTTGAGTCAGCATTCCTGGAGGTATTTAGAAGATGTGTAGATGTGGGACATGGTTTAGTGGTGGGCTTGGTCATGCTGGGTTAACAGTTGGACTCAATGATCTTTTTAACAACCTAAATGATTCCACGATTCTTTTTGTTACAGGACACATCCATTCTATAAATAGATGTGCTCTACAGGATCATCTTGACTTTAATGGTTTGTGAAAATAATTTAAACTATAAACAAGGAGCAGACACTAACATTATTCAAAACTATGAAGACGTTGCTTATTGGGTATAAGTAAACACTTCTCTGTTGCTCTTGCTTTCTTAGCTTTGCCAATAAATCCAGCACTTGTGTTAGTTTCTTTATATGACACTGCTTTCTGCCTAAGAAGGAAATATTTCTCTAACTCTCCTAGAGTTCACAGCTATCCCAAGAGTAATGACTTCTCGCTGGTTGTCTTCCAAAGGATGTTGTCAGCTCCTCAGTAGTTCATTTCGGGTGAAAATAACACTTGTGCCAAGGCCAGACCAAGATCATATACCAAATAAGTCCCATTAAAAATCTTCAGATAAGGCATAAATGACATTTAAGTACTACAGTGCTGACCTTCAGCTCAGTAGCAAATTAATATCTGGAAAAATGGGTTGCTGTGAGTTAAAAATGAACAAGTGCTTATCCTGACCTCAGAATGGGATTGGTGAGACTTCCAAAATTGAGTAGTCCAATATGCACATGCTCTGCTAGATTCTCTGGAGTTTTCCATTTAAACATACCTGCTGGCAGAGTGCTGATGACAACTATACCAGTGGAGGATCTGGATGCTGTTACAATACAACAGTCCCTGCATACTTGAAGGCTGGGAGCAGCCCTGACTCTGTGACTGGTGCCAAACATGAAAGTCACAGAGAGTGCTAGCACCATGCACTTATGTCATGTTCCCCCCATCTGGAAAGAGTATCATGTCATTTCATCTACATATCTACCTATTTTAGTAATGAAGCTTACATGAGGAGAAAGGGGCAGGAGATAAGACAGAGGAAAATGATTGCTGCTATGTAGATATACAATTAAACACGATCTAGCAGA
Source organism: Dendrocincla fuliginosa (assembly GCA_035047845.1). NCBI lineage: Eukaryota > Metazoa > Chordata > Aves > Passeriformes > Dendrocolaptidae > Dendrocincla > Dendrocincla fuliginosa. Next base: position 23,424,522 of record JAWWMO010000138.1, read on the forward strand.
TGACAGATGACCTGACCTCCATCAATTCACTAAAATGCTTTCCTTTTGCCTCTGTCCTGTCCAGACTTAGCTTGAGCTGTCACTTTTTATTCTTACTCCAATTTCTTTTAGCCATCAGATCAGCTGGGGAAAAAAAGTGTTTCTCACTGGAAAGAAACAAGACAAATGGATGCTTCCAACACCATATAATTAGAGTGCAAAGCATAGCCACAGATAAAACATAGATGCATGTAAAATATGGGAACCAGAACTTCTGCCTTACTAATGCAATTATTCATATGCATGGCAACACAAATATACTGTGGAAGGGAATCTGTGTCAGTGATAATGTTTGTTCAGATACTCACTTGCATATTCATGGGCTCAGATGGAGGATACGCAGTGGGGAAGGATTGGTTCACCTCTTTCCATTTCTGTGTCCTCAAAATTTTTCTCCTTTGTTTTCCCTTCCACTCTTATCTCTTTTTAGTTTGGATTTTTCCCCCCTCCTCCCTCATTTCAGAAGTCCCTGAAGCAACATTTCAGAAAAGGATGTAGATTGCACCTTGCAGTACCATGCACATTCCCTTTCTCCTAGAACATGTTTAATACCCAGTTAGAGGTACTGTTACCTTGCCTTTGCTCCTCCCTCCCTTCTTTTTCCCCCTCTTCTTCTTAACTCTGTTGTAGACCATGGCACGCAGTGTTGGGGAGGGATGGATAAGACCCTGCCGTGACATTTTTCAGTGATTCTTTCCCAGAAAGGAACCTCACAGTGTCCAGAATCATTTTCCAAAGTATTTCAGAGATTCTTAATTTTTAACTACATTATTTTAAGTGATCACCAATTTCTCCCCATCAGAGTGTGTACTTTGAATGACTTCAGGCTTTCTTTGGCTACTGTCTATGAACTTTCTATATAAATAAATTAGGGTAAACTCTGACTATGTCACTCACAAACAGAGATAAGCGTAGTAAATTTTTTTCTATTAAAAATAAAATTACCAATACTGCTCTAAATATGTAGTTACTGCCAACAGTAACACACATAGCAGCCAGCTGCTCAGAATTGAGTTTTCCCAGTCAAGCTGTACAATATCAGAAACTGCTTAGCCTTGGCAATAATCAAAAGATTGTTTGGGATAGAGTGCAGAGACAATGAATAAAGTTAATCAGGGAGGCCAATGAAATAAATATTAGCATAAAACTGAGGAACAAGAAACTGCTGACATATTGGGGACAGTCACCAACCTTTTACTCTAAGTTCTGTATATTTTGCATATTGTTTATTTGTAATACTCACATTCTATGAAGACTGTGTATGAAAACTTGTATGAAGTAATGCTAAAGGTATTACACTGACTTTCTCCTAAGAGTATGCTGATTTTCCAGATGAGGTAGGAAGAAGAGAGAAGGAATGCTAACATCCTTCTGTCCACCCTACTCACCAATTGCGGAGTGTGCAGACAAGCTGTATAAGTAATCAACAAAAAGAAGTTTCACATTTCACATTCAAAGATCCAGAGCTTGGAACCTGAACTCAGCAAAATTCAAACTGGAAACAAGACACACATTTTAACACTGTGAATAATTAACCACTGGAATTGCTTGCCCTGGAATATGCTGTGACACTTAGAGCTTTTAAATCCAGTAAGGGTGTCCACAAAAAGATGCTGTCTGTTCAGTTGCAAGGTAATGAACTCAGTGTAGAACCCATTGGCCCTGCTATGCAGAAAGAAAGTTAGATTAAGATGGTCCTAAGACCTTTAGTGGCCATAAAGTATACTCAGAAACACAGGCAAATATGAAACAATTTGCACAAACACTGGTAGTGTGCTCTATTCATGAATTCACTTTTGCTGAGAATGTCAAGCAGTTGAACTTAAAGTGAGCTCTTTGTGGGTGCACTAGTCATACTGGAATATATATTGTGTACAAGAGAATGTGTACAAATGGAAGAAAGCATGGCTTCAAGTGCAACTATACCAAAATTCCAATTAAATGTTAACCCAGCATTTGCACATTTTTGTCCATGTATTTTTTTTAAATCAGTTCTTTTTAATAGCCTGAAAATGAAGAAGTGTATTCCAGTAAAAATGACACAATGACCAGGTACAGATAGAGAATGAAAGGGAAGCAACTCAAGAAAGTCACACTGCTTTACCCTGCATGACCAAGACTAAGCTGCTGAGACTCCCAAGGCACTGCAGTCTGGGTTTCTTCTGAGACATCTATATGTCTTCATCATTTAATTTGTATAAGCTACAGTAAACCTGAGCATAATTACAGTTTTGTCGTAATTAGCCCCCTGCAAAGCAAAATCCTTATCACAGAGCATAAAGAGAGAAACTGTACTCTGCTCTCACCAGCCATTTCCAGAAAGAAACTTCAGCCCCCACTGACAGAGCTTTCCCTTGGAGCACATGCCTTGTTGGTTTGAATAAAAATTTGGCTTTTATCCATAGAATCCATGGCAGCTTCTCATTCCTAGGAATCATATATTTGAATGTTGGATGTCCTGCCATCTCCAATGAATTTGGGAAGTTCTTTATGACATTTTATGTGCCAGCAAATTTATCAATCCAGCCTGCTGACTTTGTGAGTCTTTTTTCTAAATCCTCCACCCTGGATATTTGTAGGCAAGTAAAAGATGCCATGCATGAAAGCACAGAACTGTTTTTCTTAGAACCTCAGTGACAAAGTCTCTTTCTTGACTGCTTCCTGGCACTGACACTTGGGACATCTTTCTAGTGATAGTAGTGCAAGTTATTGCTTATAGTGCATGATGACTTTGCTTAACTTTGTCCAGCTAGTCTTTTGATTGTCAGATGAATTTTACCAATTGGACTAGCTGGATGCAATATTTTTGGCAGAAGATGAACCTTGTTTACGATTTTATCAAAAAAAAAAAAAAAAAAAAAAAAGGAAGGCAACTTTCAATCCATTCAGCCTGTGCATGAAAACCACTAAAGCCAGCGGTTTTACCATACTCCTCAATTAGTCCATTTATTTCAGTGAAGCTCCACAATCTTCCACAAGAGCTAAATATGTCTCCCAGGATATTTTTATTGCCCAGAATAGTCCTTGTGCAATTCAGAGCTCCCTGAGCCACCACTGAAGCAAGGTACCATGGGGCCTCTGAGAAACCAGACCTCTTAGGTGAGATGTCAAACTGAGGTCCCCAGGATTGCATTTCCAGACAGTAAAACTGAACTGAACCAGCTGGGGACATCACAGTCCTGCCTGCACAGGCCTTCTGTAGTAGTGAGCTAGTTGTTCATCATCTTGCAATACGAACTCTTGCTCTAGTGTTTCTACATTTTTGATTTTGAGAATTGAGAAGGAAAGCCTGGAGCTTAGTGCTTTCTCAAAATGTAATACGTGCCAGATGCATATTTGTCCACTGCATGGTTATGTAAGAGTGGATCAACAAGTCTCTCTGCTTCTCCTTTCCCATGGCACAGCAGACGTGATTTAAATCCCAGTCTGCGATGTTTGCTGTGTGCTGATGTCCTTCCACATGAAAGGTTTGAGATGTCATAGGCCACAGGACAACAGATAGGCAGCTAGCTATCAGAGCTGCAAGATTCCCTAGTCTGTGGCTAGATATTAAATAGCTATAACAAACAAGAGACCCCAAACAGTCTTCCCTTAAAGCTAAATTCCTCCAGCCTGAAAACTGCAGAGTAGGATTCTGTCAGAATTGATCCCCCCACCAAAAATGCAACAGAATTTTAGGAAACTTTGACCTATGAATAAACAAAAGTTACAAAAGAAGATACATGATCCTCTGATTTTACTTATTTCTTCTTTCCCTGCCCCCCCCCCCCCCCATTTCCATGAGTTTTTAAACCTAGATGATCAAAGCAATATGTATTGCAGCAGTACAAGAAAGAGAGAGCCTTCACTCTCAGTGGTTCAGGCCCGCACACTAATGCTGAGGTACCATTTGATGTCCTGTTCTGGCAACTGTGTAATTATATCTCAAGTAGCATAATTAGATTTACCATGCACACACTCACTGAACAAGAGATGAACAACTGCAGTGGCTTTCAAGATAAGATTTTCATACTGATGCTCTTTCTGCTGCTGTACAAAAATTCCTGTAGTGAAGTCAGTGAATCACAGTAATATGTAAGTGTTGACAGCTATTTATGTTAGGTCCTTTCGAATTTGTAAACAGAATATGACAGAACTAAAGCAAATGCCAAGAGGGTATTTTGCACTCTGCTGAACTACATGAAGTGATACAAAGACATTTCAGAAAAGTTTTACAGAGCTGGGGGAAAATGCTGCACTGTAGGACAAAAATTCAAGGTTGTTAAAAACCTTTACACGGTTCCCACAGTGAAAATTCATCCTTGTAACATCGTGCTGGTTCACACGAGCTTCCTGTCTGTTTAAAGTAGATAATTACCAACCCAAGTGTGCTCAGCATGTGCACACTGACAGCAAGGGTGTACTGCCAAGGCACAGTCCCTATATTAGCTACATATGCTGTTGTGGCAAGCATTGTCTAAGGACCTAGTGCACACACACGAAAACAAACCGCAAGGGTGTGCAAGCTCTGGCCGAGCCACACACAGGATGTAGCCCACAGAGCTTTTCAGCAGCCAGCCACATCCTCCTCCACTGTTTCTTTTTTAGGTTGTATGGGAGTCCCCAGGATCTGCATGGAGCAACACTCATTCATTCTTCATTCTGCTCTTTCCCTTAACCTCCCACTCTCATCCCACTAGAAATCACCGCAGAGAGAAAAATAAATGGGGACCTGCGTATAAGAATGTGTAAAGCTTGCTGGTGAAGCTATAGACAAAATAGATTTGGAGTTAAAATTCACAAGCAATCTCTGCTCTGTGTCCCTGTCCCAGTTTTCAAAGAGTTGACTGTCAGGTATTCAAGATTTGGGGTCTTTTGTTGTTTGCTTGCTTGCTTTTTTGTTTTTGTTTTTTTGTTTTTTTGGTTTTTTTTTCACCTGCCTTGCCTTGCCTTGCCACATTTCTATTTCTGACCACATTTCAAGGCAAAGGAATGGAGCACTTTCATGCAATCAAGCCCAATTCCCATTCTGACAGTGCAATGACTTAGAATGAGGCTCAGGCTGACCCAAGGTATGCTCAGACTGATCTTGTGATATTGTAAAGCAGTAGAGATGATAGGCATAAGCAGACTAACATGAGAATTAACCAGTCCGGCAGCATAGATGTCTTCACTGCTTCAGTTCTCTATGTAATTGCACAGTGTGCCTTTCCATCTACAAGAGCCTTTGCTTAAGATACTTAAAGTAATATGGAACTATTAGGAAGGGGCAGTGATCATGTAAGTTCTAACAGGTAAAAAATGCATTATTTTGTTGCACACAGTCACTTTATACCTTCTTTATGCAGTATTCTGATTTACTTGTGCTGGTATAAATCAAGGGCAACTCAGCCACTCAGCCGGCTGAGGGAATTCTCAAAAGTGAGATATTTGGTGTTTTCTCAGCTCAGAGAAGGTCACAGTATTTTGTGTGAATATCTGCTGTCACTTCTGCCCTTCCCCCAAGAAAGTACATTTCCTGCTAGCTACAGGAAAATGCTTGAAAATGTAAGCACTCTGGGTTAAGAACTTCAGAATGTATTATTGCTCAAAGCATTACCATTTTCAAGCCAATTTCATGATTTTGAACACTCGGACTTGGCAAGAGTAAGCAAGTTGGAACAAATGAGGTGTAAATGCTAAGTAAGGCCAAAGAAATATACACTGCACGAAAAGAATCATATATGAATTCATTGCCCACAGTTCTGTTGGCTGACCTTTAGATAATGTCTGGAATGCCCCTTACCAAATGTTGCTTCAGTAACCGCTGTCCTACTGCCAAAATCAATACTCCTGTTTATGGTAACATCGCCTGTTATGATGCATGTTATTTAGAGGTGAACTGATCATAAAGACCCCGATGAAAACTGGAAAGACTGAGGAAATAGACAATATTGTCAGGAAAAAATTATAAGACATGGAAAATTTTACTTATTTGGGCAGCTGAGCACAGCAGATGGCAAGATCTTCAGGGAAATAAACACAAAGTTTGGGAAAGCAAGAGTGTGTTCTAGCAGTTGCCAGTGATCTCATGCAGCAGGAAAATCAGTCAAAAATTAAATAGACACTCAGTAGCACCAGTATTTTGTCAACATTTAGTAAAGAATGGGGACTTGGCAGAAAGGATAGGACAGAGCAGGCTGACTGGATTCGAGGGCCAGTGTTTGCAAAAATAATTGTCAAGATCAGATGGTATTATAAATTCAGCAATCGGGAGGTTTCAATGGAGATTTGTCAATTGTACATCAAAGAGTGTGCAGCTATAAACCTAAAATAATCACAGAATCACAGAATCATTAAGGTTGGAGAAGGCCTTCAAGATCATCGAGTCCAACCTTTGATCAGACACCACCTTGTCAACTAGACTACAGCACTCAGGGCCACATCCAGTTGTCTCTTGAACAGTTCCAGGGATAGTGACTCCACTACCTCCCTGGGCATCCTGTTCCAATATTTAACCACCTTTTCAGTGAAAAAATTCTTCCTGATGTCTTAACTGAACCTCTCCTAGTGTAGCTTGAGGCCATTTCCTCTCATTCCGTCATTCGTTACCTGGGAGGAGAGGCCGATCCCCACCTTGGTACAACCTCCTTTCAGGTAGCTGCAGAGAGTGGATGTTCATCTGCCACAATCCACTACCAGACTAGTGACTGTCGAGTGATGAAACAAACCATGAACAAGAGCTGAACATATTACACGATGGAGCAAAGAACATTGTCCCAAGGACACATTTTTATCAATTAATATGGTTCGTAAATAGTCTCATTGATTAATGTGGTTTCTAAACATATGAATACATTTGGAAATACAACTACTGAGTGTTCATAAATCTATGTTATTCCACAGAAGGCCCATAATCATCTCTTTCAGGTAACGACTGACTGAGACACTGCGAAATATCTTACCTAGAATTTATCTTTTCTCCATTCATTGCTGCTCAGATTTCACCTTCCACGTATATGAGTTAAATAAGGAGGGCAAAATTTGGCCTATTATGTCAAACTGAATTAGCAAGTGATTTAATTTTAAACCAAGAAATTTTAGATGTCCAGAATTATCATTGTTCTGTTTGTGTTTCAGATTTAAATCTCTACTCAAGGTCTTTTTGTACCTGGAATTCTTTCTTAGTCCTCATTTTAAACTACTACCAGCTATCCAGCTGTCAAAACTTGAAAAAAGGACAGCTATAGATGCAAGAAAAAGTGATCATGGAGAGAATTTACATATGCTTTCTGTATATAGACCCTAGAAGTGTAAACATTGTGGAACTAAGTTGATCATTATTTACAACCATACATCTTTTGTAATATCTGCCTCATAATCAAGTATCAGTTTAAAGAGAAAAGGCTGAGTATACAAACAAATTGGACAAAACCTTTTGCATGTCGCTCTACCTGTGTGTGATAGTTATGTCTGCATGTATCTGGCTAAGACCGGAGGGGAGCAGGGGCTTATTCTGCCACTAGCACAGATGCAGTTCCTTAATCCCAGAATTTTATCTGAGTACTGGCTTCTTCCTTCTGACTTCAGGAAACTCAGGTTTCTGCTGCCCATGAAGTGTAGCTGAGTTAGATTTGCAGGTGAGATGAATTAAGTGCTCTCCATGGTAAAATTAACTTAGTTTTTTTAATAATCTGAATTTACGCATTCAATAGTAACTTGCACTAATGAGGTGGGTGAATTCTTTGTCTACTGATGTCAGAGGTTTTCCCTGGGCTTCTGAAAGGGGGAAAGGATTTAATGCAGCATTTGAAAAGAGCTGAATCAAGTAAAATGATGCATGATATTTAGGCTTAGATCTAGATACAATAGGAACATGGCCAAACTCATAAGCTTTAGCAAGAATTGTGGACAATTTTTGATATTTTTGTAACTTTACAACAGTTTTTAATCTGGTTTTAGGTATTCCCAGAGGCATAACACTAAGCTCTGCAGAAAGCAATCCCTTTAATTTTTGATGATTTTTATATTACTCGTATGTTCCAGCAGTTAAGAATATTTCACTGAAGTCTTAGATTCCCAAGTATTTAAAAACATAAAGGCACACCATCTAGTTCAAAACTTTGGACCATGAGTAATCAAGACATATTGTTGTTCATCTAACCTAGTATTTTGCTATTAGTTCAGGCAAAAAAGTGCTCAATTTCTGAGGTATGTCTCCAGAAAAAAAATTCCTCCCAAAATTTAATAATTTGAAATTTATTGGTTCTCTGACACGTGCAAGTTGGTTATATACTTTCTGTGCTTTTAATATTATAACTCTGGATATATTTTCTAAGTTTTCTAAGTATTTTTTAAGATTCTTTTTTGTACCCAGATAAAGAGGCTGGCCCCAAATGTAGCTTCCACTACTAAAACCAATCATCTAAATATTTACACAGAAAGTTACATCAGTTCTGCATTTACAGTTGTTTACAATGAACCCTGCTGCCCCTTAGCTAAATATCTGAATGCAATCAACATTTTCTTTGTTGCTTTTTAATTTTTCAAAAAGGGCATTTTTAACCCTCCCCCCAAATTATGTATAGTATGCAGAATGTTCTCAAAAAAAATTCTGTACCCAGTTCTCACTGAGCAGACTCAGATCTCCTTCAGAAATTATTTGTAATAATCCAGTCAACCAGCTATCTTATCTCACTAATGCCTATCATCAGACAAATTAAAAAAACAACAACAAAAACCCACAAACAAACAAACAAACGAACCAAACCTGTGGAAATGTTTTTTCCTCAGCCAATATGTGTACACACTTAATACACTCCTGGAATTGAATAGATCTTAATGTCTTTTCTATAAGGATCTTCAACATCCTGAGCAAATTCCAAGGCAGACAAAAAATCTCCTTCCACTGGTTCAGTGGGAGGGACTTTGAGACACTCCCCATCTCTTCTGTACATTTAAAACCTTGCAACATAAGACCTATGAGTCACTGAGCACTCATCTCTGTGTTCATCTTAGTGGCAATAAATAACTGTCATTCTTTATAAACAGATTAGTACATACCTACAAACATATGCACACGCACAATTCTAGCATATAAAATAGGAGATCAATAAATAACCCGCACTGTCAAATATGGGGAAAGTAAGTCTGAAGTGTTTCAGGTTATGGGTATTTCTATCTTCTTAGCTTGGTGACAATTTTCTTTTAATTTAGCGGTGGTTTTATAGTCTTTAATCAATTTACAATTGTCTTGCAGATACATATCTTATTTATAAGGAAATCACTTTTACAGCTGGATGTGTTTCTGGTCAAATATCATGATTCAATTAGGACAGACAGAGAATATACACAGCATAGAGAACTACCTCATCTTAACAATTAAATTCAGCATTGCTTAAACTTCGAACTCCTAGGAACACAGATCTGTTCTTCTCTTGTTTGTAATCCAGTGACATTCAAAGCAAACACATGCTTAAGTTTATAGCTGCCTCCTCCTCCTTCCCCCTTTAAACTTTTGATTAAATGTCCATGTAATGTTCTGGATGAAAGACACATCAATATTTTATATTTTAACAAAGCAGTTCTACATAATTTCCTGCCAGAAATCCACATAAAGGCCCAAATTCCTTGGTCTGATGAGAGGGACGTTTGGAGCAGAAGATCTGCACCATACATTGCCTCCTGAGGGAAATTGGATTACACGTTGATGGCAGCGTGAGCCAACTGTGGCAGGAAGCAAATGTACCTTTTCAGTGTGAAGTGTTAAAATTACTTTTTATTTTCAGCCAAGAATGTCAAACAGAAATTCTAGAAATAAATCTATTTACAATTCCGGTAGTTTTGTTTTCATATTCTCTGGCACAAAAAGCCCTGCATTTGTTTGCACTTAGATTTCATCTCAAGTTTATTTGTGGGTGTATCAAAAAGGTGGGATTTTTCATATCTGCAACCCATTTGAATTTGCAATAAAGACAGCTTAAGCTTTTTAAATGGATCACAGGATTACAGAATCACTAAGGTTAAAAAACATCTCCAAGATTATCAAGCCCAACCTTTGACTGAATACCACCGTGCTCAATAAAACTTAGTGCAAAGTGCCATGTTTACTCATTTTTTGAACACTTCAGAGATGGTGAATCCACAGCTTCCCTTGGGAGCCTGTTCCACTGCTTAACCACTCTTTCAGTGATCCAGGAGTTCTGTCTGACTAAAGATGGTTAAACCCAAGCCGCTAGCAGATGATACCCCTGGTAACCATGAGAGCATGGTTAGGAAGAATTCAACTGTTTATTTGTAAATCTGTCTTAAGCTACTCATTTTTCTCCAGATCATATCTGAAACACAAATTCACAGCTATCTTTCCCAATTCAAATCTAATGTAGAAAACAAAAAAAAAAAACAAAAGTAGATTCAGAGAAATCCTTATTACAAGAAAAAAAAGAAATTAAAGCATTTGCTAACTATTTCAGCGGATATGTTGTCGTGCCTTGTAATCTGGCAGGCTGTTTCACAAAGGAGGAAAGCAAACATCACAACTGTGTCCTTTAAAGGTCCTTTCTTCACAGAAAAATTTATCATTAGAATACAAAGACATAACACAAACCCAAATCTACTCAACTGATAAGTATTTGCCTCTGCTCTTGCCTTCATGTAGAAAACAGACAGACCCTGGCTTGCTTTGCCTCATGGGTTAGCTCAGACAGATAGCCACAGATCTCTCTGGACTGTTCCTTCACTCTTTCAGCTACTTGGTTCAGGCAGAAACTGGATCAAATCCAAATATCGTATGTGCAAACATGTCATGGACAACCAATTTTATCTTTTGACCAATAAAACCCGATTTTTAGCAGCAAGACTAAAGCTAAACTGTTAGGTCACTAAAATAGGAATCCTTTTGCAATGTCTATTTACATCTGCATCATAGAAAAGCAGTTATGCAATTTCTATTTCTCTAAGATACTTTCACATGCTGGTGACTATTTAATGAAAATAGAATGATAAGAAGAATTATCGCCTACTGATTGCTTTTAGTTTAAGCTTGGAGAGGAGGGTGTATGAGCCTTCACTTGCACATTCTGTTCCTTCACTTAAACATACAAGTCTTGGTCTGTAGATCTGTATCATGTTAAATATATATAGAGAGAGAGCTTGTGAGGTGTCCATAGTGCTGTGATGAGTAAATCCAGCTTTGAAGTTTACACCTCTTTCTGTTTATAAATAAAGTCACGAATGTTAAATATTGCATTGAAGCAGATGGTACCTTACAAAGGAAGCCATTAAATAGCTTTAATTTTACTGTGTCCGTTATTGTACATGCAGGTAGAAAATGCTTGCACATTTAAGTGGATGAATATGCAAATTATGTCTCATCCCCACACTTCTGGCAAGTCTCTAATGTTGTGAAATCTGTGTTCCCCTTAGCATAAAAAGGCTCTTCATCTTATTAGGAGCAGCATACACCCTTTAAGCCTTACACAGGGATAGCCAGGTGCACCCATACAGGTGTTCCTGGGGCTGGGGACAGGGCCAGGGGAAAGCTGTGCTCCCTGGCTGCAGAGGCCACACTATCCCAGCCGGGCACAGGCTCTGCAGCCCACTGCCCTGATAGGGCCCTGCATCATCTGCATGGCCCAAGATTAGCACTTTACAATTAAGACTTAAACAAACCAACGAAAGCTACTGGGACATTGTCAGCAAGTGTCTGAAGAGATTCGTATGCACCAGCTGCAAACAGATTAGGTAGAATCATTACAAGACTGATAAAATAATTTTGTTGAATAGGGCATGGGAAAGTTCATTCTGAAGTCCCAAGGCTCCTTGCTGGCTGGAGACTGGAAAGGCAAAGGGGCAGATAGGTGGAAGGACTCCTGGATCTACTCCTGACAAGCCTGCAAAGGTGACAGCAAAGTCTTTGTAACCAAACTGCCAGACACAAGCTCTGGGAATCAAAACACGGAGGGGTGTTGGTGCTGGATCTTCAGTGAGCTGTTGTAAATGAGGATGACTATTGCCAAGCACATTGTCTAATTAAAAATGGCAGAGCATGAGAGACAGGTATTTCTAGATCAGTCAGACTGGATCCTAAGAATGCACAGTGCTGATTTACTTGTGAAGAGAGCTGGGTAAAACAATGTACCATAATAAAAGTTTAACACCATGCACTGGAACAATCTTGGGAAGCTAAATTCCCTTTCTTTTCCTCAGAGATTCCACAGTATGATTGTTTCTTTCTCACTCAAGGTCTGTTTGATATATATTCCACTTTCCCTCTTAGGAAATAAAACTTTTTTATGCTATTCTTCCCCATATATTTAAGAATTGCTGGTTTTATACAGTCAGTTACACTGGCAGTGGTTTCTAGCACCTTCTGTGCTGCAGGTACACTTTGTTCAGTACTCTGCGTTGTCTTCAGACATCAGTGGGCAACACAGTAATTTTGTGATGCCAGTGTGTGTCACAGGCCTGACTGACAACCTCAACCTTCCCCTGAAAGCACAAGTCTAATCCTCAATTTGATAATGCATTTTTAACAAAAGAATGTATTTTGTTTGGAATAAGCCATGCAATACTTTCTTATTTTGAAGCATTCAAACTGATTCTAGTTGCTAATTAAATGCTTGTCACTATTAGCCTCCCGATAGTTTCACTAGGGTAATTATATCCCCATCCTTTGCAGCAGAGCTCATTTGTGAAAGCCTTGCATAAAAAATGTCAATTACCTAATCAGAAAATAAAAAAACCCAATCATGATAATTGAGGTGACTAGCTCTGGTAACAAATATAAAGGCACAGCGAAGGTGAGTGATTCCCAAACAAGTCATAATTCTTGGTGGGACTACCTGGGCAAGCATTACAAATAATGAAAAAAATCAGGGGAAACTGAGACTAGGTCATGAATAATTGTTTAACTGAAACAGAGCTACTTAATTATTTGAAAAGAACTGTTTGACCTGGAAAACACTATACAGAGAGTAATTGTTAGAGAAGCTCGGTAAACTGGGAAATATTTGGGAGTTACAGTAGGTGTGGGATGTGCAAAGATAGAAATGCTTCTACTTTTTATGGAGGATGAGCAATGCATTACATTTGCACAGGGATAAAGTGCTTAAAATCAAAGAGCTTTGTTCCACCATTATGGGAAGCATTCAGCAGAGAACACAGTTCTGGAAAGCTGCATCTCAAGCATTAAGTAACAGCATTTGCTTTGAGATGCATCATTTTCAGTGAGACATTGAAAACATTACATATACAGGGTTATTCCTGATTGTGTAGGGATTATAACAATAGATGACTTTATGCACTTTAATTTACCATAACAATCATTAACTAGATTTGTAGCGGTTGGTGTTTTCCATGAAATGAAGATTATCAAGTCAGTAATGAAGGGTTTGCCATGTGTTTGCAGCTGGAGTTTTACTTGTTCTATCAGAATTTTCATGTGTTTTTCCTTACTCTAGTAACTGGCCACTCTGCCAACTGAGCATTGCTCCAAAGGTACAGAAGTTGGAAAAAGACTTCATCTCTTATTTGGTTTTAGTTTTTAAAAAAGAAGCTTCTAGCCTCAAAATTTTGCTATGGTAATTAAAAATATTACTGATTATTGGGCTAACTGCTGCAAGTAGTTTTGCCACATCTGAGCAATGGGACGAGAGCAAGATATTCTATGTAGGGTGCAGAAGAGATTATATTGATTACAGTCCAAGGCAGAACCAAATCAGTCTCTGGGTCACTTTTGGGACTACTTACTTAGCATTATTCTTCTAATTATCATAGGAAGTCATACAGATGAGGAATAATGTAGAACTCATTCCAGCAGGCAAAGGTTCCCTCATAAGGCATATGTGCATTGATAAAAATCATTTATCATGATATAAATCTAGAAATTTATAAATTTAAAATGTAATAACCAATCTGGAGAAAATGTCCAAACAAATGACATGCCATTCCACAAGAGAGCAGCACAGGGAACATTGAAGGTTTAATTGACATGACCACAACGTCATGGTAGTTTGTTACATAGAGGGACTGAGAGTTACACAAATTCTGGGAGGAAAAAAAGCTTTGCCAATGCCATACACCATGACCTTCAACTTTGAGAACTCTTAGAGAAGTTTGCTTACAACTGTGTTTGCAATCAAACTTCATAAAGGATTGTGCTGGGCTTAATCCCTTGCCTCTGGCCTTAATTAATCTATAGTGTACAGTTACTGATCACAGCATTGATTTTTTCACATGGCTTTCTAATATAATGCATCTTCAGACTCTCAGGCACAATATCAAATAGAATTCCAATCTGTTCTGCTCATTGGCATGTTGTTGAAATCGGTGAAATAGAAGTGTAAGCTTGAAGAAATACAATGGTGACAGAAATGCAGTAAAAGACTTTGTATACAGGGTATATAAATTGAGTAGCAAATGAATTATAGTCACTTGTATCCATTTAAAGCTTAATGGCCATGCAGAATTGATGTAACTACATATCTTTATCATTTGCTGGAGTCATGTTAAACCTTAAAGCAGGGGGAATGTATACCTAATAAAGCTACACAGAGCTGCTTTTGAGGAAGCAGCTTTGAGGAAGGTCAGCCGTGTGTTAAAGTGTACAGTGATGAGGGATTAACTTTCATATTTCAGCATGCATGCTTACTAAAAATTGTCCTTCCTGGTAGTAAGTACTTAAATATCTTCTGTCCAGCCTGCACCCGATATTTAGCTTGTACCATCCATTTTCATGGTCAGTCAACATTTAATCTTCTGTGCCTAAATTAAGGAGGAGGAAGCACAAGACCTGTAGGTGAAAAAATGTTTCCGTTCAGTTTTTCTACAATTGCTCATTCTAAAAACCACTACCTACTACTCCCTACTGCCAAGTTATTAACTAACTGCTTCAGTTCGTTTTGAAAGAGATCTCTAAGCAGCAAATAGGCCTGACCTTAGAAATGGGGAAAAATACTCCATCCACTCTAGCAACACAGTTGTAGTACTAGAAAATTTATCCATCCCTAGTGGTTCACCATCAAAGGCAGGAATTCTGAAGTCCTGCCTGGATTAGAAGTGATGGCAAAACTAGTCCAGTTTATAACACAACTTTAACAATCATGGTGTTCACAAAAAGTTTGGTATTTAAGCCCAAATCAAGTAGGCACTTTAAAATAAATAAGGTGATATGTCTATGCTATCTTCCAGATAGTAACTTGCATAACCCTCACTAAGTAAACTCATTAATCCTTTAGACAAGGGAACTGTAGCAGTCTGTAGCAGGCCTAGAAAAGTCAAAGATTGTTCACATGTCAGACAGGTGGTTTCACAGCAGGGCAGTAATTACAGAAGAATCTGTGGTCAAGGAATTCTTCACTCAAAGCATCTGAGTGCACTGCTCTGCCTTACAGTCTGTAGGCATCGAAGAGCAGGCAGTCACACTGCACTGGGGAGAAGGGTGACTGCTACATTTTAATACTAAAATTATGTAACAAAAGTAAGATTTCTGTAGTATATGTTTCTATACATATTTCAAGAAAGACTGTAAAATACTGCTACAAAGAGCTCCACACTCCAGAGTTGCCTAACTTCTGCCAGAGTCAGTAAGATCTGTGCAGCAAAATCATCATTCCAGCAAGGAACGATGTCTGTGAACACTTTTTAAATCTTTGTCTTTAGGCCATTATAATGTCTCAGTAATAGCAGATAATAATTGCCGTCCTTTCTTAATTGCTTTTTGGTGCTTCATTCAGTCCTGATTCTTACCATCTCTGCATCCCTGTACTTCCTAATGTGATGCTACTTTGTCCAAAAAATGTCAGCCTTTGTCTAAATGGATTAAAATCTTCCTGTCTCCTATTGGAACCAGGATATTCCCCAACCACCAGGTCTGCAAGCACAAAGAGTGTGCTGATCCAACAAGATGTTCAGACTCAAACCCTCTGGCTGGCCTTTTGCATCCTGTCTGCGGAGGGTATGTCATGGAGGTAGCCCGCTCCAACACAGCCAAAGAGAGGTAATGCCAGCAGAACTGACAGTATGAGGTGAAATCTTAAGAGATACTGGGGGTGGATTTTGCCATCATCCTCTTCAAATTGTGAATAGTTATTTTCCTTGTTTCTTACAAGATGCACAAATAAAAGAAACAAGCATGGAATAAATGTCACATAAGGTATCTTGTTGTTTGTTTGGGTTTTTATCCAGTGTCTTATAAATAGTGTTAAATGTTTTGTGACAATTTTGTGTGCCACTATAAACTCAAATTCCATGATCAGTTGAGAAAAAAATATGAAAAATGACATGATTCTATGCTTTGTTCAAAGTAATTTCATAATAAACAAACTTATGATTTGTTTGTATATTCTTTTAAATTTAATTTTAATACATTGCATAAGCATGGGAGCATCACTGATAGCATTTTCATGCCTCACCAGTATTCTGGAGGATGCTGGAGTTCTTTTTCGACTTCCTAAAACCATTCTAAGATGTTGATGCAAACAATTTGTTGAAAAAAATAATTAGTAAGCCAAATGTTGGCCTGACAAGCGTGGAACTTTGGTTCTGCAGATCAGATTTACAGTGGTACATTTTCAGATAGGCATAATCAAAACAAGACTACTGGAAGTGTTTTAATTAGGTTTCTAATATTTTGTGTGTAGAAGCTTGGTTATGGGTAGGAAGAGCTCAGCAAATAGCTCCAGGGAACAGAGCCCCACCGTATTATTTCACAATATGTTTAGCACCTAAATACTTTGCAGAATCTGAGTCTGTTCCACAGAAGATATCCACAAGGGAGTTGTTGAGAGTGGTGAGAGGAAAGACACTGGAAATTTTATTTCAAGATTTAAACTAATTGCTTTATTTTGTCAATGCTTCTGCTCAATCAATATATTGTGTCATAAGGCTGGGCATCAGAATGGACTTGTGTATAATATTGATCCGTATTCTGATGGTGGTTTACACTGTTTTAATGCAGATGATAACTAAGAGAGAAATTGTTCAGTCAAATCTGTGTTGAATCTGATTCTGTGCCAGAGTAACCCAAGCTAAACTTCTAAATAGCCAGTGGGTTAATTATGAGTAAAAATAATTGTGCCAGGGAAATCAAAATTAAAGCCTTTTGATGTTGTGTGCAACACTGTCAGGATTGGAATAAGAAGTGTTGTGCCTGTGCATGGCCACCCACTGCCTATTATTTTGCCAGGGAAAAGTATATTTCATTAGGTTTTTGAATCTTAGTGGCTTGTGAAGTACCTTGAAGTTTTTTTGGGGGCCTGACACTGTAATCAAGTACCAGCAGCTTAATCAGCTTCTGCTAAGTCTGCCATGAACATGTGCTCCTACAAAAACTGGATCATCCTATATAAGATTTCTTATATACCCTTAATTTGTATATATGCCTAGTTTACAATTGCATTCCCATATGTTTGCCTCAAAAACAAAAGGTTTCACTGTATTTCATATGATAGACCTGAACTCTCTAATTAAATTTTTCTTCCATGCATGTAAGAGGTACATTAGGCCCATTTTGTACTGAAAATGTGTGTTTCCTCTGAATGTTACTGAAAGATGAAATCATGCATGGTTTGGACAGTGAAGCAGAAAAACTGTGTGACTATTCTAGGGAGATTTCAAAATAAATAGGCAGTACACAATAGCAGTATAAGTGAGGTTATTTATAGATGCATATTATGCCATGCAGATAGGCTGTGATGAGACAGTAATAGAACAAATTCTCAATTCAACATATTTGATAAAGTTGTTCATATTCTCTATTTTCAAAGGAAAACTTTCCTTTCCCTCTTTGGAGCATTTATTTACTGTATTTTCTATTGTATTAGTATGTACTGATCCACATATTTGGTAGCTTTTAAATTCACTAAAATAAATAGTTTTATTAGATTAGAAAGCATTTTTGTTTCTTCATAGAGTGCCTTCTATTTCTAAACCTGTTTTTCTTTTCCTGGAGGATGGAGTTTTCTGAACAGAAATCTATGTGGGGAAAAAACCCCTTCTCAGGTTCCAGGGTTAATAGAGCCCTAGCTATATATTATTGCATACCATTTTAAAAAAATATTTACTCATAGAGTTGCTCCTTTGATAACCTTTAATTTTTCTGAGTGTAGTTCCAGTAAATACGAACATCGAAAACACGAGTAAAAGCTTCCCAACATACAAAGGCTGGCTTAAACCACAACAATTCTTGAACTTTGGAGGGGTTTTTTAATATTAATTTTGGACTCAAACCATTGGCGTTTATATTCTTTGACAACCATAATGAGCAGAAACCTTACTTTGTTTTTGTAAATGGAAAATGAGACCTGCAGCTAATTATACAAATACATGGATCCAAAAGACTTGTAGGAGAAATGCAGATTTTGGGAAAAGAAAATTAAAAAAAGGTGCATTTTATGATGCCTGGATAATTTCTGAGATCTGTGAAGTGTGGGCAGGTGGGGGCAAAGGAGGTGAAGGGGGCAAAATGGAAAAAAGAAAGGAAAAATACATAATAGGACATAGAAGACTGATTACTAGAAGTGTGTAAAATGTATCTTTTCATAGTCTGAGTTGTTGATTAGTGTGAGTGATGACAGACTTATGGATGGCATCTCCAGATTTTTGTCACTACTGGAAACGAGGGTGTTTTCATCAATTTTTATCCTATTTTGCTAGATATTCTTCTTGTTATTCAAGTGAGCAAGTCCAGCCTTTTTGAAATGTAAGCTGGATAAAGGATGCACTTGGGTCTTTTGTGAGTCTCTGTGAGAAGCAGCTGTAGTTAGCTACTCAGGGATATTTTAATATCATACAGGCAAGATGGCACATTAGTTCTAGTAGTGTTAGATGATCCTTGCTAAGAAAATTTCCATATGACAAAAATGAAAGCATGAACTTTTTTTAACAACATGACACAATTTTTCAAGTTGTAGAAATAGTTCTGTTCTGTGGTTTTGTTTTTTTTTTTTTTCCTTTTTTTTCCCTTACTGTTTGTTTAGTCTTAGATTATTTTTATTCTAAGAAACCACAGAAGACTACATAGAATATGTTGCATTCATAGTGGCTGGTCTAAAAGCATTCATCTAAAAATATCAGAGGATTATGGGTTACAGTAGGCAAGTTTCAGAGCTGCTTACAGTTAAATAAACATTTTGCTTTTGTTTACTAAAATAACATGACAAACCAGATCATATCAACTTTCTTGAAGTTATAGCAAATTAAAACCAAACTTTATATACATACATAGCAGTTTGGGTTATGACTGTGAGAGCATATATTTTGTGCCGTATTGGAATTTGGTTGTATTTGATTCCATGTAATTTTTTAGACCTAAATATAGAGCTTTCAGCAGAAGTTGGTTTGAAAGTATTGGAGAATGACATTCATCAGGTGGGCACTACCCCAGCTGCACAGACATCTGTGGAAGGGCCGTGGTCAGACTAAGACTGAGAGTTTGCCATTAGAGCCTCTGGCTGAGGCTGTCAATAAGGCACCCACATTAGCAGTGCTAATGGGTTTTATGTGTGCAGACAGTTTTCTATGTCGTTCACTCATTTTCTAAAAGTTAAAAACAATTCTAAAAAAAAAAAAAAAGAAAGAAGAAAACAACTTCTTTGTGATTTGAACTGGAACAAGTACAAAATTAAGACGTGGAAGCTGCTTCTGGACTTTTGTTCCCAGTCTCCTCATCCCTACTGCCACGGTCTGCATTTTGTTGGACATTTTTAAAATTGAGTGCAATGCCAGTGGTAAGCCCAGCATGATTTTCACATGGCAAGAAAGTCAAAGGAGCTCTCCTCTGCAGAAAGGGAACAGGGTGAACTTCCACAATGAAGTGAATCCGATGCACATGGATCACCTCAAGACTTTTGCAGCCACAGCAGTACCTGCTTTGGTTGTTCCCCACACTGACCTTTGCCAAGCTGCTTTCTGCTCTGTGCAGGCAGAAGTCACCTCATGGGACGATTCCTAACCTTACACTCAGGCTGTCTTTACAACATAAAAGTTAAAGGCCTGTGTTTCTTTACAGCAAGAGCTCACAAAGATTATGCACTAGTTCAGTAATGATCATTCATTCACATTCAGCTCACACATGCAAGCAAAAAAATGTAAGCGCACTGGTTTTACTGTGGATATGGAAAGGGAGAATGAGATTTATTGTTAATGAACATCTTTCATAAAAGACATCTAGCATCAGAATGACAAATCAGACATACAAAAGCAGGGTAGTTGCTCCACATTCTCTCATATCACCATTTCTTTAATTTACTGCAGTCAGACAGCTACATCAACTTTTTAAAACATTCCTCAAAGACCATCTTTGAAAAAGTCAAGAGTAAACTCATTACTTAAATCTTTTTCTTGGATGTGGTAAGAATGTCATCATATGGAAACTAGAAACCAAAATGCTTATGGGGTAACCAAGAACTGAAAAATGAAAGGAAATTCTAAAATATGTACGTCCATGAGAAAAACAATTTACTCTGGAGCGTTATTTACAATGACACTTTCCCAGAATTCTTGCCAATTGCTGTGATAAAGGCTGAAGAATGGTTTATGTATCTCTCTCCCTTTCCAAAGGGCTTTATTCTAGCAATTCTCTTGCCAGTTTCACCCATTGCCTACCTATTAAAAAGAGAAATAGAAACTTCTAAATTGCTTATACAGCCATAACCCTTCATAAGTATGATCTATACCTCTTTCCTTTTTCAACTAATTCCCACCTGATCAGTTTGTTTGAATTAATTTCAACTCCTGAGTACTATCCTCTCAGCAGACTAAACCTGTTCTCTTGGTATTCATTTCAGTCTAATGCTCCAAACTTAGCATTAGCACGTTTACTGCAGGGATCAGCTGTACTATTACATCTCCATGGTATTTTTAAACTCTTTTTCTTAGACCATCACCTCAGCCCAATTTAACTGCAGAAGAGTATTTATATGCTCTAGATGCATCAAATTAATTTTGTGGCTACTTCCCAAATAATACAAGTTAACATTTCCCAAATATTGCTAAAACAAGCATGCTTCTACAGAAAGCCATAGAAGCAAAGTTAAAAGTAAGATTCTCAAACTTGTTTAAAACCACACACACACAAACACACTCTTATATATCCCTTGTTGGCATATGTGTATATGTGCTAAAAAATTAGTAATTTCAGTGGTTTTAATTCATATGCCTTGTCAGTGTCACATGGCACATAATTTTGCTGTGTTATACTTCACAATTTATCTTATGTTTGTGAAGATGCCACATTGTAGGAGGTGTAAAAATGTAACTAAAGCAAAAGAGGTCCAAAGGGTGAATCAACTAACAAACAAAAATAAACCAGCCAACGGAACCAAAAATCTACTTTATGCCATCTTTTGTTTACTTTCCCTTTCAAATCACAGGCTGTGCTTCAGCTTTGAGAATGTTTCCAAAAGCTCTGAATTCGCAAAGCATCAGCACAATTTGAAACGGACCAGTGTACAGGCTACTCCAGAGTAATCGTAGAGACCTTATCCAAGGCTAATTGCCAGAAAATAGTGGTGCACAATATGGGTTTGTTATCTTTGTTTCTAAATGTGCAAAGTTTACCTGTTAACAGCTATTGACTTTTTGTTAGCATTATTGGCCTGCAATCTTGTGTATACGAGATGCATGTTTAGGAATTGATGTCTGATTTAAAACCTTGAGACACATACACTCAGTTAGGATTGAAAGGCCACCCCAGACAACCACATGATGCATCTAGTGGAAGATCCCTATGTGTAATTCATGCTGGATGTTCGTGTCTGGCACAACTGGCCAGCTGCCCCCAGCATGGTGGGGTGAATGCAGCTCCAGCACTTGTTCTTCACTAATTTCAAGTTTGACCTTTCCTGTTATTGCAATTCATTGCTTGGTGTTGAGACCGTATCAAAGCTCCATGAGATCCTTAGGCACCTAATGCATATTTGTTGTCAGGCTTTTTTAACAGATAAAGGAAAAGATGAATCATCAATCCCTAAAACAACTGTTTATTTAAAACATGCCAAAACTGGGATCTTCTGTGTTGGTGGCTTGCATTTGCAAAAGCCCGTGACTCCCTGCCTCATCTATGAGCAAAGCTAAGTTGCAGTGGTTCAGGCTCCTTCAGAGCTTTCAGTATACATGGAAGGGGGACATCTTCCAAACAGAAACACAAAGCTCTTTATTTTTCTAACTTCCCTTTGTCAAAAGTCATCAACATGTGCAACATAATGGGTACAGAACAGGGAGAACCTAGTAGGAGCAGAAAGCTTGTATAACCCCTTCATTTGGCATTCCTGCTGCAGTTACAGGCTGACTGTCTCCAGCTCTGATATTGACAATTTAAGAAGGATAATGCAAATGATGCAAAAAAATTTAGAGAAGAGCCATGAGAATTCTTAAAGGATTACAAAATGTCCTGCATCAGTGAAAAACTAAAAGCTTGGTCTATTTAGGTTACAATGGAAAAGATTCAGAAGCAATTTAAGCCCTCTCTGTGAGAAAGGGGATGAGGAGTAAAAGGCCATTTGGATTAGTAAGCATGAATGTAACTGGCAAAAAAGGGCAGATGGACTGGCCTTGATGGGCAATAAAGTTGTCTTTCTGCAAGGGATGATAACTAAGCACTGGAACTAATTGTCAAGGGCTGTGGTGAATTCTCCATGGCTAGTAATTTTTGAAAAAGGAGCTGAAAAGTAGTGTTTTGGAGGGAAGACAAGATGGAATCTCTGTGGCATCTTAGAATGTTGTAATCTACAGATTGTTGTACTTTGAAGAATGAATTAGACCTTTATATGACTCTTTGTTTAGATGCTTCCTGTGAGTCAGGTCCTGGTTACTCATAGGTTTCCTGTCTTTATATGGTGTTGCAACATTCAAAAAAGGGCGCATTGCTGTAGACTTGTCTGATAGCAAATAGATAAATGATATCTATTTAAGTCAATCAAGAGGACATACCTGGGGTATTGATCATAGGTCTCATTTTTATTGAAGTGTTTCCCAATGGCTTTATGCATTAGCATGTGTAAGTCTAGCTCATTAATGAAATAAACCCCTGAATTTTAAGAAGTGCTTCTGCAAGCATTTGTATTTCAGTATATACTTTACAGGTAAGACAAGAGAATTAACAGTTTCCTGTCTGAACAAAGAGCAAAAAGTCAATGCAAAACGACAGCAGACCCCCAAGTAAAAGAGCACCTCTGCTTTTGTCTTTCAGTTTGCACTTCTCAGAAAGAAGAAATTTAGTAATTTCTGCATTGTTATGTAGGATGGCTATCCTAGCATTGCTAAGGTTAGTGTTATAGGATCTCTCCTAGAAGTGCTTAATGACTGATAAAATTACTTTTTGTAGCTTTTAGGCCCATAATTTGTACATCAAGCCATTGGCTGATAGGCAGCACTCAAACTGAATTTATAGTCCAATTTAGCAATGCTATATCTGAATATATTTTTGAATCAAAGTGTAATGGCAGTATTTTGGTTAGTGCTATTAACCCTTTTCTGAAAAGCATTGGACATCTGAAGATTCAAGAAGAGTTTCTTGTAGTCAGAAATGTCTACAAGAGAAAAAAAATCTCAGCATAAGAAGTGTAATGGAGTGGGAGGTGGATCTCTTTCACTCAACCCCTTCTTACTCCTAGAGTGTGAGGACACAGCAGAGGGAATGCAGTCTCCTGCAAATGATTTAATGGGCCCACAAGCAGAACAGCCAGAGCATTCCCTCAGAGTAGCCTTTGAATGCGCTGGCTACTGCTGTCCTCATTATGACACCAAGACACCGAGTTCTTGAAGTCCCTTCCTTACTTAAAGCTATTTGAATTTTTTATGGGCACTGCCATAGTAGTCTTCTTAATAAAGAGAAAACTCTCAGCTGTATAGCAATGATCCCAACATACACAGCAGCTTCAATCTGAGCATTTCAGTTTAAGTTCAAAGGCAGATTAGAGCCCTGCTGGAGCCCAGTTTGAACTTCCAAAGAGCTGAAAGGCATTTCAGTGTGGTGTTCATTTCCATTTCAGGTGTGGTTATTAATCTCCTCTGTTACCTTACAAGCTGTGTCTACTTCCACTCAAAAGGAGATGGTGGAGGATCATGTTACCCCTTGTGGCAAGCTAATACAAAAGAATCTACTGGACACCTGCAGGTATTAAAAAGTTCTTATGTACTGGAAAGTGAGCTGTAATTAACTCTTTTATGTTAGTTAAGAACTATTTAGTTTGCAGAGAGGTTATTTAAACACTTTAAACCTTTTCTCCTCAGTACACATTAGAATTTTCACGCTATTTTCAGCTAATACCTGTTTTTTGATATCTAGTGTTCCCTCATGTTTCCAAAATTCACTTGGATGTGATGAATCGATCCATCTAAGCTTCTGAAAATGTACCCATGCTTCCTCTGGAGTTCAAGATTAATGATAGTTTATCTTGGCAAGTCAGATCCAGCTCTTCCCCTGGCCAGCCAGAAATCATTCTCAAAGAACAAAAGTGAGTGAGACATGGTCGTTCTGGTCCATCTGCCACAATACCTGGTAGAGTAGGTTCTTAACAATGAATCAGGTAGCACAGTTCTTGTAAAAGAATCTTTTCAGAGGCAACATAGGGAAATGTCACAGTACTCCAGCCTTGTCTTGGGGACACAAAACGTAACAGAACCCTAGCAGATCAGAACAAGTCAAATTCTTTGGAAAGGACAAATACCTCAGAACGAAGTTACCTCTTGGTCTTTACTTGTTCTTTGGTTGATCACATTTTCCACAGATGCTTCTGTCCATCTGTATACATATCTCGGCATAAATGACCTTTGAAAAAGGCTCAGCTCATGTATATGTGTCCATGAATCATCTCAGGGACACATCAGCCCCCCATCACTAGGGCCATGCCAGGAGATACTGTACGCTTTCGCTGCTTAATGGAATGTTTTCCAAGGTTCAAGCACATGTAAAAAACACATGCATTTCTGTCACAATGTCAGTCCACGCAAAGCTCTTCGTTTTGTGCAGAATAATCCCACATGATATATATTCATACTCAATTGCACAGATCCCAACAACTATGCATAATAAGTTGTATATACAGTCATGTGCAGGAATTTCATAAACTTGGAGCATGTGCTGCCATCTGTTAAGATTTACCCATGGTTTCTACCAACAGTCAACCTTTGTTTTCAGAAATATAACTTTCTAGGCAGAAATTGCAGTTTCTAAGGTCAGGACTGAGTAAACTTGAACTCAGTGAACATGAAATTTCTTTGCAAAAGAAAAAGGTACCTCAATCAGATGCTGAAAAAAATGAAGAAGGCTTTTAATATAACCAAAGTAGGTTACTTTGATTTAAAGAATAAATCATTCCATTTATATGAGGAGATAAATGTCAAATTTTCATTTCTCTAGTAGTTCTTGTGTCTCCACGCAAATCAGTAGCAACTGAAATTACTAAAACTTTCATGTCCAAAATTCAATGCTCTTCTCATCATTAAATAGGACTTCTCAGACCTGCATCAATTCTGAACCAGACAGTGATGCAAAAAACAAGACTTTTGCTTAATATCATGAGGAATTTTAATTCTTGGGAGAAAAAAATCCCCACAAACAAACAGAAAACATCTAAGAGACATTTTATGATATATTAAGAAGAACGTGTATATAAAGAATTAAATGGGAATGATCATTCCTCTTCAGTTAAAAAAATGAGGTGTAAGTAGATTATATATGAGATACACAAATTTTCCAGAGACTGGGAGTCAAGACAGAGTAAGAAACCCAAAACTCCCAAAGCAAGCCCACATAACATAACATATTATAAAAGCTTTGCCTTTAGAACAAGGACTTTTTTCCTTTATTTCAATAATAAGCTTTCTTCTGACATTCAACTTCATGTCTCCTCTTTGAGGCTATCTTCTTTTTCTTTATTGAATTTAAAGCATTATTTTCTTTAGCAAAGGATTTGTGATAATAAGTAGGTGAAATATATGTTTACCCCCAAAAAAAGAAAAAATAAATACTCTAGTATTTTCTTTGTATCATAGAATCCATAAGGTTATTGTCGGAGAACCACTCTTGACTCATTACAAGTCAACACTAGAATAAGATGAAGAGAAATACTAATTTACATGTGATAGGTTAATTTCAAATGCTACCAACAAACTTTTCAGAGGAAGGCTAATTAAATCATTGCTTATGATCCTCAGAGAAGTCGTATCTGGAACAACGGATTTGGCTACAGAGATGGATCTAACAAGAAAGAGAAATTCTTCTAACTAGTTACTGTGGGGTAAAACAGAAGAACACACAGGAAAATGTTTTATGATCTCTCTACTGTAGCCATGTTCTGTCAAGGACCAAAGGGCAGTGTAGATTATAGTACTCACATGCTTCCTATTAAAATTTGGTGTAGGACTTAGTGACTACGAGTGTTTTCAGAGGAATCAAACCTAAGAATCCTGAATTCATTTCAGGGCATGTTGGACACTTTCAATTTATCACAGTAAACTAGGAGTGTCTGGGACTTCATGACGTACTTATGAAAGGTGAGGTTTAAATCCACTCCAAGAAGAAGAACGAAAGGTTGGAAGGACAGCCAAAGGCATCTGAAAAAAAAAAATTGTTGCATAGTATGGTCCACAGATTTCTGTGTGATGAAATGGAGATAGTATTTGGTGCAGAGCTTTTAAAGAATACCTCCCCTAGAACTGTTCTCAGACCAGAAGGAAGCACAAATCAGATAAGGCTAGGCTTCTGATACTGAGTTGGAAAATATTTTTGGAAGCTGAATTGATTGAAGAAGGTGCATGGGAAAACCCAGCTGATGAGAGCAGTGGATCTGCTCATGTATGTTCTCATATAAACATCATGATGAAAACATTATCAGAGACTGATATGGAGCAGAGGTGAATTATTTGGGATTTGGATCTTTCTGTAGAGGCCAGGCTGAGACGAAAGTAATATGGTAGGTCTCCCAGGATGTATATTGAGAGGCTGGTTGAACATAATTATAAATTCCAAGTGTATTTTCAAAAGATGACTCCCTCTCTTTTGCTGTTGAACTTAGTACTTTTCTGCTGTTTGGGTACTGTTAAAGATTTCCTCACAAAGACTAAAGGGAGAATGAACATTCAGCTCACAGTCTACATCATCTGTCCCCATCGTATCTGTGCTATTAAGTTCTATTATATTTGTTCACCTACTCCTACAAAGTTCTACTCAGGTTTCCTGGATAAAACAGGACGGGAAAAAAGGGCCAAAGAGGATGAGCCAGTGCTGTCTTCCTGCTTTGTTTTTTTCTAGTGCCTAGTAAACCAGGGTAAGAACTGCATCTGCTGAAGAGTTGTCCCAATTGTTTTATTAAGGGGAATACTTCTTGTCTCTGAAAGAATGTGCTCTTTCATCACAGGAGGCATGGGGCTAAGTAAGAGAGGATGGGAGACATTAAACTGAATACTAGTTGTAGATAACAATGGCTTGATACAGTGTCTAAAAAGAAAATATTATATATGATTTGTGTATGTATACACATATATACAGCAATGTTCTTTCATTTCATGACTGCTATCTTTGCCTTACCTCTACCTGAAATAACATACAAAAAATTTAACTCACAAAGAGCTTTTTCCATGGAATATGCAGGCAGAAGTATGCAAAATGCAGCAGTAGTTGGGGTAAAAGAGGAGAAGGCAGCAGCAGTGACATTACTGTGTAAAGTGCCGGGGAGTCATTGATAAGGAAATTACTGTTCAATCAAACTTGGAGTGAAGGCCTTTTTTCATGGGAAGCCCCAACAAGTCTGCATTCCAACAGCCTTCCAACATTGAGGTACTTGCTGTTGCTAACAGGATGTCACTAGTCTGTTCATGTGAAATTTGGGGTGGGTATGAGTTAGTTTGTACTATGGCTGCCTTTTACTCAGAGTCTCTTTTTCACACATAACAGCTGCTAAATATAACCCTTCATGGCTACTAGAATGATATAATTCACAGAACCATACAACCATAGAGCGGTTTGGGTTGGAAGGGGCTTTAACCATCATCTAGTTCCAACCCCCCTGCCATGGGCAGGGACACCTTTCACTGGATCAGGTTGCTCAGAGGCTGAGCAACTTGGCTCAAATAAATAGACTTCAGAAACCTGAAAGCTCTTCATTATTGCAACTATCTAGACATGGAACTATATTTTTTAAAACAGAGGTGGGAAATATTTTCCTTAATGAAAACCAAATGGAAATTTCAAGTACCTTTCTGCAGACCAACCATAAGGCTACATCTTGGTCTTATTTCCCCAGTCCCTGCAGCTTTCCATGTCACACTGTGATCTTGCATGGCCCACAGCCCAGGTGTGCCCTGGTTTTCCAGGCTCGTGTCTCCAGAATCCAGTCAGTGTACAGCACTAGCTGACAGACCCCACCAGCACTCTGCCTGGACTCTTGCCACTGCAGAAGGATGTGGATCTTTCCGCACCCGACAACAACCAGCCCCATGCCATCACCACTACGGAACACACCAACACTGTTACACTTCCCCCAACACTCAGTCTTCCCTGAGGGCTGCCCACACATTGCACAAACATTGTTCAAGTCCTGCACAGGACACACAGGACCTGTTTGGAAGCCCATCTTCACAAATAAAACAGGAAAAAATATTAGACATTCACAAGCAATGTAGCTGTATGGCATGCTACCAGCAAAAGCTCCAACTGAGTCACAAACCAATTTAATCAGCAAATAGCTGCTGGGATTTGTTCCCCCAGATAAGTACTGCTATCTTTTTCATGCACATACACAGTGCAGTATTCCAGCCCATTGTTTCTTATTTAAATAATTTACTTTTTTCCCAGCACATTGTAAATTTTTTTTGCCATTTTCTATCCTTGAATTCACAGCAGATTGGAGAATCAGGCCAGACACATCTGATGCATGAGCCTTGTATGTCTTCCAAAATGGCTGAACA
The DNA here is from genome assembly GCA_035047845.1 of Dendrocincla fuliginosa. Classification (NCBI taxonomy): domain Eukaryota; kingdom Metazoa; phylum Chordata; class Aves; order Passeriformes; family Dendrocolaptidae; genus Dendrocincla; species Dendrocincla fuliginosa. The sequence continues at coordinate 23,453,427 of JAWWMO010000138.1, forward strand.
AACTTGATCCATAACAATTTCAAACAACAAAAGGTATCATTAAACTATGAATTAGTTATTTATAGTATTTACAGATGTTAACACCTGGAATTATGTACTCTGACTTGTGAGATAATTCCTGATGAACAAACATTGCATACAAATGTGATATATTGTCCCTCTAAACCTACTTATAAGAAAAGTATAGGCATCTCTTTGAATAAATCTTACTTTCATCCTGACCTTTTTTTTTAGTGCTAGAGAAGTTAAGCATGTTTAACGTCTGGTTTTTAATTTGTCTCTCCAACATGAACTCAGAAGTAAATTTGGTGTTACAGAGATTAAGTTTAGCTTTGCAATTCTCGTATTAATTCATTCTTACAACTAATCACAGGGTGACATAGTTTTGTTATCTGAAGAAGCTTGATAGTTACTTCATAAGTTGTTGCCTGAAGCTAAACTATTGCCTTGGTAGCAAAAAATGAAGTACAGATGCCCTCTAAGCCAGAACAACTAAAACACTTAGTACTGCATCCTGTACACTTCAGTTTTGCTGTTAAATGTTAACACATACAGTGCAAATCAGAGAATAATAAATGCTGACCTCCACACCAAGGCATTTGATTTTAGTGTCTACATCTCAAGAAGATTCAAACAGCTAGCAGAAACCTTAACATGAAAAATGGAATATATGAAATAGACATAAAAGATGAGATCAAATACAAACATGAAATAAAAGAGCAACTTACATTCTTGTGTGATTTCTGAGTATTTACACCTCAAGGAAGATGAGAACACATAGCTTTGGCACCTTTAGTGAAGGATAGTTTCTATTAGTGACCTGTGCTGTGAACACTAACTTGTGCTGTGCCTACATATGCCTGCGTAGTGATATACAGTCCCACTCTTCCCTGTCCTCATTAATGTACAGTATTCAGAGATGGTATTTACTATTATGTTAAATAATACCTCTCATATAATTGGATGCATAAGTCTTTTCAGAGTCTTCCTCTGGCCTAATGAAATCACTCTTTGCTTTGAACGGTTAGGGTATCCCTGGGCTCTTGTCACTTTCCACATTGGCAGAATATAAGATGTCACATACACTGGCCCTTGGCATCAGCGTGAAAATCAAAGCAGCACATGGCACAGGACATAACCCTTTTGTGTTTTTGAACGCTAGCCCAGGACATTTCACTTTGCCATGGCACCAAAGAGTTGAACTCTGTGCAGTAGTGGCAGGATTTTCTAGTGTGTGCCCTATATAAATGGCATTGAAGGTGTTACCGAACTACAAAGAATAAAAGTCCATACACAGAGATTATCACAGCCATCCTGTTTATATTACTTGTGCTTCAGCTATTTTGTTCCTTTTACCCTTTTTGTTTTTTTGTTTTTTTTATTTCAGTGAATGAAATACTTTTCTTTCTGTATGTTTCGAGAAGTGTATTCATTTACATTCAGCTGACCTTTCTATCTTAGAACAAATGCACAGTGACCCAAATATACAAATTTACACAAGATTTTAAAGAGATTGCAGTATGATACACAATCCTGAAAGCATTCACTCAATGTGCAAGAAAGGTTTTCATTTAGTGTAATTTGGGGGTGGGGGAAGGGGGAAGAGAAACACAATGTGCCTCAACCATAAACGAAATTAAACTGCTTTTCATTGACTCAGGTTACCCTGGGCACTTCTAATGCAGCCTTATTAAATTCGGAGAAGGCTGCTACAGTGAAGTCTGGGGTGAACGAAACAATGCTCAGATGCTACACCTCACATATGCTTTTCAGATTCTGTCTTTGAAGAATGACATGTAATGGAAACGGTGTTTAACTTGTCCTGGAATGCACCTTAGAAAAATCTTCTGCTGTCTAATTACAGTAACTCAAACACATTTAAGCTAGCAAGGTCATTAACATTTCAAGCACACACTACACCACGACTACTGCTTATTTCCTGGCATTCCTATAAAACCTAGTGCTCTTGGGAAACTGATGGCTCATAGGGTTGCTAAGGAGAGAGAGACCCCTTGCCTCTTGACCAGTGGTCTGAATTCTGTTTAATCTGGAAGCAGCAAATAACTGTTGGTGGCTGCTGGTGTTTATGAATTAATTTGATAAGTACTCTTAGTTTAGATGGAAGAAAGAAAATATCCAAATTTAAAAAAACTTTGCCTACCCTTCTTGTCCTTTATTCATGAAATCATCTCTGATGTATCTGAATGAGCATGGCACAGAAAAATAGACTCCCACAAGAGACTGGACGGACAGAATATCAGTGGCCATACAGCTTCACCACAGCTTGCCAAGGTACACAAGCTCTCTGGGTACACAAAACAAGAAGTACAGACCTACTCACTGCAGGTCAGATTACAAACGCCTCTTTCTTTATTCTCCTTCATGAATAAGACCAAATTATGGGATTTGCTTTAGGGGCTGCTGTTTTAAGAGCTGCTTTGTGGGGTTCTTCTGGAAAACATGAAGGCGTTTTCACCTCATCACAGAACTCACTTGTTAAGAAGTTTTCCTCTAAAACTGGGTTTTTGGTAAAGCTAGTTATAAAATCCCTTTCCTTACAATTTGGCAGATACACAATCTGGATATGGCCCCAATAGTGGTCTGTTTTCCTGGCACATGGGACTTTTAAATGTATTAGGGAAGAAACATCCTGGAGGGGTAGCAGAGGTGAGACTCCTCTTATCTGGCAGACCAATGCAAAGACTCTTTCTGTTTCTCCTTCTCTTGTCCCTCTTTCCTTTTCATGCTGGACCAGTGTTAATTTAACCAAAAAGTAGTACGAATTACCTAGGAAGAATAGGCTGAATCAGACAAGGTATTACCAGATGGTTTCCACTGTCTTTCTAATGCACACCATTTTACTATTCACTCTTCAGCCTGGTTAAAGCACTTTCCTAATGTGTTAAATGAATACATTCCTGTGACATCTAAGACAATGAGCATTATTTTATGAAACAACAGTATCTCCAGGTCAAAAGACTGAATTTTGACCAGAAGTAAATAGGCTTCACCACATGTTTGTATCTGCCTCATTCATTCTGAAGACAGAAACTTTCATGGGCTGCATGTGAAGTGATGTGTGGATCTGTGCCATGATGTTGTCAGGCATCCTGGGATCATCCAGACCAGAGGCAAGCTCAGTGCAGACCAGGATTTCTATCCATTACAAATGCCAAGTTTCCCACATAGTGAAAATCAGGACACTAAGGAGTGGCAAACCTAAAGAATGTTGAGTCTGACCCAACATGTAGCTGGGATATTGCTAAGTGGAATACACCAACTATATATATCCCTCTAGTCTCCAAAAATGAACAGCAAGCAATTTTTTGAGTCTTTTTCTGTTAACCTGGTAGAGTTTTAAGTACTGATAGGGAAATTCTGACTCCACTGGAGACTATGAGGAACTTCCCATTGACTCAAGCAAGGATAGCACATTAATTTGGTAACAGCATAGTTTAGCTTCTCACTCTTCTAGAAGTTCTTCCTGGTTCGTCTCTGATCTACAAGGAGGACACAGTTAACACCACCCACAGCTCTGCAGTCCCCAGATCAAAATATTTTGCTTCTGTTTTATGACATTATCTTACTGTAGTTAAGTCTAGCAGCTGGCTGCTCAGAGAGACAGAATGGGAATAAGGGTGACAGAATGTAAAACATTTCTAAGTCTTATATGGTAACTGTGGTGGTATTTACTGCTTCTCACCTCTTCTTAATTACAGGATCAGTAGAGAGAATCATTCCTCACCTAATTTTCCTGCCCCTTCATTTGCTGTATGCAACTAGTTGCAAAAATCAGCTCATTAAGTGTCTCAGCATCAAGACTGATTCCACAGAGATCTGAGACTAATGCTAATGACTATTTTTAATTAATTTGTTATAGGATGGATATTATTGAGAACAAACTCAAGATGCTATAAATTGGGAACACATGGCAAATTATTTAGGGATAAGATTAAAGTGCATCACAGTGATGAATAAAAGACTCAGACACAATCAGTGTCAGGGGCAAAACATGGGTAGTAGCTGACATCCTAATAGGAGATGGAGTATTCCAGTCTCCTCAGGTACACTTTGTAAGAAACCAGAGAAAGTCTGGCGTGTTTGAGAGGCTCCCTGGTCATTATCTGCTGCCTATAAATGATTCCAAATCAGGTAGATGCTATTGTTATATCTGTACCAGCATACCAAGTGTCTAAACAGGGAAAGAATTTCAGCACTAGCTGATTACTGTTTATATTGTTGAATAGTTGGCATGTTGTCTGGTGTGAATTTGGTCCATATGAATTAGTGCTCTCCCAGACAATGACAAGGTGTGGTCCAGCAGTAGGAGAAGGTCCATCTTCTGTAAGTGGCAAGGACAGATTATACCAGGAGAAAACCTTAGTCATATAGTTACAAGCTTCAACATGATCTGCCAGAGCCCAGAACATGGCTTTATAATGTTTATTAGCATGAAGAGATGCAGCCCATATGTTTGCATCGTGGCATGCCTTTGGAGGAAAACTGTATCTGCAACAAATCTATCTGTATCGCTTCTTTGTAAAATAGTTATTGTTGTTCTTGGAAGGAGGGACAGATATTGTAAAGAAATAGTGACAAATAAGCTGGTTTTCCTTACTTCAGACAATACAGACAATAGCCTCACTATACATGTTATAAGAGCTGCAGCAACCAGCTCTGAAGAAGCAAATTGGTGCAGAAACAGAATGGATGTTTCCCCAGACAGGAGACAAAATCCCAGACATAGATGTCTTTTTTAATGATTTCTTCCAAACACGTATTTGTAGGTTCAACAATAATGATAGAGCTGTCTCTGCTGGATCTTGAAACAATAACTTTCTAAAGTCTCAACGAAAAAGACCATATCACTAAGGTGTGTCATTCCCAGTCGTCAGTGGGCATATGTGAAGCACTGCAGTGAAAAACATGGGCAATCCCTGGTTTAACTGTAAAATGAGTCTAGAACCTGCTGTATTATTTCCAGCTGAGGAACAAGCCTCCTGCCTTCCTGCCTCTTGTCCATAAAGCCAGAATGATAACCTTGCTGTCTAAATTGTTGACCTTCAGGTCTTTCTTCAGGCTGTGTTGTTTTGCCTAGTCTCTGAAGGACAAGAGATGCAGTTTATTTTGAGTTTACAAGCTTCTACTTGTGAGACCTGCATTACTTTGATGACAGCTACTTTTGTAATGCACAGGATGTTCAAAACATGTGATGGGCAGGGGTTTTTAAGTTTCTTTTTACGCTAGCATGTTTCAAAGGTTTGTTTTTCCTGTCAAATTTAGCTATCCTTTCAAAAGCGCAAACATTTCTTGATAGGACAGCAGACATACTTGTAAGAAACTCCAAATCGTTTCCTTCGCCCACTCCCTATTTTAGATCATCTTTCATATGGGAACAGCTTCCCTCCTCCTCACTCACCTCCTCCTCCGAAAAAATTTCTGACATCTGTTCCTTTACCTCTCTAGCAGCCACTCTCCCCTCATCATTTGCCTTTTATTTTATGGTATCCACTTGTGCACTTCGACTTCATGCTCCTTGGGGTATGAGCTGTTACGTGTGTTGCGCTTCTAACCCTTTGAAAAGCATCTTAAATATTATAGACATTTACAGCATAATATAAACGATAATGTAGTTAGACTGGAAAGGCAATTCCCTAGTTAACACCTCCCACATGTGGTGATTAAGTACTAGGCTCAAAAGCATACAGCAAACCCAGTGCAGATACATTTCTAGAAAGACTGCAAACTCCTAACTCCAGATGGTCTGCAGTTGGTGAATAATTACATGGATTGTTTGGTGCTTCACTAATCAATCATGACAGCAACAAGGAGGAAAAAGCATGTCTGGGTAAAGGAAAATGTCCTTTGGAAAAACCACAAGTTATCATTTTGTGCATTTGATCTACTCATCAAACATCATCTTTTTTTCCCCTTTTCTGGTATTATGCTGTTTTAATTTTTTAAGAATAAATCCAGAAAAAGCAGTTGGGTTTTTTCCCCCTATAAAATACACAAGAGGGAAGGCTGAACAGCATCAGTATGACTGCAAGGCTGCATTTTATTTCAAAGGCTGCAAAAATTAATCTCCTGCATTATGTTTTGGAGACCATGAAGCCTTCTCCAAATGTTCCTGTAATATCAGCACAAAACCTGTAATTTGGCATGTAGAAAACTAGGATTGGAAGGGAGAATGCCGATCTTCAAATTTCTTTCTCACAGCATGAAAACAGTTTAATTAAAAAAAAAAAGTTATTATCTAAATCAGCCCATAAGCAATGAATACGGGATCAGGTTCAACTGAAGCACAAAGTCCAACAGTGTCTTGATTACATACTGCTCAGTTTAATTTGATCTCTCTCTGCATCAAAAGAGAAACAGTACAATTAAATATATAAAAGATAGAAAGGGTGGATGAAGATGCTACAGGAGTCAGAAGCAGACCAGGCAGTTTGGGGGTTTACTTGGTGATGGGAGAGTGTGAAGGGAAAAAAAGTACTACAATGTCCAGTTTATCCTATGGAATCCATGTATTCAAATACCTTTGTGGTTTCTTGCACTTATGAATAGTATTTAAGTCTCAAAGAAACAAACTGCACAGCAGTAGGAACAAAAAAATGTAGTAACTATGATGAACTGTGTGGCTGTTGCTCATGATTTGGAAATAAGAGTAGCAGAGAGCAGAGATGCAGTGTGTTGTATTTCAGTCTGTCTAGATTTTCCATCAGATAAGCAAAACTAGAGTTTTTCTTTAAACTAGTTTGTGATTTATTTTTTTTTTACCACAGGCATGACTCAGAAAAATACAAGTGGGCAATAGAGAAAGGCTGTGAAAGAAGTGAGATAAAAAGTACAGAATAACTGGATTTCAAAGATCTAAGAGTACAGAAGATTTATTCATATTAAGGCTAACTACTGTTTATCTCTCAGTGCTACTCCATTAGGGTCATGTAGCATACAACTAACCCAAGCTTCTTAGGGAGGACAGTTGCCAAAAGGTGGATACTGCACCCTGATGACATTAATTGTTTCCTTCTATTACCAGCTTAAGTAATTTTGAATGACATCTATATAAATAATGTGCAGATACTGCTTGTGGCAGTGCTTTGGCTGATGCTTTAGAAGATGGGCCTGGAACACAGGCTAAGCTATCAAAGTATTGATCCAGGAACAATGGGAAGAAAATAAGGTGAAGAATAAGCTTTTATTTGCTTTTTTTTCCTTCATTACCCTGGACTTAAAATGTGTTGAAAAGAGTCTTAAATGTAACAGTCATTAATCTTTATTGTTCAAAATTGTCAAAGTTGCAGTAAGTTGCTTTTCATACACTGACAGAATCATGGAATCCTCAAGGTTGGAAGAGACCTTCAAGATCATCTAGTCCAACCACCAACCTGCCACCACCATAATCACCTATAACCCACATCCACAAGTGCCACATCCACACATCTCTTGGACACTTCCATAGACAGTAACTCCACCAGTTCCCTGGGAAACTTACTCCAATGTCTAACCACTCTCTCAGCAAAAAAAGAGTTCTATTATCTAATCTGAACCTCCTCTGGCACAATAAGGTCATTTCTTCTCATCCTTTTGCTTGAGACACAGCAGAAGAGACTGACTCCACCTGACTGCAACCTCCTTTCAGGTAGCTGTAGACAGCAATGAGGTCCCCCCGAGCCTCTTCTTCAGGCTAAACAGCCCCAGCTCCCTCAGCTGTTCCTGTTCTCACTTGTGGAACCTTTGTACTTTACTAAACATTTCCAGGGTTTCTCATGCTTTTCTCTGCGAGAAGATACAGCTGAATTGAAATTCTGCCTCCACTTCCCTTTGAATACCTTTGTGGTTGGATGTAAAAGTTTCCAGATAACAGAACTGTATCTATTCCTTCTGCAGTTGATCACTAGGTAAGGTTTGCTTGCATCCTATCTGTGGTCAGCATGCAGATATTTCATTCCCTCCCACATTAATGTCCTTAATGTGGTTTTTACTCCTGGTTTTCACTAACTCCAGCATTTGTTGCCTGTTATCTGGGACCTTGCCTTGGTTTTTCATTGGCATATCTGACTTGATCCCTGGGGCAGGATGGGGGTGTGTGGAGGAATAGAACATGCCATTCCTTTTCAGTTTGCAAATTCTTTCTGAGTTTCTCTCAGAGAAAACTCTCTACACACTTAGAAAAATTCTGGGCAGCATATGTTACTGTTCACATGCTGTGTAATGAAATGGTTGCTTGCTGCTCTTCACAGATGTTCAGAGCACAGTACTGACTTACCAGGATGTGTTTATGGGTAGCTCGTACTTGGCAGTTTTATTCCACAGCCCATTTAGGTTAACTGACTACTCCTCCATGTCGATACCACCATTCTCTGGACAGACATCACATAGATTTTCTGTGTGTGGACAAGAAGCAATGAGCTGCCAAATATATCCATTTTTTGGCATTCTAAAAGCCAAAAGCTGATCTTCTGACTCAGGGTGCTTTTTGCTTGCTACATGTTCATCCTTCACTTGGCTCTTAGTCATGATGCCATAGCCATCTATACAATTATCTTGGACAGGCAATTTAGGTGTTAAATGAAGAAGGAATAAACATGAAGGCAAGAAAGTTCAATCAGATGCCCCTTTGGTTCAGTAAACTAAGATGAGTAGTCATTTCCCATTACTTCTTTTGGAGAGCCAAAAATCTGACAGCCAAAGTTTCATAATTAGGTCCCCAGTTGCAAGGGTGATAGCTTTGCTTCATTTTTAATGAATGTCTCTTCAAGCTGTTGATAGAACTCATCAACTGCATCTTTGTCATCTGCTATCGTAGGAGTGTTAATCTGTATGATCGACGTACCGACTGGATTTGCTAGTAAAAGAACTGTAATGATTTTATTGCTGATTGGACTATATCCAAGCATACACTTTGATCTCCTCTTGGATGTGACAAACACTGCAAGTTTCTTCTAATTTTTCTGAGCTTAAGCAGCAGCCCAAGTAGCTGTTCCTCATCCTAGAATGGCACCTATTATTCCACTGCAGAGATGATTCTATATTTATGTACTCCAGATTTTTCCAATTCTTTTGTCAAAATATTTTGTGATTTTCCCCCCTTGCATTCCATGTTCTTCCATTAGGACTTGGTATGCAGGAGATTGGTGGTATAATCTTCAGGCATTAACTTCCTAGAGTTTTGGTAGAGGCACAAATACTCTATGTGACCAAATACTCTTTACGGACCCTTTCTGAGTTTTAGTGTCTTGCATTCTATCAGGGAGAAAGATAAGAGCATGGATCTGCTGGCTATTGCTCTGCCATGCTCTTTTTCTAACCCAGCATTCTCTCCAATTGTCATCTACCCAGTCATGCACATAAGGAACTCCTCATTTGACAAGAGTCAGGTGACTTGGTGAATATTTGATCCAGTAAAAAGAGTAATCAACGTGGAAGTACAAAAGGGATGAAAACATGGGTTTGGTAACTGATGAAGCGCATCAGAGAAGTTGAAGGAAGAACAGAACATTTGAAAACCAAAGGGAGATTTTGAATATTGAACAAGTTACTTTAAGGAATGCATGTGGTAAAGGTTCCCTATCTGTAAGCAGGAGTTGGGTGAGCACTGGGAAACCTCCAAAACATAGCAGATCTGGTTAACACAACTATGGACAATCTTCTTTTGCATCTCATAACATTTCAAATTTATATTTGACCTAGAAACATGGCTAGTGTCAAATTACTTCAAGTCAGGACCCTACTAAAACTGAAGGTATGACTCAAGTTGATTTTTAAACTGATTTCTCTTCTTGTTACAGCATGTTTCTCTTCTGAAGGTATTTCTTTGCTACAGAGCACAAAATGACTGCTTAAGAAGAGAGAAAAAAAAACCCAGAACAACTTCCTATTCTTTCTGGAGTGCTTACATAATATTTTAAACATGTTTGTCTGAAGTGCAATAAATTTTAGTTCTAACAGACAAACCTGCCACTCATGTTTCGCTAAACGATTTTGCTTTTCTGGGGTGCAAGTCGAAACAGATTTTGGGATATTTCTGTGTTCTCTTTATAAGTTCACATTATATTCCTCAGTGATTTTCCTAGCTTCATCTTCAGGACTTTTGTCATATTCATTTTTACATTAGTTTTTTCTTCCTTCAGATACCTGTGGATATGACCTTGTAGAAAAAAAAACAAAACACCAGAGTGGTATCAATACTTTCAGTCCAGTCAGTAATTTCTTCCATCAGTCTCTTCTTGAGAAAAAAAGACAAACGGCAGGGTCAAGGGTTTCCTTTCCTGATCATTTTGAGATATTGTTAGGACACAGTGTCTGTTTTTTTGTCCGTTTACCTGAATACATTAGAATTTCTCTCTTAAGTATCTGTTGACTCTAAGATGTGATACAAATATTTTAGGACAGTGTATATGTCACCAGAAAGATTCCTCTGACTGATTCCACTCACTGGTCTAACTCTGTCACACATCAGGTTCTGCAGCTGCCTAGAGGCTCTCCATAGGACCATAGAAACCTTTAGATGATGATGGAATGACTGCAAAGTGAATTTGAACCTGGTGCTGGCAACCAAAGTAGCATTTGCTTAGTCTGTTCTTGACAGGTTCTTCATGTACTTCTCTTCAGAGCAATCCCGTAATGCAAGAAGTCACATTCACTTAAATAGACTCTTTTGCTTGGAATGGCTGCACATGAGATTTGAAAACAAAAAATTGCTGCATCTAACCTTTTCTCAGAAGATTTAGTAGATTTATGTTTAAACTGCTTAGAATTATATCCCGATACTATGCAAAAATGTTTTCATCATGTACAACATAAATCCATAACCTCTACCTCATTTATGAAATGTAGACAACAACTATTTTTTTCCTTGTAATTTTTGCATCATAGTCAGCAAATAGATGCTCATCACAGTTACAACAAATCATTATAGTTCTATTTACCAGCAAATAAACTACAACAGTGGTGTATTTCATTTCAGATGCACTTCATTTCTTCTCAGGGTCTATAGGCTGCCAGTTGCAGTGTCATAATAATCAACATGAAGTAAGCAGAAATGCAAAAATATGAATGAGGAGAAACCTCTTGGCTGGATCCTATCTCAGGTGAGTTTGAATGTAGCTGCGACATTATCAAATCTTACACAACTCATTTTTTATAGCTATATTATAATGTGCTTTATTGTTTTTGTTGAGTTGTGGGTTTGGGGCTTTCTAATTACTCATGAGAATATGGAGAAAAGTCCTTACCTTTAGGAAAATTTATAGACAGCTATTTTTTTGCTCCTGATATCTAGCTTAAACTTCCTTTACTACAATTTAAGCCCATTAATTTTGTCTTATCCATCATGGAGTCTGAAATATTGTCCTTTTAAAGCAAGTTTTTCAGCATTTGAGGAATATCAGTGATTCTCCACTCTTCTCACCTCAAGTCTGACCATTATTTAAACAGTTCATGCTTAGGTGGGTGGCATATCACTTATATCCCTTCACCAAAGGGAGTGTTCAGGCCTACAAAGCCATTGTCAATGTCAGACATTGTACTTCTAGGAACAGGACTGTTGCAATTGTCAACTTCCACCAACAGTCTTTTCAGCAGTCTTTTCATCAACAGCTTCAGCTAGAACAGAATGTTTCTGTATTTAAAAGTCAGGCAACTCAGCTGTTTATCACTGATACACAGCAGGGACAAATGGCCACGTACCAAAAGCATTATATAAATGTGAGATTATGTTTATAAGATTTACCTAAGCAACATAGTTCCAGAAAAAACGTCCAGACACTACTAGGTACCAGTTTGTGGAAGCCCTTCAGGAAATCTACATATTGAAGTATTTTAAGAAACATGAAGGGCTTGTGGGGATAGCCAGTTCAGAACAAGCCTTCCCTGTATTCAGGTAGGGTGGAGAATGAGAAAACTGAAACATGCCAACTGCTTTCTAAATAATGAAAAAAGAGATTTATTCTAATGGATTTTCCAGTGAACAATCATGAAGTTCTTTTGCAGAATTTACATTTACCCAGTCTCCAAATTTCAATGAGATCTCTAGAGAAGAAATAAGAATTTTTGTGGACAATTTATGCTTGCATCTATGAAACATACATTTTGTCAGGAGGACATGAACTGTTAAGAGGAAAGTATGGTCCAAAGAAAACCAATAAATATAGGCACTCATAACCAGGAGGCTGCCTGATAAACCAGGAGGCTGCCTGATAACTCAGGAGGAGCTGTGTTCCTCTGTGCTTTGTACAAGTAAGGGTCAAATAAGGATCCTTCCCCTCTCGACCTCCATGGACAACTGGTCTTTCAAGAAGAGAGTTCTGAATAATAGGGAATGTACTCGACTAGAAGTGAAGGGAGGAACACAAGAGGGAAATGATTCATTACTGTAACTGAAGTAGAAGAATAACCCATTCATGTGCAAGGTCGTCTGTTGTTCTGTGTCATTGTGCTAATGAATCACTGTTTGTTTATACACTGGGAGCAGTACCTTACCAGTACAGAGAGGAAACAGAGACTGTTTGTAGCAGGGATTACGCCAGTAATTTTAGTGAAAACTTCTAATTTCAAAACACCTGCCTGAAGAAAGGGCTGCATTCATACATAAACCTGCAGAGACTTCCCCACTTTTTTGGACTGTGTGCAATTTAAACATATTTGCCTTAGTGCCAGACCTGTGTCCAACTGTTCTGAAGCAGAATTTGACAGTGCAGACACTGATATATTATAAACTGCCAAAAGTACAAACTGGGGAGCACAATGTTTGTGCTTTTTCTACAGCTAGAGTGTTCATTAGTGGTTTAGAGGAGAAGAGAAATGGAAAGGCTGTGACAGGGAATAACTTTACTGGTAATAAGACTAATTTATGCTTTAATTTTCCATCTAAACATCTTGAGAAATAAGTTACCTCAACTATGAGCCATTGATTCCAATAACTCTTACTTTGTATATTAAGGAATTTTTCATTATGTTCACATGTTGCCAAAGAATCTAACCAGAGAGAATCTCTTATTTTAAATTCCCAAGAAGCGATCTCCTGATTTAACTAAACCAGTTGATGTTCTCAGAAAAGGACTGTTTTCTGAGTTGGTCTGTGGATGAGAAAATCTAAAGGTCATACGAAATCCAATGATTAGACTAAACAAGTGCTGAATTCCAGTTAAAGCCCAAGTGATAAAAGAAAAATGAACAAACTTTAGGAACACTCTTCTGAGAAAACCTATTTTATTTCCACAATATCAGAGTAGCTTTTTTTTTCTTTTTCCTTTTATTCACATGATTTGAGAGTTCCTCAGGGCCAAATTTCAAGATCTGATTGAAGTTTTTTGAGCCAAGCACATCCTTGGGAATCACTGTGAGACTGGGATACACCCTGTCATGGCTGAGCTGGTTGCAATGTTCAGACATGAAAATCACAGACCACGTTTTGTCCATTTCCTCAGCGAAGAACTCTTGCATTAAATGCCCAGCTGGGTCAGAACTACATAAGTTAAACTGGCAGAATTTCAACCTTTGCTTAAGGAACTCATATTCAATCATGGTTAATGTGTTTGCAAATCCCTTGACTAAAACGATACAATAGCACCCTTTAGGGCTTGACATTTTTGAGACTCAGATTCTGGCAGCATTTAAAGAGAAAAAAAATAAAAATTACAATTTAAACACATTTTTTAAGGTTTGAAAAGAAAAGCCTTCTTTACTAACCTGATACATAAACTGTAGAAATTACAAATGTTGGAAAGATTAATAACTACACATTTATGGGAGAATTACAGTCAATAGCATTGCAAAATGCCTCTTTTCCCCCACTTTGTCACAGGAGCCCACCACATGGGTGTGTATCCAAAAGACTATAAAACAGAATCGGCAAAAACAGGAGACTGGATTAATTCAAGGACATTACTTCTCCTTAGCTATTGTTAAAATAACATGAGATGGATGAGGAGTATGTGCAGAGTGCAGTCTGTATGTTTAAGAATAGTTCTGAAACCTGCAGGAGGTCATTTACATGCTTCATACAGCACAATCATGGGGTGTCCCACTGTGTTTCACTTCCTGATGTGCAGAAGTAATGCAAGATGCAACAACACATTCCTTCAGACATCTACTGATTTTCAGAGGAAATCAACCAAACAGCCAGGAAACAACCTCTGTACAGCTTATCACAACCTTGTGAAAACCGAGGAACACAGGCAGCACTGCAAATTTCAACTTTCAATGCCCAGTCTATGAGCAGTGGGCAAATAACTACCACAGCAGGAACACAGGAGGGACAGGAGCAACCTTATGTTACTGCACAGCTTTGCATGCGCACTGTAAGCCCTAGATTTGCTTCCTTACTCCTTCCTGGAACTCTCTTGGAAACAAGGAGGGAGAGAACTCCCAAGGTCCTGGTGATTATGTCAAACATCCAGTCTTAGGAAGATACTGTACCAAGTTAAAGACACAAGAGAGACCACCAACAAGAAACAAAAATGGCACCCAGGATTGATACTCAGGTAAATGTATTTGTATATCCATAAAATTGTAGTTCTTGTTATGAATTTAAAAAAAAAAAAAAAAAAAAAGGAAAAAGAAAAAAAAAGAAAAGAAAGAGTATGGTTTAGGGAAAGGTAGGAATAGAGATAAATATAATGAATAATGAATTAACTAAACCAGAAGAAAAATATTTCAATGTTAAGATCAGGGGTGAAACTGAACAGAACTTTGAACAGTTCCACAGTAGGCAAATAGTTAAATTATTACTACTGGGCCCTTTTTCTAGTTTTAAAATTATTCAAAGACAGTAAAAACATTTTCTTTTTTTTAGTTTTCCTAAAATTTTAAGGGAAGTTACATGCTATGCACTACACGAATAAATAGTAGACAAGGAATTGTGCTTGTTGCTTAAGGTTTTGGTGCTTAAATATATTCATTACCTCATAATTTTATAAACTTATTTATAGACTTTCACTTAAGTTCAAATGCCTGCTTTCCTTTGGTATAGCTGCGGCCTAATAACTTTTATAAATATCTCAAAGAAACTTTGCCTTTCTTTTCTTGTTGGTTTTCCTGTTAGGCTGTCTATCATTTAAGTTGATTTTAAAAATAAATTCAGAATGTAAAGGAAGTAACCCACTATTATCTTCGTCTTTTGATTCAAGACGGGGAAGAAAAGAGAAAAGACAGTATAACACAAATACACTTATCTGGATAAAAACTGAGTTGCTGGTAAAGATTTGGAACAACCTGGCTAAACTCTGTCTTAATATGTCAGCTCCAGAACAATACCATTAGAAAATTGAAGAGGAAGAACAGGTTATGCTTAAACATTATTACCCTGCACGGAAGAATGAGTCTTCCTCTCTTGGCAGAAATTCAAGCATTTAGTCTTCTGCTTCTTTTCAGTAGCTACTTAATCCTAAATATACTAAGTTCTACCATCAGTATGGCTTGGGCTAGCCACAATAA
The DNA here is from genome assembly GCA_035047845.1 of Dendrocincla fuliginosa. Taxonomy (NCBI): domain Eukaryota; kingdom Metazoa; phylum Chordata; class Aves; order Passeriformes; family Dendrocolaptidae; genus Dendrocincla; species Dendrocincla fuliginosa. The sequence goes on from JAWWMO010000138.1 coordinate 23,468,868, forward strand.
ATAAGTCCTAATTTATGTCTGGAATATTAGAAGATATTGCTAACTCCTGTAATAGCAGTTGAACATTGTCTTTTCACATTAGCTCACCACTAGACTGCACACGTTACACACACACACTAAAGCAGTTCAGTAAAAACCTGTCATGCCCCTTCTCTCTGAACCTACCCATAAGCTGGTGGAGAAGTCAGGACTTCTTTTGCTGTAGAACATTTCCATAACCTTCCTGTCAGGTCAATTAGAAAGTTAAAAAATTAAGTCTATACTAATAAAATAGTCAGGGACAGAGTATATGTTCAAGCTTGGCTCTCGTTTACCTTTATAGATGTTTAACTAAAACTATTCCTGGCATGGATCTGTCCTGTAGTAACTTGTGTTCTTCTAAGCATTTCCAGGGATGTTTAAGGTGTTAACATGGCCCCAGAGCCATTTCCAGGAGCAATTTAGACAGAATGCCAAATATAGATATGATCTATATGGGCCATACAGACCAGTCTGCACCTTATGGCTCTCTTCAGACGACAGGAACTAGCAGCTAGCAAGGCATGTAGAAAGATTAGGGCATAATCACAAACAAAAAATGGCCATCCCATCATATACTGGGACACAGACACCTAAGTATTACCTACAGATGCGTTAACTTCTCTTGGCCATTCCTGTAGAACAGGATGGGCATACACAATATCCATTCCAGGTAACAAGGTTTCACTTTTCCTTGACATGTGTGATGTAGGGCAGATCTTAGGGCAGTTATTAAGACATGTAGTCATAAAGGACTGTGACGGAGTTCACTGAACAATTCTACCATTAAGTGTCTTAGAGTAATGCACATCTGAAAGTCACTGAACTGCAAGATAATATGTTTAGCAGGCCAGTGAAGCATAAATACACGCATTGTTAAAATTAGTTCCTTTTCAATGGGACAGATAAATACATGGCTTTTCTAAAGACCTCATCTACTGATTTGTAGAAAAAGATCTGTTCAAACATAACTTGATTGAAAGGGATTAACTTGAATTTCAGTGTACTACAGGGTAATTCTATTAAAGAGCTGAATTCTTCATTTTTGCCCCTACTAGGGATGTTAATCGGTTCCCTGATGTGATATTAGTTGCATTTAACCTGAAAGGAAATGGATTCGGTCATGCATACATGACTAACTCTCTTAAAACATCAACAGAACTGAAAAGCTCCCATCTAGATGTTAACTGGACTAGAGCAGTAACAAAAGCCATGCTTTGAGATTCAGAGTCCAAAAATGTCAAAACACACTGACTTATGATAAACCAAATCAGTTAGTGCAAAGGATGATATTCAGTGTGTACTTCATTGAAAGGAAAAAAAGAAGAAAACACATAATGCCTCTTTTTATAATTTAGCCTATACTCTAGAAGTTTTCAGAGACAGAGCTGTCTATTCAAAGAAAGTGGCTATTAAGCAGCAATTAGGCACAAATTAACAGATGTCAGTTTTTCCAGGTATTTATTCCTTGGTACAAACTTGCACTTTGGAATTAGACCTTTGTCTTGGCAAAAGCCTCTAATTTTCTTTGGCACAAGAGAGACCATGACAAGGAGTTAACTGTACCCTGACATATTAAAGACTCAGAGGATAACTCTGACTGCACTGACTGATGGAATACAGTTGATACCACTGGGTACTACTGAACTCAGTCCCACTATTTCTTGCTGCCTTGCCTCTTGATTTTGCAGAGCAGAAAAGTGTTTATCAAAGGAAGCAGAGCAGAGTGAATTTCTCATAGAGGTCCAGTACTCCCCATGTGCTTCGGGCTTGCAGGCACTAAGTGGAAAGAGGTTCTGTGTTCATCTGTTTGGTTGACTTAGTCAAGTTTCCCACTCACTAGAGCAAGGTTTAAGGATCAATATAAAGATACCCTTTGCAGCATTAGATGCTTTTTTGTATTCATTCCCCCCTATCCTCTAGCTGTCAGTCAAGAAAGGCATAGAGACTTTGTAAGGTTTGTGATGTAATGGGTATCCAATCAAACATATAAAAATGGCACTAGATACCTCCATTTCAGTATCTGCATAAAGAAGAATGACCTAAATTCAAGGTATCTGAAGTGGTTTTCTGTGGTGTCAAACTGGATATGATAAAATCAGACCAAATCAGGTGCACCACATAGATACTATTTTCTTTTTCAGTGATGAAAATGTGGATGAACTAGAATGTTGTCCACAAGAATTCTTCTTTTTCTTCTCTCTTCATTACAAGTTATTCTTACAACAACAAGAAGGCTGTTACAGAGGCCAAGCATTTGTCCTGAAGGCATTACAGAAGGCTGTCATGTCTTCTGCAGGAAACACCCTGATATAAACACACTTCCACTCCACACCATCAATGAGTTTCATCCTTCTTCATGTCATGGTTAGAGGCAGCTTGGGACACCCTGGACATAGAGTCAAGGTTTTCAGGGTTTTGTGGTGTTCATTTGTTGTTGATGAGGTTTTTTTGAGTTTTGTTTGTTTATTTTTGTTTTGTTTTTTTTAAGACGAACAGGAAGATTTTAGTTTTCATTGCCTTTGAGTGCACTGGAGAACAGAAACCCAAATCAACCTGCTGGGAAATCTGCTTATTGATAAATAATCCATCTTCTGGATGTGGCGTGAGTTACTGAGGTTTCATAGTTTAATTGCTATGATAGTATAATCATATAATCAATGTCCCAGCCTAGGAATTAAAAATATATTGATCAGCACTGAGTTTGAAAGAACTAGCTTAACAGACAGAAGATAGTTTTATTTTCTGTTATGAACAGCTTCCTACCAACTCTATGAATCCAAAGTCATAACCTTTGAAAACACAGCCCCTCACCTGAGTAATAAAGCAGCACAACAGACCTGCAATCCATTTGCTGTAGCCTGTCCTCAGTCAATTTACAATTACAGAATGTGTAGATTGTTTCATTCTAGTTTAATATTTTAATCTATAAATTCATCAAATCTTTAAAGTCAGAGAATTCTGCCTGAGCTGTTAAATCAGTAGCTGAGATAAATAAAACTAAGAGTGGGTAACAAATCCCTTATTTAAATAATTCCACGTTCTCTCTCTCTTTGGCTGAATATTTAATATTTCAGTCTACAATCACACGTGCCCCCAATACATAGCTCGAAACACAAATGCTTTAGGACTTCTATCTCCCAGAGTGTATCACAGTGCTCCTGTAAGACAGTATTCTTTAATTACAGCAAAATACTAAGACTGACTTATACTGCTACAGAAAAAAACAACACATTAGGCCTTGCATTTCCTTCCCCTTAAACTTGGACCATTGTTCTTGGTAGGCAACACTGGGTTCTTTTGAGCACCAAGGGCTGTGCTCTCTGAGATTTAAAGGAAAACTGATCTTCCTGGATCACACTCAGGCAGTCAGCTTGCACCAACCTGAGCAGAGCTGGAATGATTGCTTTCAGCAGGACTTTGGGTTTGCCTCTGCAACTCCCACAGCTTCTGACACCAACAGGATCCCCACTGGAGATCACTAGGCATGATATCTGTTTCCTACCAGGGATATAATTTGATTATAGGCCATAAAACAGGCCAAAGTACAAGCCAAAACCTTTTTCTGGAGGCACAGTTGCTGAGGAAACCATCTTTCTGTGTTCAGTATTTCAATATCCCTTTAGGTCCAATAAAACAAGGAAACAAACAAACAAACCATGGTCAATTTTCCTGGAAGCATTCACAGCATTAATGCTATTATTTTTGTCTTGCACCTCCAAGGAAACTGCCTTTTCTTTACAGATTGTATTGGTTGATACGCCTATTTTCTACCTCTCATTGCATCTCCACATTTATTTTTGAACACAGACATAAAGCAAACATATACAGTCTGATGCCATGTGTCCTTACATTCATATGAGTTTGCTTCAGAAAGGGTAAGCTGTGGAGTTTGCTTTAGATATGACACCAGAAAGGTCTGTGTACTTGTGAGAGCTGGTGAACTGAGTGAGGAAGTAGAAGCAGCAGAAGGAACTTGACAGATGTAAATCAAAACGATCTCCCTAGGAAACTTCTTGCAGCCTGATAGCCCCTGTCTTAGAGGTCTACTTTTAACTGCTGGTCTCAGCAACTCTGGAGATCTTATCATTTAAAAAACACTAACCTTTCTTCTAGCCTCAGCAGTCTCAATTGCTTTAAACTGCAGTCAACAAAATAGGTCAGGTTCAAGCTTGCACAAAACTATCCCACCTGTGAAAATTTCCAAATGCTTATGTCTGTTACACTGTTTAGCTTGACTGAATCTTCTGCAAGATCACAGATCTGTTTTACATCTCCTTACTTCATGAGCTTAACTGTATCTTCACATGAATCTAAATCACATCTTTGTATTACAATACAATTCTGGTATTTATTTCTAATTATTTCTTACTCTTTAGCATTGCATAAGCACTACTGTGTTTCTTTGCAACAGCTACTGTTAGCAGGTTGTTGAAAGCCACAGAAGAGCTTACTAAATTTTCCCAGTATTGCTGGGTTTGAGTAACTTCTGTCAGCAAACATCACGACCTCAGAGTAGGATGTACATATAATCACATAGGGGCGAATGAAGACTTCTAAAATTGTGCTTAAGAATTCTTGTTCTAATTTTAGCAAGCTGCAATTAGTTCTCAGCTTAAGTGTCCACGGATTTCTCCATTAGGCTTAACATCACTTTGCAATTGTAAACAGTATTATTATTATTTCATGTCCTCCCCCAAAAGTGTATTTTGGAAAAAAAAAGAAAAAAAAAGCAGCACATCAAAACTTCATCCCAAATATCAAGAACAAGAGGAGTGCAAGCTGAAATAATGTGATTTACGGTAATAATAGACTGGAGCTACCCACTAGTTGTTTTCTCTACAAATAATTATACAGAAAAAACATCAGTTATGTAACTTCAGATGAAGCCTATTTTTTCTGATATATAAAACAGACATAAATGACCAAAATGCATGATGAGTTTGGTAATTAAAACAGTGATATAATTCCAGTAGGACTACTTTATGAAGTTTGCTATAATACCAGTTGGTTTGAGACTAATAATGAATGGTAAATTACCATATAATTTTACTAGCTTGCAGAAAGGATGCATTTTAATTTTTCTCCTTTAATAACAGAGCACAAAAAACTCCTTCCTAGTTCAATTTAGTCTTACTTTCTTAATTTCTTTCCGCTCTGTTTGTGGAACATTAGCCAAGATATTTAAAGTTATATACAAGGAACTATTCCTTTCTGTTCCTTCCAGAACACTGCTGTGTAACATTATGCAAGAGTTTGTATGTAGGATTACTGCAGAGCATGGAAGGAGTACAGCAGCAAGGCCTAATGGGCTGCCTGTTTCCCAGCTGTCTCTTTACATTTTGCGTGTACAGCAGTGAGGCCTCAGTGCCTTCAGCCATTCAGGAACCGCCCAGCTGTGCAAAAAAACAAAGCACATTTAGCATGTTTGAAGCAAATTAATCTTGCAAATTTTATTTCACCAAACAGAGCAAGAAGACAAGGCAGCCAAGACCTGGCTAGGCTGCAGTTTTAATTATCTTCACAAACATGGAATTCTAACCACTAATTCTGAAAAAAGAATTACCCCGAATGACTAACTGTAATGAACGTGATTATTCTCCTATAATCTGGACCTTTCACAATGTTTCTGCCTGTCTCAGGGGCTGTGCTTCATTTAAGTACTTGGGAAACTATAGGAACACCTTTATGCCAGCCATAAGGAGATTTTCCCATTCTATGTTTCCCTGAGAATGGGGAGGTCCTCTCCAATATTCATCTAGAAGGAAAATGGCACCTCTTGACAACCTTCTGTACAATCCACCATCCAGTTTGCATCATCACCTCCTCAATATTGCTTGACACAGAGCTCTTTACCAGGGCCAAGGTTACTGAGCAAAAAAACACTAAAGCATTCTAAAAACTTGAGCCAATAAAACATCTCATTGCTTGCTCTAAAATGTTTCCAGCATGAGCCGAAGGAGAAGATCCTCCTCAGACAAACAGGAGATAAGAAAAAGCTGCCACTGCAAGACAACACTTAGATATCTAGGCTTACAAACATTTTCCTCACACACAGAAGGCCTCAGCATTACTAGCTGGCAATATTCCCTCTTAGTGCTTTCAGATTCACGAGTTAGTGAAGCATATCCAGGGAGGCATCCTTTTTACACATGGTTTCTTTTTCTTGCTAACTCATGCTGCTGTCTCTCGCCTAAGCTGTGAGGAGTCTTAAAGATTTATACATCCACCTGAATTGTTTTCAGTTATCTGGTTTTATTTCTTCATTAGAAAACTCTTTTATACTGCTTCAGATACCTTCTCATTTGTTCTCTGGAAGAAACTATCTGCTCCCTCTCTATGCAATTTATTTGGTCTGCAAGGTGAGTATGCTCCCTAGACTACCCCTTGCAGGCTAACACACCTTTATTATTGTCTAAGAGCCACGTAACACCCCCATTTTACCTTGTTTTGTTTTTCTCTCCTAATCTAAGGTACTTCCAAGTGTTTTCTTATAGTACTCTTGTTAAATTGCTTGTGCTAATCAAGTGATCCAATTGCTGACAGAGAATGAGGTGGTCTCCAAGCTAGCTCACCAAATGCTGACCTTGCTCATATGCTACAATTTTTAACATTGAGCCAAGATACCTCCTGACAGGTGGTAACTCCTCCAGGATCTGCTCTCCTGCAACCTGCTGAGTTGTTTTCTTGGATTATTAATTTATTTCCTAAAGAAAGAAATAGGATCCTTCATAACTTTCCCTTGTTAAGCCTGACTTGTATTCTCTGTGACTTTGGCCAGGAACCATGTTGTTGGAGGATTTACATGAAGTGAAAAGGTTGTGATTCCAGAAAGAATTGCACATGACCCATCAGCTGTGATTTATCGGTCCCTACAATGACATAAAAATATGTTAAATGGTTATATTCTTTCAGTCAGTTCTTAGCATTTGAAAGCAACACTTTTTCGGGTGATGCAAGAATGCCTTCAGAGCAGTGCAGTGCACAAAAAGATTTTCAATAATGATTATTAATTTCCATAAGATGTGCACTGTAAGGCTTTTATGATGAGTCCTGACAAAATATTGTTGGCTTGATATTTCTTCTCAAATTTTTAGGCTTTTATTGGAATTACTGGAGGCTCATTGCTTAAAATAACCTACCCTAGAGCACATTGTTCATAAAATACATACTTCTTCAACCTTGTCTTCCACCTTGGTATCATTGTGTGTTGGAAATTTGGTGGTTGTCTCCTAAGCTCATCAGATGCCCCCCTATCCTAGGAGTGATCTGACCACTATGCTACTGACAGCTCCTGGCACCTGCTTTCTGCACAGCACCACGCCTTCAAAATACAGCAGGAGAAAGAGAATATGGAACAAACACAATTCCGCAGAAGTTACAGGCCCAGTCCCCACTCAAATGCCCAGTTCTGGAGTTTTCTATTAAACATTCACTAAACAATACAGAATATCGGGTAGAAGGACTAGAGTCCATGTCTGCCTCTCCTTTCCCTGTAATAAATAGTGCTCTATCTGTTAGGCAGCACCTTTTCCTTCCTGTCATACAATGTTAATTCAGTGAAGAATATAGTAGAGGGCAGAGCAAACAAGCAGTAAAACACTCTGACAGCAATTATTTTTGGTGGAGCTGCCATGCAGAAACTCTCTGAAATACCCTCAACCAAGCTGCTTAACCAAGCGTTTTCTCTCCCATGCCACTCCAGAGGCTGTGCAGCAATCAGGAGTGTTTCTCCCTGTGCCAGTTACAGCAACCAACTGATGCTGCTGTGTTGCTGGGAAAATACAATTGTAGCAGTACAGCATAGCATTTATATCCGTTTCTCATCCCTGCTCTTCTATCCCCTAACTAACCACATTCTTAACCAGTCACAACATTACAGTCAGGAAAATAATTTTTTACAATACAGCATAAACCACAAAATATGATTTTCCAATACAAATATATAAACTTTCACTTTTTCATGCTTTTCTGTTAATAAACACACATACACAAAAAAGTGCCTATCTATTTCAGCTCCACTACAGCTGATAAATTCATGCAGTAATGCAAGTGCTCTGTCGTCCAGCTTTTCAGTGCATAACATGGACTTTTCAAAAGATCAAAGCAATTAAAAAAGAAATGAGTGTATGAAACTAGCTTCGAAACTGTCTCTGTCCTTCTGCTGTTGCTGATGGTTTTGATTTGACTTCCCTGCTTTCTTCTTGCTACATCTCTGTTCACAGAGCAAAGAGGTATGGCCACATAGAGGGTTTTCTTAAGAAGGATTTCTACACAGTATAGATAAGAGTTTTCCTTCTATATAAACTGCATAGAGGTTTCTTTAATCTTGACCAAGAATTACTTTTATATTAGATTACCAAGAAAGCACCCCCACTCTACCTGGACTCTGATTTGAACTTGATTTGTGTTGCAAGAGCAGTAAGTTAAGTTACTGCACCTAGCTGAGCTGGAACTGATAGCATTCACTCTCTTAAACAGTATGAATTAGATACAGTCCTTCACAGAGATCTCTTTCCCTCTACTAGCATGTGGAGGAGACTTTAATACATAATGCAAATGTTCACTTTTGAATTGATTAAGATCTGTAGACCATATTCAGATTCCTATAGGTTGTCTGTAGCAAACCAGCTCATTATTCTATGAAATGAGATTTTCCTAGGAGCTACAAACAGAACCTCAGGTGGACCCCAAGGTGGACCCCAGCTGAATAGTTTTCTGGAGTTCACAGTCAGCTTCTTTAAAACTTTTGAATATAGAACTAAACATATTAGATTTCACTTTTCCCCAAAGTGTTTTAAATGCCAGGAGAACTCTGTTATTGTGAAAAACTAAATCTCATTCATGAAGTTTGGAATCTATCCAAAAGCTGCTGAAATTGGTGGAAGTCTCCTGAACATTTTTGTCATGAAGATCAGATTTCATGTGAGTATAGGAACATGTTAATGGATGCCACAGAAGATGATCCTTTGCCATAAGGAATTATTGTCTCCTTTGTTTTAAGGAAAGGGGGAGATCCGAAGTTTTTCCTTTATTTTAGACAAGCTGGACACACTGGAGCCTTACTGGCTCCACAGATTCATTTCTTTTCAAAATAGTCTAGGAACCAACCAGGGACCTTTTAACATGCTTGGAAACCAAGATTTTTCAGCCAACATACGCTAAAATCTTTGGCAATGTTCAGAACTCATACTTGCACACCAAAGTTATTTCCCATGCTTAGGAGTTTTAAAAACAGTGTAGGTCTGTTTATTTAATTGTTGCTGCTGTATTCAAAACAGAGTTTAGGAGCAAAACAAAATTCTCATAAAACAAACCTAAACACATTACAGAAACACCATAGCATTTACAGACTCAAAGAAAATGTCATATATACTCTTTCAGTTTTGTGGGTTTTTTCTCCCTAGACTTTCTTCTAAAGAATGTTTCATAAAATCCTCAGGATTGTTCAGTCTGGTTTATGGTCAATTCCTACCTGATGGACTAACCACAATGAGAATTTTGGCATCATTTCTCCAATGAACTCTCTGAAGTTGTATCAGTGTACACCAAAGCAAAAGGTGCTTTCAGATCACACATGCGATACAGGGTAACAAATTAACAGCTGTATGCCTTTATACTAGATAACCATGAAAAGCTGCAATGGGTGCTTTCTTTGGTAGGGGTGTTTCATCGTGTGTTTTTTGGTTGGTTGGTTTTCGTGGGTGTTTTTAGTTCTGCTTTCCTAGATGATGGAGAGAAGAGGAAAAGATGGTTACAACAACGGCAAAGGCAGCTGAGCTGTCCTCACCCATCACAGAAGTGCAGGCAGTGCCAGTGTGCAGGCTCAGGGCTGCTGGTGCTGGGGGGCAGGTAACCACGGGCGTGAATTCCATCGAATATTGGCAAGAGTCATAAACGTTGTGCTGCTCTGAAAGAGCGGAAGCCATTGCAGTGCCTCAGTGCAGGTTGCAGTGCCTCAGTGCACTCGTGCCCTAAGAGCTGTGTCACGCCCTTGAGTCTGTTCCCCTCATCTGCCTCCCATGGCAGGCTGAGCATCCTTTCCCAGAAGTGCACTAGTACAGACTTCGTTCCACTGGCTGTGCTGCCTACAGCAAAGGCAACACTACTATGCTTTGTAGAATAATGGAGTAACATCATCAGTTTTAGGAAAATTAAAAAATAAAAAACCTACTACAAAATACCTTTCACTAGGTTAAATTGCTTGTCTTGGATTTTGGACTCCTGACATATTTTTTGGAATAAAATGTACTTCTTGCTATTAAGAACGAATTTTCATTCTGTTGGAATTGCCAGCAGAGCATTTATAGTTATTAACAAAGTTTCATATTCATACAATTCAATATGGTAAAGGGTCTGAAACACTTGACTTTCATACTACTGCATACAAAGGGTGAAAGTAAATCACTGTAAGAAAAAATAACAACTCATTTCATAATTCTAAAAACATGAATGAAGATGATCTTTTATCTTTTCTGTTCTGAATATAAGTTATATGAGAGCATGATTTACCTTTGATGTAGACCATAGCTACCACTGATGTAAATAGACACTGAATTAGCCTTAAAAGACAATAGTGGTTCATAATTTAGATTCAGACTTTGAACTCTGCTGTTAAAGCTTACATAACACAAGGTACAAAGAACAAAATGTTAGAAAAATGCCTTGTAGAAATGGAAGCATTCAAGATGCCCTGATATCTTTATTCCAGGGAATGGTCAATATTGCCATGCCCTGCATTAAAAATCATGTCTTATCTGTACTACAAACTGTGAACAAGTGAGGGCTTATCCCGGATCCCACTCACAGTCTGCCCCAAGCAGGAAAGAAAAAGGTCTGCATGTGGACCACACAGCTGCCATTCAGGGGAAAAGACAAGTGCTCAAATGTTCTCTTATGAAATATAAGTGACTAAACTCACTAAACTTTCCAGCTTTGCAAGGCATAATAGCAAAAGCAAAAGAAGTGTGAACAGCACCTGGAAAGATGGAAATGTGAATTTGTTTATGAACAGGCAAGATGGTTGTTCCTTTTTCAGCCCTGATGTCAGAGCCTGGTGATAAAGACCGATAAAATGACTGTTCGTGGTCTTGCAATCATTGAAAGGAAGAAACCATGCTTGGTTCTGGGTAACAGCTAAGATACCAAAATACTGTTAAATTACATAGGAAGCTTCACTTAGAGACTGTTAGATTATCTCAACAATTTTATATTTATTATATTTATGTAATTTTACATGTAATAATTTTTATATATAGACATATAAATTTAGATTTTTAATGACAGTCCCCATAAATAAAAAGGCAAATATAAGAACTAACTGCTCTATCAAATTCCTATGTTCTACCTCCCTGTTCCTGGCAATATTTCTCTCCAGGCCAGTGGCCGTGGGCCACCAGAGGGAGCCTGCACAGCTTCACAAACTGCACAGGCACAGCGGAGAGGGACAAGAGGAAAACCGGCTGAGTCACCCGTACAGAGCCTGAACAGGGTAAGTGAAGTCTTTTCAGGTTCCACAGAAACCTTTCACAAAGAACCCGGGCTTCATGGGCGATTATTTTGCTGCTTCAGAGCAGAAAAGATAGCAAGCTATTCAAAGTGAATGAAAAGAGTGAAAAAAGTTGCAGTAATCACATATGAAACAGGACAATAAACAGCTAACTACTTCAGCTTCATATAAAATGAGTGACATTTATAATATTAATTCCATCATATTCCTGTTTCTGTTCTGCCTATGTAGAGCCTAATCTGCCTACAGGGGAAGTGATTTCAGAAAAGGAATTCTCTCATTTTGTGTAGGTGCAGTGTGGGTAGAATGAATAAGAAACAAAGCAATGAACTCTCTGTACTTGTTCTTCACCAAGTATTTGATATTGTTTCAAAAAGTGTCTTTATGAATGAAAAAATACTTCTGATTATTCTAAAACCAAGAAAACGGAACACAGTTTGACAATAAATTTACAAATTTCACCAGCCACTGGTCACTGGATGCTTCTTTGAAGAAGATTTATCCTTTGAATACCTTGTATTTATAGTCATAGCATTCTAAATGTGTTCAGTAATTTATTTTCAAGCAACTCTGTGAAATGCCAGGTTGACGTTTATGAAAGTGGTAAGATTTATGGAATGCTCTTTCAGAACAAATTAGAAATTTCCTGTGATGACTTCATTGGAAAAATATCAAAGAAACATTTCTCTAATAATATTGATGGCTGTTATGATGGTAACTGTATATTTTCCTGCAGAACATGGGAATGAAGAAACACAAAAGGGAAGTGGTGAAAGGAAGCAGGAGATAAAAGATGGAAGGGAAACAATGGCAAATGTTGGGGGGACACTGTAGGTAATCAAACTGACCATAAAATACGTGGAGCGGTAAAAGAGGAAACAAAAAGGACAATGGGTACGTGAGATGTCTGTTGTTGAATTCAACCTATTGTACAATATCCACCAGTGAAATTATTAGTGGCTTCTGACCCCTGACCAGAGAGGCCTGCTGTCTTCTTGAATTCCAGCCTGAGAGCCGATACAGCTATTGTTGCTGACTGCAACAGTGCAGTATGAAGAGATGGCCACATATTCCCTACCCGCCTGTCAGAGGGCAGTTAAGCTCATTAGAGCCTTACATCCAGGCAGTGATTTTTGCTCAATCCGGTAACCATTTGATGTAAGGAAAAACATCAAAAGTTAAATGTCTTGGATCTGACAATTAGTGGGAATGAAAGAACAACCCTACAAGTGTCTTCCCTCACAACTTTGACTCCAGCTACTTGTAAACTGCCATAAAATGTGCTTGCTTACACTATTTTCATACATCCTTTATATATCTTTCCAAATGTCATCCCACACTCTAAATGTCTCAGGTAATTGAAAAATTTGTTACAGGCCATAAAAAGTTGAAAGGTTTCTACCCCTCTGAAGAAATAGCCTCTACGATTGGGCCAGTTTGCCAGTTACGAGTTTCAGTCTGTTGGGAAACTATCATTTCAAGCATATTTCTTCCATTTCTCACCACCTACAGATTGGCAGAATGAGCAGTACAGAGAGCTAAGAAGTTTCTACAAGAAAAAGAAGAAAAGAGAGGTTCAATATTGCCTCATTCTAACTACAGGATATGTCCTGTGGCGTGGCAGGAACAGCCTCTGTTTAATGGCTTCTGCAACGTTGCCAATTTTCATGTTACCGGAAAGTACTCATAGTATTTGATTTTTTTTTTTCTTGTGGGTCAAGTACAACAGTCAGTAGAGTCCACAAGAATTTCGGTTTCCATTTCTAAAGAAACTGAAGCTTCTGCATGGTGCAGTTGTGACTTACCTCTAAGAGCATCCAGGATTGCAAAGCAATAAGAAAGGCTCAAACAGCTCTTGTATATTTGAAGTTCCATGTGATTATTTCAGGCCAGGCACATGTTGTGGGTTTCCTCTCTGCCTGTTTGATTTTTCAGTGATTTTCAGTTTTCAGTGTTGGAGGTGGTGATGCAACCCTGACATTTTTTACCCAAAGCTACTCAAGATTCAGAGCCTTGGAAGGGTGGCAAACACCACACAAACGATTTCTTATACTTTTTCCTTCTAAATCTTCTGATGGACATTTCAAGTGGCCACATTACTAAAAAACTTTACAGTACACAAAGAATTATGAGCATTTTATTTGCTGCACTGGAAGACCTTACATTGTTCAGATCAAAAGATTTGACTCAGGCAAGTCAGTGGTATCTTCAGTTCCTACTTCCCTAATCCAAGTAATAAAAGAACTGAGAAGGAAGTAAAGGAGGTATTTTAAGGGCTCTAAACCTCATGAACACAAGCCTGTCTATTTGGGATCTGACATCATGGCCTCTTTGCAGTGAGGCACCCATATCTCTTCACCCAGATGCTCCTTTGCACATTTAGTGTATTTTACAGGGTCCTTCTGTCCTCTCCCCTGCACTAAGACACTGAAATGTCGTATCACAGGGTCCCACATAACATACAACTTAAGTGATGTCTTGTACCCACCTGCTTTGCTACAACCATGCAACCCATTTAAATAAAAAAGTGGCAATTTACATACAGGAAAAAAAGGCAATAGGTTAATTTAAAAACTTAATAACTTAGAGCTTTACTTTAATACTTTTTGTTACCTGCAATGTTTAAATAATCAGATTATCTCCTGAGGCCTGCAGTAGTTTCACATTACAAATTGTACTAGTAGTCCTGGACTCAGGTTGGAGTTTTGAAATTTCTAAGTTTGAGGGATAAACTCTTCAAGTTTAAACCCTTCACATTACTAGTGACCTAAGTATGTCAGTGTACTGCTGTGTTTTGATATCAAATTGTATTTGTATGTATCTTCAGTATTTATACAAGAATGTCCAAGTGAAATGCATTGTTTTGTTAACAGGAACATCTGCTGGGTTCCATTACACCATGCTAATAATGGGAACATGTCTGCTGTATTTAAAAGATACAGGAGTTTTACCCTACAGTTAACTAAAACACAAAGTGGAGAGAATACGGTCTTCACTGAGAAAGGAGGTAACTCAGCAAAGGAGATGTGTGTGTGTGCTTCATAAAGGTATCACTTTTCTTTCCAAATATAAAGCGACAGCTTTGGATGTGGGAAGGAGTGCAATGTCTATTCATTTAAAAATATGGCCAACATTTATAGCACACATATATTGTCATTTTTAGAAGTCTACTTAAACATAATTGTCTACCATATGCATAATTCTAACGGCTGAACCCAAAATTATTTTCCTCTTCAGTTTTTAGAGGATAAACAGAAGAAACAAAAAATCATTACATGTGACCAAAGATCCTGTGTGCACATATGCCCACCACATCTAGGCAGTATCCACAGATATACATAAATCTATAAACATGGTGCTGACATTTTACAAGGAACAAAATAAATACATATAACTACTTAGAAGGGGTCAATTAAAACACCAAAACATCTCTAATGTATTTCAATTCTGAGTCTTGATTTTATTTAATCAAATATATAGGAAAAAAACCAAATTGTTATAAGGCTCTAAAACACTTTCAAGGTATTACCTGAACATGAGGTGTTCAGATGCTAAATAGCTAATATGTGTGGTGTGACCTGAGTTTAGCTGGCAAGAAATGCACCAAATTTTTCATGAACAGCATTGCAATTAAAGTCTAAAAAATGGCTGCCACTAAAACCACTACTCTACAAACACCATTTATCCTACACAATTGTTTCAGAAATGTTTTGAAGTGCATATATATATGGGGGAGTGTATTTTTTTTAATACATACATACGTATTTTTTTATATTTTGTTGTTTAATTTTTCATCATTCTGAATATGAAACCAGCTACAGGTCCAAAGGAGGGACCCAATATCCACTAATAACACCAAGACTCTTTCCACTGTTGTTAGTGGGCTTGGTTAACTATTAGCTTTCAAAAGTAGAGAAATAGAATAATCAATAAAACACACCAAAATTCCAGAAAGAACAGCTGTCTGGAACACAAGTATGCCATTATTTTTAGGTTTATTATTGCCTGGCTTTTTAAGCTGAATCTTTCATTATTAGTTGCTTTAGAAACAGACATTGCACCATAGCTTCCACCTAAGCTGTCAACCTCAACAAAAACTATTATTCTTTCTCTTGAAACAGCACTAGTCACAACCACAGTCAAAAACCATATGACTTAAATGGTTCCTCAGTGTGCACAGTCATTCTACTCTTGGTGATAAAATTCTGGTTCTAGATTTGAGGGTTTCAAATATACAATATTGCACACAGTTGCTGAGCACCATGTCTCATCTTCCCCACTTTGAACAAGCATAATAGGTGAAAGGGCTCATAGGAACAATTATTAGTTTTCTACATCATAAAAGTCAGCAACTGGCTGTCTTCACTGTGTATCTTTTATTGCACTACTTGCTCGGTGTCCAATAATCCCTATGAGCCATGATTCTGGAGTTTCACATTTCTGAGCCACTTTCACACAGCCCACACACCACTCAGCATCCTGCTGCCACAACAGTTACTTCCAAAAAAACTGTTTTGAAATAGTATATTTAAAAGGCAAGGCTCACAAAACTGCACTATACTAAGAGAAAGCGCAGTACAATTTATTCTGAAGCATGGGAACATAACAGGAAAGTCATCATTACCCGACTGCACATGCACCATAAAACTCTGCACGAGACTCAAAATAGCATTTAATTGCTTGCTTACAGGATACTAAAGTAGGTGGGTGACAAATATGGTTCCACTACAAGACTCCTACTTCCAAGAATACATGTATGTATGTATTCCTGCATATATGAACTGATGAAAGAAGGTGTGATGTATTAATGATAAGGGAGAAAAACTAACTTCTGACGTCCCCTGGAGCACAGAGGAGCAGGAAAGAAAGGTAAGTCTGTATTTGACTTTCTGTACATCCAGTCCAGAACATTGTCCCAGACAGAAGTCAGCATCAGAATTTTGAAATAAAGGAGACAGATACAATGCATTGTCTGTATCTAAAATCTTGTCCCAAGTTCAATATCCCAGATTCAATGTCACTTTCAAAGTTTGTATTTCTAAGCATTGTAACTTCAGATGTGTTTCCATGAATTTTTCAGATCTGCATAATTTTTGACCTTGGTGCCATTCTAGCTAGAAGCTGCATGAGAAGTATCTAACAATCGTCACTTTGCTGAACTATGACTCAGTGGTGTAGCTGTGAATCACTGTGCCTCTGAGGGTTACTCAGGGTATAACGAGGACAGCTTCTGGGCTTTCCAGAATCTGGAAACAGAAAACACTCAGCGGTTTCCTCTGCCCTATAATGCCACATCCTTTTTCACTTTGATGTAGCCCATGCTATGACCTCTTCCCTGGGCTGCTCATATCCTCATGCCCTGGTCCACTACAGCTTGCTTTGATTTTTCACGCTGCAATGCACTGCAACACTCAGGGTAGGTCAACGCTGGCAGGCCACGACGACCTATCAGTTTCTCCAGAAGGCACGTGAAAGGAGGCAGCAGTAAAGAAGGATATCCAAAGGGGAGGAGAGTAGTGAGGGATGGAGACACTACTGTGCTTGGTTTGTGGAGGCTTTGGAAATCCTGCGGCGGGGGGTTGCCTAGTTTGGGTCCTCCTGTTGTCAACCACTGCAAAGCAGCCAAACATGGGTACGTTGTGGGTCAAAGTTAAAAGTCAATTGAAGTTACATTACTGGGTGATCACATTGTTCTGACTGTGCTGACTGCATGGGCAGAATGCCATCAGCATAAACCACAACAGCCACTGCTGAATCAGCTCCTTCTCTAAGGAAAATGAAGCTAAGCAACCTATAAATGCCAGGAGCTACTCCACTACAGTCCAACAGAATCACACACACTTTCTGCCCCAACCCCTTCCTTCCCATTTTCATTTAGTCAGCAATTAAATGCAGGGAGATTATTCATCAGAAAAGAACTCATTGAAATATTCACATGAGGGGTATTTGGCAGCTGGTCTCTGATTCATAAATAAGATGTCTACATACAAGGAAGGCCATAGTAAGGCAGCTACTTCCAAGCACAAGAGTGCTCAATGATGGGGAGAAAATTCTTTGGATCATCAGCAGACAGCACCTATTTTACCTTCCAATCACTAAAAGAAAATAAATGGTAGTTACTTCACTGCCTGAGATGAGTTTCCCTGGGTAAAATAATAACATATCAATTTCTATTCTAAGAAACCATGTATGCACATCGGAGTGTTGAGTCTTGCTGTGATAATTCTCCTGGAGTCTTCAGAAATTTTGCTTAAGGAAGTTATAAAAAAAATCTGGTGCGTTGGACAATAAACACCTCAGATCAGTACAGGTTTTGAAGGCAGTCCATTCCTCAAAGAAATTCTCTCTTCCCAAGGCATAACTTATAGGGTGAGTGAAGTTCTTATTCTAGTATGGGGTTTGTATCTAGCATTTATTTTTATATGCATTGCCTGCCTTTTGCATGAGATTCATAGCCCAGCTGTATAACAGTCCCATCATGAACAATTCTGCCAGCAAAAATGAAAAGCTACACAAACATGTATTACTGTAGCAGTTACAACTGATTCACTGAATGTAAACAAACATGCAACCATCTGTAGTTCACTATGCAAAACTAGAAAAAAAAAAGTTAAGTGCAGAATTGGGCAGACATATTCTGATTGCTGTTAAATTTGTGCATGTAGACATGGGCTGGACACTAGCTTTTATTGTATTTTGCCTTACACAACAAATTCCAAGCTATTTGCTCAAATTCAAGGTTATAGCACATCATCTTCAAATTACAAGAAACAAGCAATGGACATTCCCCATGTACATTCCTCAACATGGATCTGCAATCTCTAGCCAACATCTTAACTGTCTATGATAGGGTGTTTCCATTTTAATTTAAAAGGAATTGGTGCTTACTATGGCTTGCTGTGATTATGTGCTTTGTTATGTATCTCTTTGATTTTAGTTTAGAAATCAGCTATTAAGTATATCAGGAAATTTTGATCATCTCCATCATTTGCCCTGTAAACCTGTAATTGAGAAAGACTCTAACAGGCCACAACACGGATCAAATGACATTAAAATATATTACAAAGAGAGGGGATGGAAAGAGAGAGTAAGGGACAAAAAGACAGATTTTCTAGAGCACACTGTGCCATGTGGGAAATTACATAATTTAGGCAAAGCATGATACAAACATTTCTTCTCATTTTGTGTGTGTGTGCAAAGGAAACTAAAACATCAGCTCCATGCCTGTCTACACCTCCTCTTCATAAAGTGAAACATCCTCTGTCCACTGTAATAGGAGAAAGTTCTGGCCATTTTGTGTACTGAAATGCTACCCATAAACAACTAAAAGGCAGCATTTTATAGCATTCTGCCTGTGTTATACAGTCCCCAACACTGTAATATGTTCTCCGGTGGCCTAGATATCAGGGTGTAGATGAAATCTTCAGTTTTTAATTAATAATACATAGTGCAGAATCTGAAAGGCTATCTATAATTTATGTATCAGTGTCTCAAAAGCAGTCATTCATACATTATATATTCAGACAGAAAATTATCTCGCTTTTATTTTCCAATAAAAAGTATATTAAGATATTACTGTGTACCATCCAAAGAGGAACAATGCTACCCAGAGCTTTGTAGCTCTCAAAAATGCCAGGTTCCACTGGGTTCTCTTTGCTACAAGAGGCTAAAGGTGCAAAAGCATTTCTGGCTGAACATCTTTCCCACTCTTCTGATGGGCTTTTAAAAATGATTGGGGCCCTTCTTGGATACATGCTAATTTACCCACAGAGGGACAAGATAACGTGAGAAAAAGAAGTTTATAAAAATGGAAGGAAATTATTTAACACAAAGGCCTTCCAAGCTGGACTTAAGAAAAACTGATTATGGTAATATACCAAAAGAGTCACATAAAATAGATGGCTAAAAAAGTAATTTTGAAGTACAAGTTTATGCAAATCTACTGCTTATAAAGCATGTTTAATATTAAAAGCCATTCTCATTAGGCTGTCCTATTTTCCAAGCACCCACCTACTTATGGGCACTTTAAAAAGTGAAAATAAAAAACCCCACACTGTATATGCCAAACATGCAACTCTTAAAAGTTGCTTTCAATCCTCTATTTTCTACCCCTCTCTATCAAGGCACAAAGCCTAAAATAGTGATACCAAGCCACATGGTGCAAAGACAGTAAGTCCCTGTTACACCTTAGTTTTTGCGGTACCACTTTATGTGCAAAGCAATGTAGAAAAGATGACAGTAGGACCAAACATCCTGCCTCAGGTGCTGGAGAGGTCATTTCTGGGAGGCTGGGAGGTCCAGCAGTCTGACAGACCATCTGAACTCTTTCTTTCCAGTACAGAGAGAAATGAGTCATATTTACACTTGCTTTGCTGCAGCTTCACCAGAGTGGATGTGGGACCAACCACAGTGCAAATTGCATTATTTTTAGACTTGCTCCTTTTCCATGTTCTATACTCCTACAAAACCATTCACTTCTTTTCCCCCTTAAAGTACTGAAAAAATCCATCCTAAACAGAGATTTAGTCCAACTGAGATAAGAAATACGTTCCAATCTCATGAAGGCAAAGACATGATAAAACAATGACATATTTGTGATGGATCTGGATGTATGATGATATGTATGTAGTGAGATAGTGAGGTAGAAGATCAGAATTCGCAGGGCAAGTTTCAGTAAAGTGAGAAAAGGAGTATCAACCCACACAGAGAGTAGGTATAAAATTATAATTTTTTAAATGTGGATTTAAAGTTACCATATGAATTTTATTTCCTCAGAGCAATATTGTTTTGGAGAAAACAAAAAAAACCAGTTCAACATGACCTACAAGCAAACAACCTAGAAGAGAAGCATCGATTCTTGAGATTCATGTACTTTCCTTTCCTTTAGGAAGTCACAGAATCATAGAATCACAGAATGATTTGGGTTGAAAGGGACCTTAAAGATCATCCTGTTCCATGCAATGGGCATGGACACCTTCTACCAGACCAGATTGCTCAAACCCCATCCAACCTGGCCTGGGAAAACCCAGCACTTCTATTAAGAACATTTTGAAGGTTAGAAGGAAAAAATTATAACTGGGCAGGAAGAAGCACACCATGAGCCAAAATGTCACCATCTGTAAGATAATCCAGCATTGAGGAGATATTGTCCTTTCTTCAGGGTCCTTCTTCTCGAGGGGATATAGGCCACAGGCTGGTTTGTACCACCTACACAGGTTTCCTCTGAGGTTAATGTCCCCCTTAACCTCCACAGATCAGTCAGCCTTTCCAGTGACTCACAGTGAGCAGGACTCAGATCTATCCCCTGATGGGACACAGAGGAAACAGATTTTTGTAGACAGTGCCACAAGAAGATCAACACCACCATTTCAAGACTTGCTGAGGACATGATTGAAAGCTATTGTGAGTCTCTATTCACAAAATCCTCCCACTCCTCAGCCCCCTGAAGAAAGGCACCATTTTTTGCACTCACACTCTTTCTTCCAGTTTCTTGGCTAAGTTTCATCTCTCTGGAGGGGTTTTTAAGAGAAGGAGATTTTTCCTTTCCTTTTCTCTCTCTTTTTTCACCACCAGGCTCAGAGTTTCCCTCCAGCAATCTCTGAATGTACTCCCCTTCTCCTTTCCCTTGAAATACGGTCCTTTAAGTGTAAGACTGGCCTCTAAGCACTAGAGACCTTGGTCATGAGTGGCACCCTCTGTATTAGGGCAACCTTCACCTAGAACAAGTCACAACTCTTCCCTTTGCCTCTTCTGGGATACAGCTGTCATCACCAGTAGGAACAAGGATGGATACAATTAAATGAGCAAGAGCAAGGGAGAGTAGGAGAGAGTGCTGGAAGAACCTGATTTTGTCTTGGAGTAGGTGTACACACATCTCGAGAGAGAAGCAGCACTATAGGAAGACCTGGGCCTTTACAAACTCAGAGCATGCAAAAATAGATGAAGTTAATTCAAAACAGTGTGCTGCAACTGCATGGACAGGCATGTGGAATCAACACTGCCAGCCAGATGTCCTAGAAAAATCTTGCACCCCTCTCTAGCTCCAGTCAAGGCCAATGACTGCATTTTTAGAACCCTACCTAAAAGCTCCTAAGCTCTACCTTTATGCATATAACTCAATGCCATGACACTTGGAAAGAGACCACCAGCACTAACAGAGTGCTCTGCTGCTCTGGACCAAGTAATTTTTGGAGATAAAAACATCAGCCACCTCCCAGTTTTTTCTTCCAAAGCTTTTCTTTTATTATGTTTTAAAGAACTGCTCCAGGTATATTCATTAGCATCACTCCTCCTCTCAAATCCTTCCCCAGCTTGAAGTTTCCTTACAAAGATGTCCGACCTTTTAAGTCTGGCTGGGTAATTTCAGTTTTCTGTTTGAATTTTGTCACTCCTTTCTTCAATTCTTTGTTGAAGGACTGGCTTCAGTTTCTTCAGATCTTTTACCTCAGTGAGAGGAAAAAAGATGCTGAGAAAAAAAAATCTACTTTATCACATTCTAAAAAAGAAAAAAAAAGCTTTAAAAAGGCCCTGCAAAACCAAAATCTCAGGTAAATATGAAAAAGAACTGTATCTTAGCAAGTAGTTAACTGCAGGCAAATGGCAATGTAATGCATGCTAAAATTATTTATGCAATAGGAACTGTTAGATTTTCTCATCAGTTGAAATGCAAAATATTGGCAAATTAGACTGTAATTTCAGCAAAAATCTCAGGTCACATGGCCTATTTCTTCTATTCTGACAGGACTGAGCTGTTCATTATGAAGTGTTTTCTCCAACCTGTTTTTAGTAACTCCAATTAAAAAATAAGCAAGATTATTCTAATGAAAGGTTCTTTACCATTAATTTGCCACCTGACAACTTGTCTTTGAAAACCACCACAAAGTACTTGAACTTGTGCTATTAGAAAATATTCCTAAACAGACATGTTATTGGGGCTTTTTTTTCATACTGCTTCAGTTGCATGTGAAAAGGAATTTCTTACTTGAAGAATAATGACTATAATCTGGACTAAATTAATTCTATGGTCAATGGTTAAAGGTATGAGCATTACTGAATTAACAGGAAGAGGCTGTAAATCAACATTGTTTCAACAAATCATTGCATTACAATAATTACATTGTGAAAAATAACAAATAGTTCTCCACAAATCAAATGTCAGGACTGCATAGTGTTATATGGTTCCTGAGAAGAAAATTATATCACCTCAGTTCTCTCAGGCACACATGATCAATAAGAAGTAAGTGCTGACTATTGGTCAGGACCTACACATCACCTTTGCTCTGGTTTCATTATTGGATATTTCTCAAGCATCAAAGTCAATAGCCTCATGGGTTTTAGATTTCCACATCTTGCTCTTAAGTCATCTTAAAATAGTCCTTCCCTATTTGCAACTTAGACATCTGCTATTTTTTGAGAATGTAATTCAAGTGTTGCCTTCCTTTATCTTCCACACCATTCTTAACAACTAATTTCAGAGATGAGACAAGCATTACTCCTGTGTGATTCAAGCAGTCACTACTTTGCTAGACATACTGGCAAATATTTTACAAATTTGAAAAAAAATTACAATATAAGAGAAAAGAAGAATGATGCGCAGGAAGGTATGTCCATGGACCCTGAGCAGACTAATTTAGTTATTTATTAGTGGGGAGTTCTTCAATACAGATTTTCAAATAAAGGTCATCTTGCTATAGGATTATATTGGGGCATTGACTTTCTTACACTGAAATAGCATTTGAATTGGCTTCTAAGCACAGCATGATTAGTTCAGTTTCTTAGCACTGAAGGCTTAAATGTGGTAACCCAATTCACAGATTTAAGTTAAGCAAAATCTTGAGGATTAACGTGACCTGTACATGCATACCAAAACTTAAATCACAGTCACAGGTAACAGTATGGGAAATTATATTCCATAGATGGGAGGGGAGGAGGGGGATTTTATTTCTGCTCTCTGTTATACTTGTAAAAGAAAAAATTAAAAAGTCCATAAAGATGTATAATGTTTCTGAAATTTCCTCAAAACTACATAAAACTCTGTTATGACCACTGAGGATGCTATGGGAGGAAATAGATTTTTTTTTAATGTATAAGAATGATCTTAAAGAATCACACAAGTCATTTTCATTACATATTGGCAGTACTTTTATGTTCCAGGCCACCTATTTTATATTCTCTTATGCTTCATCTGTGTCATTAACCAACTTAATTATAATGGTACTGGAGAAAGAAGCTATTAGATTTGTCTTACTTGACCCATTTTTTCTTCAACTGACAGTGTTACTGTGTACAGTAACATTTTCTTTTGGAATCATGTTCCATTCTATATCTGCTTTATTTTTATTTTAGAAGGTGTGAATTTAAGTAACAAAAAGGAAGATCTCAAGCACTATTTTCTTGCTTTCTGAAAGCTATCATACAAACCAAATAGCACTCTTTATTCTTTTATCTCTCTTCATAAGATTTAGCCAATATTTATAGATATATCATGTATTTAGTTTCTTGGTTTTTTCCACTAGAAGAGCAGACACTCAGCTAAATCCATTTTAATTCCTGTAATAACATTGTATATTGAAATGCAGTATCTGTGTGCATGAACTGAAAAACTAACATGACTATACAGCATGAATCTAAAAGAACCCACTACAGTCAAACCTCTGTTAAAATACAAAAACTGACAATATTCTCTGACATGCAATACTTCCAGCTGCTTATGCTAGCAATTTTAGCAACATTACCTGTATTATAGTATAACCTAGCAATACTATGTGTGGATTTCACAATGAAATCTGCAAGTAAAACTAAGTCTTAGTAGTGAACAGCGAATAAATCTTTCAAGACCTCTTCAAGCTCTTCAACAGACAAAACATTGTTTAAACCTTCACAGACCTGTAGGAAGCAAACATGTCGTATGTGTAGGTAATTATACTGGCATTGTATTGAATTTTAATTATATCCAAATGAGAAGCCACTATTCCAACAATAGCAGTATATTCACAAAGGGGAAAAAAAAAACAAACAAAAGCAGTTATTAGCAAGAAATTAGTTTTGACAAGATCAGTGAGAATCCAAAGGTAAAGAGCATTACAGAAGTACATAATTATCCCTATATTAGTGTTATGAATCTAAGACATTTGAAGGTAAGCTTATACTTCAAGTAAATTTATTAAAATTAAAGCTGAAATTCATACTTGAGGACAGCCAGACAACTTAAACACAACACTGATGTCATCCCCAAGACATGTTTTTCATGATTTAACACGGATTTTTTTGTTTGTTTTCCTTCTAATATAGCCCTGCTTCATGACAAGCACTGAGGGAGCTTAATAATTTAACTAGTTTTTCCTTGCCTAGAAACAGTGAGCATTCTTACACCTCCAGCATGAATTATAAATTCCTTGGCTTTATGATATATGCAAAGTGCAGTCATTAGGAGGTTGAAGAACTGGGGAAACCTAATTTTTCTGCTGGACTTGTAGAGAAGACCTTGACATGACAGACTTCACAGCAACCTTGATTTGTCAGCAGGAGTCTGCTGGCACTGGCAGTAATATCTAGTCATGTGCAGACACTGCTGCATCAGAGAAAACCTTTGTGATTTGGCTGGTATACGAAGAGGTATAAATCGATGGCAATAAACTTGCAGTTAGAAAATTCACCTGCTTTGTGAATAATTCTGCTGGGTGTAGGCTTCAGTATACCTAATACTGTCTTGAGTTGCAAATAGTCAGACCAGCACCACGCCCACCATTACCCTTGCTTTTCTCACTGCTGTCCTGGACAGGCCAGGATCACTGTCTCAAAAGCTGCGATGGCAGCACCACAGCTCAGGAAAAGCCCATATTCAAGTGCACACTAGTTGAGCTCACTTGGGTTCTACTAAAAGCATTGACCCAGCAGACTTAGCCTAACTCTCAGCAGGCAGAGGTGAGAGTGCACACACCACGACAAATGACCTGCATTACACCAAGCAGTCCTTAGGACCACCACATTCCTCACCAAGTTTTATCGTCCCTTAAACAGTGATCTAACAACACAAGTTCTGCATTACCTCCCATCTCTATCCATCTTCTCAGCAGCCTGTCCCAGATGGTCTCCTTTTGGCTGCATCCGGGTCACCCTACACTAGCATCATGCCCAAGAGATGAGAGCACAGATTCCACCCATACTGTTGCAAGCCTTTGTCTATGCCATGCACGTTGACCCACATTTCAGCAAGGCCTCCATGTGGAGCAGAGCTTCTTGCCTTTGGATTCTGCTGAAAGCTTTTCTTTCCAACTAGTACACTTCCTGTTGTTTGGTTTCAAATCTGAGTAGAGCAAATCATAATCTTCCTTTTAGGACTCATTTTTATGGTGTTGGCTTATTTTTCTTTCCTCTCAAAATGTAAATAATGGACCTATCACAATTCCATTTTGTCCCTCATCCTAACACCCAGGAAAACCTTCTAATTGTGTTTTGTTTTCACTGGAATGACAGAGGCCCATTTTAGTTAGTTTTATATTTAAGTATATTTATATTTAATTATTGCTTTTCTTTTTATGAATTCTTATTTCTACAGTGAAAATCCTCACAAATCAAACTGCTGAATCATCCCAACCACATCCAACAACATTATCTAACCCATCTTTTAAGAAGCAGCAATTATTGCTATGGAAAAATAGTCAGATAAAGTATTTCCAAATATTTTATCTTTGACATACTCCATCCTCCATTATATGATATCTCGTTCATGTTCATCCTGCATACAGTTCAAGACTACTGACACTGCATTGCTGTGCTCCTGCGTCCAAAAATACAGTACTGGAACGAGACATTACCTAGAGACCTGTCACTTCAATGAATGAAACCTGAAAGGAAAAAACGAGGAACAACAGGAGATATTCCAGGCTCTTCCTGATGCACACGTAGACTAGACTGAAATGATTTGATCTAGTCTGGATTTTCCCTGTGTCTAGATGTTTCCTCTGTGTGGTAGCCCAGGCCAAATCAGAAATTCATCAAAACCACTCACACGTTAGCAAAAGCAACTGAAAAAAAATCCAGAAAGATAACAAATAAAAAACCCAAACACACGTATCTACCTGTATAATGACAGAAACAGCAACAGCTCACAGTGGTTCAGTTTACCGGCTATTTCAGCTGGACACACTCCCTGCTGCATGCAAAGCCTTTACAGAAGTAGTTCTCTGACTAAAGTCCAGCCTCCTGTGGATTTGTGGTTTGTGGCTGATTGCAACTGGGAAGGTTTTCTCACACTGAGGCATCTATACAGTCTGCCTCTATGTGGATTTTACTTTCTCTAACACTTGAATTCCCTCTGCAGCCTTTTCTTCTATTCTGGCAGAGTCTCTTTACTTCAGACACCCACATTCCTGAAACTGGTACTTAGCAAATTCACCTTTTGAATTTTTAAAACCTTTGACAAATTTCTCTAAAATCAGCCACAAAGCAGGGAAGTTCAGGCAGGGAAGGTGAACATGAGTTCAGATGGTCGAGAAGCACACATCTGTGCTTGAAGTGCAGTTTGAAAAGCTTTTCTTCCTCTGGAAACTTACTTCAGGTGGTGCTTTCGGTTTTCTTGTAATCCTATTTTATGGGGCAACTCCAACTCCTTGTCGTGGGCCTGGCCTTTATTTTGAATTTGAAAGATGCTACCTTGATCGATGTCTCCTGACTAAATTTGATGGCCCGTGCAGCTGTGAGCTGAAGTGTTCACAGTCTCTCTCATGGGCTGCTTGTCTTGCTTTCTTTAGCTTTGATTTTACTACTCTCTCCCACACAAAAAAAAGTGTATGGCATGATATTGTGGAGGTGCTAATCATAACACCAGAACACCTTCCCAGTGGGTGCCACACTGGGATCTCTGGGAGATACCTCCCAGCTGCCTTTCATCGTCAAAGGGCTTTTCCACACACGATGACCTGGGCTCTCCGCTGCAGTCTTTGCCCCAAACCCCAACACTGCACAGCTGGGAAGGCTCTGCTCCCTCCTCGCCTTCTCCCCACAGCCAAGACAACTTGGGCAGTCTGAGGGCTCGCCCCGCGGGTGCTGGGGCGATGCTGGGGTGTGTGTGTGTGTGTGTTTGTGGGCGTGGGGGTGCATAAGGGTGCGTTTGTGTGTGAGGGTGTGTTTGTGTGTGCGCGTGTTTGTGGGTGTGTTTGTGTGTGAGGGTGTGTTTGCATGTGCGTGTGTTTGTGGGTGTGTTTGTGTGAGGGTGTGTTTGCGTGTGCGTGTGTTTGTGGGTGTGTTTGTGTGTGAGGGTGTGTTTGTGCGTGCGTGTTTGTGTGTGGGTGTGTTTGTGGGTGTGTTTGTGGGTGCGTGTTTGTGTGTGAGGGTGTGTTTGTGTGTGTGTGTTTCTGTATGGTGTGCATGTTTCTATATGGTGTGTGTGTTTCTATATGGTGTGTGTGTTTCTATATGGTGTGTGTGTTTCTATATGTGTTTGTGGGTGCAGGAGTGTGTAAAGGGGTGTGTGTGTGTTCATGTGTGTGTGTTTCACCGGGGGATATGGGTGTGGCCGGCACACCCCCACTGGCGGCAGCAGCGGGACCGGCCCCACTCTTCCGTCCCGGCACAGGGGACCGCGGGCGTGGGGACAGCACCCTGCGAGGGGACAGGATCCTGCGGAGGGGACAGGGCAGTGGCGGGGGGTGAGACCGGCGGCGGGGCAGCCATGCGTGCGGCAGGTCGGTGCGGGACAGGACGGTGCGGTGCGGGGTACCAGGACAGGGTACCAGGGCAGGGTACCAGGGCAGGGATGTCTGTGCGGGTGCGGGGATGGAGAGCGGGGAGCCCTGCGTGAGGCGCACGGTGCTTGGTGGGTGCACACCCTCCTGAGCGTGTCTGTCCAAAACACTTTTCCTTTTTTTTTTTTTCCTTCTCCCTCATGTCACCTGTGTGCGTGTTTTCACGACAAATTGTACCAGAGCTTTTGCCGGCTGTTTGTTGCGGTTCTCGGTACCTCAGGGCAATTTGGGATAACTTTTGCTTGAAAACAGCTCTCAAGTGCGAGTGGTGTCCCAGGAGCGTATTGCAGTCCGGCGGTACCCGTGTAACTTTCCTGAAGGGGGGGAAGCCTGGCACCAAAAAGCTGGGAAATGAAAGAGTAAAAGTTGTGTCAGCGATATTAATTTGGTCCTACGTGTATATCCACTCTGGGATAGCCTTAATTGGCTAATCCCGCATTGTATTATTAATTAAAAACTGATCATCCTTTTTCAGTCTCTCAGCTTTCAGTATGGGGTCCAGTCTGTACTGTAAGCAAAACTGTGCTACACTTTGCACAGAAATATTAATTTCCTTGTTTATGCTTTCATTGGTGTTTATTGCATTGTCTGTGTGCCTCAAAACTGTTAGTGTGTGTTTTGTTACTCCCTTGGTAGTATTGGAACACATTATCCAACTGACTGGTGGAAAAATTTATGAAAATATAAAATTACTTATAAAGGTCTTATGTAAATGAGAGGCAGTCCTTATCTGAACCAGAAACCTGATTCCTTGTCCCTGTGCACATTCTTCCCCATCATGTTTCTTTATTCACAGAAATATTGTGTATTTACTGCTCCCATTTTCTTCACATGTCTTTGCAAGGCTCAACAACACAAATCAAACCAGTGACTGCAGAGTTGGGCACTCAGTAAGGGGGAGATGGAAGATGTGCATCCAGGCACCAGAGGTTTCACTTGCTTGCAACAAGGACCTCAGCTTTATTTTCATTTTTTTGATTCTTCTCTTAGTTGAGATAGTATTTTATCCTCATTTTCTGAATGAGGAATCAAGAAAGAGAAGTCTGAAGGCCTGAGCCTGCAAAGTTGTCTGAATGCTTTGGTTTACTGATCTGGTTCATCATTTTAAATCAGTAGTTCAGATGTCAAGACATTTTTTTTTTTACAGAGTGCCTTATATTTTGTATTATTTTATAACATCAGAGTAACCATATGAGATACTAATTATCAAGTGCAGCATTCTAATGACATTAGCATGGCAAGCAATCTCTACCTACTACTTTCATAATACAGGTGAAAACACTCGGGAAGAAAGGCAAAGAGTGCCTTTTCCATCTGTTTTATAATAAGTTAGTTGTAGATAAAATATCAAAACTCAATACCACTTTGCTTTCTACCCAAGTCTGATTGTGAAATGGTGTGATTATTTTACTGGTATCTAGCTTTTGATAGATAGGATTTTCTATCTAGACTAAACTCCCAGTATTGCAAGCTTCTTCAAAGAAAAAAACGGCATATATGAGGAAAACTGCATTTAATAGCATTTATAAATATGCATGTTCTGTCCCAATTATTAGGCAAACTGATATTTCTAGTTGTCAGTTGTATTCTGATAATCACAGAAGTTTCCTTAATAATGACTCTGTATCAATGACAGTATACAGCTGTGTGTGACCTGGGGACATCCACTTTAAAGTCTGGCTTTCGGTGAATTAAGGCAGTCAAATCCTGAGTATGCATGTGAAATAGCTGGAGTAATGGCTGAGTAAATATGTAAGAATACCAAAGAGGGATGGCTGGTTTCCCAACTGCTCACAGCCAGTTCCACACATTGGCAGGGGAACAAGGAACTGTAGGCTTGGCCAGCAGAGAAGATGCTGGTCTTCTACTCTGTCATCATTTGTCTCTGTCATTTTTTCATGTATTGCTCTGCATTAGCCTCACCACCTCCAACCTCCATGCACAGACCTCCATCCTGCATTTTACCACAGCACCAAACCTTTCTTTCCACAGTGTGAAGAGGTCTGCTTCCTCCTGACGGAACACTAGCTGTGAGGTATTGAAGTTGCTTTAGTTGGATTGCCCAAGGCCTGGTCTAGCTTAAATTTGAAAGGTGTTTGGGATGCTTGGTGGGAGAAACAGGCTTGTTACTTGCCAGGATTTTGTAGGAGACCCCAGCCTAGATGAACTTCTTTATGCAAATTCCATTAAACATGCTGTAGCTAGTAGAGATAATACATCTGTAATTCATGAGACTTATTGACAACTGTCTTCACTCGAGACAGGAAGCACTGACAGGATAACTTGATTGCTATACTGTGTTTGAGTTATCACTCCTCTCAGCACCCTTGAATGTAAATATCTTCATTGAGATCTTTCATTGTGTGCTCTTTACTTACACAATGAACATTTCTATGTCTCCAACTGCTTCTAGGGCAATGTTTATGTGACAGATGTTCTGGGAGGGAATCTAGCCAGCGAACAGACAAGTAATACTGGATTTTTGGTTTTTCTCAAGAATTAGGGAGTGCTTGAACTTTTGGTAGCTTTTTTTAGGGGACAAAAAAGGGTCTCAGACCATGATTTGATTAAAAATCGGAGAGGTCTCATGGTGGAGTTCTGAAGCAGATTCATCAATAAGTAAATGTTCATAATATGAACATTAATATTTCTAATAAAAATGTATTAGTAATTTGAGTATCAAAGAAGGGGGAACCCAAGTACCTTATAATTAATACAAAGGTATCTATGCCTTTGGAAGTGTTGGGTTGCTCATTCAGATTCAAAAGCTGATCCTAACAAGATGTTTTCCTTATGGTAATACTCTCTGGTCTCCCTTCTACTGCAAACAGCAATTACTGAAGTTTGCATACAAACAATTGAACACCCACATTTGAAAAATTGTATCACTGATGTCGTGTTAAAGGTGAACGCAAGCAGTGATCTCAGTTTCTGAAAAGAAAAACATTTGTGTCCAGGGAGTCAAAACCCACACTGTGACTGTTTTCCTGTCTGTGTGTCTCTTGAAGCTTGTCTGAACATTTGGTTAGCTTATATACTCCTTTATTTGCTTGTAGCAATAAAGAATGTTTTAGCTACTCTAATAAGCTTAAATGCCCCGATGTGAACAGCAGCAATAGCTTGTGATGTAATTATATCCTCCTGGGAGGTCCAGGCATTTCTTGCTATCATTAAAAAAATAAAGTTGCCCTGACCTTTTGTATAAATTAAAATCAGACTATTACTATGTGAACTGTGATAAATAACTAGGTTTTACTAAGTTTAATCAAAAGTAAGAAGTTCAGAATGGTATTTTACATAGTTTTTGAAACTGCAGTGAAGATAAAAAGGGCGTCTTGAATACCAAGATCTAAATTTTAGACTGGCATCTATTTCATGTGGTGATATTGATAATTATTTAGTGTTCATTGACTCTCTGCAGAGTAAGAAAATAAGGCCAGAGTGCATAATTTATGCTATTGCAGGACTGACAGTCAAAGCAAACTGGTCTTAGCAGTCCCATCATTACTTTGTTTTTCAATGTTTCTGTGAGTCTTTGAGTACAGTTAAATAAGAAAAGCCTTACATATTGTTTGATAGTTCAAGTGAAGGTTTAGCTGAGTTTGAAAAGCACCCTTTTGCATTCAGATCACAAGCTTAACAGCTGTAAACAACTCAAAACTTTATACAGGTGTTCCTAAATAGCTGCACTCTCTGGTTAGGGTTCATTGCTTCTTGTAAGCTTAGGGGTCATGAGCAGTTGTTTTTATATGACCAATTGCCAACTAATGAGCCTCTATTATTGCCAAGTATTACATGCTATTAAAGACAAATTTGCAACAGTAAGTATAATTCCTCTTAGCAGTATCTTGAAGTAATTTCTGTGATAAATGAGAACTCTCAACATATCTATAGGAAATACAGTTACTGTCTGAGTATAGCCTGTTTGGAATATCAGTATTCAGTGATACTCAGTTACTACTTTCATCAGAGAGCACTGTATTACTAGTTTTACTCGTATACCATCTGAACATTGATTCAGAGCATTCAAGCTCTGAAGTACATAATAATGTATATTGCTATTAGAAAAGGAAAGCAAACTTCCTTCTGTTTACTTTTAACTGTAAAGAAAAATAATTTCAAAGCCTATTCAAATTTGCATATGTTCCATGTTCCCAGTGGTCAATGAAGTAGTAGGTTACTCAAAAGGGATACTAAGAGTTTGTCTTGAAAATGCTCTCTAGCATGTCAGCTGTCCTGATGTGCTATCCTACGTTTGTTATTTTTTTACAGCTGAGATCTATGTTTGTATCAAGTACAGATTAATTTTGTAAAGTTTCATTGTTATTATTGATAAATTCAACAGTAAAGTCATGAAATCAAAGACAAAAAGCAAGCCAAAGAAAATGTTTGAAAACTTGTTAAAGTTCCATTGGTGATCTGCTGGCATTTTAAGTATTTCCCTTGCATGTGCTGTGCTGTGCTGTGCTTGTGTTTGTGAAAGTGTGTTTGTATATACATAAGGGTGTTCTTCAGAAAAGGGAATGGGAATTTTCATAACTGCTGTTGCTTCCGTTTAAGACACAGAGAATTCATGTAAGACTGTGAAGCTGAAATGCAATGCATTTGTCTAGTTTCACAATTTTCTCTCTGTACATACTGGTAAACTTACTTCCAGTGAGTTGCTGAATCTTGCAGGTTTTCAGAGCAGAAAAAAGAATTGCAAATCTCTTTCACCTTTTTCACTATAAAGTTTTAGTAGAAGTCTTTAGTTATTAATTCCTTTGTCTGTAGGAAAACTGCACCTTTGAAGTCTGTAGAATCTCAGAGTCATAGAATAGTTTGGATTGGAAGAGACCTTTAAAGGCCATCTAGTCCAATCCCTTGCAATGAACAGGGACATCTTCCAATAGTGCAGGTTGCGCAGAGCCCCATCCAACCTGACCTTCAGTGTTTCCAGGGATGGGGCATCCACCACTTCTCTGGACAGCAAGTGTTTTACCATCCTCACTGTAAAGAGTTCTTCCTCATATTTAATGAAAATCAACCTCTTTTAGTTTAAAACCGTTACCCCGTGTCCTATTGCAGCAGGCCCTGCTAAAAAGTCTTCCCCCAGCTGTCTTATAGGCCCCTTCAAATATGGAAAGGACTCATGTTTCGTGTTCTTCTCTTTGCCCTGGTGACACATGCTCTAGCAGTTTCCTTATTTTGCACATGAGTTTAGGGTGAGGAATTGGAAAGCAATGAGAAGACTATATTCTTACCAGGTTCTCCATCTTGCTCCCTTTGTTTAGCAAAACTTCTTAAAACCACAAAGAAAACATCCTTTTCATCAGCCAAGTGGCCTTTATGGCTGTGTCTGGTCTTTCTGCTGGAGTGTACCACAGCTTCTGTCCAGCTGATGTCCTTGAGTTTCCTTTCTGTGGAAACCAACATCAGAAGAAAGGTTTTCCTGGATGTCTGAATTTTGCCCCGACACCAAATTAGTTACGGTGCAACTGATAGTGCAGCTGGCTCTAGGAGCTAACACATGATCCTAGATCCCCTGCTCTAGACATGCATAAAAGAATTTTCTTACGAGAAATAAAGATAATGTCAGACTAAAAGATAAGCAGCCCCACCCCTCCACCCCCAAACCCAACCGAGATCCTGTCACATACAGTTAAATTCATGTGTAAACATGCTTTACCATCCAGATTTCTCAGTGTTGAGGATGTACATGTGTCCTGTCTCTCAAACAAGGCAAGCTGTTTTCCTGTCAAAACGTAATGAAGTAATGATATTTTCACTCACTGTTTATTGTTATACTTGCTTTGAAATGAAAAAAAAAAAGCAACCAAACCCCCCCCAAAAAAAAAAAAAAAAAAAAAACCAAACCAA
>JAWWMO010000138.1:23503098-23539439 GCA_035047845.1 Dendrocincla fuliginosa
AAAAAACAACAAAAAAAAGACCCAAAAAACTCAAACCAAAACAAGAAAACCAAAACAATAAACCCCAAAATAAATTATACATTTTTTTAGTTCTCTGCACAGGGTGAATGTTAACTTCTGAAGAATAAATAATTCAAGTTTTACTGTAGTAACAAACAGTGGTGGAGGGTTTGTTTTTCTTTTTTTTTAAAATATCAGATTACAGATACAGTTGAAATAGTAAGCATTATTTATTTTTTAATGGAAAATATGAAAAATTCTATAAGCTTTGGGAAAAAACAGAACAAAATATGAAATTGCATTTACGAATTAAACTTTTATGAAATTAAATAAAAATATGTTAAATATATTTTCACAAAGTGTATCCTTCTGTTACTTATAATTGGCATTTATTCCTGAAACATTTACAGTTCAGATAGCTGAAAGGAAAAATATATAGGATGCCTGGAATTAATTGCACATGTTCAATTTAGAACCATTTGAGGACTGAAAATAAAAGCCTCCATGTTAAGTAATGCTAGAGTCCTTTGTAAAAATGAAAGGCTAAATACAGTACAGGCTTCAAAGCAGCTTAATGTCAGTGTGGTAGTGGGCACTGATTGAAAACAAGCAGTACTTTTATCAGAACACCACAAGTGTAGTGTTCCTCTGATTTATTAAAAATTATTGGGTTGAAAAGAGTAGGGCACTTGCTCTTTTTTAAATGATGATTTGCATGAGTGACAGAAATAATTTTTTTCTAATTTACCTAAACCATATGAAAAACAAAACACAGGGATCTTCTGACTTTGATTAACTTCCCTTTAAAATTGTGAAATTTTAAAGTGAGAAACTACAGTGGGAAATTGGTAGATGTGCAGTATTCAGTATAAACTCCTTCAGCAAGTAGTGATTTCCCTCAGGATTTGTTGCTAAGATTTTTTTGCAGTGTTTGCAAGAGCATTCACCTAATTCAGTTATGACTAAAGCCTGTAGCACTGGGCAGGCGTGTACACTGGAGCAGATGGATTAAAAATCCCAAGAAGGTGGTCAATGACTGTGTCTGCCTAGAAAACTTCTTCTCATTATAAACTCAGTTTAACTGAGCAGTTTAAGAGAAAAAAAAAAGAAGAGCCTTCTGAAAAATGACCATTTGATAATTATTTTTCAAATTCCTTTTGTTTGGTTGAGGGAACTGAAATAAACAATCAGTGTGATTTATAAGGCTCAATTCACATTTACTTCAAAGCAAGGCCTTTAAGTAAATCAGGTAGACCACAACAACTTTACCAGTGTCTAAATTATTTTAATTATGCCCAGCAAGTAAATTCTAGCAGCTTAATCTTACTTCTAATTTCTAAAGGTAATTTGCATTTCAAGTTCATCTGAATCTTTTATATTTTAAATGTAGGCTGATATGTTGGAAAATTTAATAAAGATTGAATTAAATATATAGAAATAGCCTTGCTTGGAAAGGATGTTCCATAGTATCTAGAAAATCCAATAAAAATGCACAAAATTCAATACACCTTTTTTCCTCCACCCCCACCAAGAAGCTTAGTCCTAGATATTTCACTGAGTCTCCATTTGCTGTAGGCTTCTTACATGTAAACATGGAAAGCCAATTGTCCAGTTAACGTATCTCAGAATAGCTCTGTTTAATCAATGAAGCATTGGTGTTGTTCTCTATCAAAGGAAATTTTGCCAGTGTTTTTAATCAAAACTTTGAGGTTCTCATACTCGCATTCTGGTTTTGTAACACAGTAATCTCATCATTAAGACTTTCAAAAGTGTTTCTCTCCCTTATCAGTTCTGTTCCCCGTTCAAGACTAAGTGTTTTAGAGGAGGACAAATCTAATTTGGCCTTTAATGAAACAGTCTGTAATGATTGAATTGGAGAAAAAGTATTTTCAGTGAAAGTTTAGGCCAGATCCTACGTTTAGCAGTTTGGAAACAGAAGAATTTTCTGCTTGCAGGGTACATTCAGGACAGTTTTGTTTTAATTTTCTCGTAGTGCTCTTGCCAAGCTATTGTCAGTTGGTTTTCTAAGAGAGTTTTAAAACAGCTGTGCTTCAGTGGCAAACTAGCAGCCTGTATTTCAACACTGATGCTTATAGAATTCACTAAAATGGCAATCCATATATTTTAGCTTGCAAGTATGTATCATATACCGTAACTTTTGTACTCCCACGTGCTGTTAAGTCCATACTCTTCATTTTGGATGACATGTGTAGTAATGAGTAGTATTCATTTTGTAAACAACCTCTTCTTTAAAATATGCTTTAAATCACATCATAAAAAGGCAGAACTATCCTTTCAAACTATGACAACTCATTCATTGGATGTAACATTTCAAAGACTTCTGTGAAAAGCTAGTCGTTTTTATCAGAAATCAAGGGTTGAACATCAACCATATTTAAAATATTTTAAAAGTGAATTATACTATTTTATTTGTCTCACCACAGTTAAGTCACAGACGAGCATTGTAAAATTTAAATTGCCCAAATGTACATGCTCTTCCCTAAACAATCTGTTTTGCTTAGTACACTGAAAAAGTTTTCATACGGTGCTACAGTTCGCTCGGAGAGGATGTGGTCAGTGAACACTCTCAGCACTTGCTTTCCTAATGCTGTAAGGCTACTTCAACACTGGTGAATTGTGCTGCCTGCAAAAGGGGGTTTGTAGAGGCCAGCAGTAGGTGTTAAGGTCCTGTGAGCCAAGCAAGGTACGGTGAAGGGACTTTATTTTGAACTTGCTTTGATTTGGTCCTGTGGCCTTTGCAGGTGGTGTAATTTTGAAGCTCATGTTTTGTGTTACTTTTGTCTGAAAGGTATGTGGCGTATGTCCTCCAGGGCAAGGTGAAGCAAAGCCTGGTGAGGGCAATCTGATGATTTGTTTCAAAAGTATACTCCTGATCTTGAATAAATATTAATGTTGACCCTGAAAGAGGAGGAAACTTAAAACTGTACATTGTATTTCATACCTGTACCAAACTTGCAATCAGTTACTGTTGAGCTGCTGGCATTGGTAGCATGTTAAACTGTGGTATCTTCAGGAGTCTTGCATTAGACATTAATAAAGTATATGTACAAGGAAGATGATGATAGACCTATGACAGCATCACCTATTTTCGTGTAAGATTTTTCTTTTTTGGGATATTCAAGAGGAAAGTAAAAATTTGGTTGATAGATGTGGTCAAACAAAGAGAGACTTGATCACGGAAAAAGCAGTTTGCTTCATAATTCCTTGGTCCAGCCCTGTCCAGGTCAAGGTTCTGAGTTTTACTGTATTTGAACTACACAGGTTCTCTGACTTTAGTGAGATAAGGTTTAATTTAGTCTCAGAAATGGTGCAGGAAAGATTTCTAGCTAGAAATGGAGGATAGTGTGCTTGGAAAGGTAGAACTGGTGAGATACTTTTTTTTCCAGTGTACATGTAGACATAGTTTTCCTTTTCTATCTGACAGTGAGAATATAACACAATGACAGTAAAGTGTGGTAGGTATGTATGTATTATATAATAAATCTGCTTCCAAACCTGAACATACAGAACTTCCACTTGGTTTATTTCCCAGAAGCATCTCATGCCGTCAAAGGCAGCACTAGTTACACAAAATCTTTCTGCAAGGGCTCTCTGTCAGAGAAGGATCCAAAATTGTTACCCAGGTAACTCTCCAGTTTATTCTTATTTTAGGACTGGTACTAATTTGAGAATTTATTTTGCAGAGGGGAAAGATAAGTGCCTGTGTTAAAGATCCACTGAGGAGATATGTTTCCTGGAAAAATGTCTTCAGAATGTTGTTCAAGTTGTAACAGTATTTGGGCATTGTGGTCCATTTTGCAGTCCCGTGGTTCAGTTGTGTGAAGGCAGGTTGGCATTCATTTAACTAGCTTTCCTTTATCTGAGGGACAGAAATAAATGTAGCTTGTTATATAGCTAGTCTCTAGAATCTTTGTCTTAAGGCCGTAGGAAGGAAGCAGAGGTGGGTTTAATATAAAGAACTCAGCCTTCCAATGAGGTTGTTCCTGGGTGTTTTACTTAGCTTGGTTTCTAACTCACTGTTACCTTTGTCATTGCTGATTTTTTGAAGCCTCACATTTAGGTAATGATTTTCTACTTCGTTTACTTCCCTTCTGTGTGCATCATTAGTATGAATGCTATTAAAAAGGTCAAAACAAGAATATAAAGTGGTTGTCCAACACTGATGGGAGATTTGTCTTGGAGTTTTTTTGTTGTTACTGTTTGGAGTTTTTTGACTGCCATGGATTTGTTAGAAAGGGACAAAAGAAGTGAGCTGAAACTGGAGGACACTCTCTTCTACAGCCTTGTAGCTTTGATATGTTATATATCAAATGAAAACTGCTTCTCCCCTTCCCTTGAATTTCTGGTTGGATACTCAAGCAAATGACAGTGCATTCAGAATGGATTTAAAATTGGTCTGCAAAAGCAGGAGGGATCAAGCTGTTTGATTTGTGGGATCTCAGAAGCCCTCCCTCAGTACTCTGCTGACTTGTGGCAAAGGAAACAGTTGTTTCAGAAACCTAAAGAAGGGTGCGTGAGATGCTGGAACAGGTTGCCCAGAGAAGCTGTTGATGCCCCGTAACTGGCAGTGTTCAAAGTCATGTTGGATGGATCTGATCTAGTGGAACATGTCCTTGCCATGGCAGGGTGTTGGAATTAGCTGGTCTTTAAGGGTTCCTTTCAACCCAAACCATTCTATGACTGCTCTAAGAGAGTTCTACCAGACAAATTTCACGTGTCAGTGGTAATCAGTAACTTAAGAATTGTTGGAATATCATCTGTGACTTACTCAGTGTTTTTGATCACGACAAATGCAGGGAGTACTGAAATCACTGAGCAGAAATTGCAATGTATAGTGAAAACTGAAGTAACAATGTAATCAAAGGTGACAGAGAAAAAGAGCAACAGAAGGCAAAATAAAAAAAGCAAAGAAGTTGAATTTAAATGAGCAGAGTTTAAATGTGATCATAAATCCAAAATTGCCTGGGCTAGGTCAGGATAGGGACATCTAGAAGGATCCTGGTAAGAGAAACACTGACAATTAATAAAAAATAAATAAGAGAATGCCTTGGTTTACCCTAACACATTTTGAAATTAATTCCTTTTTTTATGTTTCATGCCTATAAAATGATAGTTGTAGTGATAGTGTAAGGGAAAGCTTCATTTGGTGGTTGTTTCTAGTAGCAATAGCATATCTTAATACAAACCTGATACAGCTTGCCCAGGTTTTCTTGTGGCCTTAAAGACTTATTCCACAGCAATCATAAAAAAGTAGTATATTATTCAGCTTTCTATACTGTCATGGTATATTTTTCTCTTCATGATTTGTTCATGTCTAAAGCATTTTTTAATTACGTGGTTGTTTTCTGTATCTTTCTGGTCTACCTGTGACAGGTCCATGCTGTGGAAAGATACCCCAGGAACATATTTGGCTCTGTTCCCATTGTCACTGTAGGGAAAGTTAATAGAGTTTCTTTACAGAGAAAGACAGTAAGATCAAGCCTAAACTCACTCCCTGTGTAGAAAAATTGTTCCTCTCTGTAGAACCTCATTTTACCCCCTCCAGACCTTACTAAGCTTAGTAAGAAGAATGAAGAAGTGAGGGTTGATTTTAGACAGAGCAAGTATTTGTTTTCACGTACAACTTAGCAATTAACAACAGAAGGCACATCAATGATGAAAATATTCTTGTTACATGCTAGTTAAATAGGCATTTGAAGATAGAAGTGCAACCACTCTGCTGCTTCACACAGTGATGGCAGGAATGTCCTTTGTTTTAGGATAATTGCTTTAATTGAAACAGGTGTGCCACCATTCTGCAGCAATTTTGCTACTTTCTGATCCCACTCTAAAATTTACCAGTGGCTTTTATAATTTTCATTTCCATTACTGGAACATCTCAGAGAAGCAACATGACTGCCTTGAAAACATTTTCCATTATCTGCAAGTTGTTCTAAAGTGCTTTCTGCTGTCCTTCCCACGATGAATGCATTTTGGCTTGCTTCAGGGGATTTACCTTTCAGAATTCCAGCAACCAAGAGCTACAGTTGCATTTTGAGACACATTTACTGGATATGCATGAGGTGTGCTGAGTGGGAAAATCGACACTTTCTGAATGGATGAGGGGCAGTTCATTATGCTAAGGCCACTGATGAGTGCTGAATTAAATGTTCTCACTTTGTTTCCAAATGTTATATTGCAGGGGTTGTTTGAAGTGCTACTGAAACTTTTTCCATAGTTCCTTATTATATCACTGTAAGTGATCAGGGCAAGCAGTGAGAAGAGATGAATGGCTGAATCTTTATGAAAAGATTGCAAAGGGGCCAAGAAACTAAAGGACTTCAGTTTGTGAAGGTCCATTTGAACTAGTACGTGCGCTTGCCATTCTCATCCTACACACAGCCCAAATAGAAATGAACCTTCTTTAGATTAGAAGAAAAGTTTTTAAAATCTCTGAGCAAAGATGGGAGTCTGGGTTATTTTATGCTTCCTTATGTTTCTCATGATTATACCCATTTCTCTTGATTATACCTGTAGTTTTATCCTACAGGGTGAAAGAAATGTGGAAAAAAGGGTGCGGGGAGGGGAGAGGAGGGGAGGGGAGGAAGAAAAAGAGGTGTTTTCCAAATGCTAGCAGTTTTAAAAACCATCACTTAAGACTCTCTACATGCATTCCCCTTAGGTGACATTTGATTTGGGCAATGAAACTAGAATCTGAAGATACACAGAAGTCTAATCAGATAAATGAAGTCAACTTGTAAAGTCTTGAATAGCTCCATCCTGGCACTCCTTGCCTGGAAAAAAAATACTGCTTCAATTTTTGTGTTAAGATTTCAGCATGAGAAGATACTCATGGTAATCCTGGAGAGTGTAGGCTGCTATTCACAAAAGAATTAAAGATGCAATGGATGTCATTCCATATTGCTTATGTTTCTCACATTCTTCATCAATATATTATGAAAAAGTGAGTAAAACCTTCTATTCTGTGCCTTTCCACTTCTCCTTTGTATTTATTATAACAAGTTTTTGCTGATGGACTGTAGCTCATTACATATTGACAGAATTCATACATTTCTTTCTCAAATGTCTTTCCTTTTAAGACTGCTGTTTTAAAAAAATAAAACCACCTTCCCTTCCCAGAGTGAGGACATCTGTGACAGGAAGAAAAGTGTAGCATCTACAAACCTTTACAAACCTCTACAAACCTACAAGGCCTTTAAAAGGCAGGGAATTAGTTGACACCTGTGCAGTGTTATTCTCAAAGATGGGCGTTACCAAGTACTTCTTGCTTACTTAAGAGAAGGTACCAGTCCCCAATACTCTTACTTGTTTCCTTTGCCTTCTTGATGTGTTTGATGCATTGCAGTGTTCTTGGTATTTCCTTTCACTCTCTTAATGTACTTGCTTTTTTTTTTTTTTTAAGTCCCTCTTCTCCATGATATGTCTTATAATTGTTGCCTCAAAAGACATGTTCTTTTGCCTTATATATATACAAGTTCTTGATTCCTTCTAGGTCACAGTAGTCTGCAAATATGTTCCTGTCTCGTTTGGTTCTCATAAGATTCAGCAGGTTTTTTCAGTCTTTCAGATGACTTATTTTGTGAGTTGTGCTTTCTTGGGCAACCACACCCCAGTAACTAGGAAATAGTTTTGCTTGTCAGAAGAACCCTATCAGGTTATGGATGACTGCATAAATTATCTTACTATTTCTCATTGCTGAACTAATAATACATTTTATTTCTACCTTTGAGACAGGTTCCAAGTAGGAGAAGTTGGAGTACAGCTTAATTTTGTCAGGATATGATAGTTTCTATTACATTAACTTTCAATGGAACAAAGTTAATCTCAATTTAGTTTATATTCCAAGTGCAGTAACTTCAAAGAATTATTCAGTAAGAGATGAAAATAACAAAGGGGAAAAAAATCTAGTTGAAAAGTTACTGTGTATTTAGTATTGGTTAGTGTTGCATTAAAGCTAGACTTGAGCTTTTTTCATTTCAGGTTAAAATAATAGTGTTCTGAAAGCAGAGTTTTGGTGGGCCTTAATTTTCAAGTAAGCTGCCTTCAAACATATGTATCTTAATAAAATTTCTGAAGGCAAAATCATTGTGCAAACAGGAAAAAGCTACAGATACATGGAGTAGATTTTTTGATAGGGGACATCATATCTATTTGTAGGCTAGACTTTGACTCCACATTTCAAGTCAGACAAGCTTTTCAAGATAGTGATATTTCACCTTTTAATAAAATTTGGAGGAAGTTGCAGACTTTACATTCCCACTTAATATTGAAGTTAACTCTTAATATAGAAGGCAGATCAATGACAGTGAAAAAAAAAAAAAAAGGAAGAGTGTTTATAATTCAAAAGAAACCCACATTTGGTTTCCCACAGGTAACTTGATAGCATTAGCTGCTTGCTTCAATAAACATTGCACCAAACTGCAGTCTGAAAAAACCTTGATCGTATGAGTCTCTCCTCAGCATTATGACTCTTCCCTCTGTATATGCACAGAAAAGACAAATTAAATATGGCAACCCTATTAAATTAAAGCTTTATGAGATGCGCATTTTAGAGCCTTTCTTCCATCAAGTGTGATGTTAGATATATTTCACTCCCTTTTCTTATACAAATAAAGCTTTCTTTCTCATATATAAAAATCGATATAGCTAAAAAGAAATGCAGTCAAGCCTTCAATAAACTTTGTAAAACTCCTTTCTCATTCCCACTTAGCTAAGATCAAAGCTGCAGAACTTAGGTGCAGATATACCGTATGGAAATGGAATTACTTTGTGTCTTCTTTTATCCTTTCAACGCACGTTTCTCACTTTTATCTTTAGAATTTCTTGAGTAATCAAGCCTTGTACTGTCCATTTGCACATGGGTGAACTTTATACCCTATGTATATTTTTATGATGATTATTGTGTAATGTCAGCTTTTAAGACTGTTTCTAAGAAAGAACTTACTCTTCCATGTCCAGCTCACAGGCTGCTCTTCAGCTGTGTCCAAATGGTTCAGATCAGCAGTTCTTTCCTGCTCTGGGATATGGGAATGCCTTTTGGGCACTTCCAGTCTACACAAGGAGGAGGTGCAATAGTGCACCATTTCCTACCAGTGCTCTCCTTCTACTGGGAAAGGAAACTTGGGCTCTTGGCCAAGTGGGTGCTGAGGGAAACATCAGAAGATCTCTCTTCTGCACA
The DNA here is from genome assembly GCA_035047845.1 of Dendrocincla fuliginosa. Lineage (NCBI taxonomy): Eukaryota > Metazoa > Chordata > Aves > Passeriformes > Dendrocolaptidae > Dendrocincla > Dendrocincla fuliginosa. The sequence goes on from JAWWMO010000138.1 coordinate 23,512,298, forward strand.
ATCAACACACCAAGCTCCTGTGAAGCTATAAAACAATGTGTCTCCCATTTAATTTAAATATGCTTTTTTTGTTCATCCCTACAATTCCACTTACCTATGTCCTTACCCAAGTCCGTCAAGCTGAGATTGAGCTTAAAATGAGACCTTTTAACTGAAACACTTCTTTTGAACATTCTATATATATCCTAGATTATTTTTTTCTTCCCATACTGTATCAAGGAAATCCTACCCTGTCTGCAGTTCTGGTTTTCTCAAGAAGTATTTTGAAAAGGCAGGGAAGTTCACAAAAGTGCAGAAAAAAATTAGTAGGGGTTCTACAAAGCTGCTCTTTTAGTGGGAAGAGTATTAATCCCAGTTTTCAAACTGTAATGAAGATAAGGCTAAGAGGCACTTCATGACAGTCTGAAGACCTTGGAGGACAGATTTCTCAGAGCAGATACTTCTTAAGGATTGCAGAAATATATAAAATTATATTCCATGTCTGTAAGTTGAAACTAAGCAAATTTAAACAAAGTGCAAAGAATGTATTCTTAAATTTTCTTCATGGTTTAAATATTGTCTTTAAATCCATATTTTTAAAGAATGGCTACAGTGCTTTTAGTAAACAGAGAATGTAAATAGAAGGTGTTTGGTGATTCCATTTTCTATGATGCAAAACAGTGTGGTCAGACAAAGAGATTGTGGCCTTACAGCACTGTTAATACCATCTCCTCTTCTGAAACTGTATGGCAAACTTCATAGCTTTTTGTTTCTACTGGAGTTTTTATTTTATTGTGTGTGTGTGTGTGTGTATGAGTGTTGTGGAAAATCAGATGACATTCTGAAAACAAATAACATTGCTGCATTGCAGCAAATAGGTTTCTTATCCTAGCATCATAAAACAAATGAGTTTGCTCTGAGTTAAATGAGAAATACAATGCTATTTTTCTTACAATTAAACTTCAATATTTAATCAGAACCTGGCATTTTTCAGACTATTTTTGCCACTGGAAATGTAGCAGTCACCTTTCCAAATACTTTTTGATAAATATTACCTGCTTTAATGTATTGGTCAGGGTTAGTTATCTTGAAATATCATCACCCACTACCATGTTGTGCATGGCCCTTCATAGATTCCTATGGCAGAACACTTTGTGAAAGGATGAATATTCACAAGTCTTTAAAAGATAGCATCTATTCTCTAAGCAGTTTGTACACCTGTAATGAATTTGAGAGACTAAACTATATTGTCCCTATTCTACAAGTTTCAATTAGTCTTCATCTGAGTAAACTTTGTTTGAAATATCTCCCGAACAAAGAATGAATGAACAAAATTTAGAAGTAATTTCTTCTGAGAAGAAGAGAAATCCAGTAATTAAAGCAGTAATCCTAGACTGGAGATATAGGTTCAGTTTCTCCCTTTGTACATGGATTTATGCGGGATCCTTGACATGTATTTTATTTTTCTTAGCTGCATCTGTGCCATGCTTCCAACAGTGCATCGCACTACTCACATCCTTTATGTGCCCAAGAAACATTTTAGCTCTGTTTATGCTCATTATTTACATCTCTCTTGACACTCACAGAGTAGCAGCTTAGGTACTCCCCTGCAAAGAGTGCACTGCAGGCAAGTGTTAGGTGGCCTGACCCATCAGGAATCTGGCACACACAGTGAAGATCAGTGAAGGTAAAGTGCAATAGTTTTATATTGTCTCATATTGTTGTTCCACAGGACTGAGATTGGGAACTACTCCAGGAGTAGTAAGCCACCCTGGTATTTTGATACGTATTGCTATTGTATTTCTCATTAAGTCATACTGTTTTATGGTTTCACAGAATCACAAAGTGATTGAGCTGGGAGGGACATCTGGAAGCTATCTTGTACAACTGCCCTGCTCAATCAGGGCTAGCTAGAGCCAGGACCCCATCCAGGCACGTTTTGATGCCACAACCTTCCCAGGCAGCCAGTGCCAGTGCTCACACTAAGAAAAGCATTTCCTGATGCTCAGAGGGAGCCTCCTGGGTTTCAGCTTGTGCCTATTGCCTCTGTTTCCTACTGTTAACCTAGTAACACTGTGGAAGAGTATTAGTTGTCCTACTAGCATCACGTTTGACATCTAAAAGGGAAAGAGAACTAAAAAAATATAGTTCTAAATTTGTTTTTGTCAGGTTCATAAATAATTTTCTTAGAATAAGGACAGTAAAGAAAGATCACTAATGACTATCCTAATACTGTGCTGACAAAATATCCTAAAGATACCAGTCCTTTTTCTAATGAATTCAGATCTTGTTCAAGTATTCAAATATATATGCTTTACTTCAGCTATTAAAAGCTAGATGTTTCATTTTTAATAGTATCACCTATTGTCAAGACTCTAGGAGTGAGCAGAATGTGTGAAAGTGTTCTGCTTTATACATTGAAATTTCAGTACTTATTCTGAAATGCTAGTTGAAGCTATTCTAAACATATAATATTCTAAGTTATTTTTCCAGTATTTCTATGGACAATCTTTCTGCCTTGGTCTTACAAATAGGGAGATGGTTGTCATTTCAAGGTGATGACCTGTGATTTCTGATGAGGGTGATTTCTTTAGCATGTTAAGTTTTTAATAGGGGGGAAAACTAATGGTCTGTCTTCTGATATTTATTATGTATTCATGTAATTTTTTTTTAATGTTTTCTTCTCTCTAGAAAATACGAAGGATATCCTTGTGATATATGAACAAGAAGCAGAAGAGTGGGCTCTGTATTTAAAATCTCTTTTTGGACTCATAGTGAACGAAGGAGGAATCTTACTCTACAATCTAGAGACTTCATCCTTCAAGCACCAGGAGCTACTCTGTTTACCCTCTTATAAATGTAAACTCCTGATACTCTCATGTGGACTTCTTAACTGCCTGAATCAAAAGAGATGTTATTTTCTGGAAGAAGTTCTAAAACCTCTGGATAATGTTGTAATTCTGCTTTGTGGAGTGGAGAATTCAAAGATTCTTTATGAGATACTGACCTTAGATGGAGAAAGCAAAGAAATTTCCACAGATCAGAAACCTGAGGAATATCTCTCTGTTGTTACTGGAATTATTCAACCAGGTAATATAAAATGAAAACTTTGTATGTTTATTAAAAGAGATTTCCTAATCATTTGAAAGAGAAAAGAGTGATAATTTGGGTTTTCTGGAGAAATGATCTTTCTGCAGTTTGATTCAACAGTTTTGGCTTGATGATGTGTTTGCCATTGAACTGTGATGGAACTGTTGTGCTCTTAGTCCTGCTTCAGGGAAGCAGGTTGGAAAGCCTAAAAGCTGCCGCTGACAACTGTGAACCTTCCATCACTACTTCATAGTCAGACTGAAGAGCTGACATACACTTGTTTCTCTGTTTCCTGCGTCTACAAGTTTCAGAAACTGTACAAAACCATGGGTTTATGATTCATCTCTTTCAAAATGCCTTAATGTGACTGTATATGTATCTGCTTAGACAAATCTGACAGAGTGAAAAATAATTACTTCAACCCAGTTTCATGGATGACAAGTTTTCTTGACTTACACATAGAAGCTGTAAGGGCAGAAGTTCCTTTCCACTTTTACCAACCCAGGTAATAAATCTGTACTGGAAGGACTAAAACAATCCAGTTTTATGTGTTTGAACATCCATAGAAACTACAAAGAACCATTAATGTTAAAATAAGCACTTCTGTAATGTAAAAAAGCCCCCTCTCTTGAGGGTGAGAGGCACTGAAATGCCAAAGTATGGACAATTTAACCCAAAATTTAACTTTGCCTGGCTGCAGAAATGAAACCAGGAAATAGCTTTAGAAAGATGCATGAGCAGCTTTGGAAAGGCATGGTTTCAGGTAGACAGCTGTGTGTTTTCTTTTGAGAGCATATTTACTGCTGCTTCTTTGTAGTCATTAGGTCTCTTACCTTCTCTCAGCTCTTGCTATTTAGTAAAGATATTGTCTACTAAGCAGAACATTGTGCTTCTGTCTTGTTACCTGCAAGGTGCCATTTTATTGGAATGGGAGCTTGTGCTTGAGAAAGACATCCTGAAGTTCAGGATTTTTACGCAGAACTTAACCTTTTGGAAGCACATGAACAACCAAGAATACTGTTTTGAACACTGAGCTAGAGAGACCCCAGCTGAGTCAGAGTGACCTAGCTGGATGTACCTGCTGCCTTGTGCTTGAGCAGGTCATCTTAAGTACACTATAAGGCTTTCAAACCTGCCCAAAATGTGTCTACACACAGTCTGGCTATATCAGATCAGTGTTTTCAAAATAATATTTTAGACTCTTCCTTTGCAACCATCTCCTCTTCAGTATTTAATAACCTTTTCCTCTGTGTATCTTTCAGACTTTGAGTTTTGGGCTCATTAGAGCTGTCTGTTTTGGTTTCAGAAGGTAATGTTTGCAATTTCTGACGGTGTCTGATACTTAGTTTCGATTGAGCTCCTTAGCAGGTTTTTAGTGGAATGCAAACAGTGGGTCTGTACGCTGTGTGTATGTATATACGAAGGAACTGGGCTCAGAGACCATCAGTTGACTCATGCACAGGAAATTGCAAACTTTTCTGCAGAGATAAACAGTTTCTTAGAAGGTGCAGGATGGTCCTTTGCTTAGGTCTATGCATTCACAAAAGTATTTATTACATGTGCCCTTGGAAATTACTTAGAGTGCAGTGCCAGGCAACTAGTGGGTGTTCAAATGGTCTTTGCTTTGGCAGCGGTCAGTATCAGCAACTTCAGTGATTAGCACAAAGCTGAAATAAGGAAGAGTTGTTGAAGGCCTCAGACTCAGCGTGTGCATCTTTACCAGGGGTGCATAGGCTGTGGCTGGGATCAGGCAAGTTCAATTGACTGAAGTAGGTCCAGGACTGGGAGTCGTGGTGCTTCAGGCCATAAGCCCTCCCCTGCACTTACAGCTGAGAACTGCTCTGGCCCTGGTTTTGTTCTGTACTGCTGCACCCTGACCATCAGCAAGCCTGGCTTAGATCAGTGCTTGATAGGAGGCCCCGGCGCTGCTCTCTGTTGCACAGTGAAAGTATTCCAGCTGTGAGATTTGCTTTCATCTCACTGTTGATTTAAGTTCTGAGAAATGAAGATGTGCGTGACTTATCATTATTTACCTTTGCTTAAAGATAATGGTGTCTGTATTTATGATGCTCTTTTGTAGAATCCTGTTAAGCTCTTAGCCTTTGTGATATCTGTGACAGGGATTTTGACAGACTATACATCTGGGAAAACGATTTTTCCCTTGTAATAAAAATTATTTGCTAAGGGGTTATTGAGTATATGAGGATTATTTTTCCATTGGAGCAAATTTTTTTTGCCTTCCTTCAGGACCATGCACTTTCATCTCTCTTCATATGGATCATCATCTTTAGTTACTTTTTGGTTTTAGTATTTATCCCTCATCACTTCTGCTTTTGGAGATAGTGATGAAAACACTTTTGTGTATATTCTTCATGGGTTTCGGTTCCCTTTTTTTCCCCTTCAGCTGTGCATTGCTCTTAGCTTGTTTTTCTAAGCATTTTTACTCTCTTCTCTTCTCAGTATTGACAAGAGCTGTCACTCTACCACTCTAAAAATTTATTAAGGTACTTTAATTATAATCTCCCTGTCACAAGGTCTTCCACTGCAACTAAATTGTGTTAATCCCCTAGGACAGTGTGCCATTGAGGTCCTAGGGCTAATGGATGCCAGGGCTCAGGAGAGGCTTGCAGGTAGCTAGAACAACTACCAAAAGATGGATGCTGTTGTTACCTCACAGACCTGGAGAGTGTTAATAATGGCATAGCTTAGGTGCTAGTAATCACCACGCTTCCACTACAGATTTTTCCGTACTCAGGGAAATTCATAGGCCAGGTAAGTTTTCAGTTGTCTTTTCTTTCCCTATTCTCCTTGCACTATCCCTACAGTCTGAAATGGAAAGAGTGGAAAATAAGTCTCATGCCCCCCCAGTTTTTCACCTACCAGACGGTTCCAGTTTCATCTTGTTGGAGCAAGTAGGGCTCTATCTGTTAAAATTTCATTCTAGCTATAAAGTAATATATATGCCAAAAATTCTAGGCAAAATCCAACACTAAATTAAAATGCGGAGTAAGACTAAATAAAATGGAAGATGCAAGGAGTTTTTTTGCTGAGCAGGGAGCTTGTTTGCCCTGTAATGTGATTCAAACAGAAAATCTGAGCAGTTTGTCATTCCTCTGTGAACATGTTCTTGAAGGAGTAAAGGGAGAACTAAGATATGGAGACTGGCCTTTCTGACATGTATCTCCTGGATGGTGGCAGACTTTGTTATATTCATCTTACGCATGAAGAGGATATTTTTATTGTTGTCTAAAGATTCCTTTAGCAGGACTTCTTCGTAAAATATTTCACTGTTTGAAAATGCTGCATTCAGATTCAGAGTTGGTTTTGAATTTTGTGTAAGGGTCTATTGTCCGAAAAGAAGATAATCCTCAGGAAAAGAGAACACTCAGAGATTTCATTTTTCTATGTTAACATCTAAGATGGCCCAGTGTGACTCTAGAATTCTGACTTCTCTTTATCAGCTTGCCCTAAGGTTGCTGAAAGTAGAATCAGTAGATATATTTTGTTTGCATCTGTCTTTTTCTTTTCCTGCTTCTTTATACAGCTTCTCCTTGATCTGCTGAACTGTGTACCCCTTTTTGTATTAAATTGACATACTTTCAGTCTATTAATTCAGTACCCTGGGTTATTAGGCATAACTGGTTTGGTTTTATTTTTTTTTGTTTAGTCCTGAAACATTTACACTTCAATTCAGGCAACCATGTGTTTAAGCAAGGGATTTGTAGATATAGATGGATAATTGCATCTGGAGATATTTAGCTTAGATCTTTCAGTGTCCTGAATTTCTCCTGTAATTATCCTCGGTACTGATGATGCGGAAAGAGAACAGGTCTTATCTAATACAAATAATTTTCTCTGACACTGTTTCTAAAGTGTGCTGGCACTTTTATTAAACTTTTTGGTGAGACTTCTTGGTAGAGTTCAAGAGTCAGAAGTATCCATTAGTCTTCTTGCTGTTTTATTAGGTTTCATTGTTTACAGCTCAAAAACCCAACTGGTGTCACTTCCACTACCAGCCTTTTCTCTAAGCAGGGCTAAATTTTTCTTTTTTTTTTTTCCTTCTTTTTTTTTTCTTTTTTTTTTCTTTTTTGCCAGAATTTGAAGAGAATTTACTTCTACAGAATTTGATATTTGACAAGTGCTCATCAAACCTGTATGTATCCATTCATTATCTGCTATTGTATTGAAAAGTGAGAGGTACATGAAGTAACATAACCCAACTAGAAAATGGTATCCACAGTCTTCAACAACACAGGAACAATTCTCAGAACAAATATGTCACTTCCACCTGAGACAGCAATTAATTTCTGATTGCTTACCTAAAAAGTCTTCCATGTGCCTGCACACAATTTTAATGACCAAGAAGAGTAATGTTAAGAAAACTAATTTTGCAACTCCTAGTAAGGTATAGATGTGGAGTAATGAGATATCAGCTTTGGGTGTTTTTCTCTAGCTAAAATGTGCTGCAGCATAGCCCTCATTTCCATTTTGCCCTGCCAATGAGTCTTTAAATTGCTTTGTAGGGACTGCTGAAATTGCCAGATTAATAGATCTTCCCGAGATTTTGTGTTTCTCCATTCCACACGGAATGATTGTTGGGATGCCAGGGCAGTGATGGGCGTTGGTAAAGGAAATGACTGCCAACAAAATCTGGTTAGAGTCACTAACTTGTTTCTTCTGATCCTGGCTATTTCAAACCAGAAGAGAAACTGAAGTGGCTGCCTGGAGGTGGCAACCATAGAGAACACATGAGATTGTCATCCGCTGCTGCTTAAACTGTTTGAGCTCTTTTTTATTTCTTCTCTTATATCTGAAAAATCCAGAAAAGACTTATTTGTTAGGAGCTTTCTTAGTAGCTCATGTTTCAATCTGTCTAGCTAGTCATGGTAACCTGTACCCTTAGATTCTGAAGTGTGTGTCGTGTATGGGATGATTTCTCCTATTGTTTTTTACAGTAATTGGATGAAAACAGCTTACACATGGAACAGTGAATGCACTGACATCTCAAAGTGAATGTTTTTTAACAGCTTTTAGGACAAACTCCTAAAAAGTTTTGTTAATAATAAAAGTCAAATGACTAGAACAGAAGCATAACTGCAACAGCGTCTACTAATTTAATATACTGTGATTTTACTGTTGTGTATTTAGTTTATAATTTTGTTATTTTTAAAATTAATTAATGGATTTATAATTTTTAGTCTGCTCTTTCAAGGTTTGAAATGGACATCATCTAGATTTATGTCTTGCTCATGGCCCAGTTACCAGCCAGTATTTAGTTGCAGTTGTGAGGCTATTTCTAAAGCTGACCAATAATTTAAGATTTCCAGCAAGTATTTTTGCAGGTAGAACTGTAAAATTACTGCATCAATCTGTAGTCTTACATGTCCTTCATCTTATGTATTATTGACTCTCACTGAGTTTTGCACTGTGGTTACTAATAACAATTACTAAAAGGTTATCATTGGAAGGCATCTAGAGAAGACCTTCGGAAATGTATTCTTCGTGTGGTTTTGGCATACAAGTGTTGTTATAACAAAATTACTATTTGTAATTTCACTGTGATGTATATCTGTTAAATTAGTGCCAGCTTCTTTGAAATAGTATCAAATAAGTGTTGTTTTGCAGTCCAGACTAGAGAAATTGTAACACTTATCCCTGAGAAAATGAAGTGTAACACCTATTTAAGTTAGTACTGGAAATTCAAAATTATATTTTGCTCTTGATCTCTGTATACTTACTTAAATGGCTGTGGGTCCAGAACTTGATCCTGAAAATGTTGTTATAGTATCTTGCAAGGATAGGCTAAGAGAGTTGGGCTTGTTCAGCCTCAAGAAGAAACGAATGAGAGGGATGTCATTAATGTCTATAACTGTCTGAAGTGTCAAGAGGATGGAGCAAGGCTTTGCTCAGTAGTGCCAAGCAATAGGACAAGAGGCAACGAGCAGAAACTGACGCACAGGAAGTTCCACCTGAAGATGAGGAAGGACTTCTTTACTGTGCGGGTGACCAAGCCCTGGAACAGGCTGCCCAGAGATGTTGTGGAGTCTCCCTCACTGGGGATATTCAAGAACTGTCTGGACAGACTCCTATGCCATGTGCTCTGGGATGGTCCTGCTTGAACAGAGAGGTTGCACCAGATTGATGCACTGTGGTCCCTTCCAACCTGACCCATTCGGTGATTCTGTACTGGAACAGGCTCTGTTTAACATCTTTGTTGTAGGCATTGCCAGTGGGATTGAGTGCACCCTTAGCAAATTCGCTGATGACAAAAAGCTCTGTGGTACAGTCAACGTGCTGCAGGGAAGTGATGCCATCCAGAGGGGCCGTGGCGGGCTTGAGAGGTGAGCCCACATAGGCATCATGAAAGACAGCAAGACCAAGTGCAAGATCCTGCAGGTGTCAGGGCAATCCCAAGCACATTTGTGGGGATGAGCAGAGGATGGATTGAATGCAGCCCTGAGGATAAGGGCTTGGAGGTATTGGTTAATGAAAAGCTCAACCTGTGTGCTTGCAGCCCAAAAAACCAACCACATCCTGGGCTGCATCAAAAGCAGTGTGGCCAGCAGGTCAAGGGAGGTGATTCTGTCCCTCTATTCTGCTCTGGTGAGACCCTACCCACAGTACTGCACCCAGCTCTGAAGGCTCCCAGCATAAGAACAACATGGACCTGTTGGAGCAAGTTCAGAGGAGGGCCATGAAGACGCTCAGAGTGCTGGAGCACCCCTCCTGTAGACAGGCTGAGAGACTTGATGTTGTTCAGTCTGGAGAAGGGAAAGCTCCAGAGATAGAAAAAGTGGGAATGGCTTTAAACTGGAAGAGGTTAGGTTTAGATTTGACACAAGAAATTCCTAATAAGAATGGTGAGGCACTGGCATAGGTTGCCCAGAGAAGTTGTGGATGCCCCATCCCTGGGAATGTTCAAGGCCAAGTTGGATGGGGCTCTGAGCAGCCTGGTCTAGTGGATAATGTCCCTGCCTATGGCTGGGAGGTTGGAACTAGATGGTCTTTAGGATCCTTTCCAATCCATACCACTCTATGATTCTATGATACTGTTTGTAACCACATCTATTGTATTATCAAACACAACCCTGAACAGTTGTCTTGTCTTCCAAACTGCAATGTCTGTATCCATGTTCCATTTCTCACTTTACTGCACATGATTCCATCCCCTTTCCTTTTTACCAGCTCCTTTCCCATTGCTTACTGTATTGACTTTCAGGGAAACTTCTTCCTCAAGTCCACATATTTTGCCAGCTATTAAATTGAAAAAATCAGTCACATTTGCTGAAAAGCGGCAAATACAGCTCCATCTGAAGATCTCTCTAGACTTTCTCCTCTCCACTAGCCCTTGGATTTGTTCTAGGTTTTAATTTTTTTTTTCCTATCTGCAAAACTGTAGCTTTAAGATAGCTTTAAAATACAAACAGATCTTCATCTAAAGAAAAAAGGGGAAATCACTGTAATGGTATTACTTTATTTCTGGTGGTTTAGCTTGTTTGTCTCCATTAATTCTGTTTTATTTTGCTCATTTTTTCCCAGCTTGATTTCTGATGCTAAGGCCTTCCTTAGAGCTAACTAAACTTTCTGTGAAATAGTTGAGTGGGATAGCTATGTTGTTCACTGTCATCAGAGTTGATGACCAGCTAAAGATATTTCCAAGTAGATACCATTAAAGAATTATTCTTTCTTCCTAGGTAAGCCACAGGATGAAAATCCTCGATACTCTTTGTCTTACATCTATGAAGCAGTTCTTGCGGATGGTGAGTTGCATTCCTCTTGCATTTCATAGAATAAAGCCAGTACTCCTCACAAAATTAAGTTTGTTTTCTTACATCCTGTCGGATATGAAAGACAAACTAACCTTACCATAGCAGGCAGTTGTGGAGAGGAGTTGAGTTTGTTCTCAGACATCCACCCACATGTCCATACCCATACATTTTTTCAAGGAGTGTGAAAAAGGGAGAAGATTCAACTGGGATATGCGTTTTTTTCCCTTTGATTTCAGAATAGAGATAAGGAAGAAGACATGGCAAACTTTTCTGTTCCCAGCATGAGGCTTTTTGCTTGTAGTAAAGAGCTGATCTGAAATTTCACATAGATCAGTCCTACTCACATTGCATTTGCAGCATTATTCATTGACAGCCACTGGCTGGGAGAAGTCCTACATCGCAGCTTCAGTGATAGTTGCCATCCTGCTTTATTTATAGTTGTGAAAGCCTATGAAGAGTTTTAGTTGGGATAACAAATTGGCAAAACCTTAACTTGCTTTTACTAAAGAGCTACGTAATATGCTTCCTTTCCCCACTTCTTGCTTAAAGAACTTTACTTCTGCATTGACACTGTTGCAAAGTAATTGACTTAATAGCGTCAGCATGCTTAGTGATGGCAAAAGGCAAGTAAGTTATTCCAAATTGCTGGCATAGCGGTTCTGTGCTGCGGGTCTGAGGATGCTGGCTCTGTGGCTGGCAAGGTGTAAGGGCAGAAGGATGCTTCAGTCCTTAGTGGCACAAATTGAGTACACATCAATGATGTATGGAGTTTAAAATTTTAGCTTCATCCGTTAATTTCAAGACACCAGCATCAACCTGTGTGCTTTTAAATACTCATCTTTCCTCCTTACCATGGTTTGGTTCTCAATGCAGAACAGTCTTGGATGTGTGGTTAAGCCTGACTCCCAAATGAGTGTAAGGAAATAAGTGGTCAGTGTTCCTCCTGTGGTGGTGCAACAGGCAGCAGTTATCTGATACCACTGCAGAACTCTGAAGGGAAAAGTAACCCAAGAAGTGAGATGAGGCAGTTTGCAAGGTTCAATGTGTCAGTCTTTACAAAGACAAGAAAGGGAAGATGGCAGGTGCAAACAAGCCAGCATTTGTGCCCTGCAGTAAGTAGGTGAATCTTTAGGTAAGCAAACAGCATTTGACTTAGGATGAATTGTGAAAAAGCATTTCCAGGGACTATCTCTTTTCTCGGCATCTTCTAATAACAAGGAAATGTATGAAGTGCTAAATTGTGTGAAAGATACAAAAAAGAAGTATCAGGAAAAATTATAAACCAAGAAAGAGTTTTGCTACAATCTTATAAATTCACAAAAGAACAGTGCTTTATGTGAAAGCTTAAGTGGAGAGTGGCACGCTGAAAGCTACAGTTTGTTTTGTATATACAGGCATTGTACAAAAGGAAGGATGAGCTGAGAGAAGATGAAATTTAAGCTTGAATTGGAATGAAAGTTGAACAGAACAGAAGTATAAATCTAAATGAGAAATCTAAACCAACAAGGGTGGAAAGAGCAGTGAGTGGATGATAGGACATATTAAAAGTCACCAAAAAAACCACTTCATCCATTAAAGCAGAGATAGATGGGGAACAAGCAGGCGCTAACAATCAATAAGAAGTGATTGACTAAAGTGAATTGTGCAAGGCCTTGAGGGAAAAGGTCAGACATTACAGTGGAAAATGGTAAAACAATATGATCACTGAGATCCTTTGAGGAAATATGAGCTCCAAGAAAGTGCAAAAACTATTGATTTGCTACTGAGTGAAGGCAAAGATCCAGCTGTGGAATGCAAATGATGATGATATGAATATATGAGGACTCAGTCCTGTAGGTGATAACTGAAAAGCCAACTCTTTAGCCAGTCACAAATGTTATGTGTTTAGTTTATTTCTAGTTTTTATATAAGAAAAGAAGACTTGTTTTTAATACTATGGAGCTGTATTTTGAGAAATTCCTTTGTAGTTCCTCAAGAAATTTTCTGTTCTCCAAATAATCGTTATTTATAATTTGTACTAAGATAGAAAAGTAAACCACGTTACTAGGATCTGGGTATACAGCCTTGTAACCACACAGATAAAATATGAATGCATTATTGTGGAATTGGCATTCATTAGTTTACCTGCAAAATAGATCTAACCTCAGATTTAGGTACCCATTAGGTGATATGCAGCTTCAGAAAATGCTCTTCCCTGTCTGTGAAACAGCTTTGTCTTTTTTAACATTTGCCATTAAAGCTTGTACCCTAGCACTAATTAACTGAAGCAATTAGGGATGGGCAAGTGGAGTCCAAAAGGTGATTTTAAAGATAATAATAGCTGTCTGCCTATTAAGTTTGACAGCAGACATCTTTTGGTCTTGCTCTCAGGTGTCATCAAACTGAGATGTATGTGCATACTGTGTTATCCATATCCTTTACCAAACTAAACTGGAGAAAGGCCAGCAATTTTTTAGCAGAATAGGTGGCATCCCCTCAGCAGATAAAGAGCTATGGGAGTGGCTCTGCTATGCTATTCTTTTCTTATAATGCTATCTAAAGTCCCGTTTTAATAAAATGCATCTATTCTGTTGGATTGAAGGACATTGTCTTAAAAGATGACCTCAGAGTACTTTCTAGCAAGAAGAAAATAGTCAGAGGTTAGAAAGCAAGCATGGTTTTCAGATGTGTCTGAAAATATCACCCTTAATTGTGTTCCTGAGAATGCAGTGTACCTTTTAGCCCGTTTTAAGGGTCAATAGATTTTAGCTATTTCAAACTAAAGGTGGGAGTAAATTGCAAAGCAGCCTGTCCCCAAGTGAGTCAGTCTTGCTGACAACTCACTTTTTTTTTCTTCTTTAATACCAAATGTATCTGGTGTGAGTTTTTCTGCTGACAGCAGCTGTGGCAGGATGGCACAGAGAGACATGTGGTCTCTTAGATAGACAAATTCCATGTAATTTTGAGCTGTACAGATGAAGAACAGCATCATAAATTTAATCCAGCATTGATAAGAGCCCTGTGCATGTATTGAAGCGCTGCTGCCAGACTAAGATATGCTATTTGGTAAATGCCTTGCTGCAGTCCAAGCTAGCTTCTCTGACCAGTTGATTTAAGGGATGCTGTAGCATGGAGTATGTAGGCTTTTGTCAGCGCATGTTTTGATATTACTAAAGATACGTGTCCTGTACTTTGAGTAGGGCAGAGGCAGAGAATGGCAGATAGCAGTGTCACTCCCCTCTCTCAGTACTGTTGTTAAAGGACTTTTCAGTTATTTTAAACTTCATGGCCTTCCAGCTCTGTCATTTCTTTACATTTGATGGCTCTAAAGAATATTCTTCATGAAGAGAATAGCTTCAAACATGGACAAGAGGGGAAAGTTTGGCTACTCATTCCTTGAGGCAGTTCCTCATTCATTGAGGGTGATACCTGTAAAAACTTAAACGCTATTCACCTTGAAATCTGAGCTCCTGAAGTACAAATTGATTCTCAGATGCTCCTCAACTCAGATGTGTTCTTTTATATGTATGTATTTCAAAATGTAGCCACGTGCCGCTTTTGTGTCCAAGCACAGTGTGCAGTTTGAGCCAGGCCAGGTATGAGACTTGAATCATATTTCAGAGATAATAGAGCCGCCAGGCAGCTGCAGCTAGCCCCTTTGGAATAATAAGGAAGTTGCAGACCTATTTTATCAAGCTAACAAGTTTTGTAGGTCTTCTTACAACCCTGGATGCCTCTGCAATCAGTCCTTTTGTCTTCAGTGGTGCTTTGAGTCAGCAGCAGGGGGACAGCCTGTGTAAGTTGCAGCGGCACATCTCGGATTTTGGGCAATGTTCAGTGCTGTATAATCCTTTACTGAAGCAAAAGGGAGATCTGTGTGTGCTGATACCACAGAGAAATGGAGCAAAAATGCCAAAGTGTACTTACTGTGGTAGAACTCCAGTAACTGTGAAGTGGATTGAAGGACTCTTTAATAAAACATTAGGCATTAATAAACACACAGAAGGCCATACTTCAGTTTGCTTCTCCCTGGAGAAGTATGCGGAAAGTAGAAACTGGAAATAACAGGCTTGGGCTCCATCAGCAGTTCTGCTCAGCACCTGAATGACCTCAGGCAGGTAGTTATTGTTTATAAACTAATCAGTGTGCCTGATAGTTAGTGACTCTTTGGGGAAGTCTTGCTATTTGTCTAAGGCTCATCAGAGCAGTTATGTTACTAATGCTGCTGAATGCTGCTGAAACTGAAAGTCATGAATTTGAGTGCAGTAAAAGTAATAACGTGGATTGATATACAGTAAAAGATAAAATTAGTCTCAAAAAGCCTCCAAATATATGTGTCATAGCCAAGCACTAAGTCCAATCTTTTCTTCCAAACCCCAGACCAGTTAGGAACTAGTTAATTGTTATAGAGTCAGATTGCCTATGAATATGCAGTTACAATCATGTGAAAGTATATATATATGAAGAACTGCCTACAATGTCTTCCAAATTATTTCCTAAAAACTATTGGTAAACTTATGATAAATAGCATTTTGCAGCTTTTGGATTATTTGAAGTCAGCATCTTTTGGTTTTACTATCAGATCCAATACAGCTAGACATAGTAACATTTTTATATTCTCTTTAGATGCTTTTATGATGACTCCATCAGGCTACAATTTTATCAGAGTGATAAATTGCTATGTACAAAAACATACCCGATAATAAAAGAACAGGTGTGCATGTACCTTCAAAGCAGATCAGTCTTTGCCTGCATGTATATAGTAATTTATAAAAGAATAGATGTGGGGGATTTCAGAGATTGCTCTTATGGGGGAGAAATAGATGTGAATAAAAATTGCAGCACCATTGGTTGCTAAGATGACATAAACACCAATTCCAAATATTCAGAAAAGGAAAAAGTATTCTTCATAGCTTTTAAAGGAACTGACAATTTGATGCTTATCACAACAAAAATTGTGCACCATAAATAAAGTAATAGAAGTATTTTGGAGATATGGGCAAAATAGGCTAACTTACAGAAAGATACTGTTTTTGACAGAAGAACTCAACCATGCAGAAGAAACTGGGACTGCGAATGCATTTGAGAAAAACAGAGATAGCTTTTGGTGTATTTGTGAAAGATAGATGGTTCAACATAGAGAGAAGGATTATTTAAAGCTTGTACAATAATGAATTTATTTGTCTTGGTCTGGAATTTTTATGTGATAAAAAAAAATGAAAGAAATTTTGTCTTAAATCAGATGTCCATATGTTTGAGTACATATTAATTTTCTGTGATTTTTGGAAGCCTTTCCATTACTAAGCCGCCTCTCACCATCAGTAAAAGAAAACTTCAGCAGAGCAGAAAAGGGGATTTGCTTTGAAATCATATCTTAGAAAATGCTTATGGTAAAAATGAGTGAATCCAATGTTCATGTGAGGAAAACAGGCCCATTGAATGAAGCAGAGTGTGGTGGATATTTTCTCTCTCCCTGTTTCTCGCAGCCCTTCTTGGGTTATTTATAGAGCAATTATGCAGTTAGGGGCTCCCCTTCAATCCCACTCTGCTGCACTCTCTGCTGAGTTCATACGGCCTTTACAAATACCCATGCTTGAAGAGGATTATCTTTCATAAATGTCTATGGTAAACTTATGGTGGATTGCAGGAAGATGTGCATACATCTCTTTTCCTGATTTTTTCCACATTACACAAGGTTACTCTTTTTTTATTGTATGGCTCTGATCCATATTTCTGCAGTGTACTCACATGTGTTTGACTTTAGGCTTTTGAATTGCAAGGAAGTCACTTTTACATGAGAACCTTTCCCGTTGTACCTCGCAGAACCCAGTGGGAAGCTCTGCCCTTACCTCATGTTGAGCTCGAGAGTAGGCTTACATGGGATGGCTCCTGCACTTGAATGAGCTTCTGCCACCCTCTTTATTTTAATCTTTGACACTTGAATACCCTATCCTTTCTTTCATGCGGCAAATTGGCCACATGTGCTAAATTACCCTTCCATTGCTTGTCATCTGCCTAACCTAATTTGCCCTTATATCTCACCCTCTTTTGTGATGTGTGATCTAGGGCTAACTGAGGGCCTCTTTTGTAGCACAGTTTCAGTTCTTCAGCTAGCATTGCTTTTGCAAGTCCTGAGGAAGCACTGAAATTTGTAAAGCTAGCAGGCATTTTGCTTTTGTAAAACCAGCTTAATTTTGACTGAGAGATTCATTCTGTGGGTAGCCTTAGAAAACACATAAATCTTTCATAAGTTTGTTTTCTGCTATTTTTAATGCCCTAAATCTGTCACATACATTGTTGACTCAAAACATGTAGCAAATACTAAGTAAAGAAAGACAGAGAATACTTAAAATTCTCATGTAGGCTGCAATAAGGATAGCTAAAGAGTGTATTTGAAATGTTAGAACTTGGGCAGGAGGAGAAGGTTGGATGTGGCAGGAGAGTTGCTTAGAATCCATGGTTAAGCATTACTTGTTGAATACACAGGAGACTAGAGACAAGACTAGAGACTAGAGAATTAAAATTTCTCAGTTTATGTAAAGGAATGCCATTTAAAAGTCATATCATGAATTTAGTTTAACATGTTAAATTGAAAACAATAATGTGTTCCAAAGGGTCTTGTGTAAAATATACCAAGTTGATATATTGAAATTACAAGAATTAGGAGAGAATATTGAAGTGAAATTAAAAACACCAGCACTGTCCCCAATTAAGTAAATAACTGTTACAGTAAATGTGTGTAATATTTTACTATTTAAAATTAACTTAAATTTAAGATCAGTCCTTTCAATGTGACCATCAGCAGAGGATATTTGTCAAAAGTAAGCCAACAAAAGTAGCCTGATGGAAATGAAGCATTACCCTCTATAATAGATGATAATTCCCAGTAGTACTACCCTGATTACTCAAGGGAAAATCATAATAGATTTTTTCTTTCTTTTTAGCTTCTAGCTCATAGTGTTGTCTAAGCATCATTAGATATAGTTAATAATTTCTTATACTTTGATCCTCCAATAAAGGGTCTGGTTTTATTCGTCCATTATTTTAATAATTACTGCTACATTTTAAAAATCTCAGTGATAGGTCATCATTACATAAAACATTAAAAGAACACATTCACCAAGCAACAAATACCCTTTAATAAATCCATTTTTAGATATTCCAGCATGATAATGACGTTCCCTTTTTTGTTTCTTTTAAGCTAATCCTCACTCTCAATTGTAAATTCTTGTTAAATGACCATTTTTATGAAAGCCTCAGCAATTGATGGAGCTCTCTAGCCATTGCTTTCAGGTTGAAAACAAGAATGCAAAGAGGATTCATAGTGAAAATGTCTAAATGCGTGCAGAAGACTTGAACATCTGACACTACCTTCTGCCCACATGAAACAAATATTGCCTATACATTGCTCCATTTGCATTACTACAGTCTCATTAATGTAGTATTAATGCCTTTATGAACTACATTGTTTCACTTAATGCCAGCAAGCCAAGCTTTGCTTAATCTCTAGTGTACTCCTTGTTCAGCATTGACAAACAGCATTTCATGTGGTTGTTTCATGTTCCACACTTTAGGACAGATAGTGTGCGACTGTTGGTAGAAATCTGAGTGCTGGAGATGGTGGCTCTGAAATTTGCTTACTAAATATATAGTAGCAATAATATAGGTCCCTGTGGTTCTTGGACTGTTGTACATGACTCATTGATTGTCAGGCAGACCTGACATTTACTGAAAGAGGTCTTGCCTGATGGTTTTTAGCTAATAAATTGGTAACTACTTTTAGAGTCAGCAGGGAAATCCCTAATGCTCTTAAATATCTTAGTCTGTGATGTAAGAGCCATATTTCTTAATAATTTGTCTAGTATTGGGATAGCTGTGCTATCCCAGGACTGATTGGGTTGAAGGTCTCCTATAGTATTTAGATGTCACAAGGCATACTAAAAATATTAAAATATTAAAATATTAAAATATTAAAATATTAAAATATTAAAATATTAAAATATTAAAATTAATGAGGGAGAAAAATGTTATCCTAATTTAAACCAACTTGTTAGCACTAGCACTAATGTTCTCAGTAGATGAATTATTGGCATTAAAAGGTAAAAGGGACTACTATCTTCTTTGATAAGTAGAGTGCAGACTGTACAAATACAGTTCTCATGAACTTCACATAGATTACAATGCATCTATATGATCCCTTAAGAACAATCACTGAAAGACGGCAGACTCCTGAGAATCCAGTGCCTACCAGATTTGTTATTCATTCCTTTCATTTTGTCAATCTAATAATGAAATTTTTCTTGTCTCTATGAGACTCCTTAGCCTAAAGTGGCCGAAAAAAAAAAATTTGAAGCAGTGTGCACCTCATACGAGTTATCTTCTGAAGTGAATTCTGTGTTCTTAAGTGAATTCTAAGTTCTTAAGGTCTATCAGTGACTGAAAATGTGAACACACAATATTGCCAAAGTATGGAGGAACGTACATAGTATCATAGTATCATAGAGTGGTTTGGGATGGAAAGGACCTTAAAGACCATCTAGTTCCAACCCCCCGGCCTGGGCAGTGATAACTTCCACTGGACCAGGTTGCTCAGTCTCATCCAACCTGGCCTTGAACTCCCAGGGGTGAGGCATCCACAGCTTCTCTGAGCAACTTATTCAAGTGTCTCAGAACCCTCACTATAGCATTTCTTCCTAATATCTAACCTAAACTCACCCTCTGTGAATATGAAGCCATTCCTCCTGTCTTATCCCTACATGTCCTTGTAAAACATCCCTCTCCATCTTTCTAGTAGGCCCCATTGTAAGGCTGCTGTAAAGTATCCTGTCTTCCTCAGCAAGAGTTCAGGACTGCCTTTTTCTAAGGGGCAGAGCTAAATAAAATCTAGTCTTCGGAATTATAATCGGAGAAATTAATGTACATATATTTTGAGCTGGATGAATTAAACAGCATTGAACTGTGTGTTGGTTCTTATTTAGAATTGTATTAACCTTTGTTCAGTGTAGCCTATTTAACTTTTAAAATAAATTAAAGGAAATGGAATTATACTGCTTCCATAAAGTATGTCCACACATAGGTTCAGTGTCATTTAACCAATATACACTGAATTAATAGCTTAAATTCAGAATCGTTTTGCCTTAAAGGGCAGATCTGACTGGGCAGATTTTACTAGCTGGTGGTGATCACCAGACCTGTTTAGCTTAGATGTTCAAAGAAGCTTTAGCTTCCTGGGGAAACATGAACAAATGTTGCTCTCTTTTTTTCTTTCTTTTTTTTTTTTTTTTCTGAGATCTCTCTAACAATCAAAGCACGTTTCTGGAAAAATAAAAGTTCTACATCAAACCATAGCATGCCCTGGCATGACTTCACTTAGCAGGCACATTTACTATAGTAGTAGTTTATTAAAATCTAAGCAAGGCAGGATTGGTAAGAAAAGAGAATGTTCTGTATCAGATGAACTGGTACATAAGGGGGAAATAAAGGCAAGCAAAAAGTGAGAAAAGTAATTGTAAATTGCCAATACTGACACTGACTGAAAAGGTTTCTGTGCCCCTTAAGAGCACTGTGTGGTTTGTGTACCTGAGTCACTTTAGCACTTTTGGAAAAAATTCAAAATGGCTGTGGAACTGTTTCAGCTAAGCCACATTACTCCTGTTCTGTATTCTGCCCATCGCTAATTTATTTTAATATTCTACATCCATTTAAGAGGGAAAAATGTGCCTGTAAAGTTCTTTGTATCCTTGAATGTAATTGCCTGTGAGTGTTTCATAATTTACAGTAATACAAGATACTGTGGATGTCTCTCAGGATATTTTCTCATCAGCCAGTCAAGTTTTTAACTCTGAGCTGCATGGAGTGATATCAATAATCTAACTAGGTGACTGCAGTGTACTGAGTAATCTTGCATGATGAAGAGCTGCTGCAGTCCTTTGAGATGGGTGGCAAGGGTGTTCTGTGCAGGGTAATAGTGTCTGGAAAGGAGTAGTAATGACACAGCTGAGAAGTAGCAGGTGTGACGAATACCTTTGCTAAAACACAGGCTCAGTCAGAGCTCTGCAGATGCAGTTTTCTGTTCTATCTCATCGCTAAAATTCTGTGATACAGTGGAGCATTCACTATGGCTCTTCAGCCTTTTCTGATACAGCAAAACAGAAAGAAACTGACTGTAAGCTACCTGTATGACTGGCATTGCATTTCCAAACCCAGATTATCCGATTAAAAATATGTGTGCCTTCCATCCATTATTTTGTCCATTAAGGCAGGCAAAGACTATGGAGTCTATGTCAAGGAGATATGTTCCTACTCTGGTCACAGGTATCCCTGCCCTCATGTAAAACCCTCCTGCAGATGGGTGGGTTGATGCTGTAAACATATAGTATGTGCTTGTTTTCATATAGGGAAAGGAAGAGTTGTAAAAATCCCATTTTATCCTAGTGTATAAGAATCCGGCTAGTCTCTTGGTTCTAGTAAGACAAAGCATATGAGGAGAACCTGTTCGTGTAAATCAAGGCTGCAGGATCAGAACTTCAGAGGCAAGCTCTTTGTCAAAGGGGGACACCTCATCACACTTAAATTAAAGGAATGTTTCCAGGCTTTCACGTGGTGCCCTTAATGTGACTTGAAATGCCATATGAGTAATACATTGGAAACCACATTATTGCCATATTTTGTTGACTTTGGATTATTAACAATGCTGTCATTCCACGTTATTTATTTCAGATCACCAGACTAGCTCTGACACTAACTTGTCAAATGTCAGGACAGCATCAGAAAAAACAGACCTCAGTTCTAAAAATGAGGTACTTTCTGAAAGACTGGAAACTAATGAGCAGTCAATATTGGTGCTTCCAGGAAGAATATCATGTGAGGTAAGATTTTTGGGTGCCAAAACTTTGGGGATAATAGTCAATGTTCTTCTCCTCTTCTTTCTGCCATCTCATTCATACTGTATCTACTATTTGTTTTCAAATCTGTTAAGGGGACAAAATAAGAGTGAGTCAAGAATACACTGGGATTTATTATGCCTTTGTGTCACACCCATGGTGCAGTCAAAAGATTTGCAAATAAAATAGTTTGGAGACAGCCTCTGAGGGATTTTAGCGCTATTAGATTTCTTTGGCAGCTTGAGTAGAAGTATTACCTGATGTGGGCCTTATAGTTTAGAGAAAGTATGTAGTCAGGCACTTCTTGAGAGATATAAAGTATCTCTTGGCAAGAATCCATGATAGGTATATGGGTACATGCATATGTGTCCATACCATGAATTACCCATGTGATTGTGTGAGCATGTACCTAGTTTGACTTTATATTAAATCAGAAGTATTTATATATCTGCGTGCATATTCAATGGACATAAATGTTCATATGTGTTTTTAATCAGTTGCTGTGAGAAATATGTGAGAGTGTAAACAGAGGAAGTACAAAAGCACTGCATTCCTTTATATAAGTGAGTGGCCACAGTCAGGTATGGAGGGAGCAGTGTACATGGAAAGTCACCCATTTTGCTTGCTATCTGATTTGTGAAGATGACTGGCATACATTATTTTACTGTTGAAATCACTACAATTCTAAGGGAGTAACTTTCCCTTTGGTCCAGGAGGAAGTAGAAGGGTATTGTCTCACATCACCTGCTGCTTTTATCTTGCTTTAGTGTCAGCTCACTGTAAGAGTTTAATTGACTCAAAAGTATTTTAGGATGGATGCCATTCTTCTAGACTGTAGACTGGCCATAGAAGATGTAACAATTCACCTACATATGCATTTAAAATACTGTTTTAAAATATTGTTATGTAAGCTGAATTTAAAATCCTACATTAATTGTGTCATTTATGTTAGTAAAATACTAAGGGGTACACTAAGATTGCATCATGTTTTGGCAGTATGATTTTTTTTTGCATAAAACTGTTGGTAAAAGAAAGTTCCTTCAATACTCTTTCAATATAATTTTACA
Organism: Dendrocincla fuliginosa; assembly: GCA_035047845.1. Taxonomy (NCBI): domain Eukaryota; kingdom Metazoa; phylum Chordata; class Aves; order Passeriformes; family Dendrocolaptidae; genus Dendrocincla; species Dendrocincla fuliginosa. The sequence continues at coordinate 23,535,065 of JAWWMO010000138.1, forward strand.
CTTTCAGTATAATTTTCTGAAGGACTAATGGGAACACATTTCAATTTTATAGAACCCTGGTGAAATATTTATTCTGTTGAAGGATGAAATAGATGATGAAACTCTAGAAATTGAATTCATATCAGATAATCAACGAATTAGGATACAGACAGCCTCTTGGAGTAAGAAGGTCAAGTACGTGAAAGCCTTAGGTAAGAAAAATATCCTTTACCTTTAAGTACACTGAAAATTTTCAACTGTTTCACTTCCTGCTATTTTGTAGGTGTTTCCTGTACTTGGGTTATGCACACAGAACTTTTATTAATAATGCAGAGAAGCAGGGCCTTGTGATTTATGAGAAACTAGGTTCTATTAGATTGGTTTTCTGTGGTTAAATGGCAGGTGGCAGTCTTAAAATGTCATTGGTTAGTTACAGATTAACATTCTTCAAAATTACTGCCATAAAATGCAAAGCTAATATTCTTTACTTATTACTCTATAACTAAAATGTTACATTTTATATTTAATGCAGTAAATTTGGTAATACTCCATAGTTCTTACTGATGCAGGAAATAATTTCTTTTCTTTGTTCATGTTCATGCCATTTCTCTGTATCACTCAGCTTTGCTGGTTTCTAATAATTTTTTTTTCCACTGCTCCATCCATAATTAGTTGCTAAAAATTTCAGTTATTTAACAACAGGAGTTATGCTTGGGCACTTCTATGACCTGATGACTTCTGTGACTCAGCACTGCTGAGGCTGTACATCAACTCCTGTGTCAAGTTTTGGGCCCTCACTTCAAGAAAGACACTGATGTGCTGGAGTGAGTCCAGAGAAGGGCAATGAAGCTGGGGAAGGGTCTAGAGAGTAAGTGACATGAGGAGCAGCTGAGGGACCTAGGGTTGTTTTGCCTGGAGAAAAGGAGGGTCAGGGGAGACCTTTTTGCTCTCTACAAACACCTGAAAGGAGGTTGCAGCCAGGTGGGGGGTTAGCCTCTTCTCCCAGGTAACTAGTGACAGGATGAGAGGATGTAGCCTCAGGCTGTGCCAGGGGATGTTCAAGTTGGACATTAGGAAGAACTTCTTTACAGAAAGGGTGATTAGACATTGGAATGGGCTGCCCATGGAAGTGTTGCAGTCACCACCCCTGGAAGTGTTCAAGAAATGACTGGATGTGGCATGTCTAGTTGACAAGGTGGTGGCTCAGTCAACGATTGGACTCCATGATCTTAGAGATCTTTTCCAACCTAAAATGATTCTGTGATTTTCATCCTGAATACTGCCCTGAGGTGATGGCTACATATGGCCTGAGAGTTCTTTATCACTGTGATTGTGCAGAGAGTTTGTTATTAGCAACCTGTCTGAGAAGTACATAACCAGCAGGAAACTTTCATCTGTAACTGGATTTCAGAGAACAAAAGCTGAGATCCTTATTCACAGATCTTAAAAGATTCTTCCAAAATTGCTTTGTGAGAACATTATTGATCACAAGAAGGTTTCTGTAGTGGATGAAGAAATAAAATGTGAACAGTAAGTGAAATATGGAAAAAGTTTGCAGAGAGCTTTAGGCCAAGTTAAATTTTTACATAATTTGTCCTTATGTTCCTCTCTATTTAAAAGTCTGGAAAAGTTGGAAATTTGGAAGCAATCTTTTTTAGGTCCAGCTGATGTGATCTTATAATAAAAATGTTATTTTATTGTTTATGGGGGTTTTTTTGGTGTTATTTTCTTCTTACATTTTTTTTTTCTCAGCATTTGGTCAGTTTCCATTTAAGTGATTTAACATGATGTTCTGTTAGATTAGTTTCCCTGGCCCTATTACTCTTCTCCATCTTCAGAGTTGTCCCTTTTATCACTGTTTTGTGGGCAGAGTTAATATTTTGAGAAAAGAGTACTAGTATGGTCCAGCAGAATGCCTGGCACAGTGCATGCTAATGCACTGGGAAACATGCTCATAAAGTGGGCTTGTGCTGCCTGCACAAAGCGAGTCAGACTTCAGTAACAGACTGTGCCTCTCTCCTTTTGCTTTTATGAAGTAAACAACTAGAATGGAATTAATTATACTGCAATTGCTGCAGCCTAGCTCAAATCCATTTTTGAATTGAGAACCTTGACTGCAATTAAAAAAAGTCTTTCAAAAGATGAATAGCAATTCCACTATTTGTAATAAATGATCTTTTCCTGAATATGTAGGCAAAAGGGAGCTGAGTGTAGGTCATCAGTCTACAAAGGAAAGTTGGAAATTTTAAGCATTCTGTTTTCATCTCCTTTCTAATGTGAAGCAATATAATAGCTTTGCTTTATACAGATCTCCAGATATGTATTTTCTTTTGTCAGCTCTGTAATGTTAGACTGAAAGACCTGATTAAATAACTGAATACACTGAATGATCTGTGAAATGCAAATCCAGTTCATCAACTCTGTCCTTTTTCTGTGATATTTTCCCTTCTTTTACTCATTCCCTGAGATCTCTGGTCTGGGACTGTAAAATATTTTCAGTAATTGTTCTGATTTGTGTTTTATAAGATTTTCCTGCTGGCCCTGTATATGTAAATGTCTACTGTGGAGGAGTCATTAAGACCACAGCACAAATTGAGTACTATACTGCACTAGAGGAGATTGAGCCCATTTTAAAGAAAGTGGCTGACCCAATAGCTTTCACTTGTCAGGTAAGGTCATTTCTCTATTTTTTATTAAAGAAAAATAGAATATAAGTGCTTATATGAACTAAGATATAATATGCAGTCGATTACACAGTAATTAGTAATGGCTCAATAATAGGCTCAGGATTAAGAGACCTGTCTCTCAGATGTCTAGTTGTAAGCAAGTCAGGCAAGAGAAGACGAATGTTCTCTTTTCTTGTTTTTGTTTAGAGAGTGATATAAACACCCTTTGTGCTGTACATGCCCAGTTAACAACATGCTGACTTACAAAGGATGAAAGTAAGAACAAATATTAGTGAAGTCCCTCTCCATTTAAAGTGTTGGGTTTTTGTATGTTTTAAAACCAATAGAAGCAAGTAATATTAAACCACACTGTGTTTGGAGGGTTATTAATTTACCAGCAAATGGGATTTTTCTGGCATAGCTTGTATGGTGGGCTGTAGATTGCTATTCATATAGAGGCCATTTACAGCTGCTGAATTATCATTCATGTGATTTGCTTGCTGGTTGCCATGCAGATTCTTTGCATATATTTATAAAAATCAGGTTTTGAGCTGGGTTTCAAATCAGCACGGCAGACTGCAGTGCTCTGCAGCCTGTTCTTTGCCAGTGACACATAAGAAATCACAAGAAAAGAATGGAAAGGACGGACTCTCAAGTATCATTTGTTGAATGGTGGGTAGTCCAAGCAGACTTGTCATGATGTCTATATTGTGATTGCAAAGCCAGAATGAAAATAATAGTCTGTGTTTCCAGTGGAGACAGTCTCATTTTCCTGTGACAAATCTACCTTATCCACCACCTAAAGGGCTAAGCTCATAACAAAAGGATTAATAAAAAATGATGTATTGCATTATTAGTGGTCTGTTAAAGATTCAGTAGATTCCTTCCAAGTACGAGTTACTTCTGTTCTAAGAAAATAGGCTGTTGCACAAGAAAAATAGTGCAACTCGAAGTACAAATGTGTTCTTAAATTCTTTACAGTATCTGTCATTCTTTAGCCTGTATTTTGAAGTATATGAAAGTAAGGCTTCTAACACATTTCTTTTAAACTTTTATGCATGAGACGTGTGTCGTAATGATATAAAAAAATTGTCATTAACATGGTAACCTAGATACCTACAACACAGATGATACTTCCACTGGAAAGCTATTTGTGTTATTCAGGAGCATGACCCTTCTTTTAACCAACATGACTAATATTTAGTAAAACACATGCAATTCAAATCATATTCAAATGCAAAAAGTATTCTATGCAGAGCAGTACTGCACACCAGGAAATACAGCTGTAGTGTTATGGCCACTGGTTATGTTGAACAATTTCCTTACCTTTACTCATTTGAATAATAAGCAAGGGTTTAAATGAGGCGGCATTGTTTATCAGTTGTTTATTTTTATTGTTTTGGTAACTGATAATTAGTGCTGAGGCAATTTTTATGACTGGGGCAGTTCTACAGTCCACACAATATCATGTCTGCTCTGTGGCAAGGTATACTACCGTCAGTTCTTTCGTAAGTGTACCTGTGTGCTGGAAGATTTGTCATATTTGACGGTACCTGCTGAGCCACAGAGTGAGGTACACTAACTAGCTAGGTAGCTAAAATATTTCTACAAACTTTTTAAATAAGCTCTCATGTAAATCTGATTTAATGTCAGTAAGATACATCATAAAGATGCAATTTACAGAACATAATTTAACTTAATCTTTAAAATATGTTCACAAAAGGAAAAAC
>JAWWMO010000138.1:23539539-23550760 GCA_035047845.1 Dendrocincla fuliginosa
TAAGATACATCATAAAGATGCAATTTACAGAACATAATTTAACTTAATCTTTAAAATATGTTCACAAAAGGAAAAACAAAACAGATGATACTAATTAGAATTCCCAACAAGTAGCAGGAGTAGTAGTAACTTTTATTTAACTAGGATAATTAAAACCTTTGAGACTATCCGCTTATTTGCAAAAGTATCCTGAGGCAACAGTCGTTTATCTATGCAAAGTAACAATCAAACACAATGGCAAACAAAACTGATCTAAAATAGAAAAGCTTACAGCAATTATTGATCAAAGCAATATCACTCTGTGGTTCAAAGAAAAGTTCAAGATTTTCACAAGTGGTTGCAATCTGGGAAGTATTTCCCTGGTAAAGTTCTGTGATGAGTGCAAACAGCTACAGCAGTGCATACGAAAGATACCACTTTGGTAAAATGCTTTTATTGTACTGTATATTGTGCTTGCAACCTTTCCAGCTCCTTTAGGATGCACCACTTTGTCCCTCAATAAAGCCAAACAGATAGACCAACCCCACCAAATGGACTTACAGCTATCCATTCCTTTTACTGATGGTGGGAGTATAACAAAGTTATAGATCAAGTTATCTTGGTGGGAGACTAAAAAGGGTAGTCCTGCTGCACTTATGAATCTGTCTTTAGAAGGCAATTAAAGATTGACATTAGCTGAAGTTTAGATTAAACATAGTCTAAAATTTTACAAAATGTGGCTTTGGATAAAATTCTTTGCTTCATCTAGAAGATTGTAACTTTCTGTGTTCCAAATTTAAAAAATATTAACCAACATCAGCAAGACATTTTAAGCAACAAAATAAATACTTAAAATGTAACAAAATAAAGAAAATTAAACAAGTTTATTTGCATAAGTTTTGAAAGAAAAAACCTGAAATATTATAGTAAAGTAGGAAGAGTTAGGATAATACCTGAATCATAATGCTGAATGAACTTGTTATCAGGATATGGGAGGGTGAAGGTTGGCTAAAGGCTATGATTTTTGTTTCTCTCACTTTGATATAATTCTGCATTAAAGAAACTTTCTTAGGGAGCTTATCTTCTCAGAGTAACCTGGTGTACAGACTGATTTTAAGATTCTTAAAATTTATAATTAAACTTTTTCATATTTCATTTTTTACTTCTTATCAGCATCTCATTTCAGCATGCTAGATTTACATGCCTCATTGATTTTTTTTTTCTCTCAGATTTTCTACCAAGTGGAATTATTGGTTCAATTATTTAGTGTTGGGGTTTTTGGGTACAGATTTATTAGGTTTTTAAAAAAAAAAAGAAAAAAATTGAAATAAGGTCATATTACTGGAATTGGTAAGTTCATGTTAGTTTGAGTGACTTGGAATATCTAGAGAGACTGAGGAAGTCTTTTTGACAAACTTTGGCTGAATAATACTCCTGTGATTCTGAGATACTTTTTATCTTAAAAGATGTTTTTATCATAGTCATCAAACAGCATTCTAGTTACAGTGCATATTGGAAAAGCAGAATGAAAATAAACTGCAGCCTTCTCTATGAAAACTTGTAGAATAGCTGTATGACTTATATAATGTACGTGCCTTTACCTGATCCCCAGGTATTTAATATTTCAATCTTCTCAGCCATGTCAGCAGCTGTTATTTTAAAATGTTGCTTTCTTTTCCTCTAAGTATGAAAGCTCTCCATATTCTATCACTGCCTAAAATTGTCTGAAATGCCTGAGTGATTTTTAAGCCTAGTCCATTCTCTTTGGCAGAAGTAATCTAGATATGGAAGTGCATATAAAGTAGTGTCTGACGTATAAGAACTACTGAAGAAGTTCATCTTTATGTAAATGTAACCTTGTTAGTACTGCTAAAGCCAGTGCAGAATACATTAATTTACTGTTTAGTTTACGTGGCTGTGTATGCTGTTTTTTAGTGGCACAGGTTTTCAGGACTTGGAGAATATAATTAAAGAATGTAGATAATTTCCTTCACAAAGGTAGCAAAATATGCACTTGGTCTCCTTTCTCAAGGATGTTTTTGCAAGCCCAGGTGTGATGATCAGCACCTGGGGCTTCTGTGTTCCCAGCTGTGTCCTATTGCTCTGAAAAGGGGGTGAGGGAAGGGAGATAGTGCCTACACCTGGGGAGGTGCTGCTGAGACAGCACAAGGTGATGGTGACGAGCTTTGGGGCAAGTAGTAGTGCTTACAGAAGGACCAAGATTCTGCACTTTCAAGAGTGGAGCGGAGAGCAGGTAGCCGTGCTACAGAGAGCATGGGAAGCATTATCTACAAACTCAAAAGCTCGATTCTGAGTGGCTGTGAGGACAAAGGGAAGTAGTGCTTTTACTTCTTTTCTATCACTTTGTAAATCTTTATTGAGATAAGTTGTGGGCTTCCTCAAGCTCATGACTGGCTTCGTTTTCCCTTGCACTGTGCTTAGTGTTAAATACAGTTCTGCTTCCGCTGGCTTTGGTGAAGTTTCAACATGAACTTTAAGTTTGTAGTATTGGTGAGATTTCTTGGGAAGATTTCATGGGCCTATAGAGAACTGTGTACATTAAAATATGTAAATGCAGCATACTTTGAGTCTATGAGTGGTCTGGATCAGGAATGGACAGTGAAGTAAAAGCCTTAAGACTAAATTTCTTCTTGTGGAGGTGATCTTATGTTGGTATGAAGCTGGATAGTGCAGAGTGATCCTAGTGCTAGTTCTGTTTCTACTATTACCTTTACACAAGTATTGGAACAGGCTTTCCTGTATGTGAGATAAAAGGCATTAACATAGCTTTTTTTGGGTTGGTTTTTGTTTGGTGTTGGTTGGTTTTTTAATCTAGATTTTTGTTTTGTGTCTTTGTTGTAGAGTAGCAGAACAAAACTACTTGTTACAGTTTAGTTAACAACATAGCTTGTTAAATCATTGCTTGAGCCTTCAGATTTTAGATCCCTGGAGCAAGATAAAAAAACGAGATGGAAAACTTGAAGCCAATTGCACTGATAACTCTGTAAGAAGTGTATTTTGTTTGAACGGGAAATCACAGAAATGGATAGGCTGGAGGGCCTGTTAAAGTATGAAAAATTTAGCTCTAGCTTAATCTGTTTAGTTTGGGAGATCAGTCTAATTCCTGTCTCAACAGCTTGTAAAAGCTGATGTGGTTAAACTAGCCTGATGTTCAACTATGCAAGTGTGTGTGGCCTTAAAAATTTTGCTGGAAGTTCCTGACCTTGTGTGCTTGTCTCAGTTCAAGAACTTGTTCCATCTCAGGTTGTGAAACATTGTTTTATTCCATGTAGATTTGGTTGTCCGAGTGTGAATTGAGAGCTTATACGTTCTTAAGGTACTCCTCCCCTAGATTTCTGATTGAATAAAATGGATAAGGAAGGGTTCTTGCCCAAAGCAGAAGAGCTTTGTAGGCAAGATGACCCGGGGTGCTTGCTGAAAAGAGGCTATGGAGTGTTTATTTAGTTTTGATATACAAGACAGTCTGAAATGGATTCCATCTGAAATTGCTCCTCTGAAATTTCAGAACAGATGATAAGAAGCAGATGTTGTTGGGGTGGTTTTTTTGTTGTTTTGTTTGTTCATGTTCTTTTGAACCGGGAAGGTTAGATAGGTAGCCAAACGTGTAAGGGGAGTCCCTGCCGCTTTAAATGGGATTAAAAGTATGATGTCAGGTTTAGTTTGTTTAGAAGCCCACCTAAATTCTAACTCTCCGTATAGTGGAATTTCTGCTATACCATTATTTCAGTGAATGCCAATGGTTTTGAGCCTCTTTCTTCATGACACAATATTTGCATATACACTCATTTGGGGTAGTTCCTGTGTTGTTACTTGGTTTTGTCCTACTCTAGATTGAACTTTATGAAGATAGTACCAATGAGGATACTATATGTAAGAAGACCTACTTGGAACAAGAGGGAATAGTATGGTTTCCTAGCTTCCTTATTGCTCTTAATAATTTGTAAATACAATGTTGTTATTCATGTTAAAAATTTGGGGGGTTTATAGATATTTGGGAGGTTTTGCATGTGCTTCCTCAATTCACACTCTAAGACTGGTGCTCAGGTTAGGTCTCTATTCTAGAACAAGCCTCAAAGATCCTTTTTTTCCCAGGCAGAGTCTCTTTTTAATGTTTATTTCTTTGATTATTGAAGATTAATTTATGTATTCATAATTATTGAATAAAAAAAAAGCAGAGAATGTAATGTGACAGTACACAAAGGGAGTGAATTATGAAAAGGACTAGAATGCTTTTTACATGTCATAATATTGGAAGGGTCAAGGTTAATTATGAGAAAAATAAACAATCATATTATTAGCTTCCTACCTGCATGAGCTTCTCTTTTAATTCCTGGTTGGAGTCAGATGGAAAGTATGTCCTGTCTGTGCGTTCAACATTTTCTGATTGCATCATACTTACTTTCTTATTCCCTTTTAACAGCCTTGGGAATTAAACTTCATGTTCCATCAGTAGACCTCTCTGTCATTTTCTCTTCGTCGTGTCAGTCACAGAGTTTCTTTTTATCTTCAGACACTAAGCGTGTCTGCAGGTGTTCCCTCTTAGTGATCCCAGAACAGCCTTGCCAGAAGCAGTTCAGCTATGGGAAGACAAACTTACTGCCAGGCTGCTGACACATGAGCAGAGTAAATCAACTTCCTGAGTGCCTTTCTGCTGTGGCTGAGCTCCTTTTGGGTGCCCAGTGCAACTCAGACTGGACTAGCCCTGTAGTGCTTGGTGTGAAATATTCTTGCTGCTCAAACCTCTATAGTCGTGCTTCTCTTGTCACACCAAGTAAAGAAATACTTAATTATGGCTACCCTGAAAGTCATTAGGAACAGATCTTGGCCTTTGGTCCTGAAGGAGGAAATCAGAAAAAGGTCTCATGGCAGTCAGTGAGGATTTCCCTCATCTAAAGACTATGCGTTTAGTAGTAAACTAATCTATCTGGTTGATATCAGTTTCTTATTCTGTCAGCAATCTTATGCTTTGGCTGACAGAACTAAAGCTGTTTCCTACCTAGACAAGTCCACAATCTTAATATAAAGGGTTTGGGTAACAGAGTTGCTACGGTCTTTAAACACATCCTGAATTACTGCTTCAGTAAAACATAACTCTTGCTGTCCTTATACTTCATCCAGAAGTTTTTAAGTGGTGGCTGAACTTCTTATGTTATTATAAGTGTTTTTCTGCATTTGGATCATGTTATTATGATTCTTCTATATTAAAATATCTCTTCTATAGTTTTCAACAACTGTGCTGCTCTTAGTATTATTACAAACTCACTCTGTTTTGAGTAATTTGATCCACCAGCACTCTGAGGATAAAATTAAAAATACATATGCAACAAATGCATTTTTTTTTCTTTTAAGTAGGCATTGAAGTTTTCTTCTGTAGAGAAGGTGGACAATGTTCTGACTTTGTTATTGAAAAACAAAATATCTACATGTGAATTCAGCGCATTCCGAAGTGAAGAAGAGCATCATCAACAAGCTAGTGAGTCACTTTTCCTATGCACTAATTTTTATGACTGATGCTGTGGTTATTACACTAAAATGTTAATAAGGCAATCTTTAAGTATTTAAAGCCACTAGTGAAATGGAGGAATCCACAATAAAGACAACATAATGAGGAAAAATGGGAAAAAGAATTCTGTAAATTATTACTTTGTAACTCAGTATTATGTATTAATGCTTATCTGGATTTTTGATCAGGTTTGGATCAGCTGCAGATGGACAGCGTTACAGCTGATCACATTTATACTCATGGAGAAAACTAAGTTGTGGAGATGCCTGTAGGTTTTATGTTTTTTACTAATTGCTGCTCTGCAATGCAATCTAAACTTCCTGTTTCCAAGTTTGGACACAATCTGAAAGATTCCTCTATCTGAAGAGAACAGATGGCTTTTGAACTTAGCAGAGCACTGAACTTCTCCATTCAGTTTTAGTACCTATGCACTTATTAGTTTCCATTGCTTGTGGCATAAAGGTAATTTTATTAATTTTTAAAAGAAGGCATCCCAGTTAAATAGGGTTTCTCTATAAAGTAGATGCACTATATGCACAATTTAGTCGTGTATCAACAGAAGCTACTGTTTGTACCAAATGGAGGGCCCTGGTTGAATTTATTAACCACTTATTAAGGGTTCAAACTGGTTTGCAATAAACCAAGAGTGTGATTATTTAGCTTGTGTTTTGAAAGCATCATTATGAGGTTATTTCAAATGTGTGTTAGACCTCAGCTTTTCTAAGAAACTTATGGTAACACCACCCCCCACCCCCCCTGCAAAAAAAAAAACCAAAAAAAACCACCAAAACAAACAAACAAAAAACCAAAACCATTCAAGAAAATGTTTCCCTTCTACAATACTTGAGAAGGATGTGTTTGAGCTGTTTCTTGACTCCCATTTTGTGTAGATAGACTGTAGTTTTGAGAGAATCAAGCTCTCGACAATCAAGTACAAAATACCACTTCTCATACTAAATACAAGTTTCGGAGGTAGCTCTGCTGTGATCTTTGTCATGCTTCCTTTCCTTTTCCATATGGTTTCTTTGTTGATGCAATTCATGACTCTCTACTAGAAAGAATTGATTCCACTTGTAATCCAAAAATGAGCTTAAATGTCAAAGTTAGTGGAAGTAAATAATTGAGGCACCTGTCCTTGACATTTTCCTTTGCAAGGCTGCAGGAGGAGGGTGTATAGGACACATTCAAGAGTCATTTGCAATGTGAAGTGTTAGTTCTGATGAACAAAAGATTTTCTGCTTCTCTAGCACCAAGTTAGATCTGAGCATGTTTTTGAACATTGAGAGTAATGCTTACCAACCTGCTGCCCTCCCCAAAAAGGCCTGTGCAGTTCAAGTGCAAGTTAACTGCTTATGAGCTTGAGGCCAGTAGTGACCTTCTTAAAATGAACTGGTTTGATATATGCACAAAAAGAAGGCGTAAATTTAGATGCCCACATTCTTCATGAAAGAAAGGTGTGGTTGCAGAGCTGGAAGCACTCAGAATATGGGAGGTCTAGGCTCTGATCCCTCTTCTGTCTGAAAGGTATATAAACTCATGTCTTTGACTCCCTATAAAAGTATCCCAAGCAGGCATTAAACACCTCCAATACAGAACCAGGGAAGGTCAAGCTTACAAGTGTGAGGCATAAATAAGAGAAGGCTTTTGCTATATGGTTCTACATTGATGCTTTATTTTAGCTTTATAGTTAAAATTGAACAGCTGATAAATTGCTGTATTTGAAAGCTCTCAATATGAGCTCAAAGTGAACCAATAACAAAGAGCTTATGGTTAATTTTATTTGGTAACTAATGAATTGTGTGGCTTGACTTCTCACAGTTTGCAGCTGTGAGACTGAAAACTTGGCAGAATAGAACTAGAAAAGGCAGGTGATGTAATTGAAGAAAAATGCAGTGTGATGCTTGCCTATATTGACAGCAGTTTAGATCAAGACATCATAAGAGGCATGTTTGCTTACATAATTTTTCAAAAGCCACTCCCATTCCCAGAATGGCTGTTCAACCTTTTTTTTTTAGCATGATAAAGCAATACTGGTGAGCAGTGAGTGTCTGGGCTGTCAAAGTCAAGATAGAGGGCAAAGGTGCAAAAGGTTAACTCTGATACCATTTTACTTCAATCCATCTGAATAATCCTCTTGGCTAGCACTTCTTTGTTTGGTTCACTCTTCAGTGCATGGTTTCAGATTGCCTAATTTGAGGAAATCTTATAACTGTCTTTATTTTGTACATGGAATCTTCACTGGAAATGCAGTTTCATAATTCAAGGCAATAAAAATGGAAGTATGTTTATGATACTACTATATCTCTCACTGTGTTTCCAAGTGTGTACATATCATGACCATATTTATAGTTTTAGTGTGTTTTTTTTTTTTCTTGCAAACCCTGAGTTGATCTGTCTTTCAGTTTTAGTTTATTCAAATTAGGTAGGAGACTTTTAACACTTGATGACAGGCCTTATGTGTAGCTTCTTGTTTAAAATGATCTTTTCTGAATGACTTGTCTGTTATACCCAGTCTATTATATCAATATATAACCTGTTCTAATAGACGTGTGTGATTACTTGTCTCTATCCTAATACATGTATATGCAAGTCGGCCTGCAAATAAGATGTGCTTAGGGTTAAATCATCCATGGCTATTTCCTGGAGTAAACTCAACTTGAATATTTTCAATATTCCTAATTCTTTTAAGTGCTAATAAAAAGAGCAAAACGTCCTGATAAACTTACTGTGTTACCATAGTATCTAACAGAACAATTTTACCTGCTTAGGATAGGCATGTTGTTGGATATAATGATTTTTGATAAGGGAAGTGTTTTCAAAAGATGCCATGGATCATGAGTATGTGAATAGAAATGTCAATCTCTTACTATCTAAGCAAGGAGAATTGTTTGAGTAGCACATCAGACTTTGTGAAGTCCTTGCAGTATGAAAAACTAGGTCAATAGCCTTGCAAGCACGTGTATGTAATATTCTTTCTCTATGGGATCTTGCTTGTTGGACTACATGCTTAAGATGAGTTTCAATTGCTTGCTTTTGATGAAGTATCAGATTTCAATAGTTATTGTAGTAAACAAAAAGTAAATCAGAACTCTATAAGGAAGAGCACGGATAATGCAGTATAGAGGATGAAAGATAAAGATTTTTATTCAAATGATGGAGGAGAAGGTTTTAGTAATGAATGATATTTAAAGAGGTTATTCTGCAGTCTCTGAAGGGAAATGCAGGAAGCCCAATCATATGAGAAAGCTAAATGCAGACTGAATAAATTCCACTGGAAAAGTGTGTTTAATAACAGGGTTAACTGAATGACAGAGCCAAGGAATGTCTGGGATTTTTAGTGATGGTGTTATCCCTTGCAGAAGAATGTAACTAAAGCTGGAGATACTGTCTGGAATAGTGTACACTCTGTACTAAATTGATTTCAGGGTACATTGTCTGTATAGTATTCCTTTATATTCTACTAAAAGAATCCAGTCAAAACATACTAACAAATCCAAACTTATATTTCAAATTATTTCTTGAGAAATATTTCTTTTTGGCAAGGTCTAATTCTGCTCGTGAATCTTCAGATTTGGGAATTCCCAGTGCATTAATTCCTGTCCAAGAGATGGCAATCTACTTGAGAAAAAAATCTGCTTCTTTTTCCACTATTAATTAGTTTTTATTTCTTTAAAAGCTATCCATTACTGTTTCTCTGATTAAATTTAAACATCAAGGCTTATGACAAGTCCTGAATTTGCTTTGTAAAAAATGCTGTGTTTTGTCTCCTAACACTGCTAGCAACACAGCAAACCCTATTCTGATTTCTGTATTTCTTTCTCTCAAGCTGAAGCATCTATCCCAAAAGAAGAAATCGTCTGGATTTTCAGCTGCTAACAAAATAATGGGAGGGTGGGGTGTGGAAAAGGTATTGGTATTGGCACTGTAGAAGTCATCTCAAGTGCCTAATTTAAATTGCTAAAAGTATCATGTCCTGTTGCAATAATTTTGGAAATAAAAGAAGATTGTCTTACAAGATCTACAGAAATATCACTGTAGGCTGTTCTGTTTGCTTTCTGCAACTTTATGAAAATTCCTGCAAGCTTAGACAGTGCTACAATACAGTAATATTAGATTTTATGCTCTGCTTTATAGCTGAGGTTTTGCAGAATTCTTTGCAGAGAAGAGTAGAAAAGGAATTATGACAGGACAAAACTTACAAAGCAGCAATTAACCTTGTGTAAGTCAAATAAAACTTAATTAAAAGCAAGCACTAGTCTCAATGTTAGTTGAAAGTTGAAGGAGCCACCTTAAAGCACTTAAAAATTTATCACTTGAGCACTTTCCCTTTAACATTTCCTTCCTGCTTGTGATCACCATCTAACTAGTTCTTAGTGTAGCTGCCAAAGCCACAGCTTTTCTCTATTAACATTCTCCAGTGGAGGAAAGGCCAAGTGACAGGGGAAGAATTCAGGGATGCTGCTTGCCCCGTAGGGAGAAAATTCGTGTGGCCAAAGCTCAGCTGGAGTTGAAGCTGCCAGAAATGGGGAATACCATAAAAAGTGTTTTTTCTAATACATTAAGGGCAATAGGCAGTATAGAAATATCATTGACCTATTACAGGATGAGGATGGTCACCTCCCAAACAGGGACAGAGATGAAGCAGAGGTTTAATGCTTTCTTTGCCTCTGTCTTCAACATGGATGATGGACCAAGTGCCCTGAGCTGGAACATCATGATCAGCTCCAAGCTGACCCTGAAATTGTGTGGGATCTGCTGCTCCAGATGGACCCCTACAAATCTATGGGACCTGATGGAATTTATCCCCGAATCCTAAAAGAGTTGGCTGATGTCATCACAAAACCTCTCTTGATTTTTTTTTGAGCAGTCTTGAGAATCTGGGGAGGTCCCAGCTCACTGGACGCTGGTGAACACTGTCTTGATTTTTCAAGAAGGTCAAGAAAGATGACCCCAGAAACTACAGGCCTGTCAATGTCACTTCAGTGCCTGGTAAAGTTACAGAGAAGAATATCCTGGGAGCTATTGAAAAACACCTGAAAGACAATGCAGTCACTGGTCACAGCCAGCATGGCTTCATGAAAGTCCTGCTTATCAAACCTGATTTCTTTCTCTAACAAGGTAACCCACCTAGTTGATCCAGGGAAGTCACTTTTTGTTATCTATTTGGATTTCAGTAAAGCTTTTGATACTGTCTCTTCAGGATCCTTCTGGGCAAGATGTCCAGCATGCAGCTGGATAAACACATCATGTGGTGGGTGAGCAATTGGCTCACGGGTAATAGTGAATGAGGAAACATCAGACTGGTGACCTGTCACTAGTGGGGTTCCACAGGGCTCCATCCTGGCTCCTGTGCTCTTCAACATTTTCATATGTGACTTGGACACAGGACTAGAAGGGATACTGAGCAAGTCTGAAGATGACCCAAAACTGGGAGGTGCTGTTGACTCCCTCGAAGGCAAGGAGGGCTGGCTGAGAGACCTCAGCAAATTAGAGGCTGGGCAATCACCAACCATATGAAGTTCAACAAAGCAAAGTGCCGAATTCTGCACCTGGGATGGGGCAACCCTGGATGTTCGTACAGTCTGCGGAATGAGATGTTGGAAAGCAGTGCCATGGAAAGGGACCTGGGGGTCCTGGTTGACAAGTTGAATATGAGTCAGCAGTGCCCTGGCAGCCAGGAGGGCCAACCCTGTCCTGGGGGGCATCAGGCAAAGCATC
>JAWWMO010000138.1:23550860-23584877 GCA_035047845.1 Dendrocincla fuliginosa
TGAAGATGACCCAAAACTGGGAGGTGCTGTTGACTCCCTCGAAGGCAAGGAGGGCTGGCTGAGAGACCTCAGCAAATGAGAGGCTGGGCAATCACCAACCATATGAAGTTCAACGAAGCAAAGTGCCGAATTCTGCACCTGGGATGGGGCAACCCTGGATGTTCATACAGTCTGCGGAATGAGATGTTGCAAAGCAGTGCCATGGAAAGGGACCTGGGGGTCCTGGTTGACAAGTTGAATATGAGTCAGCAGTGTCCTGGCAGCCAGGAGGGCCAACCCTGTCCTGGGGGGCATCAGGCAAAGCATCACCAGCCAGTCGAGGGAGGGATTAGTCCCACGCTGCTCTGCACTGGGGCGGCCTCACCATGGACACTGTGTGCAGTTTTGGATGCCACAATATAAGAAAGATATTAAGCCATTAGAGAGTGTCTAAAGGAGGTCAACACAGATGGGGAAGGGCCTCGAAGGGAAGCCGTATGAGGAGCAGCTGAGGGCACTTGGTCTGTTCAGCCTGGAGAAGAAGAGACTGAGGGGAGACCTCACTGCAGTTACAACTTCGTCATGAGGGGAAGAGGAGGGGCAAGCACTGATCGGATCCCAGTGACAGGACTTGAGAGAACGGCCTGAAGTTGTGTCAGGGGAGGTTGTGTCAGGTTGGATATTAGAAAAAGGTTCTTCACCCAGAGGGTGGTTAGGCACTGAACAGGCTCCCCAGGGGAGTGGTCACAGCACTAAGCCTGCCAGAGTTCAAGAAGTGTTTGGATGATACTCTCAGGCACTTGGTGTGGTTCTTGGGGAGGGTCCTGTGCAGGATAAGACTTGGACTTGATGATCTTTGTGGGTCCCTTTCAACTCAGCATATTCTGTCATTCTCTGGCTCATTAAAGAACTGAGTAAAAGCTGTTCACTTCTAGTTCTCCTAATTACTACTTTTGCTCAGTTCTATACAGTTAGCTGAAATGTACCTGTTGTTACAGTTTCATGGCTGTTGAAAGTTCCAGCAATCTTCACCAATTTAGTGTGACAAACTTGCAAGTTTAAGAATGGTATTTTCTACCTGAAGCATGTGGGCTTTCAAATAATTACAGCATCTTCCTACTGTGTATAATACAAAACTTCAGTTAAAGCAGTTAAACACAGTGTGGTGGAATTTTCTTTACAGAAGAACATCTAATTTGTCTTAAGAGCTCAATGAATTTTGTGAATTGGCAATTAAGTGAACAATTATAATTTAAAAAACCAAACACAAATAGATCTTACAGCGGGTTTTTCTTACCTGATTATTTTGCCAATGGTACCCGTAGTCATCACTGATTTCTGCTGTAGAATCTGGAGGAAAGACAACTTCTGCACCTTCATAAGGTGAGTTGGGAGGAGTTCAAATAGAGGTGTCTCTTTTCAGAATGAGGGCAAAAAAGAAAGACCAGTAGGCTTCAGTCATCTCTTTTTGTCATTGTTAAGTTTATATATTTCTGAATTATTTAACTACATATTTAGGGGAGAAATTTCTGAGAGGTCAAGTCCAACAGCGTGTTTTTCCCCTCCCTGCATAGGGGGCAAAGCTATTACCTTATAGAGGGCAGAAATGACTGCTGGTTCCACAGCTGCAGAGGAAAGTGGATGAAGGTTGCTGAAGGAACAGCAGCCATCTCTACTGTCGGTACAGCATTTACCAAGACAGCAGTCATACCAGGGTGGCCTCAAGTAGTTGAATAGTTTGGCTTTTTCTATCAGCAAGAATTGAAAATTTTGACCCTTGAAGATTGCATCCTACTTTGTGTAAGTGCAGGGTGCTGCTAATTGTGTGCCTGAAAAGGCTTTGCAGATCAGAATGTTAAAAGCTGTCTTAAATTAGTGGAGCTCAGTATGGTCATCTGATGGTCCTCACAATAACTTTTTCCTTTGTGTCACAACTTGATGTCACCAGACTTTAGTTTTATGGGCAGAAGAAACTAGCACTGTCCATCTAAATCTCTTATGTCTTTTTTTAATATTATGTAACAGATCTCATTACATTACTAGTATTGCTCTTAAAGTATTCATATCTCACAACACCCCTTTTTTCTGCTTACTACAAGAAGCAATATATATAAAAACATTTGTTTTACAAAATTGATTTGTTGATTTTTAGCATCTTCTGTGGCTGGTTTGTTGATGATGTGGTCTCTGTATTGTTCAACGAATGTAAACCCAGGAGTCCTGCTTGAATATCAAACCCAGCTACGAAGCAGTTGAGTGGTGACAGGAAAAACATCTCAAGTGCTAAAGAGCTGAAAGGATTTTGCAGTACCTCTGTTTTGTGTTACTATAAAAATGCAGATGTAAGCTGGGAGCAGGCCTATGAATACCACCTACTCTTCTTCTCTTTATATTGGTGAAATCATAGCATCAGTCCATTGGTAATATAGAATTGAGTCCCCTTTCAGATTTGTAACCAATTGTTTTGGGTTTCATTATTATGAGTGGAAATTCTTTTGGAACATGTTATTAATACTTTGTCAAGCCTCTTTTTACTGACTATATTTTACCTAGTGTCTGCTAGCAGGGTGAAAACTATTGATTAGAGTTCATGTAATTTACTCTTTAAATTGCTGCTCAACACCTATTACATTGCTGGACATCTAAAAAAATAAATAGCAAAATCCATTAGTATTAAGGAAAGCAATTTGATGATGATTTGTGGAAGTCTTGGCTTGGACACTTTTTCTTTTTTTAGAGGATCTTGTGCAATTTGTAAAAGTACACTTAGTTTTGATGTTGTAATCCCAGCCTTAGAATTACTTGCATACATTTTTACTGCTCATGTGACAGCTCCTTAGTTTGGTGTACATTTGCCTCAGTCTGTGGTGGGGGGTTAGTTTTTCTCTACAGCTATAAAAGTATAGATGAAAATAACAAGTCAAATGCCTATACTCTGGGGTAAAATTTATAGTTCTTCAAATTTCAGAATTAATTGTAGTTTATGGAACTTCAGTTGAAATGTTACACTGTGGAGTAAAGAAATTGTGTGGCACCTACTTCTCTCAAAGAACTTAGCTTCTCTACAGTTTTAAGATTGCCTATTGTAGCTCAAAGGATTTTAAAGCACACTGCAAATACAAAGGAAGATAAGCTACAACACGTAGCCTTGTTGGTGGAAGCTCAACCTGCCAAGGCTTCTAAAACAATTGACTTGATTTACATAGGTGGTGTGTATATACAGTTTCTTGGTTAGATTTTTCTTTGCCTAGTGGAACTAACTCAGGCAACACTTAATTTGTTTAAAAACCAAGTTAGGGTTATTAAAGTGATCTTTGACTAAAATGTAGTCCAATTAAATACCTCATGCCAAAATAATATTGGAGTGATAGTGGTAAAATATTCTTTGTCCAAAATGCACATAAGAGTTGTCCTAATGATGTTTCTGGTCAATCAGCACTTAGCTATGCCTGTTCCAAGAACTGTTCTTGTTCCTTGAACCCTTATGATAGGGTGAGGTTTTACTCTCTCCTATATTACCATTCTGCAGAAGCAAAAAGGGCTGAAGGGGAGAGATACAAAAATTCCCTGCTGAGTCAAATTTTAATATGTAGAAGAATGTAAATATGAGAAAGTTTCTGTTAAAGACTGGCAGCAAAGAGAATTCCAAAAAGGGACATTACTACTTAGACTTTCTTCCAGCACACTAAGGGCTGATAATGCACTGGCTAACCCATAGGACAGCTGATGACTAGGATATAAAAGAAAACTCAAGAAAGCTAGAAGAAACTGTGTAGATTCCCAAGCTGTAGTCCTGGTTTGGAGACACACAGAAGGAGACTGTCTGGAGTTGAAGGAATCATGTAGTTATAGCAAAAATGGGCAGGTTGAGCACAAAGAAATTACTAGGAGTAACTGTCATACATCAAGAACTCTGAGGGAATTTTAAAATAGCTGGGTTTCTAACAGTAGTGTTGAAATTTTCAGTTTTGTGATACGATAAGTTGTGACTGTTGTGCTAAACCCCAGTTTCTCTAGGGACATTGAGAACTAGAAAAAGGTTAATGTGTTAAGTCTACGAGATTAATAAATAGAATTTTAATAAAATACATTTTCTGTATTGTGAGATCTGTATAGATTTCTTGTAGTTTTTTTTTAAGAGTCAGCAAACCTGATTAAGTCAGTAATTGATTGGGCATGGATGAATAACTGACCAAAACCAGGAGGCAGACAATTGGGAAAAATCTTTTTTTCCTAGTGATACAAAGTATTCAGGGTAGTAAGGAGGAGGGCTAATTGGGGTGGTGGGAGTGAAAGGCTTAGTATTTATGCAGTAAAATGTCCCATGATATTAATTGTAGGTAAAAATGAAGTGATACAAGTGGAAAAAACAGTCCTATGTTGTCATACAAAATGAGAAGGTTTGAGCAGGCTATTAGTGCTGAGGAATAAGACCACATAGTTCTATGATAACATCAACTTGTTGCTAGGCAGCAGATCAAAAAGCTAATGAAATACTAGGAATTATTAGAAAAGGAATAGAGAACAAACCAGGACGTAATTATGGCAATGCATAAATTACATGGCTCACCCACAAGTTGAGTATCATGTGCAAGCTCTTCTCTTGCCATCTCAAAATAGTTACATTAAAGCTGGAAAAGGTTCAGGGGAGAGCAGTGCGGGTGACAGAGTTGGTTCTCTATAAGGCCCAATTAACTAGACTGGAGCTCTTCAAGAGAAAAATTCTGGGAATGAGTAAATCACTAGAAGTGCAGAGAGGGCAGATGGGAATGGCGAGTAAGATGAATTAGGGGCTGTCAATTGAACCTAGCAGGAGCCAGGTTCAAAACAAACTAGAGGAGGTATTCCTTCATGCAGTGGGTAGTAAATACCCTCAGGGTGCATGAAACTGATGCTGCCCGGGGCAGGCTTGGAGAAGAGACACACTGCATGCTGATATACAGAGAATTGGTACACAACAAACCACAAGTGATAAGAAAGCAGAGTATGAAGGCAGAAGGAAGTACTGTTTATGTTTGAACTCTTTCTTTTGTTTAGTTGTTGCATGTAACTTGTAGTTGCTCACAGAGTTAAAATCCAGGACTGCTAAAATGATAAACTGACTGTCCCAGTCCTCCAGTGTAAGAAGTATTCTGTGATGGAAATTGATGTTATTTCAGATAAATCCTAGAAACTTATCCAATGTGTTCATTTTTAAGTTCTCTGATTTTTTGTTACAGGGATAAGCAAATTTTTGCAAGTCTCTGGCAGTCATGTGAATTTTCAGAAATGGTTTTTAATATCGAAACATAGCACCATAAACCTATAAAAACATCCCATTCATATGTCTCAAATTAAAAATATCTCACCTAAGCAAAAGCATGTCTTGACTGTGGGATTTTCTTCCCTTTGCAAGAAAGCTTATTTCTCAATAAAACTAAACGGCTTTAAAATCCCTCTGTCAGTAAAAAATGAGATTTCTCAGTTGTGCTAAATGCTCTTTTATTGATATACGCATATGAATTTTAAAACTGTTAATTGGAAAAATTGTTCTTTGGATGGTAGTTCTGTATTGGCCGTTTGATAACTATGATTCCGTAGCACTAATATTCAAAGGACTTCTGTAAGAAGTGTTCTAAAAAAATAAAACTCTTCTTTATGAAGGCTTTGTTTCCATGTACAGGTAGCCATTTGGAAGAATTTCCCACCCTCCTTCACTGTGCAGCCAGATTTGGATTAAAGAACCTTGCAACGTTTCTACTCAGTTGTCCTGAGGCCACATGGGCTTGCAAAATAGCCAATAAGTACGGAGATGATCCAGAGAGTATCGCGGAGAAGCACGGGCACAAGGAACTAAGAAAATTAATCAGGGAACTGTCAGTAAGTCCATATGCTTTCTCATATGTCTTCTTCAACCGGGGGGCTGTGATGTTCTGCTACTGTGGTCCTGTAGTATCAGCTCTTGCAGAAAAACTAGTATGTTGCGGTCCTTCTGTCTGAAAGTATTGTTATACTTCTGTCTCAGAGAGAGGGGTGAAAATGCAGTACAGCCAATTGCTTTGTGTACTGTCATGATGGAGGTCAGAGTTTTTGCACTGCTTGGATTTTAGGAATGTAATGGAAAAGAGGATGGTGAGTCAGCCGTACCTCATGTGGCCTCACTGGATGGTGCTTTCAGTGCCCAAACAGTGGTTGTGTTGTAAGTAGCCTAGACCAGCTGTCCAGAGTAGGACACTTTAAAGACTTCTTTAAAGGTAACTTTAGAGGTAACTTTAAAAGTAACTTTGAACTGTCTTAGAATTGCTGCTCTTCGGCATTCAAAGGAGTTGTCACTCTGCCTTGGTTGTCCATGCTGCTGTGAAGGAAGGCTAAATTTCATAACCCTTTGTTAGATGGAGTAAATCTTTCTTCAGCTGGGTGCACAGGAGGGGTTTCTGGTCATAGTTGCCTTTACACATGGAAGGTAATACTGAAATAAGGGTCTGTGCATAGTTCTACCGTGCAAAATATTGCCAATAAAACCTAGCAGAATTGCAGTACAAAAAGAAATTTAGTAACATTTAAGTACTTTAACCTATTTTAACTCTTTATGGTGCTAACTGTAATATGTGCAGATATGCTAATTCTACAGTCTTTAATACTGCAGTTGAGATCAAATTTAACTGAACAAAATGGGATCATCTTTACCATCCAGCCTAAAGTTGTCTTCCTGGATCAACACCATAGTAATTTCACAATGTGAAATAGATATATATACAATAACAACGTGCCATACTTATCTCACAGTCATTCTCAAACTGGTTAGAAACCTCCTGCCACTAGCAACCTGATGTGTAAGGTTGGGCCTTTCAGTTCTTGGAGTTTGTGTCTTGCCTTGCAGAAAATGGAACTGTATTCCCTAACATCCCTACCCGTGTATCTGGATAGGTGCCATTTTTGTATGGTCACATATTCCAGTACACTCTGTGTGTAAAGGAGTGGTAAGAACAGGCAAAAAATAAATGTTATACCTAACTCTTGGTGACATACTTTAATTTCTTTTCTAAGATTGTAGTATGGATCAAAGAGTTAAGCATGAAAGCATGGTTTGTGTTGATAATTTTTCATGTTTAAGGATAATGATTAATTCCATGTGACATTTAATTTTTCATACTAGTGTTGTAGAAATCCAACCCCCTGCACTTCTGATGTGTCTTTGTTGTTCACTCCACATGAAACTGAAGGCTTCAGAAAATTCTTAATTTTGGTTTTATCCTTTTTATCCTAACACACTCATGCTATAGTTTGGGGCTTCTGTAAGGGGAGAAATAAGCACATGTAAGCACATGTGGTGCATGCAGACCACAGCTGATAACACAGAGAGAGTACGTTGCACTTCTATAGTACTTTTGCATTTTGATAGACCTTGTCAGTGGTGGAAGGCAGTGTTTGTGAGGGTGATATATTTCACTCTAAAAAGCATGTAAACTGTTTGCATACCTCTGGTTGGCTTTTCTTTATTAGTGAGATTATTAATTGTCCTAATAAAGTCTCAGTATAAATTTGCCAATTTAAAACACAGTTTTAAAATGGTAACTGACTTATATAATGCAATGTTTTATTATAATGTTTCCTTCATGGTATGTATCCACTATTGTTTGCATATAAACAGGTAACAATAATTGTTCTCTGCTCATGATGACTGCTTTCCCAAGTGTGAGTACTTATACCAGTACTGAAGTAAAAACAACTCTGACCATTATAAACATGCATAGTCTGGTTAGGATGTGCAGTTGTACCACCCATTTTCAATTGAGTCAAATGACATGACTTACTAATGCAATGCAAGCGAAAATCTGAGCATGCTTTGAGTGTGCCAAATGTATAATATGATATTATGGAAATGTTAGTTCCAACCACTGGAAGAAAAATGGCTTGTGTCCCCTATAATAGTGCACTTAAGCACAAAAACACTTACTGTACTTCTGTAATTGATGGGAATATGGAAAAGAAATATTTACATAGCTCTGAGCCAAGCAGAATTTAATTTAACCACATTTCTGGAACTTCCTGTTACAGCTGTAGTGTTGAAATTGCTCATTATTATAATAGTACTTTTGTACTTGGCATAACTCTCACTGTTTTAGAAGTGTTACCTGTCTTTGAGCATTCCTTTAAGGAATAGCCCCAAAATATACACAGTAATTCATCACTTTTATCTTAAAGAGCAGTAGGGTTTCAGGAAAATGAACGTATGTTCAATTTGTCCAAAATCTCGGAAAGTGCCTTTCATTTGCTGGAGAAAGACAAAAAAAAAAAAGGCATCAAAAGATGGAGTGGCAACTCCTCAGCTACTATTTCTACCTCTAGGACCAGGGCTTTGCTGTACAGCCCTTTTTGGTACCTGGTGAACAGACCTATGCTCAGGGCTTTTAGGTGATGCTGCTTTGCTGTTAAGGCCCTTCAACTCCCACCTCCAGCAAGCTTAGTGGAAAAGTACTCAGTTGGCAAAAGTGAGCCATAGGAGCTGTTTTGACTTGCCCACTGGGTCGTCTCTGCGTCCCTGTCCTTGTTTAGAGAAAACCTCTTTTCTGAAACTGAACACTGACAGTATTAATGTGGGGATTGTCACAACCAGAGAAGACAGATCAAAGTGCCTGATGGGTGTGCCAAAAGCTGATCTCCTCATTCATGTCAAAGGAAAGCACAAGGGAAGGATCACACATTGTGTGGCATGCTTCTGTTGATACATCTGTTTGAATGGGAAGGCAAGAGATTTTTTCCTCTTTTAGTGCCAGTGTTATATGCATTGTCATTAAAGGCTAAAACATCACACCCTTTGAGAATCTGTGTAAATTTGTGCTTCCATGAGTGGTAGTGTCTGCCTTGTCTGCCAGAAACCCTGCATTTCAAATGTGTCTTGAAAATGTCTTCTCTGTATTAAGGGAATACTGCAGTACTTGAATGACTTGTGTTAAGAGTACTAAATTGGTGAAACTGTGCCTGAAAGAGTCTTTAATGGGGATTATGATGAAACACAGTTTCAAATGTGCCAGCAGTTTATTAAGCAAATTGTATTTTTCTTGATTTTTAACAAAAAGCCTCCTAAACAGACATTCATTTCTAATTTCTACATGTTTTCATTATAGTTTAGTTGAAGTAATTCCCTGTTCTGTAGCATAAAAGAAGGATATTGCTTAACATTCTGCGATAACATCCTGAATTGTTAGTCTTTTGATTTCATTCCTCTATAGAGCCAAGTATTTGAATATTTTTCATAATTGCCTTTAGGTTGAATTGCATGAATCAAGTGTGTCAATTTAATACTAGTAAAAGATATTCAGTAGGAATACTGGCAGGAGTCCTTGTCTCAGAGTATCTGAACAGGGAAATGATGAGCCTTTTGAGGCTCCATTGATCCAGCTGTTGGCTCAAATGCCAGTAAGGAATTCTTTCCATTAGCCCCAGGCCCTAAACATACCAGCAGTCAGCTGTTACAGTACCCCTGATGGATAGATAGTGCCTTGTTAAGGCACAGTAGTTTTCTGGGATATCAGAACCCTGTTTCAGATGTTTGCCTTTTGCATAGGCTCTGTCCCTGAAAGCTGCTTTGACAACTACTTGTTCTTGCCACCAGCTGTGGTTTTCTAAGCCTACATAAAAGTTCCACCTCCAGATTATAAAGAAATGATTTAAGTTCTTATTCACCACACAAAGGAAGACTTTAAAAAATAGATTAGAGAAGATTTCTAAGCATTAAGTAATGTCAGGAGTATGTTCAATTTGTGACCTAACCATTTAAACCCGGATGTCACACTGATAGCCAGTTTAGGAGTTTGTGCTTTGGCATGGACGTAATTGTTTTTTCCAGCTCTTGGTGTTGCTAATTTCTGCCTTCTTTTCCTAAGAAAAATATTACTGAATGTGTCATAATCAGGAAGATTACTGTGTACCACTGTAATATACATCACAGGTTCTAAGAAAAACACAATTCGGGAAGTGTTTTATTGGTTGTTTAATGTGAATAACTTCTGATTGTTGGCTTTGGCCTTTAAAGCGGATTCCTAGGGGTGACATAAATGTTATTTAAATATAAAAATTGAAACAGTCGTTTCAATGCCACTGCATAGCTGAGACAGCACAATTTAATATTTATTTTTAAAATACCTTCTGACATTTCAGAATTGGCTGCCTGAAATCTAGGGCAGAAAATGCAGGTTAATTGAACCTTTTTTAACCTGCCCAAGATCTGTAGCCAGGCCTATGACAATCTGTAGCAGAAAACTAGACTGATTCAAGAATCGTCTTCCTTTGCCACTAGAAAAACTCTGCATTTCTTGTTTAATGTAATTTTCTGTCTGCCTGCTTCAGGCATCTCTTAGGCAACTATTGAATTAATTCTGTACATATTGGTGACGTTTCTTTAGAATTGCATAGATTGAGATAGTGCCCTGGATGGCTTTCAGAAGAAGCTCCTTTTCTTTCCAGAAGGGAGAGTTACATCAATTCTTTTAAACTCTTTTGAGATACATCTGTGAAGTCTGGATCCATAGTTTCTGGGATCACTGTGGTTAGCAGTTCCCTCAGTGGCAGAGAGAAACGCAGTCTTACAGGTGGTCATAATTTTCACTCAGAGCCTGTTTTATGGAAGGCTTATGTTTTAGATAGCAAGGGAGAAGGGAAAGACATTTTTCTTTCTGAAATTTCAAGCTATATATTTATAAATCTTAGCAAATTGAAAGAGTGGGCAGGAATGTAGGTTGACAAGTAATTCATCATTGTAGACCTCTCTCCTCTCATCTCTTACGTCATGCATGGTTGAACCACAATACAGAATTTCTTGAGGTATCTTCAACTTGATGAAATAGAAAAGAATCTACAAAAGCAATGTATTGTGGAATTTGAGGGTACTTTTTATCTCAGTTGCTTTTCGTGAAAAGATTCTTACTTGGCTTTGCAGCTGCTATTGGCAAATGACAGTAAATATTTAGACAGCAGGAATCCCTTCAATAAGGATTCTCATAATTTCCTAGGGAGTTCTAGAAGCTCATCAGGAATCAGTATTTTCTGATTATGGAAGCATTATTCTTCCATTTATATTTAGATTTCTGCATCTATAAAAGGCTATATGATGTGGCAGAGCTCCTCATCAAGAAGCAGTTACATCTTTACATCTGGTTGCAACATCTTCCTGAGCTATTAATTTCTGCTAGGGAAGGACCACATGTAGAAAGATGAAGTGGATATATATTAAAGAATCTTAAAATAAATGAATGTGATTGCTGGTAATATTTGTTTAATTACTTTAAATGCTTTTATAGTATTGCACTGACCCATAGCTCATTACTTTCAAATAGCTGGTAGAGTATGCAAAGAGAAAAGGATTAATCTGGTTTCTGAAATTCATTCTAATTCACCGGTGAGTCCTTGGTGAAGCCTTTCAGGATTTTGATCTTGCCACAATATTTTAGTGCTCAGAAGTGTTGATTATGTGTGTTCTGTGGTACGCTGGAAGTTACTTAGCAGAAATGAATAGGAGAATGACTGTATTCTATGATACCTTTTAGTGACTGGATTTGATTCACAAATCAAATTCTTAAACTTCTTGGAATTGGAGGATTGGAGTTTTGAGCTTCTTTCAGCTGATAGGAAAATGCTATCCCATGATTTCCATCAGACATTTGGTCATTGTTTTCTCTTTCTTTTCCAAAACTGCTAATGGCGAGACTTCCCATTATCAGTGTTTGGTGTCTCATGTTTAAGGTTTGGTTTGGAGAGTTTATTATTTTTATTTTTACTGGGTGACAAAGTTTACCTCTTTTCTCTTTCACATATTCTCAGAGGGACATGGTTCCTGTAATAATAACTTGCTAGCACATGCTGCCTTTTGATGTCAGGTGATTTATGCTTTAGTGAAGAAATAAGGGGTATAGACTGAGCATGAAAATTTCTGGCTCTAAGGAGAAAAGGCTAGATTTTTTCATTTTTAAAAAGTCATTACACTAAACACATTTTTCAGGTTTCTGTGTAGACTTTTATTCAGGCTAGAACCTTGCACCTTAACTGTGATTAAATCTCCTGTCAATAACTATGCAATTGAGTGCAACCTTCTTGCAGAAAGAATGATAAATGGAATTGCAGATTTGGAAACTCTACTTTTGTATAAGATGCCTATTGAAATTTGGGTGTAATTTAGAATGAACAAGAATGGTTTTTCCAAAGAATTGTCGGGTATTTTGTGTCATTTTTTGATATTCTGTAACTGTAGCAGTGACACAGTGAAAGTGGGTTATTTGGAACTCAGCATTTCTAAAAGCTTTTATAATTTTCAAGGGAAACTTGAATACTAATGGAATTTAAGGCAAAATGCTTGTGAATTAGAAACATGGAAAATGCAAAAGGATTCTGTGATGATGCCTCTTTTCCTAAATATATTTAAGATTTTAAGAGCTAAAATATGGATTTCCATAGGTCTTTCTGACTGTTGACAGTGCAACAGCAGCAAAGATACTTAGCTAATGGGCTATTTGGGATGGTGGGATGTGGTTTTTCAGAAGTACTGTGTAGAGTGAAAAGAATCATCCTTATCATTCACCTGCATTAAGCTCTGAATTTGTTTGAACATTTGAAAAACATTTGGCTAAGTTGTTTATGTTAATGAAAAATGGAAATACAATACTTTATAGAAGTGAAAGTAAGTGGCTGTTATGTTGTTGTATAAATCAATGCCCTTCCTATGTGAAATCTGGTCTCTGCATCTGTAGAGAAGTGTGGAAATCGATAAGTTGAAGGAGATCGAGACTCTGCACTAGCTTGAGGAGAGGTTAGAAGGTGTATAGTAAAGATATGTAGAATAATGTCTGTTTTCAAAGTAAATGAGCTGCTTCTGCTTAACCTCTCTTAGGGAAAGGGAACAAACAAATTGGGCATGAAATACTGTTCTGTATAAGGTATGATTTTTCTATTCACCTTGTGAGGAAACTGCTGAAGCTAGAAGTATAGAGAGGATTCAAAAGGCTAGAGATTTTTATGGATGTTGAGAACTTTCAGTCATTATGTAGTATGTTGTTTTCCTCATGAGAGCAGGCATCCGCTACCCAAGTTAAAACCAGTTGCATAAGATTAAGGAAGAAATTTTCCCAGAAAGAGAAAACTCCACAGTTATCTTTTAAACCAATTTCTCATTGCACTTTTCCATCAACTCTCCTACACTGACTCTTCCAATAACTGCATTATTAGGTACCTAGGTTGCATTTTTATTTCTTCTTCCTCAAATACAGATATCTCTGAAGCCCTTACAATGTAAAGGAAAAAGTGACATTATCAAAAATGATCTGCTAGCTCCAGATTTACTACAGAAGGAATGATTTCTGAGCATTCCAATCAAAAGTCCAAAACCAAGTTTTGGGTCTTGCTGCTGTCAGTTGAAGCCGTTTGAAGATAGATGTACAGCTGTCAAAAAGCAGGTTTACCTTTATATAGCATATGCTGTCAGCAAGACTGTCTGGAGTATGCCTTTGGCTGCCTCCCAGTGATCTGGAAGGAATCAAACATCTGTCATATCTTACAAGTTGTTGAGCACAAAGAAAGACAGCATATCAACAGCACCATTATTCAGCCTCTCAGAACGGACAAAGCAGCATTTAAAATAAAATAGACCACCATGGATCAAAATGGTAATAAAGGCCTTTGAGCTTCACAGGGGAAAATGAAGGAAAAGTAGGAGAGGAAAGAAGCTGTTAAAGTTATTGTGGTAAATATAATCTGTGAGCCAAAACCCACCTACATCATGAGTTCTGAAGAGAACTTTTTGATCTCAGAGCCTTAAGAAAAACTAGGTGCAGAAGCAAGAATTAATGAGTAAAGTTAGATAAGAGACTTGCTGTGTCCTTAGCAATCTGAAATTTCAGAGCTCTGCACAGATGTAATAGTAACTTACTAGACTTTGCTACAGGTGTAATTTATTGCTTAATTAGAAAAATTGTCTTTGGGCTCTACATCAATAGAATGACCATTAGGGAAAGGCATTTCTCAAAGCTACCAACCCCATTATATGGAAACTACTTAAGAAAATCCATTTCTGCCCTGCATAGCGTTAGTTCTGTTTAACGCAGCCCTGCAAGGTCTCAATTTATAATTCCGTCTGAGGGTCCAGCACAGAAGGCACAGTCTTTATTTTGCTGCTGGTTTTTCTTGCCCTCATATATTGTTTTACAATAAATGATTCCATATTTCATTGCCAGGTCTATAGGGTGTCTGTTAATAATAATTCATGTTTCTTATGTTTGATGAGAACTTAAAAATGGTTTCCAAGTTCCCACATTCTTCCTAACTCACAAGGACATGCAGCGATTGACATACAGGTGTTCGCTTTCATGAAAAAAAGCAAATTTAGCTGTTAATAGATTGCTTTATTATACATGTTTAGCAACCATCACAATCACCATAATTGAAATTGTATGCTGTGTCTGTAAGAGACACGGGCAGACTTCCTCAACCCCATGAGCTACATGATGGAATCTTCATGTGGCTGCCAACAGCAGTGTGCGCACGTGAGAGGTTTGGGAGTTGTTCTCGGGCAGTTGTTGTTAAAGGTTCTCTACAGGTCTTACTGTGAATATGAGGCATATAACTGGCTCCTAGCACTCTCTGATGATGCCAATCTTCTGAGCCACTTTGGCTTGATTTTACTGGCTCCTGATATTTCAGGTTATTTTGCTGCTCCTGTATAGTCTTGGGAGTTCACCTGGGAGCCATCCTTGAAATATTAGAGAACTGCAGCTCTGTGGCCTTCTGAATTCTAACTGAAATCATCTGCTGTTAACAAATACCACTTCCTGAGAGCCCCAAGAGGAAAAGTAGGCAGAGAAGCCTTCGGGCATATGGAAGTCACTTGCAAGTTCCCTTTGGGCTGCTGAGGAAAACACAGAAATCAGCATCTGCACCAGGCATAAAAGTAATCTAATAAAAGTGATTCCTAATTAGATCACTGAATCAAACCTTCAAAGATCTTTTTTAATGAGATGTATTTTTTAAAAAATACTGCCATTCAATAGCATGTATTGCCTTACATAAATGGGTTAAAGGATTGAACAAAAGTTTCCATGGAGACTTTATATGACTCCAAGGTGCCTTCCAAATTAAACTCTTGTGTTGCAGGGAAAAGAAGTTTAAAGGTGACAAAATCTAGTACTGGTATGTAGATCTGCAGTCAGTTCTGTCCAGTGTGTCCTGTCATCATTGACAATGCAATCAGTGAACTTTTAACTGGAAAAAATACTGATTTTTGTAGAATTCTCTCCTCTTCATAACAGTTAAACAAGACAGACCTAGGTGCAAGCCTGAGTTCATCATGCAAATACAGAACAAGAAAAAAGCCCACAAAACCCTACTTCTGAATAAAGCCAAAATACATAATTTCAGAATTTTGAGGGCAATTGTGATTTGAGCTCATTAGTGAAAACTGTTCGCATCATTTTTTTGATTACTAATTACAGAATAGGTTTTTTATTTTTGATTTCTCTTTCTTTTGTGCATATTAAATGCACCCATGTAACGCAGAGCAAAAGGTTATATTTCTTATTATTTTTTTTAGTAAATAAAATTACAAGGAAGTGAGTTTGCATGTACAGTACATTGGGACTGCATTGTGTTGTGGCTCATTAAATAATGATGTGTGTGTTTAGAGCTTGAGCACTTGGCGGAACAGGCTTCTGTCAGACCCTTTGACTGTGAATCATTACTGAAGAACAAACAATGCACAGTTCCAGGAGGCAAATGCAGCACATTGTTCAGGCAGAACTAAACTAGGAGGAGTAGTTAAAAGACTCATTAGAGTTGAAAATCTCCAGAAAGGTGGTAAACAACTGGGTAAGGTTTTAACAGTGATTCACCCTCTATCTGCAAGCTGTAGATGCCAGCAAAAAATAGGAGATGGTAGGAGTGCAGGAGCAGAGGTTTTAACCTTAGAAAATGTGGACCTAGTAGGCTGCTGTTGGAAAAAACCATCCATTTCACAGAGCAGAAATTATATACTCAGGGCATAAATGGAAACCATACCTTCATAAGAGATGGTAGTCAAAACTACCTGTCACAGCAGAGGCAGAGAAAGTGAAGAGACTTGGAACAGAACATATGAGGATTTTCACTTACATTGATTTGAGAATTTGTTCTTAGGTGATTATTTCTAATCTGGCTTTTTCCACCAGCAGCTGAAGATCATCATGGGTGAAAATATACATTGGATAAGGTATGATGATCCAGTAGAGATGGAGATGCTAAAAATTATCACTGAAGTGCCTGGAATTTGGAGGTGCTGTGACTACGAGCATCCAACTAAGTCATTCTATGTGGCACCTTGTTCCCATAAGTACATGGTCAAAATTTAGTTCATGGGGCATATGTAACACAGCAACAAGTAAATGGCATTATAACAAGCAAATGAGAAGGATTTAGCAGAATTTCAGTCATTTGAAAAGATTAATATCCTTTTCAAAATCTTGTCTGAAACGAAATGGGTCATAAAAGGCTTTCCTGCTGTTGTATAAGTCTGTGAGGATTTGGCCAAAGGCTAGCTGTGGATTCATGGTCTGAACACCACATGTGCTAGTCTGTTTATAAAGAAGAAAAGTTTAAAATATGTATTGGATTTGAAGAAGGGAACTTTGTGATCTGCTACAAAAGGGCTATGGAGGGTTTGCGGATAGTAATGATGACAATAAGAAAAAGCAACAAAGGATGCAGTTTCCCAATTATTACTATAATAAGTTGTTCTGCTATATGGGGAGAAATTCTTCTCTTCTTTAATGGGATGAGACTGGAAACTTTTATACTGTTTTGAGTCAAATCATAAAGGATGGAAAATAAGAATGTAAGAATTGAAAAATCTATGGTGGGGGGAGGCAGAGATATTTTATATTCGCGTTGAATTATAACAGTATATTTGGAGACACAGCTAAGACTTCATGTACGTCAAAAAATCTAGGCCAGGCCAAGTGAGAGAATTCATTGTTGATAGTTTATGAAGAATCGGCTTCCTAGAGAAAAATAAACATAGGTGTTTTGTATTGCTGGGGGGAGGAAGAATCAGGTATTTTATAGTTTTATTATAACCTTCTTAAGAGAGCTTCAGAAGATCTTTCAGTAGCTCTCACAGCACATGTAGATAAAGTAGTGACTGGATAAAGCAAATTGTGATTTTTCCTGTTTTTCTGGGTAACATTATACTTCATCTAATATATGAAAATTGACTATATTTATGTGTGTTAGAGTGAAAGGCCTTGGAATTAGATAGAGGTTTAAAACTTTGAGTGCTGCTATTCATTATATCCATTCTTAAAAGGCTGGTGAAAAATGGTATTAAGAAGTAGGTCTATGTTAACAGGCAGAAATATACTTTGTTCTGTATTAAATCCTATGCGCTGCCAGAAATGCCTTACTGTGAGGGTGGTGAGACACTGGAACAGGCTGCCCAGGACAGCTGTAGGTGCCCTATCCTTGGAAGTGTTCAAGGCCAGGCTGGATGGGGCTTTGAACAAGCTGGTCTAGAGGAAGGTGTCCCCGCCCATGGCAGGGGAGCTGAAAGTAAACGATCTTTGAGGTCCCTTTGAAATCAAACCGTTCTGCGATTCTGTGATTTACAAGGAATCATGTGAAGTATTCCAATGCTACTAGTTTGTTTAGTTAAGAAATTGATGGCGAGAATTTTAATTGTGATGTTTCTTTCAAACACTTTCCCTGTTATTTTGTGAGGCTTAAATTCAGCATAACCTCAATAAGTTTGTGAGTCCTTTTTGATATTCTGAATTGTAATTTGACCTTTCTTTTAGTTTTCTGTAGTTACAGGTATTTCCATTTCTAATACTCAATAGTGGGGAAATTTTATTGTGTTCATTATAATTCACTTAACACTGACATGTTAATTGAATACTGCTAGTTTGTTTAGATAGTAGCTCTGGATTAATTCACACATTTTTCTGATTGGAGGAAGTTCTATGTTAGATTGGTGCACAAATTATTATAATGATATAATAGTAATTATTATTAGTGTTATTGATTCTATTGGTACTACACCAAGCTCATAACACATTAGTATATAGGATAGGAATGTGGTCCAGAATTGCTCCTGAGTGATTTTGGGAGTAAATGCTTCCATGGTTATTGATGTCTTCAGTTTTTGGTCTCAGCATTGAGAGGAAATGGATATGAACATCGCTATCTCTAACTTAGTGTCAATAGTGTGATTTAACAGTTATTGTAGTCTTTGGCTCATAACATTTGCAATTCGATGTTTTTAGCAAAACAGGTTGTGATTTTAAGGAGGTTCTTGATTTTATCCTTCAAGAGTTGCTTTAGATGTAATACTCATTTATCAGTGTAGCTTCTATGTCAAAGTACATGGTGATCTTTCCTAGATTAAACTGTATGTGCATTAAATGAAAGTGCAACAAAAAATATGCATTAAATTGTGATATTATGAATACAACTAGAATTATCCCACATTGCAAAATTCTGCCAGTATGTGTCATCCTGCACATCAGTGGTTAATTGCTAAACTGTATATTAAATTTTTGTTCCAGCTCCCGCATGTTTTAAGCATTGCATGCTCAGAGTATGCTAATTTTTTTCAAGATGAAAGCTTGAGGTTTATTTGGTAAATATGCATATTAGACTGATTAGACACCCTCTGTTCCTATCACATTGAATGATCTGCAAAAATGTTTAAAGATCGAAGTTCAGAAAGTGCAACAAGATCATTGCCCCTGACCCATTGAGATTGTATTCTATGTCTGGGTAAAGAAGGATGGAGACAAATTATTTGAGACATAAACTTTACATGTATTATTCCACATTTTAGCTGTCTGCAGCTACTGAGAGGAGTGAATGTCAGAACAGTGCCTATGAAACTCTTCATAAGAAATGGACCTCCAGAATCTCAGCCTTCCTGCTATTTGCAAGCTTCTGAGTCTAGCGCTGACTTTCTGTTACTCCTGTCCCAGCTAATCTCTGGAACAGGACAGAGCCACGAGGACGTAACATACCTGACACAACAAAAAGTCAGATTCCATTTGTGATGTTAATTTATTTCTAGTTATAATCACATTTTTTTAATGTGCTGCTGGTTAGAGGTAAGGTGCAATTTCATTATAGGTGTTTTCAATTAACACTAAGAGTGTGGCTATTTTAACATCATAAATAAGAAACTTATTCTACCCCAAATACCCAATACTAACAGTACTCAAAAGAGTGATAGTGAGGTGCAGCTTTTGAGCAGTGTTTGCAAGAACACAAAGTTCTGTGTCTCTTTTGTGGTGGTGAATCCTTTTTCCCTTGTTCAGTTTGTACGTGATGATAAGATATTATTGCTAGGTAAGGTTGGTTAGTCTGAGATGGAAGAGACCTAAATGTTAGTTCTGGGAGAAGCCTTTAATAAATACAGTTCTGGGTCACATGGTATTTTGTTGAGAACCTAATTATGGAAAAAAGCTAATAATTTTCGTCAGACTGACTCTTGAAGACACTAATTTTATTTTTTTTGTCAGTTCTTTTCCTCTGTCCTTTTACTATTACTTCATGCACAGAAAGCTTATAAAAAAAATGTAGATCTGTCAGGTATCTTTAAACCAGCCCCTGTCTTGGCTTAGTCTTACACTGTGCTTTGCACTCTGGCTCTTGCAGACTTAATCAGGCTTTGAGACTACTCAGAAAATGGAGTATTAGACCTCTGAATGATCATAGCTTCAATGGAATACCTTCTTCAGGAAAAACTTCTTTTGCTAACCTTTCATATAAAAAGGGCTGGAGTAAGTGAAAGAATGAAATGGAAACAAAGGACTCTTTCTGTGAGAGTCCTAATATTATGTGCAAATCATAGGGCAGTGTTGAGCAAAAGGCAGGCATGACACTATTCCATGGGCTGAGCAGAGATCCACAGGAGGAGAAATCATTGCAGAAATCTAATATTTACTGATTTCTACGATGCCAAGTGGTTCTGCCTCACAGAAATTGCATGTGTAAAATTTAGATTTCTTTGATTTGTATTCCCACACAAAAATTTCTGATACTTTATCTGAAGTTACTAATGTAAAAGAGATGGATTTGTGGACATTTGCCCAATTCTTTATAATTTTGGCAAGTGGCAGTGCTGCAACTTGCCTATGACGTGTGCTTATGTCCCTTGGGCTGAGGAAGTAGGTGGTTCTGTCCCAGAATATTTTGTAGGTAGAGAATCAAACCCCCAGATGAATACAAAGTTATGAAAGTTAACTCTTGGGTACCGGTTTTTGTTCGACCTGGTTACTATTTTCATTGTAAACCACTGATTTGATTTTTTTTTTAATATATATCTATTCAGTTTATCAATTTATTCACAGCTACTGCATTTTGTTACAACTTTGTTCCATAGTTCTAAGCCCTCAGTAATTGTGTGATAGCTCAGGTGCTTTCACTGTCGCTTTTTCTTGTCACTTCTGTCCTCAGTGAAAATTATGTTCTTTTTTCTGTTGATCAGAGAAGCGCAACACTTATTAAGAAAAGGATGAACACCATTGAGGCTGTTAGATTTAATTTTCTACACAGAAATAGTAGGGTGGTGTTTTCTAGGATTAGAGAAAGATAAAGGGAGTAGATGTCCAGAAGTTTTATTGTGTGTATATGTAGTAGGTTTATGTACATAAGCTTTTCGATTAGTGCTACCTAAATTATGTATGCTAATAAAATGATGGTGTTTGTATAAGATGCTTTTGTATTAATTATGTATGACATGGATATGTTAAGGTGTAAAGCTATTTTAGTCTAGTGTTAATTTTCTCTGACCTAGTAGAGCACTGAATGGTGGAATTGGAACATGACAGAGCTGTTGTTCAGCCTTACATCTTCTTGTTCCACACAGAGTGATGTTTCACACCTTTACATCAGAAGAGTCTCTTTTATTTTGAGGTATGGGTCCCTTACCTCTCCCTTTTCACTCTTTGTAACCCCACTTAATTCCCTCAGTGGGGTTCACAGTGCACGTAAATGATAATACCCTAGGATAGTATCCCTGAAATAGCTTCTAGGTCTGGAAACAAGGCAGCAATTCTGCCCTTTTGTATGATGGGTTGTGCTGCCCAATACTGCTTGTGTTGCTTACCAGCATAGAAAAAGAAGAAATAGCTGGAGCAGAGGCTGGAGCACAGCTTCACCTGGCATTTTCAGTGATGGCAATCTGCAGTGATCTGCTACAAGAACAGCTAGATTTCTGTCTGTTTTCCACACTTGGAGGAATATTAAGGCAGCTAGGGCTTTGATGTTCAGATCACAGAGACCTGATAGCTTTTTGAATGCAGGGCACTTGACCTAGGAAGTTACCTAATTGGAGGGTAA
Organism: Dendrocincla fuliginosa; assembly: GCA_035047845.1. NCBI lineage: Eukaryota > Metazoa > Chordata > Aves > Passeriformes > Dendrocolaptidae > Dendrocincla > Dendrocincla fuliginosa. Next base: position 23,572,161 of record JAWWMO010000138.1, read on the forward strand.
AGCAGGTCTGAGCATTATTTCTGAAGAGGAGTAGGAATCTGTCTGTATGGCATGTCATGTCTGTCTTTCTCTGGAGACAATGCTCTGGGAAAATAATGCAGCTAGCCTAGGGGAAAAAAAAAAAAAAAAAGGCAGGAATTCTGAGGTTAATAGTTGTAGACACGGAAGTATAAGAGCATTTTGTTGAGGTTTTGTATGCCAGTGTGGGTGTTGTCAGAAGTTTAGCAACGGAATGCGTTGTCCGAGCAAATGAATGTGTACTCCAAGAAAACAGCTAGAAAGATAACCAATTCATAGCAAAGGAGACATGACTGCTAAACTCAGAATTAAAATTCAAGTCTTGCTTGTTTTCTTGTGAGTTCATGCAAAAAGTAACCTCCTTACCAGAAATTCTTGTTCCTTGTTGTAGACTGACTTGCATTTTTTTGAACATTCTGATCAGAGTGAAATGCATTATTCTCTAGGTAATCAGTAGCTGTTCCACATACAGGCCTTGTCATTAAACTTCTGTATTTTCATATCTTCGCTTAGCTGAATAAATACAGTATCCTGAAGAAATTATCTTGGTCATGTTCTAGCTGGCAGTGCAGTGTATTCCTGTGTATGCACCCTCTACACATCCTTTAAAAAAATTGTGTTGTATTCTCATGACAGAATACAAAATTAATTTTAAGAACTATAGATAAATCTGCAGTATTAAAAGATGATAGACAGGAAGACATTATTTGACAACCAGTATTTTTTAAGTGCTTCTAAATCTTAGTCCTTCTGTAAGTGTAGTAGTAGATTGGAGATGGACAGCTAGAGATGAATGCAGCTAAAATACCTATGTAAGCCTCTGTTTGCAGAGCAGATATATTAGAAAAGGATACATGTGCAGGTGGGCTCAGAGAGATGAAAACTTCTAAGTGTGATTGACTGAAGAAGTAAAAACTATTTTTACAGAAGTAAAATTTATTTTGAAACTGAAGATAAGTCTAGACAGACTTTTGTGTTTGGTGTGTATCACCTGGTGCAATTCCTCTTTGTGCCTTCCACAAAGTCAGTGGACATGTAAATAGGTTAAGGATTTATAGAATGAGATATCCCTGGGTGGTACAGTGAGAGTGTGAAAACATTTTATAGATTGTGTTAAGTGTGCAGTCACAAAAATCACAACTTTGTTAAGCAGGGTAACTCCAGTGACAACTGAGCTATGCTGTCTATTTGCTTATATTTAGCTGTTTCATCGTGTATTCTGTAATTTTCTAAGTCTTCGTCTAAGCAAAGAATAGCTAGATCTAGGTGGTGAAAGCCAGGGGCAATTTATGTACAAAATATCAGAAGGAAACTCTTCAGAACAAAATTAGTCCTGGAAGCTATATTTTACCTCCAGTAGAAACAGCATGACAAGGCTCCTGCTTGTTTTTTGTGCTGCCATGACCAATAAAGTGCAGTTAGTAGAGAAAGGCTTGTGCTTTTTTTGGCTTCTGAGTCATGTCCAAAATTGATTTGCACATGTTACCTCGCCTCTTGTTTTCGTAGGAAACTGTAGGCTGTTCTTCAAAAATCTGGAGGAAGTGGCTGGTGTGTTGTCAAGTATGCAGTGAGGTGGCAAGGTTTTTTTGAGAAGCCAGGGTGCATATGAGGAGCTTGAGAAAAGGCTATCGCTTTCCAATCTCTATGGACAGAAGAGTTGCCTAAGAGGAAAAAATTAAGGCAAAGGAGCTGCTTTCCCTGCCGCTTCATCTGTGTTGCTCCACCTTTCTTCCTTCTCTGGATGATTTTAAAGGATCCAGAGAACAACAGATTGTGCAAGTCTATTTCTGTGTTGGCAGTTTCAAATCTTGCAGTATTACCGAGATGTTTTGATTGGGGCTTTCTAAATGGTGTTTACTGTAGCTGCTGATTCATTCACAGCTGTTTCAGTAACTGTTACTGTATCATTTATACATTTCATACTAAACAGACAAATTAAGTTTGGCAGGGACTCATGCAGTCAGAGCTCGAGATTTGTAAGTGGTGCAGAAGCCCTGTCTCTCTGGTGAACCTGTCAGATAAGGAAGGGTGAAGGAAGGCTCCACATCAATAGAATGACCATTAGGGAAAGGCGTTTCTCAAAGCTACCAACCCCATTATATGGAAACTACTTAAGAAAATCCATTTCTGCCCTGCATAGCGTTAGTTCTGTTTAACGCAGCCCTGCAAGGTCTCAATTTATAATTCCGTCTGAGGGTCCAGCACAGAAGGCACAGTCTTTATTTTGCTGCTGGTTTTTCTTGCCCTCATATATTGTTTTACAATAAATGATTCCATATTTCATTGCCAGGTCTATAGGGTGTCTGTTAATAATAATTTCTGTTTCTTATGTTTGATGAGAACTTAAAAATGGTTTCCAAGTTCTCACACTCTAGCAAACTCAAATTAAGTTTGGCAGACACTCATGCATTAGGATCTCGATATCTGTAAGTGGTGCAGGAGCCCTGTCTCTCTGGTGACACTGTCAGATAAGGAGAGGTTTGTGGCTTTAAGGAGCATTATGTTTTTGAATTCTAATATTGCAGATCTGCCATGTCTCCTAGAAATGGAGCAATGGAGGGAATTGTCTCCCTGTCCTTTTCCTGCTTGAGTGTGAGGACAGAAATGGTTTGCTGTACATCCGTACACAGTTGTCCTTTCCAAGTTCCATTATGCTGTAGTGTATGCTCAAAATATCCTTCATGTTTTGGGGTCATGGGAAAAGGCCAGCATTTAAACATCAGAAGAAATTTAAGGGTGCCGACAGGTAGACTAAAAGGATTTTTACCACCCTCTTTTGATGCTGATAAATTGCATAATTGAACCTGTTATTTTTATACTGCAGTGGCTTGGAAACTTAAATTGATATACATGTTGATTGAGGATTTCAGAACAATAGCGTGGAATTTGTTAGTATCAGAGTTGCTGGTGCTTGTACAGAAGCCTCTTTCTGGCTCCATTTTTGCATGCTAGTATCTATATTTTTAATCCAGTCTAGAGACCGGTGCCTGTCTGAATTTGCTAAACTGATCTGCTAATCCATATTTGGGGTTTGGGATTCCCCACTCTGTTCTGGGTTACTCATTCCAGACATAGAGATGACTCATATTCTTCTTGTGAGACTACGAGGACTCTTGGCACTAAAAGTGGAACTACATCACACAGGAGGTTCTGCAGAGTCTTATGATAAGAAGAGTGCATACTAGTACAGCACTTAATGGTTCAGAATTGAAGAGGCTGAAAGAAAAGGAAGTTTGAAAGATGTGATTTCTAAATTCAGATTATTGGGTTTTTAGCCTAACAGTAAGAATCACTGGGTTTTAGCTCTTAACCCACAATAATTTTAAGTAATATAGCACCACATTATGCCCAATCATTGGTAATATGCTCTAACATTTGTGATGGTGATGTGCTATCGTTCTGATTTATTATTCATCAAATTAATCCCTTGGATATTTATTTTAATTTCATTTGCCTTACTCCTGGAGTTAGTCAGTTTTTAGCCTGCTTTATGCAGGAGATCTGTACAACTTTTTAAAGCAAATTTTACAGATTTCTCAGTTACTAAGAATTAGTTTTAGCTTTTCCAGTAAGGCCTCTATATTAGTAGAGAACTTCCTCTTTAGAAGATACTTTTTAAGGGAACTGAAATGTTAGACATACCAACTTGCTACAGATATATTTTTGAAAACATAAAAAGCAAAACAGTATTCACAAAAAAAAAAGAAAGAAAAATTGACTGTGGTTCCTTATGAAGTGTTTTTTGTTTTCTCCTTTTTTTATTTTTCTTCTCTGTGAGTGTTACAGAAAAAGCTTAAACATCAGAAACAGCTAGAGCTTGAGGCAAGTAGTGCAAGATTTTCAGAGTGACATATCTCATTATGGAATCATCAGCATTATTTGTTGTGGCACCTTCATGAGAGATTTTCATAGTGACTCTCATTTACACCCATGTAAGATTACAACCTAGCAAATAGACTAGTAAGGAGTGTCTTCTCTATAAAGCCCTGTTTTCCCTCTCTACTATATAACAATATTTAACAAAATAACCTTTCTCTGGATACTTTAATCATTGCTAGTTGATAAACTTCACTCCCAGGCCTTGCATATTTGTTCATTGGAGGGGTTTTTTGTATTTATTTATTTGTCTTAAACAATGAGCAAAACAGTGCAGGTCTTCAGTGTAAAAAATGCAAAGATGAAGGTGAGCTTATAAGGAATAGAGGAGCTATCAGAGAACATGAGAATGTTCTAATTTTAAAGGTATTTGGCATTTATTAAATGCTCTTACTGATTAGAGTTAAGTTCTGTGTTTACAGTTCTCTGTGTGCTTATACATGCCTACAATGCTGTATTAGCTGTGATTTTGAAGATGGCTTCAGCTAAAAATATTTGATGCTGGTTGTCAAAATACTACTGAGGAAGAGTCTGATTTCACGGGTCTTGGTGATGCTTCCTTGGCAGATGTTTACAGTTTTTATAGTGCTTTTGATCTTACTTCTAGCAAGAGTCTGAACTGGTGCAAGTATGTTCAGATGGCTTATGTATATGGGAAGTATTTTTTCAGAATGTCTCAAGAATGATTGTTCAAGAGATGTGTATGACAGCAGCTCAGTATTTATGGCTGAAGTATATTTTAGAGCATAGATTTAATTTGATTTGACAAGTGGCAGAAGACATCTGTCATCTGTTGTTTTTATCACTTCCCCAACCCCTATATTTTTTAAATAATAGCAAAATAGGGGCACTTTAATAATAATATTTTTCTGACCTAAAAGTGTTGTCATTTTACCTTTTAGCCTTAGTGCTGATTTCACAGAACTCTATGTTTAAGCCCATTCTAATTTTTCCCATTTTTACTTTTATCACTTGTTGAAAAGAATTGTCTCCTGTTGGCAACTCAATCATTGATTAATTTGGTCTTAATTGTAGGACTAATGCCAGTAATGCAGTTCTTTTCATTCCATCAGTCCGGCTAAAAGGTTGCCATTTTCTGCATTCTTCTTTTTATTGCTCTAGTAAAGAAGAGCAGTTATTACATTTCTCCTATATTTTTTTTAAGTATTGCATAAAAACTTTCAATATTATCTGAAGACATTTTTCATTTGGAGATGAGGAAGCTCCTGACCTGGGTCAGAAGTTATCTGAGTAATAAAATAGTTTCCTCTAACCTCTGCAGAAGTTGCAGTATGAAAACCTTCATAATTCTAATACATTTATAACGCAGTATTGAAGTGGAGATATATTTATTCTTGTCTCATCTCACTAAGCTGGATCCTGTTCATATAGACATATCTATGGTTTTATCATAAATATCCTGTGAACGTGGCTGAGTAGGTAGGCTTGTGTCAAGTTTGCTCTATATTTGTTACAGTACTGTATATAGCCATGCATATAGCTGGAGGGAGCCAAGTTGTACTCCCTTTTTTCACTACAAGAATACCAAAAGGTAAGAATAGAGAGTCTGTTTTCTGAAAAAAAAAAGTTTGGTTTATTGTCATTGGGCCCAGGAGTAGGAGCTCTTTTGAGACTACAGGGATGTGAGGTTAGACACTCTAACTTCTTTAGATGGAAACTCTAAGGTTGAGCACGTGCACGTGTGTGCTCTGGCCACGGCCTTGTGGGTTACGCAGTCAAGTTCATGCACTGGGTGTCTTCAGGAGTGTGCATGTGATTTTCTAGGAAACATATTCAATGTACCCCCTTCGCAAAGGAGGAGACTTTGCTCCCTTGCCCAGTGGATATGAATCACAGGCAACATCCATTTAAGGCAATAATTTAATGGTTTGTGTTGTGAGGGGGTTTTTTGGTGTGACTGTACAGCTTGAGTTCATATTTGAAGGTCAGATGAGCTAGAGCTCGTTATATAAGTAACCCTGCATTGTTTATACATCTTAGACTAATGCTGCTGTGCTGACCTTTAAGCTCTGAAACTGATGTGGCCCCCAGGGTGAAGGCATATACTTTTTCCAAATTCAGTTATGTCTTACAGCAATATCTGTGCTAAGACAGTGCTTCCCAGAAAGCCTGAGGGCAGAAGGAGAGGATCAAGGTATTGCAGATGGGTGATTTAAATTGCTAAATTAATAATAATAAATTAAATTGCTAATACCACTGTCAGAGGTGTTAGCAAAAGTGGTTTTAATATGACGTTCTGAAAGTGCAACTTAACAAAGTTCGGTGGCAAGGTTCACTTTTACTGTACAGTGCAATCATTTGAACAGTGACTCAAAACTACCAAGGCACAAATCAAAGTTGCTATACTACAAGGTTATGTGCAATATTGGTCACTTACCACAGATCTGACGTAGGCAAAAAGATCTCTGCCGCAAGGAGCAGACTTGAGAGGTGTCCCAGTTCAATCACTATGCAGCCGTACTGCCTGGCAGGGATAGCTCAAGGGAGGCTCATATGGCATAAAGTGGTTGGCTCGTAGTCGAGTGCAATGAGAAAGGTGTACATGAGACTTCTTGTACCCACATCTTCCTTTACTCCTTGATAAATGAGTTGTGGAAAAGTCACCTGCTATTCGTGTGTTACTTGCACGGTCAGTGTTACAAACTCTCTGTATTGATGCTCACAGTGTCACTTGCTCCTTTGTGTATTTTCATACATGAAGAGAAGAGATTGAAACTAGAGTTCTTAGCCTGGCTACAGCTCAGACCTCTACCTGAGCTTTAGCTCCTTTGAAGCCTTTATCAAACCACTGCTGGTTTGGTTAAGGGTCCAAATGTACCCTTCATGCAGGGTTTTATGAAGCAGTGTATTTATTCCCTTTCTCTCCTGAGTCCCATAGAGGACTGAGTATTTCTGTGCTGTGACAGAAAAAAATCCTCTGAAGTCAGAAGATACAGAAGACAAAGAGTGGGGCAGAAAGAAGTACCATAGATGCTTTGAATATTTTTGGATTTCATTCCTCTGAAGTCTGAAAATGAATGCTGGCAGGGAATTTCTTTCTTTCCTTCACTTTTGAGTTTGTAGGTGGAGAGGGAACAGATGATGGACAGCAGTATCTCAAATCTCTGTTTTAGTTAAGCAGTGCAGCACAGTGCTGGGCACTCATCATTGGTGTTGACAGCAGCAGAGATGGGGGTGGACAAATGATTACTAGAATAACATGTATATCACCAGGAGGATGTAGTCCAGCAAATGTGGGAGCCATTCCTGCTTTTTGAGATGCTAACCACCTCCTTACTTCTAGTTGAGATTGGCTGTCCATTACCCAAGGGCTGTTACTTACCAAGCTCTTCTGTGTTCAAGCCATTCTTTTACACTATTGTAGGAATGTCTGCATTGCAAGGTATTTAATTTCCTTGCCTAATTAAACTAGAAGGAAAATGAATGCTGTTGTGCAAACAGTAAATTCCTCAGTGATTTACTTTGTGTTAAGTAGATTTATATAGAAATTTGTGTTTGTTGCATGGAAGCTAAATGGTTCCTATCCACAGTGCCATCTGTCTGGATTAGCCATTCAGATCAGCAGAGATCAGCAAAAAGGTGGCAGCTAAAATTTAATTTAGCTCTGGTTCTTTGTATTACTTTTGCAGAATACTGTCACCACTGCAGCTACTTGATGTATTTGTTGAACATCTCAGTGAAAAGGCCAAAGCCTGTTCTCTTGGATGATGGACTTCTAATCCATAGTTTAGAAGCAGAGCAGGGTGAAAAATCTGTACAGTTTCTCTCTCCTAGCTAAACAAACAAACAAATAAACCAGCCTTCAACTGAAAATTGACTGTCTTTGAGACATTCACTGGATGTTTTTTCAATGTAAAAAAAGTAAAGTCTACAGCTCTTTCATTGGGAAACCGTGAAAATACTTGAACAGATTACAAGCAATGCTACGTTGGGATGCTGTAATTAATTTTTATTAATATAAGAATGTATATACAGAGCACCTTTTCAGAACATTATTTTCCTAGTACTTGACTGAAAGAAAAAATGCATACAGCAGAATTGTGGGGAAAGTTGAGAGGCAGCCCTGAGCTGAAGAAATCAGCCTGTGTGGACTCATGGATTCAGGAGCAGAGAAGTGTTTCTAGTCTGTAGCAGTATGTAGGGCACAAGAGTTCTTGTTTATTATGGGGATTTGCAGTAATACATGTTAACAGTATGCTTTATTTTCTACTCACTTCGTAGAGATTCTTACTGTTCAGTCCCTGATGTATAGCAGAAAAGGACTTTCCTCTTATTCTGATTTTTTGGACAGGAAATTTCTATACTTTTCTGAAACTTCCGTACTCTAAAATGCTTTGGGGTCTTTGTTCTCTTAGAGGTGGTCTGTGGTTGTACTCACTTCTGCTTATAAATGTTTGTGGAGTTTACTAAAGAAGTAGTAATAAATACAACTGCATGGAACTTAGCCTCTAACGGGTTTATGCTTTCTAAACAAAAAAAAGCAAAAGTTTAATCCAGTTTGTGGGTGGGGGGAGGCAACTGGGAAGGAGTTTTGATACAGGCAGTATTTTAAACACTTGTCAGAAGAGCGTGACTGTGATGCATCCAGTCACAGTATTCTTACTAATTAGCCAGTGATGTAAAAGAAAAAATCAAATGGTGTCAAAATATGGACTGACCATGCTTATAGGAGTGTGCTACTCCTTGAAGATTGTATTAGATCACTTCACTGCAGACTATGATATTGTTTGGACAGATGGTCCCAAAGAATTATTCCAATAAGAACTCAGTACAAAATTTCATTACAAGGGTCCTTCACTGAAGAACTCCAGGGGTGCCAAGTGAAGTACTGCACCTGAAAGGCACTTGTGTGTTTGTCTGTTCCCATTCATGTCTAGATAGAGGTGATGAGATTAACTAGTTCCAGTCGACACTGATGTAGTAGCTGTTCAGAGTTTACTTGGTATTATAAGGCAATTGAATAAAGAGGCTCACATTACCTCCATCTGGTACATTAAGAAAAAAGAACATTGACCTGCAGTCTGTCAAAGAGTGGTAGACTTAGAAGAATTTAAATCATCAATTGATAAATTAGGTAAGAACAAAATTTGAGACCACAGTTTGTTTAAAAACTGTTGCTTTTGGCCAAGGGAGTGAATGCAGCTTGCCAGAATTATCCTTTCCGTGCCAGAATGGCCCAAAACTGCTGGCTGCTTCACAAAATGGCAATGATGTGATGATTCCAGCTTTTTCTTGTGTCTGGCAAACCTTATATTAGTTATGCTAGTGTGCTTTAACATATTGAAGGTAATGTTCTTCAAATCAGAAGGGCATGAGTCAGATTTCAGGATGATACATTTCCCTTAGATACCATTGGGATTTAAATGTCAGGCTTTTTCTCTTCCATGAAGAGAAGGCTTTTAGGCATTAATTTTTATGCATAAACACTGAACAATAAGCTGGCTGCTAGAAACTAATTATTCCTGTAATTCTTGTTAACTGGCCACCAAACTCTCAATATGTCATAGTTCTATGTAGAGGTTAGGTTTTAATTGCATTAATTTAATATTTTCAGTTTTCCTTTCTATCTTTAGTCTGTATTGTTTACATGAGCTGAACTGGGAAACTGCTAACAGTAAAAATGTGAAATTGACTGTAAACAACTTTCAAGCAATCTCAATGGATCCCACATATTGACACTTTGCTGTTATCTCAAACTTAGCATGTGAAAAGAAATAAAAGTAAAAAGAACAGCAAATTTTGATCACTGTTAATAAAAGGATAAATTTATAACAACAGAGTTTAGTTTTCAGAAGAGTATAGATTTGGCTTTTGAGCTTGGACCTTTGCTCCCCTCCATCCTGTTTCTTTGTCGAGGATGATAATTACCCATATGCTAGGTCAGAACAAGATATGCATTGTAAAAAGGTAGAAAAAATGTATGAATATGTATAATATGAGTTCACCATTTGTCATTTGTCTGCTGATCTGTTCTTTTTTATTTCTTCTGTGAGCTTTGTTCAAAAATACAAAATGAAGAGCTTGCAGTCATAATTAAACAAATTAACCATAACTTTAGAATTTAACCATTCACAGAATACCTAGGGTCTTTTCTCATAATCTTTGTCAAGAGTTGATTCAAGAATGTTGTAGAGACCACACATGCATTTGGCTGGATTTCCTAATGTTTTTAGATCTTTTGACCTCTATACAGTAGGTACCAGTAAGTGATTTGTGAAGGGAAGAACACTTTCTCTTAGTTTTATATTTTGAATATTGTGTTGTGACTTTTATTTATCTTTGTTGTCCTTTGAAGGTTGTGTTTGCTGAGCGTTGATGTGTCAGGTGAACATATTTGATATGCACTCTCACTGTCCTACATGGCTCTAATGGAACAAGCAGTGATAAATTTTAGATATTGGTCCATTGATAGATAAACTGAAGTCTTTAGGTTTTTACCTTTGCATGTTATTGAGGAGTGATAGATCTTCTAAGTTTAAAGCTTGTAGAGCTTAGCTGAAGGCTGTGTGGAAAACAGCCTATTGTGACACCTGTGTGTATGTCATTAACACAGTCCTCCATTTACTCTGCTCAGTGTGAACTGGTAGTATCTCTCCTAGGGTTAGTTTAATTGAACTGTTGTAAACCCTTGAGCTACCAAAACATTTTAGGTGAGACTTGTTTGAAAGGTGTAAACAAGATTAAGGTATTCAGCATCCTTCTTCCCTGTAAGTACGAAATACTTGCTTAGTCTCCAGTGGAGGCAGCTGCCTCTGTCAGGTGCTCATAGATTGTAGCTATGTGGCTTACTTGGAGTCTGGAAGCAGAACAATATAGTCTTGAGAGGTTCAAACAAATTTTTTTAATGATATGTTCCAAAGACTGTATGTATTGTACAAAAATAGCAAGTGTCTATAGGTGGATTTTTGTCAGAATTGTTTCATGTGATTATTATGTAGAAAGACAAATGCTTCTCTGGTGTTACATAATTAAAAAAAAAAAAATAGACTTTTTAAAAAACTTGCATCGTAAGTGTTTTACCCTTACTTGACAAGCAGTTCTATTGTACAATACTTAGAAGAAAAGCAAGTCTATCTTGGATGTCTTGGATTGACACTGGAAAAACAGATTAAAAATTAAAGACCACCTTTAGGTCTTGTGTAGAGAAGCTATACGTTAGAGAAACAATGCTGGCTTATCAAAAAAATTACAATTGCATCTACCTTTTTAATACCCATTTAATACCCAGTAATTCACATGAAGTGTTGTGAGTTAATTTCTTTCGTGGCATACGGAGTGACAGTTTTCCGTGTCAAATCCTAAAATCCAGGCCTGAAGAAGTCAGTGTTTTGACAGGTCTCTTTGTGCCTACCTGCTCGGAAACATGCTGCAGCACACCTAGCCAGTTGTGACAGAGGAAAGCTAATGTGGCATGCATCATTTGCCTTGATAGCCTGAAAAGTGGTTATAAAATGCAAAGATGAGGAAACATGGGAAGTGACCTGCCACTGCTACTGCTTTTACAGGCAGAGAAGGCTTACGTTTCACGTTGTTATTGCTTAGTACAACCACATTTAAGACATCAATTTAGAGAAAGAAATTCAAACAACTGAGCTATACAATAGCTCAGGTATTTGTGAAGGTAGCACAGCAAGAACATAGTGTAAGAAATTGATTTTAATCATGATACTTTAATGTACTACCAGTGAATATATATCTCCAAACTCTTACTCTATTCAGCTGGAAATACATAATGGATGGTAGCCGCTTTTATTGTTGTATTATGTATATTTCTAAAGGGTCTTCAGAATGTCATAGAAACTCATTTTTTTTTTATAGTTCGCAACAGTTTACAGAGAAGTTTTGGTAACCTCCAGTAAATGCATAAGCATAATCTTTTCCACGCAAGTTTTGCCATAGCTATAGAAACAAACCTGGTCTTAGGTTTGTCAGTCCATTTCCAATTGATTATGATGAAAGGTTTAGCATTTGGTGGAAAGGAATTTAACTACTGGTAGCTTGTAAAGATGTTTGATCCTGCAGAGTTTGTAAGAAGAAATGGTGAGTGTGGAGCAGGGACCCTTGGGTTTGTGTTCAAGGGAGGAAAGCCCATGTGAGCTCATGCCCTGTTACTGAACAAACAAGTTGTTACATGCAAATAAGGAAAAAGCTTTGCTTGGAGTTTGGCTACACCATTTAACAGAGAGTTCATTCCTCATTCCAGCTGTCTCTCTTTCCTGTGATGGAAGGCTAGTTCTGGGGGAGCTTATGTGGCAGACTTAGCATTGATGTGATTAACCTTACCTCTGGGAGCAGAGACCACAGCTAAATCTATTTCCATTTAGTATGACACAGGTAGTCATATAAAATAAACATATCACACACCTTACCTGAGACCAAGATGTGTGCACAAAAAAAAGGCATTTCTTTCTGCTTCTCTTTACCCCCTAGTAAATATAATCTCCAGCTAAGATTAGCTAAAATCAAATGTATTTACTGTACAACTCAGAAAACAGAATATAAAATAGATTAAGAGGAACTGGGGTATTTTTTTTCTCTCTCTTTTTTTACCTGTGGGGAAAACTACATCCTAGTTTATATTCATTGCTGTGGCTATTTCCTTAGAAATAATAAGATGTTTGTTTATTTGTATGTTGTTCCTTATCTAAGTTTATTTCAAATGGAGTCTTTTGATCTTTAGGCGTTTCATAAAATGTGAAATAGGTCTACACAGTGTCTCCATAGGATAACTCCAGCAGTATGTACCTTGAAAGTTTTCAGTGGAGCTTATTCAATTAGTAGTTTGAGCTGTTGATTTGGTCT
>JAWWMO010000138.1:23594649-23657782 GCA_035047845.1 Dendrocincla fuliginosa
AGTGTAGAAATTTTCAAGTGCCAGTTGTTGGTTTTGGAAGAGGAAGTTTAAGAGGTGATGTTTGTGGTTGAGAGGAGATAAAAATGGCATTGGTGCTCTGTGCAAAACTTGTTTGCTTCAGCGGGTGTTGGGTCGTGGTTTGTGTACTTCTGCCTTCGTAGGAAGTTGCCTCCCTGTGTATTTACCACTGTTGGTTGGCCAAGGGAACTCAGCTGGTACCCTTTTTTTGTGTGCAAAGTATTGCTATTCTGCATCGTATTTAGTCAGTGTATCGAGATAGCTCTTCTACTGCTCTCTTGCTGAACCTCCCACAGGATCTTCTTATTTCTGCTGTTTCCAGTTCTCTCACAAGAGTCACTGCAGCTGTCTCCAGATACTCTCAGTTTCTCTCTTCTTTCTGAACCCCACAAAAGGAACAAAAGAACATGTCTTCAAATTGGTCTGCTAAGTGTTTATAAAAGACTGGAGATGGCTGTGCTGCTCCACTGATTTTTAAGGAATTGCTACTTTTTCAAAGTACTTCTTGTAACATAGCACCTATTTACCTTCAGTCACAGGTGGTGTCATAAATATCACGTGAGTGTGTACAAACAAAACTCTCCTTTCCTATAAAGAACTTGAACTGACTTACTTGCTAAATTTGAGTTATGAGAGTTATCTTAAGACTGCCTAAAGAGGAGGCGTGACATTCTGACTGTTATCACAGGATCACACAATTTGTGAAGCTGGAACCATAGCTTGATTTGAATGTTATTTTTTATTGCTTTATTACTTCCTTTCTTTTTCTTCTTTTCTGTCTCTCTCTGTTTCATTTTGTCTGTTTTTGGTGGCTATATGTATATGTCTGGTACATTCTTCAGAAAAGTTTGGGAAGCATTCTTTTTTTTCTTTTTTTTTTTCTTTTTCCTTTCTCTCTTCTCTCTCCTTTCTCCTCTTTCCCCTCTTCCATTCTTTCTCTTCCCCCTTCCCCTTTCCTTTTTCACAGAATCACAGAATATGCTGAGTTGGAAGGGACCCACAAGGATCATCAGGTCTTAAGAACTACAACAGTTGATAACAGTGACACATTTACTCCTGAAAATAGAAGATAATTAGGATGATTGATTAATTTTTGTCATGTAATTTGGTGAAAGCCTGTTCATATATACACCCTACAGAGACTGGGGTGTGACTCAGGTATTCCACAAGATGAGCTAATGCAGATGACCTTCTGTAATTTTATTGCATTATTACATTCTGTATCTTATTTTGGAGTATGCACAGTATTTAGGCTGTGATACCTATATTCATGTGGATTAGTTTGATAGAAAACTACAATGAAGAGCATAGTGTATTTCAGAGACTGGAACCTTTGCTAGATGCTTTGTGAAACAATAGGTTTACACTAAGAATTTCTCTGATCAGTTTTTTTGTTCTGTTTCATTGCTTGAAAATCTGCTGGGTTGGTAAATGATACCCTGGTACATTGATTAGATAAGAGACATCCAAAGTATTAAACATGAGACAAGAGATAGCTCATTCCCTAAAATGTCTTTCTGTTGGTCTTAATAGGTTTCTTCTAGTTAATTGTCTGCATTTTAACTCAAGTGGTGCATAGTTTGTGTGTGAGTTTTGGGATGCACAGACCTGAGAACTATGAGGACAAATTGGTTTTTTAGGCTTCTCAAGCTGTTTTGAGGCAAAAGAGCCTCTCCCCAAGCCCTTTCGGTGCTGACACTTTGGAGTTCTGCAGAGCACTAGTTTGCATGGGTTTATACTTTTTTCTTTTCTTATGTTACCATAAGCAATTTAGAAGTTGCACACTTTTTCTTGACTGGGCATTTCAGTCTTGGGCTTTGGCAGCATTTTATTATATAAGGTAATCAAAAAGTTAAACTGGCAAAAAAGAAAGGTCTGAATGTCCTGAGTGGTTAAGCAGCCAATCATGTAGAGGAAAATGAAGTGAAATATAAAAATGTGAATGAAAGCTGTTCCTAAAGCTTCTAAATTGCGTATTTCACTGAATCAGGCTGTAGAGTCATGGTTGTTATTTCAGTATGTGGATATGGGTTATGATGAAGAACACCATAATATTTCCTAAATAATCTCTTCAGGTAACATTTCCTTTCCATCTAAAATATGAGTCTTTTGTGTTAACTTTGGCAATTTCCTTGGTCTGCTACAATGTAAAAGTAGTAGGAAGTACTAAAACTTCCTCTCCCTTGAAACATCAATGCCTGGTCATAGAAACAAGGTTGTCATTCATCTATTAAGATTTTAATTGAGTCAATAAATAACCATCCTATTTAATTTCTACAATGGATGACTGCTGATGTATAAAAACCTCAATTCAGTCTCTTATGTTGAATCATTAGACACTGACTTTGGTAGTGTGTGTTCATCTGTTCTCTCATCCTTCTCTTAAACATTTTATTGCCTCTTCTGCTTGCTCACTTCAAAGACAAACCTAGGTCACAGAGGACCCCATGGTTTCCAAAAGTGTGCAGCTTGGCCTGCACAAGAGAGAGGTATGATTTTGTTTTCCTACCTTCTCTTCTCTTATGAGAAGGGAAAATTACACCAGCTGTGTGTCCCTTGGTCTGTGGCTCTAGAGATCTGCAGTGATAAAAAAGCGGAAGATGGTGTCTGTATTGTGAGTCCAAGTAGAAGATAACATGCTTTTCTTCATCAGTGTAGAAATTTTCAAGTGCCAGTTGTTGGTTTTGGAAGAGGAAGTTTAAGAGGTGATGTTTGTGGTTGAGAGGAGTGCCATCTCTACCATGGCTTTTTTTCATTCCTGCTTGCCAGGGTAACCACGTTTAATAAGAGATCAGGTGTGACAAATGACCTTGAATTGATAGTTGGTAGGAGTAGTACATTTGTAGCTTTTTTTTCTGCCATGAACACCTTTTTATAGGTGCATTTTATACATCCTTAGACTCAGACATTCTTCCTTCACTGTTACACATATTTAGACAAGAAAATAAGTTGTAGAGTTTCATGTAAAATATTACAGTACCTTTGAGGCTGGATCACATTTTGCTGCATATGAAGATGTGCCCCAAGAGTGTTACTCAGCATGAACATGCAGCTAAGTGTGTGCAGCATGACTGGCAGAGGCCCTGGGGGAAAGAATAAAATGGGACTCCTTTTGTAACTGGCTGCTATGGTTTTCCCCATCTGCTGCTGGCATCCTTGCAGCTCCCAACCTCTTGTAAAGTTGCCCAGTCTTTACACTCAATAGCTACTTTCTGTGTGGTGCAGGAGGGAGAGGGGAAGAAGGGGAATGAGTTAGTTGAAAATCGCTATATGATCTGTTAGGGAAAAAACAGAAATTCCCTTTCAAAAAATGAAGGGGAAAGGTAGAATCCACTTACTTAGTAGTAACTCCAATATCTGTTTGCTTAAGTTACTTTTCTGTTACATAGCATTTTATTATTGATTATAGTGGCTACAAGGTGTCTGAATGAGAGATGGGAACAGGAAAAAAACCCAATGAACTAACACGTTACATGCCAGGTTCATTAGCATCTTGTTTTACTCTAATGCAGCAGGTATGTCTGCCTAATGCAAAAGCTGGCCTGCTGCTCTAAATGATAAACCTCAGTAACTAAGATTTTGGATGCTGACTGTGGATTAGAAAAATGTAAGAGACTGAGAAAGTAATTGCGGTAGACTAACACTGCTGGTGTTAAATAAGATGATGCTGTAGGAAACCACACACTGAATGGTAGATATAGGTTGCTTTGCCCTTTTTCTCTCTTACTTCATAGTCTTTTTCTATCTTGGCTCTTATTTTGTAATTTGCTCCTTCTTTCTTGTCTTGAGAACTGACAGTGCTCACTGAAAAGGTTATATTTGAGACCTGTATTCATATCCACTTCTAATCTAGTAGCAGCTGCCATTAAAACAGCTGTCAAATACAGTTTTAGTGACCTGTACTTGCTAAGCATTTTCTAATACTGATGTTACTAGTGTAAAAGCAGACTGATCACTCAAGTTAGATTGGTTCCCAGACCCTTAAATTGAGAAGAAAAAGTATTACACACTTTCTTAAGCAGAAATGGCATGGATGAGAGATTACATAGTTCTTTGTCCTTAGGAGTCTTTTGCCCTTCTGAAGCAGAAGTAGATCTCAGTGCATGTCATACCATTGAAAAAGAATTTTTGTGGCTTTTAAGAGGTACCTGTTTTCCTTCTGCAAACAGCAACTAATTGTATTTCAGTCATCAGTCACAAAGTGCATCTTTCAGATTTATGCAAAACACCTGTATTTGTTTAACCTTTCCTCAGCTGTGACAGATTTTATTATATCTATAGCATCCAGTTTAGTGCATTATGCTATTCAGCCTGTATCTGTTCATGTAAAATCCTGAGAGGATACAGTGCTGCAGGTAACATACGTACATACATATGTGTTTGTATGCTTTTGAGGGTTACATGGAAAGCAGGCTGTAGTAAAGATGGAGTGAAAGCAGCACCATAGGTCAAGTAGGATGCTCCTGTCTGCGGGCTGAGACCACATACCTCATCAGGATTCACGATAGGTCATGGAGGGTCAAACCATGTGTGATCCCAGGTACAAATCACATAGGTCTGCTCTCAGAAAGACTGAATGAACAAGTGACTGCTCACACAGTTTGTTGCTGTTCACAGAGCAAACAAAGCTGAGAGGGCTAGATATTTCCCTTAAGGTATGGGAGCATTTCAGTTAAGACAAATAAACCTCTATTTCTTTCAGTAGCATCTTCTGTTAACTTGCCTTTCATGTTGTATAATTTTTTACTCAAACATCCGAAGTTTCTCTTCATGGTCACCAAGATGTTTAGAGGGATGGAGCACCTCTCCTATGAGGAAAGGCTGAGAGAATTGGGACTGTTCAGCCTGGAAAAGAGAAGGCTTTGGAGTGACCAAGTTGTAGCCTCCAAATGGGAGCCTACAGCAAAGGTGGAGAGAGACTATTTAAATGAGCATGTCGGGACAGGATAAGGGGAAACGACTTCAAACTGAGAGAGGGTAGGTTTAGATTAGATATTAGGAACAAATTCTTTACCTTGAGGGTGGTGAGGCACTGGAACTTGCCCAGGGAAGCTGTGGATGCTCCATCCCTGGAGGTGTTCAAGGCCAGGCTCGATGGGGCTTTGAACAACCTGGTCTAGTGGTAGGTGTTCCTGTCCATTGCAGGGAGTTGGAACTAGATGATCTTTAATGTTCTTTACAACTCAGGCCATTCTTTGATTCTACAGTAGAAATATGCAAGTGAAACACACTTTACAATGTTAGTTTGCATTACGTAACAGATCACTTAAAAGAATTTTGTTTTGCTGAGTTGCAAGTACCTTGACTTTTAAAAAGTTAGCTTGGTATTGCTTTTCTGTATTGCTACCTTCTCTCCTCTGTTCGGAGGTGTAGATAGGCAGAGGGCCAGGAAGATGGACTTTGTGTTGTTTGCATGCCGTATGCAAAATGGACCCAAATTAGACTGAATTTTTGTCTCTTTTAACTGTTTTCCATATAAGCAGGATTTCTTTTTGGGTTACAGTTTGAAAGTAGTCAATATACAGCCATCAAATAAAAGCAACTGTCACTGAAAAATGTGAAAGCAGCAAAGCACCCTAAAGGGAAATGATTTGTCTGAACACAGTATGGTAGAGGTCCCTGACCAAGTGCACAGATTGTCTTTTTGCGAAACGGAGAGAAGTGCTTTCATTTCAATTGATGTCCAGGGGTCTCAAAGCAGTTTGCAGGCTGTTACCAAGTCCTGAAACTTTCTTACAGAATGAAGAAAATATCTCCACTTCAGAAAAAAATGGTGTTAAGTCTCTGGCAGAACCTATCTTCTCATTTGCTTTCTATTACCTCAACTATCACCATCATTCAGCTCATACATTATAAGAGGTAACTGAACTAAAAGAATAATAAGAATGGCCAGGGTACTAGCAGAAAATTTCCAATAGTTGAATCTGAAAGCAAATACGTGCACCAAGTTTAAATCCATTTAAAATCAAACAAAAATAAGAAAAGGACCTTGCTTGGCCTTTGAAAACTGAATTCTATGGAGGGTAATTATTTATCTGATTGACTAGGGGTATAATCTACATGATTCGTATTTCAGAGGGAAAATTTTGTTTTACCTTTCTTCCTGCTTTTGTTTGTCATAAAGTGCCTAATATTACATGCTGTACCAGTGTTTTCCCACAGAAGTGTTTCACTAGATAATTTTTGCTGGTGTTTGTATGCACAACCATGAGAATAGTAGTTTTTTAATTGACACAGTTGAATGCAGTACAGATAATAATTGCTATTTCAACTGTTTTTCTCATTCTTTATCCTAGCTATTTTTTAGGAATACAAAGAGATTTTAAGAACCTGAATACAGAAACTCTGACTATTGTTGACATAAGTAGGTGGAACACATTCTAGAAATATCATGGAATGTCACAGATTTAGGCACTTTACCCTAGTCCTCTTTAATTCAAAATATTTTAAAAGCTGGCTGGTTAGAGCAAAACTCCTTCTTGTTTCTATTAAAGAAGAAAAATTTCTAGGCATTTAGCAGGATTCAGGGGAGAAGAGCTGAATCTCAGAAGTCACCAGAAAGCTTAGAACTGTCTTAATTGAGTTCAAATGACAAACAATACTGTGACTATCAGCATCTAAAATGTAGTTCTTCTGGTGCAAAACACAACATCTGTTTATCATGTGAGGCTAGCATTCTGCAATGTCTACATAGAATACAGCGTAGAAAATGAGGAATAATGTATTGATGCTGGAGATCTAGAGTCCAGTGATAAATCATAAATGTTCTGCCAGTAGTATCAATGCAACTATCTTTGACATATTTTTTGGTAATTTGGAGCATAGGGCTTTGAAACAAACCATACTGAAAGACTGCATGCTTTCTTGCTCAGCCAGACCATGTTTGTCCTCATTACACAGAAAGGGGTTGAAAGTCTCCTGGGCTGTGGGTGCAGTTGATGCATTTAATCAATGCCTTCTCCATCCTCTTGCTTTCCTTCCAGGTAGAGTCAGTGATTATTTGAGGGGCTCAAAACCTTGCAAAAGGCTAGTTGTTTACTCTTCTGTTTTAAGCATTAGCTGTTCAGTTTTGCTAATCTTAAGTTTTCCACAAGTGTTGCTCTTTCACTATCTCGTTACTGTTTTGGGAGTGTTTCTATCTAGCTGATATTTAGCTGCCATGCCTCTGCAGTATTTAAAACATTTCACACCCCTAGATGATATTATGGTCATCTAAAATATAATTATGCTTTATGATGGCAAAATTCTTACCTGCTCATATTAGTGCTAAGAGAATCCAAGAGCTTTTCAGAGCTAATGACTCGTTCTTGTTTTAGATTTTAAAAACAAAAAGGTCTTATATGTACCATCTAGGAGAAACAAAAGCAAAAGTAAACAACTATGAGATCTAAAATTCTGTCTTATTGCCTGTCAATCAGGTACTGCAAATGCTCTCTTTCTCTTAAGATGAGGAATCTCTATTATAGGTATAGCATGTTTTTTCTATTATAGGGTTGATTTCGAGGTGCTAGGGCTCTAGATAAAGCATGCTAGCACAGTTTTGTGCTGGACAGCAACCTCTTGAGAACAGTAGTGGACTGATGGGAGGAAGCATTCACTGAGTAGTAACTTACACTGAAGTTAGCATAGCCCAAAAAGCTTTAAAAATTCATGTTATGCCACACATGTCCCTTTTCACGGGGCTATACTTACCTAGTGTGGTGAACTGACCACAGCCAGCTAAGCACCAACACAACTGTGCCCTGACCTCCTCTGCCCCACCTCCAGTGAATGAGAGAATAGGAAGAGAAAAGCAAGGTATATACAGTTTAGTATATGAAGGAAAGAAGAGGAAAAAAGACAAGGGAAGCAAAGGAAATCTTTCACCACCTTCCATGGGCAGACCGATGCCCAGCCAGTCTCTGAAGAGCCACCTTGGAAGCCAAAAAGCCCACCCTCATCTTCCTCCACCCATTTCTGTTGCTGAGCATGATGTTAAATGGCATGGAATATCCACTGGCCTATGTCCTCTCACAGCTTCTTGCCCACCTCAGCCTATTCCCTGGGAGGGGACAGAGGAGGAAAAAGAGAAGATACTGAGGTTGTACCAGCACTCTTCAGTAGTAACCAAAACATGGGTACATTATTGACACTGTTTTAGGGACAAATTGACAATGCAGAACCATATGGGCTGCTATGAAGAAAGTTAACTCCATTCCAGCCAGGCCCAGTACATCTATAAAAAGGCTGTTCAGATTCCCATGAGAAATCCTTATGAAAAGGGTCCTTCATCTTACAGCATACACATACCCTAAATATCAGTTAATGAATGTTCTACCTCCTCTTCCACTTCCCAGGGACCTGAACATCTGTGAACTCTCCTGCCGCTGAGAGGGTATCAGTGCTACTGCTGGTTCCACCAGCAGTTAACTACCGCTTGAAATTAGTATTTTAATGAACTGATCTCAGAAAATCTCCCAGGAAAGCAAAATCTACCAGACATTAAAGAAATAAGCAGGAGGTAAATTAATAACTGTAAAGTCCGATAGACGAATGGTCAGCAGGTGTTGGCTTGGCAAAGGAGTGGAGCATTCCCATTTCACTTTGTTGTGAGAGGAGACTGGTTTGGGTTTTGGTCCTGCATGCTGCCATGGCTCTCAGGCACAAAGCTTAGGGGGGACCTGGCAGTGTTGTGTTTATGGTTGGTCCTGATGATCGTGGAGGTCTTTTCCAACCTAAATGGTTCTGTGATTCTCTCTCTCTGCTATCACTTGATCTGCTAAAGGAGCAATAATTGAGTAACTACACTGAAAGCTCCAACAGTGTAATTGTGTTCAAGAGAAAGAGAAGCTCTCTGGAGAAGGGTTATTGCTTTGCCCAGAAAAAAAAAAAAATCAGAAAAGCAAGAAAAAAAATCTTACCCTGCTAGACTGAAAAATTAACCTGTGTGAGAGAAGGGAATGCTTTTATGGAGTATGCAATGATTACACAGCCTGTCAAACAGCAGTGGATATTTTGTTCAGCAGAATCAGTACTCTACAAGATTTGAAAGTCTTTCAAAAAGTTGTGTGGGTGTGTGAAAAGTGAAGTAACAAGAATTGTCATTAAAGGAGAAATGAGCTAAAATGAGTCTGAGGAGAGATTTTATTTCTGAATGCTCAGAAGAAAAATCCCTTGATACTCAGTAGTTAGATTAGAGAACAGCATAAATGCTTAGAAGAGGGAAAGCGAGCACAAATTCTTCAAATGGAGGCTGCAGTGATTTGATTTTTAAAAAGATATTTTTATATATACCAGTGAATTAAGTTCTGTGATTAGAAGTCCCTTTTTGTTTCTCTTACAGTAATGTTCATCTCTAAAAGCCATAGTCATGAAGGCCATATAATAATAAATGGACAGTTCTTGGCACACTAAGTTTTTACTTAGTTTGGATTTTTTTGTTTATTGTTTGTTTCTCAGTGATGATGAATTTGTACAAAGCGGGGGCTTTTTTTCCCCAGAAACACATTGAAAAACGCGAGTTAAAAAAAAGTTCCAGGAAGTTTTTTGTGATTTGATAGACAGGCATACAAAGTAAGTGTGAAGTTGTGCAGAATCGTGTTGCAAGCAGGGATTGCTTCAGGGATGCTGGCTGAATGCAGTGCAGTAAATCTGCTTGTAATGAAGTTAAAGCAGACATGCAAATGAAATGGTTTAATAAGGGAGCCTAGAAGGAAATTACTTAAGATTACAATAGATTATTTCAAATTAAACAATTCTTCTCATATTAAAATATCTGAACCCAAAGTTGGGGATTCATTGATGTTTTAATTTGTTTAGTTTCTTAATATAGTGCAAATCAGTTGTTTCAGTCATACATTTTCTCCAGATTGATCCCAAAATCATTAGAATTTGGCAGTAGAGCATTTAATTTCTAATTTATTCTATGTAATCATCTATCTTTGGTAGTTGTGGGCATTTATATACTTTCATCACATTGGAATGAGAGTTCTAACATTTCTGTATTGCAGAAAATACGGTAGCAGTTGAGACTTTGACAAATTATATGCAGAGGGAATTTTACAAATTATTGTGAATGTCACAATATTATTTTTACTGTCATCCTGTGTCCTTGCTCAGTTTTCTACCTTATTTAGTATGTGTTTGTTTTGTTCTAATTTGTTAGGATTAGTTTAATCAGCACATAAGTATGCTTGTCCATTAGATCATGTGGTACTCCTGGTTTGAATTAACATGAACAAAGTGTCAGGTTAAACTGAAATCCATACAGATAAATAAAGCAATTATACACCCACCTATGACCCAAAAAGAGAAATTGTTGCTCTGGAAAAGGTAGTACTGAAGCCTTACAGAATAGGAACATGCCTTTGAAAGAAGATTGTGTGTCCTGCTGAGGTAGAATCAGAGAACGGTTTGGGTCCAAAGAATTTTAAAGATCATGTAATTTACCCTCCCTACCATGGGCAGGATAGATCATGTTAAATGATCTTAAAGCCCTGTCCATCCTGACCTTGAACACTTACAACTGTTGGGAGTTAAAGGCATAAGGGGTGTATGTTAAAGGCATAAGGGGAGTAAGGGTCATATATTTAAGCTGCAACAACACTGCTGTGTTAATATGTCCAGACACCTGATAGAAAGTCACCTGGTGCAAGCATCTGCAGGAGAAAGGCAGGAGGGGTTAGCAAGAAATTATGATTGCTTGCTACTCTGAGAAGTCATTTTGAGTAACGGAGCAATCATTGACTTTTGTTCCTAGAATGAGCAGTTTAATTCAAAAATACAGATACTGATGTTAAATACCTGTTCTTTTTGTGGTCTGGCTCGTGTGGCACACACAGGTTCACTTCTCGCTCAGCTGGCTGGCTAATGGTTGTTAGTGGCACTGAGGATTCTGTCATAGTGATATCACAAGGCCTCAATAATGCAGAGTGAACTGAATGGAAGCAGTGCAAAACACAACACTGAACAGCATCAGTGAGAAAAATGCCAGGAACTTTTAATGCCCCTTCAATTTTCTTATGAAGAAGTAGAGCAGAGAAGGAGTTCTCATTTCTGGGAGCTGGATGTGCTGATCCCCGTGGCTCAGCAATGCTGCATGTTCAGCTCCTGGGCACAGCCTGAGATGTACATGAGTCCAAGATGTGGTGCAGAGCTCAGGCACTGTGGCATAGGTGCTCTCTCATGTGGTGCACCAGAGAACAAAGCTCAGGACCCTCTTGTACAGCAGCATGGAGTACACTGGGGATGGCTCAGCCATGCTCTCTGAGAAGGCAGAGTGCATTGCACATCAGTTTGCCCTGACAGATGGGGAGCAGGCAGAAGGAAGCAGCAGTTTTGGCTGGCGGAATAGTACATGCTGTTCTTGGCTTTTTCTAAGGCGAGTCTTGCTTAGGTCAGGAGGCCAAGTTCAAGTGTTTCAAGGGCTGGATGCAGCCCCTGGGCTACTCAGCCCACAATGCTTTAAAAACTGCTGTCTGCTTCAGCATTGCATGACCGAACATGTGCAGCAAAACTTCCTTCCACCGCTTTTCTTCCCACCTGCACAGCTTTACAACCAGATTAGATTCCCAAGTGGGTTTTGTCTTTGATTGTAACCCTGTATTGAATGTTTCATAGTGCTCATGCTTTAGAGAAATCTGTTTTCTCGTGTTTTTTTGCAAGCATGAGTTATCAAGCAAGCTAATAGGGTACTAAAAATGTTTGACATTAATAAAACTAATGAACAGCAATGTTGAATCTACCCTCATGCATGCAATCAATTTTATGAAGCTGGCTTTTTCAGTCGTTTCTCCAGGTGCTCATACAGGACCCTGGGAAAAATGAGTAATAAATACTTAAACACTTCCAATACTTTGATGAATATTTTACATTGTAGAATATGTGAATATTAGTAATTAATGCAGACTTGAGAGTTAGAACAATTTTTTATAACCAGAATGGCTGGTCATGAGACTCAGGGATACAGATGGAACTGAATGAAAGAAAAGTATTTGCCAAATCATTGGCTTGTATTTCATAAAGCACTGAGAGTGCAAATGGACAATATCTCGTAGAGTGTACTAGTTCTCACTTTTGCATTCTGGAAAGCCCTGGTAGGGCAGTGACAGTGGGCATAGTATAGACTAGACCACTGTGAGGGTGAGACAAAAGGAGCACAAACTGTGAAGATGATGCCAAATGGCAGTGTGTCCCTTCTGCTTCAGTTGTTCCATCTACAGTCCAAGCAGACAGTACTGGCATGTCTGAGGAGTGGTACAAGCAAATCACCTGGGGCTGGAAAAGAGATCCAACTGCTGTGTTTCAATCCAGTTTCTCTGAAAGCAAGGACATTAGAAAGAAAATCTGATGCGCCTATGACAAGGAAAAGGAGGCACCCAGCACCCTGCTTGTGCTTTTGGTTTTGCCAGCCCAGTTCACCTCCCATGGAAATAAATAACCTGCCAAGTGTGCCATTGGACATGTAGCAATAGAGGAAGGTGGGGTTTTATTGTTGCTGCTGCCTTCTGGGGCAGATGGAAGAGAGTAGGCCAGAAGGACAGCCCTTGCTTTTGGGAAGGGCTTTCCACATTCGCCTCATCAGTTTTTACTGGAAAGTGAAGCTGTCTTTGTTGTTACTGAAGTGGCAGTGTTTGTCCATCAGAAACTAGCCTGAAGGACTCCATAAAGCTAGCCTTAAAATCTGGTAGGACTTAAGGAAGTAGGAGTCTAGTACTGCTTTTGCAGAATTTAAGTCCTTTTTTTCTACATGAAATGTGAATGTGTCACCCATCCAAAACCAGCTAACATTAAAAAGCAAAGTTGGCTGTGTGGAAAGCACTTGGAAGAAGTGTAGGGGTAAGGAATATATTATGTTGACGCTTTAATTCTAGGCAAGAAGGAACTTAGAGCTGAGTTTCCAATTGAGCATGTTAGGGTCAAAAACAAAAAATGATTCAGTAATGAAACAGGAACTGATGGAACCATATTTTTCTGCTCCTGGTATCAGAAATACTAACATAGGGCATAGAATTCAAATTATGGCAGTACTTTGTATTATATTTAGTCTGTTTCTACATCTTCACAGCATTTATGAAAGTAGATTTTGTGGGAAGATCAGCTGAGCTATTTCTATGCAATTTTTTTTTAATCTATTTTTATTTTTATTTCTGGTTTTCAGTTATGCAGTTTCTGAAGAGATCAATAAGGTTTCCATTCCATCAAGCATTCACATGTAAAAGGCCCTGAAATTACTGAAAATTATGTCCATTAGTTTTCTTTTAAAATTATCTGGAAGAGACTTTCCACTTTGCTTTAGACACTGGAGGGGTTGGTTTGTTTGGAACTTTTGGGGTTTGGTTGTGGTGGTGGTTTTTTGGTTGGTTGGGTTGGGATTTTTTGTTGTTTTGGGGTTTTTTTGCAAGTTGGCCCTTGTTAGAAAAATCCAGCATACTTTTCTAGAAGGAAGCAAGCATATTTTCTTTTGGTGTTAATGCCGTGCTTTGAATTGAATAGATGAAACACGTTCTCATGATCGTATTAGGGCTTGTTCTCAAATTAAGGCTTAGATTGCTTATGCTATATCCCTTTTCTAGAATCTGGAATTCTCATCAATAGTGAATTTATTGTGTGCAAAATGGGAAGGGGTGGGGATTTTAGCCTAAAGAAATAAGAGAAAAGTAGGCTAGTGCTCAAAAAAGTTATGTATATTAAAATAAGGATACAGTTCTTTTATGTGCCCAAACTGGCCATATTTGTGTACCAGATATACGATGGAATAATTTGCATGATTTATATGAAAGAGAAACAGGAAAGAAAGGGGAAACAGTTGTGTACCAGCACGTAGGCGTGCTCTGAGGTCCAGATTACCAGCATGTGCCTGGAAAGAAATACAACAGGAAACATTAACCAGCAAGTTCTTAAATGCATTGTTAAGATTTTGACATTTAAGGTGAAGGAAATAGCTAGAGGACTCTTTTCTCTGTAAACAAAGAAGAGGAAATCATTGAGGTTGTCCAGACAGGGTCACCTTGGTGAGAGTGGTCTAAGATATGTTATTATATACAGTTTCTATGATGGGAATGAAAAATAAGAACATAATAGCAACAGATTTCAAAGAAAAGCATATCAAAGTGCATACTTACCTCATTGTGAAAGAAAGGTTGAAAGAGTAGTAAGAGAATAACCCCGAACAGGAGAATGAAGTCCATATGAAGTAGAAACTGTTTCAGGTTATTAAGGTCAAAGACAGGATGGTAGCACAGGCACTTAAGGATACTGTGAGAAATACTAAGGCACAAAATGAAATGCAGCTAACAAGAGTAATCAGAAGTAATGAAAGATGTTTTTATAAGGCTGGTTCTCACCGATTCATTGTCAAAATGGAAAGGCTTATTAATTAGTGTCATCCTGGTTCCTGTACTATTCAGTACCCTAAAGAATAGATTTTTTCAAATTTTTTCCAAGTTCACGATCCAGTGTAGTGATTTATGGATGAGCATATTGTTACATGAAGTTTTGAAGCGTTCACAGTTCTAGTTCTACTTCTAGGTTTTCAAAGCTGTTGATTTCGCTTTTCAGGAAGAACTGTGTGCCATATTGAGGTCTACACTGAAAGGAAAAGGGAAAATGAGACCATGTCCTCTTTGTTTTATTTTATAATGACATTTAGAGAAAATAATTACTTTCTTTAGGATGCACTGACTCCAAAGACATAAGCATCTATGTACTTCCATAGATGGTATCAAATAATTTTAAAAGCGCTGCTGTACTTGGACCTGGGCTCTACATGCTCTTGCAGCCTTTCTGGCCAGTCCATATAGACTGTGATAGCTTTAATCAGCGTGTGACTACTTGTTTCCCAGAGTCCCAGGAGAATTGAGGCTCCAGATCAGCAGGAGGACAGGGCAGCTCCTGGAGTCTTTCAGACTGGTGCGTCTCAAGGAAGTCAAGTGGTAGAAACGTGATTTCTGGTGTTCAGCACAGGTTCAACTCCAGGTGACTGGCAGTGTTACTGTGTTGCCTAATAGTCAGAAGAGGCTGCCTAAGCTGTGCCTTTAGGACAGCCTTCCTGTCCTCTGATCCGAAATGCTGTGCTACAGAGTATGGGAGGCAGATGAATAAGCAAATACCTCTCTTGGAAGAACTGCAGTCTTTGAATGTCAGGAGTGGGATAAGAAGGAACGTTGTGGTTGTGTGTTATAAACAAGTCAGGCAACCAGATCTGTCTCAGCCCTGAACAAACAGGCCTTAGTGTGACTGGATAGTATTTTTGAGATGTCTAACAGCAAGTCTGAATACTGTCCAACACACAGCTGGAAATGCCCTGGAGGCCAGAAGAAGATCAAATTGTCTTTGTCCTAAACAAATTAAAGGCAGCACCTTCAGTTTAATCTAGTGTTTGAAGTCTTTCTTCTCCCAGAAAAAGGCTTGATGAAGAAAACTGGTAGGCAGATGGACTGACTGAAGTGTGAAAATCGAATTAGACTTAAGATTAGAATTAAAATTTAGATGTGGCCTGCAACAATCCTATAAATTATGGGCTTTTTGAGACTGACTGCAGGGAGCTGCCTTTTTTGTGCTCTCCTGCTTGAAATATTGGCTAAAGTAAAGGAAATTTGTATGGAAAAGGAGAAGAGGATTGCCTACCTCAGGCAGTAATGCACTAACTTTCAGAAGACAACATCTTGCCTTGAGGGAGGAACACATGATGTTATTCAGACATCTTTTACACAGGATGCAAAAACATCATTTCATCCTGAACCAAGGGATTTCTGGGGAAAGTGTCGTGAAATATATCCTCATAGAACCTCACTTACATGAAGGGAAGACAATAGTCCAATTTTTAGTGTTTAATGGAAAGATTCACTGCAGAGCCTCACAGAACATATATTTGATTTAGCACTGTAGGTGACTCTGGACTAGTGTGTCTTGTTCAGTTTTCAGGAGTGTGCCAAGGCAACACATGAGCTATTAGGTACAATGACACTGAACACTGGACAGGACAGAGCTGTGACTTGACCAAGTCTGCAAGAAACAAGATGATAATCAACAGATGGGATGACAAATTTGTCAAGACAGAGGCACAAAACTGTCGAGCCCAATCAGCACTTTAACGATGCATTTGATATTTAAGCTGAAACAACCACCTCTTTTTTAGTCTATGCAAAACTTAAATCTTCCCGGGCACTTCTGTGCATTCCCCTATATTAAGTCAGGGAGCTAACTTCCAGAAATTCTTTTTTAATTCAACTAAAGACAGTCTTGTCAAAGGGTTCAAAAAGAAGTTTACAAGCAGTGATAAGGACTTTCTCCATCAATTTTCCTGATTGCTGCATTTCAGGAAAACTGAGGATGTAGGAAACAGCAGGAGTTTCCAAAGTACAGCAGAGACACAGAAGCCTTTGTTACATACATTTAATTTTTTTTTTTTTTAAGAAGTACCAGTACGATAAGATGAAATAGAGATTTGAGTCTGAATTTAAACTCACAAGGCATATAATTACTCAGTATAAGAAGGTATATATACAGTGGAATTTCAACTTATTAAGCGCCAATTTAGAGAAAGAAAAGGACAACTAATAAGGAACAATTGGAAAACAGAGGAATCAAGCACATAATAATCATATGAATTAATGTATTATTACTCTTAAGTATTGTCCCAGGCACAATTTAAGCATGAAGATCTGATCTTGAAAGCTGTTGAGCAATGTACTATCAGGAGTTCTGGCTTACTTTGTTTCTAGGAATGTAAGGTACAGATATATTTTTAGATATATCCCTTTACATCTCATACATAAAGGTTCATGTGAGCTGTGATTGATATATTTACTTGTGAGTATCTGTTCATAAATGAAATACTGATGTTCAGATGCTTCTCACTCTTGCCATATCTCAGTATCACAGTTGCATTAGATTCCTCTGAATTCTTTAATATTTCACTCCTCACTATAAAAGAATGTACAGAGCACCAGTTTCAGTGGTGTGGGCCCTTGCCAGAGGGGATGATTCCCTCTCAATACAGAGTCGCTGAAGGGAAATATTTTGAGGGATAGGAAAATCCTCTGTATAACAAGGAGAAAATCTGCTGAATACATGCCTTAAAAAGATGGCTTTTCAGAAGAGCATTATAAAAATGTCGACAAGATGGTTATAATAATTTTGATAATGAGTTCCTGAGTAAATAACTGTAATAAATCAGGGATTCTATAAGAAGAACAGCTTTGAATCTATTCAAAAACTTGGCCTTTTTGAAAGACAGATAATCACAACAGTTAAAATACACAACTGAAAGAAAAGTACCTACCTTTTGATGCTGAGGCGTGGCATTTAATCTCGGGACTTGAAACATCATCACTCTCTCTGAGGACTTTCAATTCATTGCAACATTCTTGTTGCATCCTGAGGTAAGGAAGTCATTTTGCTAACTCACAAACTAGTTTCAAACGTTCAGAGCCCCTTCCCATAGTCTGTTGTGAGCAGTTCTGTGCTGACAGCAAGAATTTTTTTGTACATTTTTTATTGTAATGCTGGTTCACAATGAAGCTAGTTCTTCCTTTGGAAGATAACTTCACATCCATAAGAAATCTCAGTATAAACCAAAGACCAATTTTCAGCCAAACAGGCTCAAATGACATGGAAGTTCAGGTCTGTGCATGTGTTGTACACATTCTACATTAGAAACATCATGCTAGCTGTGCTATTCCATTCAAGTTACATGACCCAGCCCGCAGAAAAGACACTCCAAACCTAAAAGTAATGGGCATTTGTTCAGGGTATCATGGCAAGGTTTGCAAGCTGAGCCGTGGCATTATTCTGGTTTAGCAATGTTGCTTTGCATTCTCAAATAAGGACACACTCTCCTGCCTTTGGAGGCACTGCAGCATTTTCGGATGCACGGTGTCATCATACTCAGTGTCAGAGGAGATTTTTGTCAATAATTTTTATAATATACAGAATTTTTTTCGAATGCAAACATATTTAGTTAAACGCTGTTTCCAGGTGTTCAGCTTTTCTGTGTTTCACAGGTCCAGGAGACTTTTAGAAAGTGTAGTCAGGGACTAAACTTCTGAATTGCAACCTGAATTCCCCAAGATTCAGCATTATCAGTAGAGGCACTATAAGCTAGCAGAACAGCTGACCTTCCATCTTTTGCAACACAGAAGTTTCAAAAATGCATATTAATCCCATCTATTCTATTGTTTTCCTGGGAGTCACCAGGTTTCCTTCATCTGAGAAACAGCTGTGTCAAAGAAAATCAGAAAATGACATTTGTTTTTTCCACTTACTCTTTTGACTTCATTATACCAACTGTATATCCATGAGTACTTCATGTTTTCAAAGATAAAAGTGGAAACTTTGAAAGATTTTCCCTGGTGTGTTATTCCAGTGTCACAGCAGGAGAGTTTAATACACCTAGATCTCTCCTTGCCTGATTTCTTCTACACATCCTCTCTTCACAGAAGACATATCAGAAGACCTTATATATTCCTGCAACATATACCTACACTTAGCACATGCAGGCCTAAATCTTTTGAAAATAAATATTCTGAAAAGCTCTAACTTTTTGGCTTTTAAGATGTATCCTGTTTCTGCATAGTATAGGGGAACCACATAAATGATGGGGAAGTTCAAGAAAAACGGGATTCTCTCACTGATGCACATGTTGCATGGGCACAGAAGGCAGAGATTAATACTTTATTGTTAGAGGCAATTGTAGCTACGTAGTGATCGAGGTGTATTGTTAGAGCAGCAAAGCAAAGCAAATCAGGCCAGGGAGGCCCCTGTTGCAGTCTGATGACTGAACTGTCTCTGGACTGGTATTAACAAGATGATTGTGTACAAGAGCTGTGGGGAAAGAAGGCAGTTCCCCAGAAAAACCCTCTGTTTTTCAAATTTTTTTTCCTCTTTCACACAGCAAGAACTCTGTCCCTGAGACTGTGGTTGTGGGTGCCAGGAGGCAGCAGGATACTAGGAACAAACTTCTTGAGAGTCTGCCATGAGCTCCTGAAAATCAGTTTCTGTGCCATGCAGAATGGTTTAACTGCTTATCAGTTCTTTCTCTTGACTTCACTGTTCACTATTCTTCTTGTAGTTAATCTTGCAGTCCGGATGATATATGGACCATGTTGTTTCCCTGCCTGCTTTGGGGTTGGTGTATTCAAACCCCCAGAGTTGACATTTTGTGATTCAAAATTCCTGAATAATTATTGAGGGATCCATTGTGTCTGTGGAGGATAGTTTCGTATCCCATTTACGTGGGAATCAGGGTCCTGCTGGGTTTCTTTAAAATCTGTCACTTTTTGAAATTTCAGTTGTTTCTAAAAGTCAGCAATTAACAAATGTGTGTTCTATATTTTAAGACAACAAAACTGTCTGAAATTGTATTACACGTTTGGGTTTAGCAGCTGTGGATGAGCAGAGGTTTGTCTCTGCTGCTTGAAGAAATACATTGACAATGTAGCCTCCTGAGGCTAATTTTGAATAGCACTGTGTGAATGTAACAGCTTTCTAGAGGAATGAAAAACCCACTTTGCCACATTTGGTCACTGAGGTAGAACTGCTAACATGCTTTGCAGTCCCATTTCTGGGTTTTCAGTGCACACAAAGCTTTTGGTACCAACCACTGGGATAGAGGAACTGTTTGTAATGAGGTCTCCAGAGATTTCTTGCACTGTGTGCACCCTTGAGCTATTCAGTCATCTCCTGTGGACTTTGTGTTTTTCTGTTTCTAATCTTTCTCATTATCTATGAGTGTCTCACATTTGGGACCAGACTTGGGAACTGCCTGGATAGCCCAGTGCAGTGGTAGGGAAAGATCAATTAACCTCAATCCTTGCTGTGCAGAACCTTGTGTCCTTTATGTGTATTCAGATATATGCATTCCTTTTGCCAAAATATGTGTACCATTACATAGTTGCAAATGCATGGTGTTTCTGTCTCCACTTTCCTCCTAGTAGAATGTTGATTAATAGCAAAGTGTGAAGTTAAGAGATGATGTCACTAAAACAAATATTCTTGCTGTCACTAAAACAAATATTCTCCTTTATTTTTCTACGTAGATTAATTCAGCAAATTATTTGACCAATTGCAAGGAGGAAGCAGAAGACAGTGATGCTTATGAGCTTATGTTAGGCTCAGAAACTCAACTAGCCATGGGTAAGTCATATTGTTAGATGGTTTTATTGGTATTGGTATGTGCTGTATTAAGTGATTGAATTTATGGACTGAGAGGGCAAATTATTCTAACACTTTCAACTTCCACATGTTACTGCAACTTCCAGGCAAGGCAGGTGTCCTAGTTTCTACAGCTCAGGGATTCATTTATGATAACAAAGTTATCACTCAGTAAGACAGACCTCCTTGTAAATTCTGGAAATCTATGATTTCTGCTCTCAACCTTGAAAACCCCTGAATTCTCCAAGTCCTCAGAGAACAACCTTCGGATAAGGGAAGGCACTGCCTACAGGTGCAGTGAAGTCCTATATGGAGGCACAGATAGTTGATGTTTTGTAGCTTGATGTTCATACTTCTAAGCATAGATTGCTGACAAGCTTGTTGATGCTCTGTGTGGTCATATGCATTCCCTTGAGAACTGCAAATAAAGTTGCTTGTGGACATTTACTGATGACATATATTTTGCATATATCTTAACAGTATCATGGACCTATAAAGCTAAATTTTATCTTCTTTCTATATTGTTGACAGTTTTATCTTTTGAACTGTCTCATACACATGAAAAGGATGTTTCTTATTTGCTAAGTTTAAGCTGGTTGCTTTAGCACATATAGGTAGATGATAAACACTGGGAAAAAACAGGTCAGCTCAGATAAATTTTTACTCTCTCTGTCACACTGTATATGTGAACAATGCAGGGCGGACACCTGGAACAAGAACACAAATTGTAACAGCTGGCCACGTTAGCCAGCTAAATGCCCTAATGTCACAATTGAATCAATGGGGAAAGGCAGGCAACACCACAGGTTAACTCAGAATGGAAACTTACCTCAAGGGCTCAGTAATGTCTGCTGATGTACTTGTGTAGTTTGCTCTGTTATGTTACTGAGTTTGACTACTAAAATTTTGGTGCTGTACATAGCAATTCGAATGCACACTTTCACATACCTCCACTATATTCTTATTCTGTGCTCCGTGAGCCTCTAAAGACAGAGGAGCTCTGTTTCCTCAGGTGTACAGTCATGTATCCCATGGGCAATGATTTTTGCATTTTAAAGAGAGAGCACCCAAACCCCATTGTATAAAAACATGTAACACGGATGTGTGAGCTATGGCTTTATTTTGTTAAGTGTTGCACTGTGCTGCACCGCAAATCAAGTAATACAAATTATGGAGGCAGGGGAAGCGTGTGTGATTTCATTCTGACAGCAGCTCCAGAGAAGTTTAACATTGCATGCACAAAGATGGCATGTATCAAAGTAGCAAGGTACAATGAAAACTTCCACTGTTCCTTTGGTAAATATTTAAAAAGCTGTTCACTGACGGTATGTATTTGACAGCTTTTCCACTGTATCAGTTCATGAAAGTTTTATTAGCCATTGTGTTGCTTCTCTGGGAATCCTTGAAATAGCAAATGTTTCTAGATGGCAAATTTTAAATGAAATAATGCATTCTTTACTATTAAAAGCCAAGCAGAACCCAAGAGATCAATATGGAACTGGATCGAGATGCCATCAAGAAACTGAAGTGAACGAGGAAAAGAAAGATGATGTAAAACACAGCAGAGAGGAGACAGAACATGAAGATCAAGATGAGGAAGGTTCCTACAGCTTTGACTACAGTCCTGACAATTTGTATGCCAACATACCAGATGATCTCAAAGCGAACAGAAGAGATTGCTTTTTCTGTAAGAGGCCACCCCCTCCTCCCCCTCGAAATCTGCCTGGCATCCTAAGACAGGACGATCTGCACAATTTATCACAAGGTACAGTCTTGGGAGGAAAATAACCCCAGATACAAACGTGTTCAAGTGCAGACTAAGTGCTGCTGTAGAGATTACATATGATCACTTCTAGCAGAGTAACTAGGCAGGATGGCCCTAGTGCTGCAAAGCAACATGTGCCTATGAACTTCGCTGCATCAAGATATTTGTGACCAGGTATGTCAGGTGAGACTGTGGTATGGGCTGCTGGGTTCAGGTTTTCCTCACTCTGCCTATCTCAAATAATTCATTGTAGACTGGATTTACAAGAGAGGCTTGAAACAATCTTGTAATTTTGTCATGTTGCCTTAAGTATTTACCATTTTAAAACATTAAATCCTATGTTGATTTAATACAGCTCAGAATTTCACAGATAGAATTAACAAGAAGTGACCATGCAGAGAGAAGCAACATAGTATTTTCTTACATTTTAACTAATGTTGTAGTTAGAAATAAAAAGTTATATTGTGTTGCAGATTGAAAAGAAAGGCAAAAATTCTGACTGCTAATGAAATGCTTTGCCTTTCTTACCTTTTTTTTCTGATACTTCCTCCCCAGAGTAAAAATCTGAAATTTTGTGTTGGGTTTGATTAAAGTGATAAAAAGCCCAAAATACTATTTCCATCTGTTTCAGAAGGGATGATTATCAATTTTTCTCATTGGGAAAATAAGTATGCAAAATAATTCAAGCTGAAATATCACTCTTAAATAGTTGCATCGGGGGCAAAAAACCTTATTTGTCATGGACACTACTGATAAGTGTGCACACAAATTGCATCTTAGTTTCTCCACTGCTTATTACTGTTAACTCTGTTTTCAAATGTTGTGTAATCTATTGGAGTCTAAAATTACCATCACCATTCCCATCACTCTAAAGTTCACATAATTTGACAGAAACAGCTCTCTAGTCTTATAGCCTGCTATAGGTAGGGTTTTTCCTGTGTTCTGCTGTGCAAGAAAAAGCTGGCTACATGCAGGAAGTCCTAGGAGATTCTAATAGAAAGAGGGGCAGAATAAAATTAATGCTAAAGGTGCGTTTTGCTTCCCACAAAAAACTGAAGCTCTATGTGTGTATAATTGAGGAGTCAGTTTTGGCACGCAGGATTTGTTAGTGTAGGTTTGATATCAATGCCTGTCTTGGAATAGCTTCTACATGGCTATACCATCGGGTAGTTACGTGACCCTCCCTGCCAAGTGCCAGCTGTCTTTCTGTGGGTACCAGCAGAGAAAGTTTCCTGGCTGTGTAGTGTCCTGTGCCAGTAAAGCAGAGTTCATCTCCAAGTGCTCCTGTGTGAATAGTTCATCCAAAACGCGCTCTGAATTTTCCTGTTTTGCCATGGTTTCATCACTGGGGCATGGGTTATCAGAATTCCTCTGAAGGAGGGTGATGCTTGCTTTCAAAGAGGAGCTCTAGTGAGTCATTGCTACATATTTTCAGTCAGCCACTCGTTTTAGGAGTTGCCTCAAAGGCAAGTCTTCTCTTCTTAAAGTCTGAGTTTTGGCAGTGGCCTGAGAGTGCCCCCTGTGGGAGTTAGATGAAAGAGTGTCCTCCAGAGAAAGAAACAGAACTTGTATAGTGACATGGAAACAAAATATTATTCATATCAAATATGGCAGGTGTATTAATCCCACTTGATTTAAAATATTTTTATATCTTAGCTAGAGTACATGTTGATAGTACATATTATTAATACATCCCACTTATAAATGATGCATCCCATTTAAAATTGTATGCCACTTTAAAAGGTTGGTTTGCTCCTCTGGGCCCATAAACAGATAATTCTTTAAATAGCAGCCAAAGGATTGAAAACACCAGTAGTGACCACAGCCTAGTTTCCCAGATACGCATATGTACAGGCAGTAAATTGCAACACAAGGAAAACATGACTCAGTACAAGAATTCCAGGCAGGTCTAGTGTTTTTGCAGGAAAGATAGGTATTCATCACAAAGAAGTTATAAGCATTTATGGGAAAACCAGCCTCAGTAACATCTTGTAACTCTTAGAAGTTTCTGGGGGTTTTAAAGACAAATCAAAACAAAGCCAGGTATTGGGAAACTCATCAATGCCTTTTAATGCCGTAAAATGTGAAAGCTAAAGGAAAGCAAGTTCTGAGTAGCTGTACTATGAAAGATATGAAATACAGGGAGTACAGAGAGACATGGAAGTTATTGGAGTGGGGGTGTTTGGATAGATTATAAGAGGTCATAAATTTTACCTGTATGGTAAAGGGATTTTTTTTTTCACTTTGGCCTACAGTACATCTTAGTAAAGTCCTCAAAACCAAGAGGGACACTGAAGATGTAGGAAAGACAAAGTCCAACATTTTCTAAAATACGTTTCAATTCTTAAGTCATTGTTGCAACAGGTAACAAACAGCTTGGCTTTCCAAAATGCCAAGGACCACATGTATCACTTACTTGGCTTCCCCATGAAGCAATGTACTTGTGTAACCCTTGTGAGAGTAACTGGTGCACTCTCTATTTCTTTAAATAAGTCTATTTATTTTGTGGCTAACAGCTAAGCATCTATATTTGATAATCTTGTGTGAAATCATGAGGAGTCCCTGAAGCTGGAATTATTCCTTTGGGACATTCTCTCTACTGAATTAGATGATCAGAAGCCTCTGAAAATCAGAGCACTTTAGTTTAGAAGTGAAATTAGGTCTCTGAGTTACTTTAGGAAACTCCAAAGCTTTGAGATAAGTCCTAATCTCCTTTCTTTACCCTATATATGCAACACATATTCCTTCCTTTTTCAGAGGGGAATTTTGTACTGGACAGGAATAAAAGAGAACATGGTGATGGCCTCAAAACAGCATGCTGTGGAGAAGACCAAGAGACGTGCGAGGAAGACAGTGAGGAGGAGCACCCATACTCTGCTGTGAAACTGGAGGAATCTGTGTACGATTTCATACTGGGGGAGGAGGAGGAGGAGGAGGAGAAAAGGAAACATTGCAGGTCCTTTATCTTGAACAGGCCGCCAGCCCCTGCCCCTCGTCCCAACTACTCACTGGTCAGAGAGGAGAACATTCCCTATATAGTACAAGGTTAGTACTGCTGCTTTGTCAATATTTTCTAGTAGAACATAGGCCTGTCTCTTCTGTTGGATGAAAAACATTTTTTAAAATGCGAAGATCTTTGTCCAGTTACCTTCAAACCAACATATTGTTTGTTTCAGTCAACCCATTCTCACCTTTCAAATGAGCTGAGAACATCTCTGAGTAATGTTAATTTTCAGTTTGCATGTCAGATAGCATCACATGTTTTATTTAGCTTTTAAAAAATTATGAGAAAATTATGGAAAAATAAGAATTACTGAGTGAGCTGTGTGAGTGTATCTGTTCTAGCAACACAGTGCAGAATGTGTTATTTGAATTGCCATTACCACGG
Organism: Dendrocincla fuliginosa; assembly: GCA_035047845.1. NCBI lineage: Eukaryota > Metazoa > Chordata > Aves > Passeriformes > Dendrocolaptidae > Dendrocincla > Dendrocincla fuliginosa. The sequence continues at coordinate 23,619,954 of JAWWMO010000138.1, forward strand.
ATTATTGAAATGATTTTACTTAATTCTGAGAGAGAGATTTCAGCTTTTTTCTTTTTTATTCTGATGAGAACAGTAGGGGAAAATGCCTGTAGCAGAATTCCTCTTTCAAATATCCTTTCTCTAATGCAAAATGCTAGAAATTTTCTCCATTTTTTGGTAGGATCATTATGTTTCTAGCAGGAAGGATTATGTCCTTTTACCATTTCTGTGAAAACTGGGGAACTTTTTTGAGCTTATTCATGGAAATATAAGGCTGGAAGGGATGTCAGGTATCCTTACAGTCCAATTCAGGCTGAAGCCAAATTTCAAAGTAACAATGGACTTACTGCAGAGATCTCTGTTAAGTCCCAAAATCCATGCTGCCTGAGTTTTCAGAGTCCTCTAAAAAACCTGCCAATGTATAAGAATATGCATAAGAATCAATGGTTAAAAAAATAGACTGACAAAGGACAAATTAGACATGCATGCAGTGCATGTTTTGTGCTAAAGCAGAATTAATACTGCTCAAAACATTCCACCAAGTACAGAGGAGCACCTCCTTTTTCATACTTATCTCAGTCAGTGGTTTCTTTTTTTCTTCTTAGCTGGCTCTCTTTCTTCAGGCTGTATAACTCCAGGCTAGGGCCAGAATGCATGAGCTAATGTGGTCATCATTTAGTTGCTCTTTCTTCAGCATATTCCGGAGGTATAACTATGACTCCTTACAGTAGTTACAGTGCAATCCAGGAGTGGATGGCTATAAGGAGGCCTGTTACAGCTACAAAAGCCAGGAAACAGCTGCTTTTACTGAGATTGCTAAAGCAATATCTCAAATCTTGGTCCGCCATCATTACAGACAGGCCAGTGACTTGAAAACCCATAATGTGAAGGTGCTTTATTTGGGAGGTTGCTTTTACTGTCTTTTACTGCACTGCAGTGTTCCTGCTTTGTCTACTCTGTTTGCTAAGGAAGACATTATGAGAGGAACTGCTTTGATGGGACTGTGTTCACCATATGTATATTTATACATACACACACACCCACAAGGTTTTTACCTTTACTTTTATATGCAAGTGGTGGCAGACAAATTAGTTTCCTGTAGTTCTGTGAAATCATCGCCTGACTCAAGTTCCTTCACTTACACAAAACATGAGAAAAGTAGAAGCACTTCAAGAAAGCTTCAGGTGACCACTCAGGCCTGTTTTGCCTACCTGTCCTGCTGGTTCTAGATCTGGAGTATCTCACTCTCCTGTTTTGTGCAGAGATTCATGAGATAGCTAGTGAAATTTTAGACACATGGAATATATCTTTAGCTCAAAGATTTTTCTTGCTACTTGGGTTAGCAATCTTTGTCCTTCCCCACAGTGGTTAAAAATGTCTTTATCCAGTCCAGCAACATTCCAGTTTCTAGTTTATTATATTAGAAATGCTTATATTCAGGGGGAAAAAAATTGTTTCTTCTGTAAGAACCAGAAAATTTTGTCCTATTCTATCATTAAAATCTGTGTGCATTTGCAGCCATTCCTTTATAATTTAATCTAATCAGTGTAAAATACTCTAGCTAATTAGTGGATATACACGTTTTTCATCCCTCAAATAAATTGATGATACTTTGGGGGTTTGTTGTTATATATTGTATTAAAAAGAGTATTGCAAAAGTTGCTAAGTCAAAGAATCAAGCAGTTAAATTGAAGTAGCTTTGCTCTTCTTTCCCCCGCCACAAACATTGCAGTACAGTAATAAGTAGCTAGCCATATGCTACTATTTATCACAGATATTTTGTTTCATCTAGTTTTTAAAGTGGGTAAGCACAAAAAACTTCAGTGCTTTTTTTTATTCCCATTTTGATTAAAATATAATTCATGCCTGTCTTAGGTCCCACATTTCAGACCCTTCTGTTACAAACACTTTGATTTGTTCTCTATCTATTGACTTTTTAAATGCCCAATATGAAGTAAATAAGATTCTTGAGATTAACAGCATTACCTAATACTTTATTCATTCAGAGCAGAGATACCATTGATTTCAGTAGCAACTATGAGTTCTCAGAACTTCAAATTAAATCATTAGTGTGTCTAGTCAGTATCCTGACGTCAGGGACTGAGAAGCCTAATTGCTGGCTTAAATGACTTGTCTGACATTATGCTAGGGCTTTGTTGGAAAGAGAAATCCTGTTCTGCAGAGCAACTTTTAGTTCCCTAACTGAGACATCCTTCCCTCTCTTGTATTCTCTCTCTATTTGCTGATTACCTTTCAACTTATAAAGCAAATTATTTAATATTCCTGTAAGAAACAGATTGTCTTTACTGCACAGTTCTGGTTGATCGCCAGAACCATTTCCTTCTAGTGTTTAGTAAGACACAGGTCCTATGGAAAAATGGGATTAGAGAATGGAGCATGATGCACAGAGGAGGGCTGTGTTGCACAGTCACTCAGTACTGGATCCCCATGTGCTTTGGAAGTTAATGGAAAGAATAATAGTGCCATGCAGAGATGCAAGAGGAGGATCTCTTTTTGCCCTTTATGTACCTTCAGATGGTCTCATTTATGGCTGGAAAGGTATACATTGCATAGTAGAAATGCCTTTTAACTCTTGGATTGTGTACTGGTGACTACTTTTTATTTTTTTTTATATCCATCCAAACAAATCCTGTGGCTGAATTTCCATGAAGATTTTTACCACAAATTGAAAGAATGAATGACATGAAGTTACAAAAGAGTAGTGGTGTTTCCATGAGAATAACAAAGACAGCGAGCAAATAGCTTTCTTTGTAACAAGCAACTTTTGAACACATGGAATCTCAAGTTTACACTAGGCAGAAAGCCTGTTGCCTGTAGATTACCCTCCCTGGTGTCTGCTGAACAGGATAGGGAAACTGTCGATCTATAGAAAACAAACGTGGGGCTTGACAAGCCAATTTTTAGAGTCACTTTTGGAGCTAGATCTACACTTCAAAACCTAAGCAGTAAACACTCGATGCAAGTTGTCGTAACTGAACTACCATAATTTATAGTTAGAGCATCTGACTTGAATTTGCTGACAAATTCTGGAAAATATGGGGGAGTTGAAAGGTTTAAAACATAAGTGCTCTAATAGCTTTTACTCAGTTTCATTAATTACTTTTTCAAATTTTAATGAACATTCAAACTACTGTATTGAGCACTGGTAAACATATACTGCATTTTCAACTATCAGAGTACATTTGTTCTTTAATTTAGACCACTGCAGGAATTTTGTCTTCTGTTTGAAAGGCTTGTCCACCAATGGAGCTGCAAATTAGTGCCAAATAGGTTGTTGTTCAGATGATGTGCACTCTTAGTATGCTCCCTCGCCATTCCTCAGGTGCTTATTATTCCTCTGTAGAGTATTTCAGTGGTTTTTTTCAGTTGTGTGCTGCCAAAACAACTGTTAAATGAATGTATGAAGTTTTTTTTAGTTTAGAGTGCAATTTTAATGTTCTCTATTGATACCAAATTTGATTGAGCTGGCAACCAAAGTCCCTGGTGTATTTGTAGGACAGATACATGAGTTTCTGTAATGTCACCCTGCCATTTCTGAAGTCTGACCTACAGGACTGCCTCAGGGTTAAGGATTACATTGCTGTCCTGGTTTAATCATTTGCCTCTTATCACAGACCACTAGTATGAAAGGGGTTCTCTGCAGCAAGGACACCTGTCCTACACCAGCATTAATAAAACTTCATATGCTATAGCCTTTGTTCTTTGCAAGCCTTTCACAGTTCCCTGAAGGAATGTGTGCACTGCAAACATTTTGCTATTTAAAGATAGCTTTCTGTGGGACCTCACACTAGGGTTAAAAGTTAGAAGTGGAAAAATAAGTTTACCAGTTACTGTTCCAGTAGAGAATAATGTTCTCATTGCTCATCAAAATCACAGGGTATGTAGAAAAAGTAGAAGCCAGTGGATATTTTCAGGGAGGCAGAATATCTCATATACAGGACAGACAGCATAAACCTAACTGAAATGCATAAACAAAATCCAGACCAGAACTGTTAGTGTCTTGGAACCTTACCAGGCTGATTACTGGGAACTATAGTGATTGAATCCTGAGTCAGTAATTCTCATGATGCCAGTTGTTTAAATGCTCTAAAGCAGGGGTTTCCAAAGTGAAGCCTCAGAGCCCATGCAAAACTGAAAACATTTGTGTCCCACGGAGAGATTTTTGTAGTACTTCGCTACAGTGAAAGTACTGCACTGCAGATGGATTCCCAACTTAAGGGTGTTTTTCCATGAATGACATACTAGGAAGCACTGTTTGGCTGGCTTAGAGCAGGTAGAGTGTTTTTACAGAGCTGGCTGGGGAGTGGTGTACCAGCTTCATCCACTGTATTCAATTCAGTCAGGTTTTTTCCTATCCTAGCTTTGGTAGGTTGTGACATGTACTGAATAAGGTGCACAGAGAGAAAAATATTTATAGGATGCTTCCTGGTTGCAAACCAAACTGTTCCAAATAGCATATCTGTGGTAAAAACAGAGTGTCTTCCTCTTTTTGTTTTTCTCTACTCAAGAAAAATGGGCCTAAATAAGTATATTCAGATTTTACATGCTGGAGCAAATGCTCTTGAGTGTACACTAAAGTCCTTCAAACTTCTATGATCCACCAAGTTAAACTTCTGACAAGGGAAAAGGTGTGAGAATTCTTTTCATTGTGTGTGGTACAGCAAGTACATTAACACCACTTTGTGAACAGCATCTTAAACTAATCCCCAGTACCTGTTCTTCTCGCTCATTCTTTACACCTTCTGTAAAACTGCTTTCTGGTATTATTTTTATTATCTTGCCTCAGCGCAGGGGAGTCATCTCTGTGTAGTCTCCTGAGGTCCCTCTGTGACTAAAGTTGCTGGGATTCTAACAGATTTGAGCTTGTACTTTACAGACTCAGAATCTCACTGCAAATTGGGAAGAGAATTGCTGGTGAACATATGTTTATTTTTGGATTCGTATTTTCACATTGTCATTACAACGTAATTCTTTTTAAAATCATTCTGCTTTCAGTCTGAGAAAATGGGATTTTTCATTCTCAGCCAACTAAATAGGTGTGCAAGGTAGAGACTGGCAATAGCCTGTGGAAGCTGTGATGAGGGAATGTGATGCTGTCACTGAAAAACTCAGGCAGCATGCACTGGGCCACTGCAAGTAACAGAGCAGTGTGGCAGTCTGATACTTCTGCAAGTGCATTTGACATCACCTGGTCTTTATTCTGATGAAATGACTGTTGTGTGTTCTCAAAAATGTCTGGAGTGTCAGTCTGTACATCTAGACCAGATCAGAATTTCTGTACCAGTTTAGATGTTGTCACTCATTTTCTTGCACTGGTGCACTTAAAAACAGACTTTTCCCCTTTGCCTTGTCATGGCGCATTCAGACACCTGCTGTGACAGGATAGCTTCTGGGACCTGAGCTTTTCTTACCTTGCACTGTGCAGCCACCCCTTCTCCACAATGCTTGGACCTAACTACACCAGATTCTTGAGGCACAATGATGCACTTCTGTTCTGGGCTCAGCTGCCTGGCCTTGGAAAAATAATAAACTCTGTTTACAGAGTTCAATTTCCTTAGTTGATTTCATGTTATGAGTCAGTAGAATTTTTGTTTTAATCTGCAATATGTGAAATATTTTGTATAGGTTTTAGGAGTGGTCATTAGTCATATCTTACAAAACTTTCTGGTTAGCATTGTGTTGATGACTCCTCTCTAGTCCTCACACTGAGTGAGGTTCAGTGTGTTAGCCAACAAAACAGACAAAAGGAAAATGAGATCTAAAAAGATGTGAACAACATCTGCAGAGTTCTCATCTCCTGAATAATAAGCATCATTCTACTATATTCCTTCCTTAGTATTCTTTCTGTATTTGTCATCCCTTGCTGTGCTACATCTAATTTACAATCTAATCTCTACCAGAAAAAAAGAACTTGCAAGTTTTATTTGTCTAGATACTGTGCATACACAATTTAGACGTTAAAATGTTTAAATAATGGAGAAAAAGAATGGAATGGGCAAAGACACAAATCTCTTCCTGCAACATATCCCAATGAGCAGTTCACCCCTCCTCCATTCTTCCATTAATCATGAATTAATTGCATGACAATTCTAAAATGAATGAAGCAAAAATCTACTAAGAACAAGGAGAAAGCTTACAAATTCACCGTAATTTGCATCTGAGTTGAGATGTGTTAGTAAGTGCAACCCTGGTGTATTAATTAACTTGAATTATCACTTAGCCTTGTGTTCATATAAAGATTTTTTTCCCCTGTATTTTAATTTTGAATGTTTACTAAATAAAACAGTCATGGCAATAGATACTTTTGTTTGGAACATCAGCTCAGTGAAGCTGATGAATAAATGTATCTGGAATTTCCTAAGCAAGCTGGATTCAATATAATTATATTTATTGATTGATTAATTTTTTTTGCTGTGTCTTTTCTCCTTGTGTTTGTGCTACTGAAAGTGCTGAGTAAGTATGTAAGTATTAGGTATGATTAGCACACATATTCTTCCAGAGGGTGAGTTCATCACTCTGGCTTTGTTCGAATCACTAGTGCATAGTGGCAAACTGTTGTGTGATTTTTAGAGGTAATGTTGCCAATACAGCAAATTAGGCAATATCCCTCATAGTTTAGATGGGTAAAGTAAAATGTAAATTAGAAACCATATCTTGGTTGATCATTGACTTGTAACTGATATGAGTTCTTCTCTCTCATGATCTAACTAATTCCACGCTTTGATTGCCCGTGTTTCTTTCTAATTACATCACTAAGCAATCTTTGAAATGTCATAGTGCGTCTGTGATTCCTTACCATTACGGCTTTTTGTTAGAATCTCAGTTAATTCTGAAAATCAAATTCCTGTTCTTTTTGCCAACCTGCAGCTATTGTAAAAAATTTATTCTCTCTCTCTAGACCCTTTGTACCCTGCACAGTTTCTTGCACAGTGTGTGACTATAAAATGCTCTTCTTAGTACTGAATTATACACAAGAGACTTAGATTTCAAGTGTTTCTAACCCTTCTGTTTGTGGTGATAACCATGAAAATAGTAACCACATTTCAAGCCTCACAGCATTACATACCTGCACGTGCAGACAGCCTGAAACAACATCTCTAGCTAGTCTGATTGAGATGAAAAAGACAATTCAGAGTGCCTCAGATCCCACTCACTTTCCAAGCCTTACATTAGGGATTTTCCCAGAGTTCTGCATATTTGCCGCAAAATTTGTGTTTTGTCTCACTTTTTCAATATTGGGTTTTGGTTTCACGTCCTACTAGAAAATACTGCAGTAGTTTCATTCTCTCTGATTTTGCTTTGCTGGAGGAATATTGAGGTTACATTACATTCCTAAAGAGCAATCTTACTGCCTAAGGCATAAAAATGTATTGAGGGCTTGCAAAGAACTTCATCTGTATCCTGTAGTAGCTGAAGAGAGGAGGGGGAATAAATGGAATTACTAATTAGTTCTCTCAGCCTTCTTTAATTCTGAGAAACTGTAAGAGAAGAAGAGATATATTGTAGACAAAAATGATATAGCATATATCGGATCAGGACATTTAATTTGTAAATTTTGACCTACAAGTATCTGTGGGTACTTTAGCCAGTCAGGGCATGATTAAAAATCCAAAAGGACTCTCTTTCAGATCATATAGATGTTATTGAAAGGTGCACATTAAGCATAAAAATATAACAGAAGTACTACAACATTTTAATCTGATTATCTATGGTACAGAGGCACAGAAAATAAATATATTTATATATATAAAAAAGTGAAGAATTGCATCATTTCGACACTTTAAAAAAATTGCTATATTAGTATTGCTTTACTGCAGGTATACTTACTTTATCTTCCATAAAAAAATAGTGGAATATATCCCTGTGCAAGATTACCTGTTTCTCTTATTTCACTGTTGTATTCAAGTAGTTCATAAGTAATTAGAATGTGGGAATGAAAGGGTGAATTGCCAGAGTCCTCCCTAAATCCATGGCTGTTGTACCGTGCAGTGTGCCTGCCTTTCCAGGCATTCCAGAAACAGGCGTTTGTTTTCACTGACCTCACCCACACTGAATATTTGCTGCCAACTAAAATCATTGCAACAAGATGTGGCACGTAAAGTGGTTTTAATAGTTTTACTTTTAACTGGAAAAGTAATTCCATTTCTGATTAATCAAACACTGCAAAACTCAGCAGAAATTTCAAAGTCTATCAATTAAAGTGCTTTCTAATCAGGCAGACTGTTGAGTATGTCCCTTCTCCTCCTTATGCAGTAAAATTCAGGCTGTCTGCATTACATCTGTGTCCTCATTACTTTAATTTCATCTTTAAAAGGAGAATATTATTTCAAGTATAGAAGAAAACACTGCAATCATATTTAGCAGGATACTTTGAGAATGTCGAGAAGAAGTATTACAAAAGTTAAAATCCATCAGTGTTAGGGTGAACTAAGGATATAACATCATTGTCTTGTGCTGCCCGTGTTTTCTCTCTTCGTTTAGCTTGAGAATTTTTTTAATGAACAAGTCCCTAGCTGTTTTAGTTCATCACTTTCCATACAAGCCTACTCAGGAGTTAGCATAAAAATTTTATTCTGCACTGTAGAAAATACACTCTTAGGAACTGCTCCTTCCTCACCTCTGCATGCAGCAAGTTTAGATGTCACAGTGGTCTGGACCATCCATTTTACAAGTTTCCCCCAGAGAAGATGCACCGTACAAGGCAGCCCTGGGCAGGCAGACAAGGAGCAAACCAAGCTCCACCAGGTTTCCCTGGTCAGCAGGAGCAAGAAGCCCGGACTCCAGGCTGCCACGCAGAGTGTGTCTGCTCTGCCGCCTGAGCACAGCTCCACCATACTGGGCCGTGGTCCCCAAGCAAATATTTGCTCCACTGAACTGGCACATTTGCTGCATTGCAGTGATGACAGAAGAGTGCTTAATTGGAATGAATTATTCTAGATTGTCAGTTTGTTTAGCTAAAATCAGAATTGAGAGTTAAGAGAGAAAGCTTGTATGACAGTAGCTAACCCAGAAACCTTCTGGGTTTTACTATGCTGCCAGCAGAAGTTTGACTGGCATATCCAGGCTCACTGTACTCTGGGCACTTCTCAGGAATGGGGATGATTGGCTAGGCTAATGGAGTGATTATGCTTTGCTCTTCCTGGTACTTGAATAAAATAGATGAAAATATACACATACTCTTACTTCAGCAGTGTCATTATTCTCACCTGGTACTATTGGGGTGTTTTCTGCCTTAGCTTTGCCCATAAATTAAGAATGAGTCTACAATAAGTGTCTGTATCATGTGAAGAACTCTGAGATCTAGCTGTTTATTCTAAACAAGTAACATGTTAATGCGATAAGTCTACTTTATTTTCTTCTAAGCTTCTTGTCATGGTACCTGTAATATCAGTAATCCTGCCATTCTGTGCAACAGAACAATTTTTCAAGTAACTAACTTAAGGCTGACAAGTGGATTGAAAAATACTCCTAGGCTAGAACAAAGAATTCATTCCAGCCTGCTTTTATGAGTCTGCTTCCTTTGTTCAGAATATGTGATGAGGTTGATTGCCATTTTTCAACTTCCTCATATTCTTAATTTTGTTGCAGTGTTTCAGCAAAAGGCCACTCAGGTGACCAGTGACAACAGGACGTATTGCCCCGCCAAGAAGCCTGGTACAGAATTTAATTTTGCTCTTTAAATGCCTTGATATTTTTCAGTAAAACTAGTAGAGATTTTCTGACTTGATTTTGCTGATTTAGCATCTGTTTTGCCACCTATGATTTATATCCTTAATGGTATTGCGGCATTAAGAGATCAGATTAAAGAAAGAAGAATAGAAGCCTTATAGGAAAGATTTGTTGAGTCTGAGTTACTTCACATTTTTCTGTTTCCTTTCCATTATTATGATTAAAACCAAGAAAAACAAATACATGAGGGCTCAGCTGTGCACTCATTCCAGCCATGGACAGATAGCAGTGTGGGAAGCAACATTTCTTTCCTGGGTACCCCAAGGTCCATGTAAAATTAATTACTTGTGGCAGTCCAGTTTTTACTTGAGTTGTAGCATATCAAAATGTTGCTACTGTAAATTCCATTAACGGTACCCTAAAATAATTAACAACGTTATGTATTAAATGAATGAACACTGAGTGAAGATATTTCCTCCTGCTTCAGTCGTCAGGGGTTAAAGCATATGGGGCAGCACATAATCACTAATTTATTACTGTACTGGGGAACTGCAGTGAAGTTGGAACGAGAAAAAAAGGCACTGTGGGTATTTTATATCTTCACATAGCAACAATTTCCTTTAAAACGTCAGTGCTAAAGCTGTAGCGATAGAAGAAAATGCAGTGCCAGAAGGAAATTCTTGTAGGAACCGACACTAATGGAGAATCAGTGAATGAGGGCAATAGTAATGAAGGGAATGTTTAAGATGCTACTCTGCTGCCAAAGAGCAACGGTAGAATCCTCATTGCTTTGTTGCATTTCTTAATTCTCTCTTTCTACACTTTTTTGTAGCACACAGAGGCCACACTGACACAGTAACTTACAGCACTGTGAAACACAGCATCCCTGCGGAACAGGAAGAACTCATCCACTTGCAGAAACAGGTGAAAAGGGGGACAATTTCTGTGGATGAAGCCCTGGACAGATTTAAACAGTGGCAGAAGGAAAAAGAGAGACTAGAAGCCACTCAACAGGTATGAATCTGAAATTTGTTTCTTGATGGGAATCTTGATCAGAAGTTCTAGAAATAAAATCTTGTGTTTTGGCTCCTACATGTAAGGTCAGAAATAAGAGTCATGGTTTATCTGCCAATCAGCTTCCAAGGAGCTTGTTGCTTGTGGTTCTGAATTTACTAGATACCCATTTTCACTGTTGTTTAATTACTTGACTTTCTGAATTTATTTTGCCTGACTTCAGATACTGTTACATCTGGTTAAAATCCCAAGTTAAATATGTTGGTCTTCTAAAGCCAAACATCTTGCACCTTTTGCTCTAATACAAAGTGTATTAGAGACTTCTGTTTTAAACTGCTAGGTGATGCTTAGGTTTGTGTATCTTTCAAGAAACCACAAATATTATGTCACCCAATGAACCGATTTGCTACTGAACAGTGTCAACTAACAGAAACATAAGTATATCAAGCATATATTTATTATAGTCAGTTGATATGTATCAATTTGCATCAGGTTCATGCATATCTGAAAGTGTTGAATATACTTAGTGAAATTCAGAAGTGTTAACAATACTCTTCAGCTCCTTTGTATTCAATGTATGGAGTAAATTGAGGTGCACAAAAACAGGATTTACAAAAGCCCACGCAATGAGTCACTAAAAGAACTGCATCAAAGCTGCAGGCTATGGAGAGGAGGTTTGTTAATTACTTCTAAAAAGACACATGGAGGAAGAGGTTATGCCCTCATTTTATATGAAGTCGTGCGTTAACAAAAATATTTTTTGTTGTCCTCTCAGTTATTTAGTAGAAAGAGGGAAATCAAAGCTACTCTGCTACTTTGCAGAGTGGGAGAGCTACCAGATGCTGCCAACAAGGAGAGATTAAATGCTCTTTGTGTTCACATCTACTGAAGAAACGGGCTGAGCTTAGTCATCACAGTGGAACGCTTAACAGCAAGAGTGCAAGGGCCTAGAACAGTTTGGGAGCGTGGTTCCTGAGCTGGGCAACAGGAGCACAGCACTGGCTGTTCAGCAGTAGAGCAAGGGTGTGGTGGATGCCCCCTTCCAAATCCATCTGCAGCCAAGCACACGGATGAATTGCTGATATTGCTCTATCAGTCAGGGGACTTTCTTGTGGAGGAAGATGATATCTAATCTGTGCCATGACAGCAGCACTAAGCTATGTCATTTTTTTCCTTGGTTAACTATAGAATGGCTGTATTTCCAGGAGTATTTACTTGGCCTGTTTTTACTGCTTCAGGGGAAAAGCTACTTTGTAGTGGTCGTTTATACCCTGCACTGTGTGACTTTTCTTTGGTTTTGTTCCACAGAAGAGTCTTTTGCTGTTACCCCTCTGTCTATAAACATGGTGAATTTACTTCATGTTGTCACTGCAGTTGTCTGGTCTTCACTTGGATTGAGGGAAAGTTGGTTGTCCAGGCCAAAAAAAAACCCCAGAACCCCAAGTCTCAGTAATCCAATGCCAGAATCAATGTAACCTACAAGACTCTTAGGTATAAATGCTAAAATTATCATCATCAACATTTTTCAGTATTTTAAAATCATTTTCCTGGAGAGAAAATTCTTGGTGTTCAGAATGCTAAAGAATTCAGCTTTTTATAGTTTCTCATTATTTTTACAGTAAACTTCCGTTACTGTTTTCTGGTTCTCATTTTATACTTGCTTTTTACTTAAAGGAAAAAGTGCATCAGCTTAGAGACACCACTGTTGGAAACAGACAAGAAAATGAAAATCTGCACTCTTTCTGCCTTTAGAACTCTGAAGCTTTAAACTGTAAGTTAAAAGTCTGATCCAAGGCCTTTTGGATCAGGCATTGAATTTATAATGAGCATTTTCTGTATCTGACCAAATTTAAAGTATGGGAGCAGAGTCAGGCCTTCAGCAGAGCCAGGATTTCATCCCAGAGACAAACTCACTGAGAGTTAATAGGGCAGAAAATTTACCAAGTCTCCATGGCTCAGCTTTTCTGTAGCCCATTTCCTACTGCATCATCACAATTAGGGTAGATGGTTTCTTTAGAACAATTTGCTTGATGACTTCAATATTTTATTGGTAAATCAGCCATCAATTTGCAAATTCTTGATGAACTGTCCACTGCTACAGCAGTTTTTGTGAGTATTGTGAGTCATTAGTTAAAACTGTACCATTCATCAATTAAGATTCCTCTCTCCCTTTTGGGGGAAAATGGGACTTTTAGGGTTGTCCTGTGCAGGGCCAGGAGCTGGACTTGATGATCTTTGTGAGTGCCTTCCAACTCAGGATATTCTATTACTCTTTGAGACTAAATGTCTTCTACAACAGTATAAATCATCTGCATTTCCTAGAAATTATTTTCTCTTGTATTAGGTAGTACTGATTTTAGGCCTATGATTTCTGTATAATTCAGTACATGTGCTAAAAGGAAAATTAGTGTTTCTTTACCACATTGAACTTAGCATTTGTATATTGCTATTTAAAATTATCACCTAAATGTGTTATTTCCTTACTGCAAAAGTGAAAAATAACCCACAGTACTGCTTTCATTATTCTCTTAGACATTGTTGTATTTATGTGGACTTGTGAGATACTGTAATTAGTTAAGGGAAATTCTTCCTGGCCCAGTGGCAGCTTTGCAGTCCAGGTATTTCAGCATTAATATCCTCTGTGGCTGGTAGGGGTGCAGCATCCTGAGCAAAAGCCTTCACAAGACACTCAGAGCCTGAGGGCTTGGGATCATTTGTACCTACAGCTTGTTTTTTTATAGGCAAGGCAAAGCTCATGATAACATGAAGGTGATTCTTGGAAAGTGTTTGTCTGTAGGGTTTTCTTTTAAGGTCAGATGAGTTCTGCCTCTGTCACACCCTCCCCCACCCCCCCCCACCCCCAGCCCCGAGTTCATTTATTGACTCCTATCAGGAGAAATGTAGTATCAACAACAGAACTGTAAATTTTGTGAAATTACCCAGTAACTTGGATAATGATCACTCTGTTCCCTTATGATCCTAAGCTCTCTGCCCTCTGTTACCCTATCATGTGTCTTGTGGTGCATATAAATCAGCAGCTTAGCACCACAGAAATACAGTGGGAAGAATCATTATGGAAGCCCCCATCTTGTCCAACACTGTCCAACACTTTACTGTCAAATATGTCAATGCTTGAAAATAGGGGCTTCCTCTACAGCTGGAGGCATATTGAGAGCAAGAGTAAAGAAGGATCTCAGGAAACCAATACCTAAGTCCAGACATAAATTGCCTGGAACAAAAATGACAATCACTTTCTTTTTTCCTTCAAAGTTCCTAAGGAAAGACCAGAGAGCATTAATTTGAGAGACATTTTGTTTCATGTGCCATTTTGCAAAGCAGTATATATGAATGTTAGCAGTCCTCAGATTTGTTTAAAAAATTCTAGTTTTTACATCTATATACAGGCTCTACCTTCTGTACTTTTAAAAGCATGGGCTTCCCTCTCCTGTTTCCATGTTTGAAATCAGGATTTGGATAGTCTTTTTAATAGACAGTTTTTGAAGTCTTGATTGAAGATTTAAAGAGATCACATCAAAAGCCTGTTAGAAAAGGAATTTGATTTTATTTTAATGAGAAAAGAAAATATCTCCTATAAATTAGGATGGAACATAATTTTTAGTTTCTTGATAAGTTTGATATTGCTTCCACTGTAATGAAAATTATTAATGAGAGTGGCACTTGGTTCAGTCTTCCATTATAGCATTTGATGCTATCACAAAGTTCATGTCAAGGTTTGCAGCTGTTTAATATATGACTGCATAACACCCAAAAAAAAAAAAAGTGAACTGCAAAGCAAAAGGTTCTGCCACTCTTGGAGTTGAAATATCTATAAAAGCCTATTTTAAAAACAACCAAATAAGGCCTAGGCATGTAGAATATTCATTTGCAGAAAGTACAGGCACAGAGACTGGTTTATCTCAATACTGTATAATATACATATGGTCTGACCCATAGACATTGATATTATCTTCTCTGCTTTTTTTCCAAGAAAGGAAGTAAAATGTTAGCCAACAGAACAAAAACAAATACCTTTAATGAAATTTCAGGGAAATACATAAAATTTGTAGACAAGGGTCCATTGTGAAATCTGAGTAGCTCAGCTTTTTTAGGGTATACCACCAAGGTAACCTATTGCCTCTGGAAAGCTTTATCCATAAGCAAGGCTTACATGCTGATTAGAAAGCTGCCTCGCCACCTCTGAAATACTAGAGAATAGGAGAGAGCAACAGAACTGAAGCAGTTGAACCAATGAGATATGTCTTGGCGTTTGAAGTTGGCAGCCATAGGTCACTTCTGGGAGACATTACCAAACTGAGAGACCTGAATACGCCCACAGCAAGGAAGGTGCACGCTGCTCTCAGTGAGGTGCTGTGCTCTCACACTGACAGGGTGTGTGCTGCTGCTGTGGGGTCCCACAAGGCATGAGCACACCAATACATTCAGACCTCAGCTTACATTGCTGTAACTGATTCCTTGTCGGTATCCTTAAGCATAAGGTAAGGCTTGAGAGTCTTGGGCTTGTGTGTGTCCATTAAGAAAATGAATGGCAGCAGACAAAACAATATTTATGCAAGGATTGCTAGACAAGTTTCCTTTAAAGTCTTAAAAAACAATGCAGCTTCCACATGCATTCCATGTCTGTACTTCCTAGCACATAGGAATATTTAGAAACCAGTATGGTGCCTATTTACATCATTGGCCACTTTTACCTGTGTGAATCTCATTTAGCTGTTTCTGAGAATGAGATTTCATAATCTGCCTTCTATTACAGTTGCATTATGGCTCCTTATGTGCCACATCCCACGGATTTAGTCATCTAGCATCTAAAAATATGCACAAGATTGCAGAAACTATGCAAGACGGTTTGAATTGCTTGTAGTTAACTATCCCCTCATAGCTAATCTCTGTAGAACCTTGAACTTGGTCTTTAGGGGTGCATAGTACAGTGCAAGATTCCTCATCAAAACTGGGAATGACTGGTGCTCTCTTCTCCACTCTTGAAGTAGCAGCAAAAACTGACTAGTAGGTGCCAATTCTTCACTGCTAGATAATGAGCGAGATAGAGGCCACCAAAGACAAACTGTAGCTTGGATGGACTTCAGAAGACAAATACTGCATTAAGCAAATGTTAAGCTTGACTTATTATTGTTATTGTTGTTATTATTGTTACTGTTGTTATTTAAATGCCAGCAACTTTTATAATAGTTTTAAATTAAGGCAGGTCTTAGAATAAGACATTAGATGCTTAGTAGTCCTCCCATGACAAATATACCCCTGGGACAAATGACCAGTTCAGTCTTGGGATCCCTGCTAAGACTGGCAAGGTAAGTGGCCTACTATGGAAAGGTCAAAGCTTTTTCCACAAGGATCTGAACTGCAACCATGTATTTCTTAGCTGTTAAAATCAGTAGGTACTTAGACTGAAGTGGCCTTAATATCCAAGGATAGCTTCATTGTCTGTTGCTATACTGGCCAACTCCTGTAAGTAGTCAGGTCATCCACTGCAGTAAAGGCATCCTCCACAGAATTTCTTCTTCCAGATTTTGATTTCCAAATTTGCAGATGCCCAAACAGCTGCCAGAGACCAAATCCCTTCCTCAGCTTCATCCAAAAAAACACTCAGAAGAGCACTATGCACCTATCACAAACTGGCAGGTTATTGATTACATTCACTATCCTGAATGTCTGGCTTCATTCCTCAGCCCTCATCAGCACCGCGTTTTTAGTCCAAGTTGCTAACTGATTGCTTATTCATCAGTTTATACTACTCCAGGTAAGTCTAAGTAGAGTTCCCTGAATACTGAAAAACTAGCACTTAATTTTGGGCACAATAACCAGTTCCTGTTGTCTCTGCTCGGTCAGTAGAAGATGAACAAAGATGGACCCATTTGGATCCATGGGCACTCAGACTCCTTTAGTCAGCCCAGTTAGCAAAGTTGAAATAACTTGGGATCCTGAAGCACATACAAGCTTCTGTATGTGTGGAGAGTCAGGAAGTCATAGACAAGTATATATTTTTTTTCATTACTTCAACAGTATGCATTTCGGTCAGGACCTTTGGTCTTGAAAATACTTACCTATTGATAGTTTACCAGAGTGTCCCTTGGACTTGTGAAGCTATGCCTTTAAGCTGGCCTACCTCCAATTTCTTAAGTATTTTGTAGCTTCACGTGATGCTCAACCCTAAAATGAAGAAAATAACAAAAACCATTTTCCTGCCTAATTGTCAGTGAGTCAGGTATTCATGAGGCAAGCTCATGATCACACTGTTGCCTGAGGAGTTCACCAAGGCAATGAAGAGTTGTGTACCCCTCAGCCTCTCTTAGCTGCCACCTATAAAGACCAGACATGCTGTTGGGAGTAAGATTTGTACGACATCCCACTCATGTTGTTCTCCCACACAACACCTCCTTGTTTTTGTGAATTGTCTCTTGCTCCCCTGCTCCCAGGGACATGTGTTGTCTTCCCATTTGAAGTAAAACACATAAGAAGTGACTCATTCTAAGTATGTATTTTCTGAATTATTCAACTTTGAAAGACATTCTGCACTGGCCTAACTTACAGATATATATGACTATTGATTGAATCTTTTTCTTTGTAGTCTCCAACTAAGACCCCAAGAGACAAGGAACAGATGCCTAATTAACAGAGGTAAGAGCACATATATATACACTATTTGTCATGGAAACTAATGCTTGTGGAAGTACTTTCCATCAGAGTGCATTTGAGTGTGTAACAATAGAATGGAAGGGCAACTCAGAGGTTCTGATTTCACAAAATGCACCATAATTATCACACAGTCTGGTTTATACTGAACGTTTTAGCAGGTATCAACCTATTCCTGTTTACTGCGGGATAGACTAGAAGGCCATTTAGGCACTTAGTTACTTGTGGGTGCAGTTGAAGAGAGTTCCTGTTAGTTAGTGCAACTAATGCAGTTTGTGCAACTAAAAGCTTATTAGAGTCTAGTCCTACATCCTGATTTCACACACAGCATCAGACATTGAATAAGGGTGAAAGCTATAGATGCAAGGATATGACCAGCTTAAATTCTTGATTTTCTAACTCCTCAAAAAAAAAAAAAAGTCATGCAACTATCTTATGCATGAAAAGATGACTGCCTTTAAAAGTGCAAGGATGTCAGCATTTTGTTAATGTGTGTGCAAACCTTGTCTTTATCAAATTCCCAGTTCCTTGATCTGCTCAGGCACTGAAATTGTTTGGTTTGTTGATCTCTGCAAGAACAGTCTGTGCTGAACAAGTCCAAAAGTGGGAGTTTGATTTTCTTCTTCAGTTTACTTTCCTTCAGATATGAAATTTTTGAAACTGAAGTGTAACATTTTAGATACAAAGAGTATTTGTGATTTTGCATCATTAGAGTTACAAAAGGGATTAAGTATTATTTGTTCACAGTAGCAAAATGATGTGATTTATTCCTGGAGAGCAATGTCATTTTAAAGGCTTTGTTATGCAGGTTTCTTTGATTCAATTTGCCTCTCCAGCTTTCCCAAGTGGGGGAATGCAGTGTAGCACTGTTGTAGTGGAGGGGGTTTTGGCAATCTTCCATGAGGTCTCTTCTCCACCTTACACTCGTGTAAAGAAGTGGGCAGTTGCTTCTTGTGAGAACTGTTTCTATTTCTCATTGCTGGAGCCGGCTGCCCACCTGCTCACTGCAATACAGTGTCCACACCATAGAACAGTAGGTACCTCCTCTGGTGCTGTTTATCCTCTAATCACTTTTTCAGGCCTCCCTCTTCCAAAGTTCTCATTAGAACCAAAACATTAGTCTTATGACAAGGGCTGAGAATGAAAAATCACTCCTTCAAGATGCAATTTAACTCCTACATGGGCATTCCTAACAGAGCTGATTCCCTGAGTAGAGATGAAGTCACCTACACTTAATGAGTAAAAGAGTAATTTCATAAGCTTTGAAACTAAAGAAAACTGGTACCAAAACAAACAAACCTTAACAAACAAACAAACAAAACCCCAAAAATGAAACAAAAACCCTAAATAATAACAGAGATGCTTATAAATTCCACGTTGTTGAAGTGAGAAAGTGAGATGAATCATACAAGGGGAGAGGGGGAATTACCCTTGGGATGAGAATAGGTGAATTCTGTCACTTGTAGAAAATCGTTACGTGGGAGAGAGAAGGTGAATTTGATGTGGGAGAACTTGCAAATACAACTTATCCAGCACATTCAATCGTTTGTGAATTATCCACATCAAGCTCCAAGGTTCTCCTCTTCTGCAAAGTATAGCCTCTCTGTAGCTTTCTTGCTGTTTTCTGTCTTCAGATTTGTTCAGAGAGATGCCTTTTTTGTGACTAATTGCAGGGAGATTTTTGAGTGTTTGATTGTTACAAAAAATTGCAGATAAGCATTCAAGACCTACCTTTCTGTTGCTAATATTTTGACTCCCCAGTCGAGTCTCCAACTCCAGTGCAAAGTTCTTATGTCTTAGCTCATGCCTACCCACAGAGCATCACGTTTTCCTTATGCAAGGTGGGAGGAGAGCAATGGAATTGATATCCAGCTGGTGGATCTGAAGGAATAGACTGGTTTTGATTGTCACATACTCATTTCAACAAATACAGTCTTTGATCTTATTCTGAACAAATGATCCAGTCAGGCATTTTTCGTTATTTCTTACAGTGCAACCCTTCAGCCAGTTTCCTCTGCTTGGTATCCCTGACAGCCTCAGGCCCCAGCCCATCCTGCTGCGACAGGGTGGTGTGATCATCGCTGCACTCTCACCTGGACAAACTCTGGAAGCAGACCAGTATTACTAGAGCAAATTAATAAGATTTCTTGTAAAGTCATCACTGAATTTTACATCTTTTCTTTGCCTCTTTTTTCAAGATGACGGCTGACAATTTATATAAATATGTATTGCATGCTTTGGTTAATAATTTTTAAGTCATTTTCAACTTTTACATCAAGCTTGATAGTTGTTTAAAAGTAGATTTTATGCACAGAAGAGGAGATTGTGAAAACTTATGAAGTGATAATAAATAAATTTTAGTTTTTACTTTTTGTTAAAACATTTTTATATTAACTTTGTATAAAAATTTGTCTTTCTTAGGAATAATTGTACTCCATCACTAGTTTAAATAATTGTGTTCACAGTAAAGCTGATTTCTTAAGCCAAACTCTGTAAATCAGTCCTAATTATCTACTAATGCATTAAAGTGATTACAAGAATTTAGTTTACAAGGAAATTGTGGGGTTTTTTTAGTAAGTTGCTTAAGGTAAATAATATCTAGAACAAAATCATAACACTCTGTACTGCATTAACACTGCAAAAGCAAAGGAATTAATGTGGTTATTCAGTATTAATGTTCTGCATCGCCATAGTGTTATTCTCCAAAATTTAAGTGAGCATGTGACAATATAAGAGCATGCAAGATGACTTGCCCTATTTCATGTACAAAAGAAAAAAGATCTAAATATAACTGAATTTTGCTCCTTAGCTACATGACACCCAAATTTGGAAGAGGGGAGTGGATTTGATGTTCAGGCCCTCAAGGTTTATATTATTTTTCCAATTTCAGTAAATTATTGTGCCAAGTGAAGCATTAGAAATAAAAATAAGCCAAAAAAGATAATGTTGGGATTTTAAAATAATGACAGAATCTTAAAAGTATCTAGATTTAGACTAATTAAAAATCAATTTTATATTTTAAATGTGTCAATTAAACATTTTCAGGAAATTATCTGTTCTCTGGGGGGAAACTCCACATTTATGTTAGAAACACTCTCACAAATACTGCAGATGTATTGCTACGAAGTCATAAATATTCAGTGCCTGCTGTATTGGTGTGGCAGCGTAGCTTTATGTTCCATCCAGAGCTATTTGAACCACAGCAAAAGCTTTGAAATGTATAATGTATTCCAGAGCTGGAGATAAAGTCAGTGCCTGTGAACTGAGGGGCACAAGACTGGCAGGAGTGAAGCTGTGATGTTTTAAGACTTACCTGGCCCTGTGGAAATGGGAGTGGGGAGAATTATTTGGAAATCTAAATGAGTATAAGCTGTTATTTTCCCTTAAGAGGTCCCTATTTCTCCCCTCAAAAACCTTTCAATTCTTAGAAACCTAGTTAGTCAGTGTATCCCCTGGCAAGCATTCCTGAGAAACCAACATATAAATGAAAAAGAGAATACACACAATGAAAAGGTTCTTCATGTTGGTACTTGGTGTCTTTTCTGACATCTGTGGCTTGTTTCTGCAGCAGAGGAGATGAAGGGCCCTTTCTTGGGAAGGGTCAGTCCTCACAAGCTTCCAGGCACAATCCAGGTGCCCTCTGTGCTGCCAAGGGAGAGGCAGTGGCCCAGTGGCTCCTCTGCTCCACTGAGAAGGCACCTGGGAAATGCAGAGTCTTGCCATCAATGGTAAGAAACTACAAAACTGGAAATTTACAAAAATAAAGCACAGTTACTTCAAGGAAACACTATGGTTTTCCTAGAGAAAAATAAAGTTTAACAATACAGCAACAGTACCAAACATACAAAGTAGAAGCCAGAGGGTAGCACCCCTCAGGAAGCAAAAGTGCGCTGTCTCTGTGTGTGCAGGTATTTGCATCTATAATGCATGGTGTGATACTCTGCAGCTTGCAGCCTAGGGGAGTTTAGGATTACCCATAACAAAGCAACTCCTGTTCTCTGCTTTTGCTGCTTCACCCAAGCCCAGCTCTAGGCATCCCAAGTAGCTTTAGTGGTTTAGATTTCGGCAGCCTTGTTTTACAAAAAGCAATAGTATTTTCAGTTCCTGCAGCTGGGGCAGCTGCCTGTCACAGAAGCACAGCTGTCCTACAGAGGGCAGAATAGTCTCAAAAAGATGTAAGCTATTAATAGGGAAGACATGCTGTGTACTTTTGCTACACTACAAATTTGCTTGCTCTAATGTCCTCTGAGTCCTAATATTTTCATGTAGAACTCCCCCCCAAAACAAACAAAAAAAATTACCAAAAAAAACCCTCAAAAAGAAAACCCAACCCAACAACCCCCCCAAAAAAAGAACAAAAAACACACAAACCCACCAACCAAAAAACCCCAACAACAACAATAAAAAAATACTGCACCAAAACCCAGATCAATTGCTGCCAGTTTGCAAAAATCTTTCTGAAAAATTGTATGTAATCCATAACAATGTAATTGGTATGGTATCAACTCCACAATGGCTAAGCAACAAGTTGAAAGCAGGACTTTTGTTCATTTGGTTTTAGTTTACACACACAGAATTTCCACCCACCCGTAACTTAAGGCAGCCAAGCCCAAGGCCCCAAAGGAGAAATCAAGGGGTGGATGCCTTTTTTTGTTCTCCTTATCCAAAGCAAATATCTGAATCTGTTCAATCTACAAGTAAAATCATTATACTTGTTCAAAAATAAAAGCATCTGTTCCCATGCCTCTAATATTCAGTATTCACAGTCTGTTTTCTGCTGCAGGATTTCCATACATTTCCTCAAGGTGTGCCACTAAACTTCAGACATGTTTATGAATGGACATTCGAACAGGAAGGAGGTCCTGAAGTTTTGCTAATCAAATGTGCTTTACTAACAGGGAACATCTGCATAGCAGTGCACAAATGATTAATCAGTTCACAAGATCCTGAGAGCCCAACTGAGGCAAGATCCCTGTTTTAAGGGCTCTAAATTACTAGATTCACTGTAAGGTAGGGGATTCAGTAATCAACCCATCTGCAGTAACACTACTCTATGCTTCCAATTGCCATTCAACCAATAATTCGCTCCAAAATAAACACTTTCAACACGGTGACATCCAAGAGGAACAATACAAAGAGATTCACAGTGAGCACAGTTGTCAGCAAGTTTGCCTGATATGCCAGGAAGAGCCTCCTTACATGAGACTTCAGTGGGTCATCAGTGCTCGAAGATGGTCCGCTTTTTGCTGAAATAACTTACCCTTCAGATTTAGCCTCTTATCCGTGAGGGGGTGGTACGGCCTTGCTGGATATTTATGCTTATAAAAAAAAAACTTGTATCATTTCAACAATAGCATAACATGTGACAAGATGAGAATAAATCTAAAGCCCTACCTTCATTTTAGTAAAGAAGCTGTAATCCATGCAGGAGTGTAATGCTCAGTGCATGCTGAAGATGCATTTCAGTCTTAGTAGGAAGTGTCTACTGTGGTAAAAACAGGAGCAAAACAACAAGAGTTGCCATGACAGTCCTCAAGGGGGTGTGAATAACAAAGATGAGGCAGGACTGACTGCTCATCCCCTTCGTGTACTGTAACCAACTTTCTTCCTGACAAACTTCACTCATATTTGAATAAAGCTGAGGTG
This sequence comes from Dendrocincla fuliginosa, assembly GCA_035047845.1. Taxonomy (NCBI): domain Eukaryota; kingdom Metazoa; phylum Chordata; class Aves; order Passeriformes; family Dendrocolaptidae; genus Dendrocincla; species Dendrocincla fuliginosa. Next base: position 23,642,949 of record JAWWMO010000138.1, read on the forward strand.
AATCATTCCAGAAACTGGCCCCAAGACAAACCATCAACAAGCAAGGTGGAGTGACATATGCAGTCTCATGCCACTTCAGACATGCTGACATGCAGTAGCTGAAATTAAGAACTGTATCAAGAGAGCAGAGAAGAGTTTATTGGAGACAGAAAATGATCCCAGGGAAGCAACAATCCATTTATGCCAGAAAGAAATAATCAGAAGTCCTATACTAACATTATTGCCAACTCTCAACAGTAACTTCAAAGGTTTGCATGAGCCTCTTCTTGCAGAGGAGAACACCCAGGAATAAAGCACCCAGGTCTCAGCTCACTTCTGCAACCACCCCCCCATACGTGCAGACAGCAGGAACTCAGTGTAGGTGAAGAATCCACTGGGACTGCACAACACAGATTTTGCCTGGTTGGTATGAGACACAGTACAAAGCAGAATTAAAAAGTAAAAAATACATATATAAGCTGCAGTTGTTTGCAGATGCAAGTGACACACAATACTTGCTCATATGGGACATATTAGCCACATCATTTGTCTAAAGAAAATAAAAGCAAGCATGGAAAATATTTACCAGAAAAAGCTTACTGTTGCACTCTATACAGAGAATGCACCTAGCCTGGTAAAAGAAGGAAAAGTACAAAAAGCTGCATTTTTTTAATCAACCACTATTAAAGGTCATCAGTTGTAGGGCTAAGATGCCTCATTATGAACCTGTGGTTTCAGTCCTGGCAGAAGACAGGCCAGAACATTTCACCCCAGGGCACTAACCTTTAAAGCTTGTTGGATTACAGCAACTCTTCAGAAAATAACCTTGGATCCAGTGCATTTCAAGGCAAGATGTGCAGGTCTAACCATTATCTGAAGGACTTTTTCCTAGCATGGATTTGTGTAATACAGCCACTTTCTCTGGTACTTGCCATACCTTGCTAGATTAAGTGCTGTTACCACAAGTACATCTTTTCATACAAAGGTATTTCCAAATAGGGGAAGGGGTGGGGTGGAAATGAGCCAAAACCTTTTGAAAACATCCTTTCCCTTCTTAAATGGAGATCACAAAGCAGATTTGCTAAACTTTGCTGCAGTTTTTGAACTGACCACACACAGTTCTGCCTGCAAAGCATGGGCTGGCACACCCCATTGCTGGTGTCAAGGACCATACAGTAGCAGTAAATCACTGAACAAACAGGATTATGGCAAGTAACCGCACTTCTCTCAAAATATCAGGTCAGTCGGTTTATATACCCTTTTTCACCCAAATCTAACTCTAATCCTAGACATCAAGGGAATGCAGGCAGCCAAATGAGCTTGTGAGTGCTGCCGTTGGAAGTGAAAGCCTAGAAGTCTGGCATACAGCATGCACTGTTTTTGCGTCAAAGTCCCTTTACACATATGAGAACATTTCAGGGCATCCATTGCATTCCCCTATGACACAGAATTGTTGAGAATAAAACTTGAATATAGATGGCAGGGAACTCAAACATGATAAAAAATATTTTTTTTAAAAAGTAAATATCAAGAGCTGTGAAAGTACCTATGGTTATGCCACGAACGTGAGCAGTTCTGAGCGTGGCAATTCCCAAGCTCCCCTTAGCCAGACAAGTGAATACCAGCAGCTGCCAGCCACCAAACAGAGCCTTCAGTGGCTGCCACTCCCCCAAGTCTGGCTCACAGCACAGAAGGGCAATATGGAGGGACACAAAGGAGATGGAGAATGGGAAAGGATTAGGCAAAGGATAAACTGTACTATTACCATGTGAGAGAAGTCTTCCTTTAAGTTAAAAACTCCATCACAGACAATACAGCCAATAACTTACATTAGCCTTCTAATTTAGGGTGGATTCACTGAATCTATAACCACAGGATGCACTAAATGAAGTTCCTGATCCTGTCTCTGCTGATTAATTAAATACATTTGGAGCCAAGCAAGTTTCTTCATTAATATCAACACCATAAAAAGGCAAAACAAAAAGCCACTACACTTTTTTCCAGCCCTAACACACTAAAAACTTTGGGTTTAATATTAATACACAGATGGCACATAGGTACGACAGGGCAATCCACAAACTGTAGTGCATATTTTATCTTGCACAACTTCCACTGCACTCCTGTTCAAGAGTTCAAACATCTCTTAATGTATCAAACCCAACAGTGGTACAAGTGCTCTGGTAAGCAAGAGTGACCGAAAAGTGATGAAACCAAAACAGGTGAGAAAAGTCTGCTCAGTTCTACAGAGAATCCTTCTCTCATTAATCCATCTAATAAGTTTTAAGTTGCCTTTATATCATACCTGACCTGCCTTAGTTTAATAAGAGGAGGCTAAATTCACACTAACTCCTGTGGGAAAAATAACTGAAGTATTTTTGTTTCTCAGTTTTAGGCACCTATGTCAACCCCAGAAAGAAGGCAAGGAGAGAGGGAGCAGCATTCCTCTGGTCTGATCATTTCAATGCCATTTAAGCATTGTCACATCATTTCTTATTTTCTCCTGCCCACCTGAAGTAGAAGTTTACAAGATGTGAACACACTATCAAAGGAGTCTCAGGGAAAAGACACATTACAAAACTTCTCATACAGGATTCTTTCTTTTCTAGATTCTTTTTGTTATCATTTCCTGCTAAGTGAGCTTGAACACTGAATTCAATTGCAGTCACACATTGTGCATTTTCTCAATTTTTATGGCTTCTATTTGTTTCTTTACTTTGCCCAAGTATCATTAACCAGATCTTACATTTTATTTCCAAGTGTTGATCTCAATACAATTCCTATTTGTTTTGCCAGTTTTACATACTAGATGTCAGATTTGTTCAACTGTATGCCTTGCAAACACACACAAGATAAACAAAACTGCACACTGGAGGCATTTCAGAGTAAAAGCACTTACTGTTTGCAAAACTAAGCTGAGATCATGGTACTAACAAAATCAGCTCTCTAGAGCACGGGTGGATTTCCCAAAACAGTTGAAGAAAGCTGCACTTCTGCTCCTGCCATCCCCACCCCACCAAACACCAACTATTTGAAAACAGTATCACTTCCTACAGCCCAGTGCTGTAAAACACGAGTTTGCCTTGTGAGGACAGGGAAGGTATAGTACCATTTCACAAAAATAAATAAGCAAATAACTTTGTGGATCCAAAGCAGGTTCCCTTCCTCCTCCCAAACGAGACAAGTAGCTTGACCCCAGCATGGAAGGCAGTGTTTAAATATCACTTGTGCTGGGGTATTTCCTCCAGGTCTACCTTTCCCACTTCATCCAGACCAGTGACTGAGCTGTCCTGAGTCCCAACTTAGGACACGGATTAACCAGAAAAAGACTGAAATACAGTGACAAATTTCTGATGTTTAAATGTCAGGATAAAAACATCTTCCCAATTGCAGCACAGATCAGCTAATGCTTCCTAGGAAGGACTTGGCCGTTCCAAATGTCCACAACAACAGTACTGTCCATCACTTTTCCAGGCCTGATGGTCATTACCACCCTGAGATTCTTAATTTCATTTCACTCTCTAATTCACCTTTGAATGCAAGATGTCTGCCTTGCACCAAGAAACGTAGATTAATGATTAAAATTGTAAAAGCTCATCATTTAGAGTATTTATGACACTGCTGAAGAAAAAGGAGACATTTAACCTGCACAGCCTATCTGATCACTGCCCAACTGAAGCCAAAGCAAAGTCTGACTAGATTTTGTACTGTTACAGCAAGCTCCACTTCTCCAAGCTGATTTAAATAGCCCCTTTATCTTTTAGCCAAATACTAGAAAAAATTGTGATGGTGCTCATGAGGAGATACATGACTTGAATTGCCTGTGTCAGAATTGTGTGAGCATTCTGTGCCACCAACAACTGGGTGAAAAGCAAGTGTTTTACCAGGGGAAGGAGACCAGTTTAATTCACTTTCCAGGTTATTAGCTCTAAGGTTACGGAGTAAACCTCAATCAGGAGCACAAGATACCTGTTTTAGCAGGCAGTTGACAGAAGGCATTTGAGATATGGCACCATTTTCCATAGAATACAAATTAGCATAAACCAAAATCAGGGCTAATGAAACTAGATAAGGCTAGAAAAAGTTACGCACAATGGGAAAGCATGTAAGTCCCCTAGTTCAAAGGAAGCCACACGATAATGTTTCTCTCCTGCTTGATCTTGCTCAGGCACTTCCTGCATCTGCAGGAACAGCTGAGCCTAGCATCCCCTGCTCCCTTGGTTTCCTTCCATCTTAGCTTGGTATATGCTTGGAAAGCCAATATCCACCCACATATTTCTTATGTCTTGGTTGGTTGCCTACTCCTTCTTCTTGGTTGCCTACCCAGAAGGCCAAAAAAATGCTTTTTCCCCACAGCAGGCCAGTCGATCCTTCTGCAGCCATACAAGAAATCTTTTTTATTCTTCCTTAGACTTCTAAAAGCCAGCTACAGTCAAACCACAACATAGCCCAGAGAGAAACCAGTTCAGTGGTGGGAAACACTTTTTCCCCCCCATGAATAGATCACAGATATCATCAAATTGAACAGACTAATGAAACATCCACATGTCTGTTTTGCTTCACTGACCTAATCTATTTGCTAAACACTTTGGGGTTTGGAATATGAGAAAATCCCATAGTCAGTTGCTTGCTCAGTCTCACACAGCCAAGCGCTCCTTATCTAGCAGCTTTCCATGGAGCATTAAGTTAAGCAAGACTCCCTGCACTCACCACAGAAGCTGTAGCTTATTTATTTGGGAAATTTAAGCAGACTTTTAAGAACACTGGCAGCCAGGGCATTTTCCCCATTCCTGAAGGGAACATAGAAATAAAAATATGTCCAAGGCAAAACCACAATGATTCAAATGGCTGGGGGAGTAAAGACCCTCCATTCTCTTCTCGCTTGTATACCTCATTGTAAAAAACTTACTAAAGTGGTGGGTGAGCTTATTTCAAACCTTCCCTTTCCACCCACAGCTTTTGTTGCCTTTACCTCTGTTCAATCATTCATTCATGCTCCCTCAGCCACTCACCCACATATTCCTTGCTGACAGCCCAGCTGCACATATGCATTCAGAATTACAGTAACTGCTTTTGTGTTCTGGTAGTGAGAGAATAAGAGAAGCAGTGGGGAGGGAAGGCTCTGAAAGGCTGTACAAGATGGACCATCACAGGTTTATAGCATACACACAAGTAATGTGTCAGTGTTCAAGCTAATTGGTGCAAAGCCACTGAAGCAGTCCCCAGGGGCTATTTGCAAAATCAAGTTGTTGCTAATTTTAGATCCAGGGACAGCACCAGTAATCATCAAACGAGGAAAGTGGGGTTTTCAGAGAAGCTGAAGGTGGCTGAAATTGAAGAGCTTGAGCTTAAGGAGCTCAGCCCTAATAGCCATGGAAAAGGCAGCTCTCTGTTACAATCTCAGAGGTACCCCTGCTCATCCAGCATGCCCACCAGACAGGAATGCTGTGAAAAGCCACACCGTCCTTTCCAGAGACAAAGGCAGCTGCCAGGTTCTGCATGTTCAGCTGCAGCCAACACTGCCCATGGCCTCACCAGCATCACACAGAGCACAACCTTCCACTGCTCAGCCCAGGGACCCACAATGAACAGCTCTTTCTAGGGCAGACTCGTGCTGACAGTAATTCCACCTCAGCATCATGGATTTTATTCAACCCCCCAAATTCATGAGCAAATACAGGCAAAGGGAGAATCACAGAATAGTTAGGATTGGAATGGGTCTCAAAATCATCTAGTTTAACTCCACTGCTAAAGCAGGTTCACCTACAGCTGGTTGCACAGGATCCCATCCAGGTAGGTTTTGAATATCTCCAGAGAAGGAGGCTCCACAACCTTTCTGTTCCAGTGGTCTGTCACCCTCAGAGTTTCTCCTCATATTCTGATGGAGCTTCCTGCATTGTTACTGGGCACTACTAAAAGGAGCCTGGCCCCATCCTCTTGACACCCACCCTTGAGATACTTGTGCGCATTGTTAAGATCCCCTCTGTCTTCTCTTCTCCGGGCTAAACAGGGCCAGCTCCCTCAGCCTTTCCTCACAAGACAGGTGATCTAGTCTTGTGATGCTTCACATTGTAATAAAGGGTCATTACAGAAGAAATTCAATACAGTAAAATTTAGGAGAGAAAGCAATCATCTTCTAGAGACACTATGACAGCTGGGCACATCTGGGACCATTCTTTTTTACCTCGTGTTTTTCTAACAGCATTTTTCCCCTCTTCCCTCCGGGTTCAAGACAAGCTTTAAGACAGTACAGTTCTGCCTTACATAGCAAAGAATCTTGCCTGCCCAGCAGTGAGCTGGAGGAACAGTCAAGCTCTCAGAAACCCTCTTGATGAACTCGGGCATTACTGACACGACATGATACATGCAATAGCAAAGGGAAGATATGATGGGGCACAGACAAGGAGCATAATAGCAGGAATGACATAATATCCTTACTTCATCTTCATTATTTGATAGTTCACCATCTCTTCAGGATGAAACCCACAATCTCTTATCAGCTGATGTGCTCAGCTGATTGCAATGACACAGACTACATTAAATTCTCCAGAAACCACAGCATAATAGCCCACATTGCTGCTACAGATTGAAACTGCCATTTTAAATCTATTAGATTTTCTCAGCAGATATGAATTTCTTATGAATCATTATGTCTCAGTGTAGCAGAGGGGTTGGGTTACAACTCAGTCAGATAACCAGCAGAGAACACAAAAGATTGTATAGCAACATGATATGCAAAGCATGGAAGAATAATCATCAGGCGAAGGCTTTCAACCCTGAGTGAATGAAATCAAGCTTCTAAATTATAAAGAACATTAAATAAGTACACCAATTTCAAATGTGGTGACTACCTGCTAGGACTATATTGCAAAATTTATTCTCATTTTTAAAGAAATGAGGAGGAAAAAGAAGGATGATGCTCTTGCTGTCAAAGCCCCAGCTGAGACTTGGGCAGCAGGGCACCTTACGTAGCACAGCAGCTATTACAGGGAGCTCAAGTGCATATTGGGATTGCCAGATGCCAACTAGATTTTTATCAGTGTCCACAACAAGCATAAGCTGTCACCACACTGCTACAGGTACATGCATGGAAGCTTACACCTTGGAAGCTTTGTCCCTGGGATTAATGTTCTCACATGAGCTGAGAATGCTGAGCTTGGAGACTCAACCCTGAATCTCTACGCAATGCACTTGAAGCACAGTGGACATGTCAGTCCTCTAACTCGAGTGCTTTGGCCTCGTAGCAGCAACTCAGGCCCACTCTAAGGCACTGAAATCTGGGTGTACTGGAATGATTAAACACCCAGTTGTAAGGAATTAGGGTGCAACACCTACAAGTCCAGTGCTGAGAAGCTGACCATCATCAGGTCTACAATCATCTGGAAATCCAGCCCCTCAGGTCTCTTCAGCAATCAGTCATTTTCACCTAACTTCTAAAAAAGATAAAGCTGCTAAAATGGAAAGCATGTATCTGCAAGGCTAAGACTTGAGAGCATTACAGCATATGCCAGATGTCTTGCCAAGGACAGAGAATACCAGAAAGCTTGAACCAAAAGTTAAAACTTCTTATGATGATTATTCTACCTCAAAGTGTTTACTTGTTGCTGAAACGTGCAGCACTTTAACAGGTGGCTGTGTTGCAAGGATGGGTGAATTCATATTACCCACATGCACTGCAAGCCTCTGGAGTTTCATTTTTCACTGTGAAAGGCATCTAGCAAATATGAGGTATTTCTGAGCAGCAGCAGGGGAAGTAAATAATGGGGAGAGCACTCTTCAGATGGTTTAAGATATTTAAATAAATGAGGCTTAACAGCCATTTGTTTTGAAACTACTGTTGCCAGTGATTAACATGTTGTACAACTCAGCCTGGTGTTAATCTCTACAGGCAGACAAAGGAACATTAACCTACACTATTCATAATTTTTAAACTGAAATTTCATAAAATACTTTGGGATGCAGTAGCCTCTAGAGGTTCCACTTAAATTAATTTTTCTTTTCAAATATCCACAACCTAAGGAGAGAGGGCTTTAAATTAGTATCTTGCATTAGATGAAATGGCTTCTCATTGTGCTCACTGTGAAATTTGAATTAACAGAAAAGCATCAGGAGCCATGCTAGCAAGTTATTTTATAATGAATCATATTGTCAGAGACACCCTTTGCTGTCTCTCACCTACATTCACACAACTGCATTACAGTAAAACCAGCAGAGGCTTGCCTTATCAGAGGAGCCTGTGCCTTTGAAGGCCATGTTAATGAATGTATCAGGAGAATTCAGGCACATGCCAGACTCAGGCAGGGCCTTGGGAGGAGGGGAGGAAGAAGGGGGGTTTGAAGAATTTGGGTTTTTAAAGCACTGAAATATGAGGAAGTGGAGTGCTTCAGTAGTGGGAACAAAAAATGGATGATGCAAGAAGTTCTCCCAGTCTTAATGTCTGTAAACTAAAGTCCCAAAAATACTTCCATTATAAAGAAATGGAGAAGGCTTAACTCAGCAGATATAACTGCACTTGTCAGTCCCTACACTAGATGCGAAAGCATAATTTATGATTAACATTTTAGCTGATACATTTCTGTTAGTCTCAGTATTCATCCAGATAATATATCTGCTCAACATTCTTTTTTAATTTTGGCAAATCTGTTTTGATCAATAGCATTCTTGCTAATGGCCAACTTCCTAATTGGCATCACAGCATAGCTTTAGCTTCTTGTCAGGCTTGGGATGCAAAGCTCCTTCAGTTACAGCTCTTTTCCAAAGTGCTTGCAATGCCTGCCTAAAATGCAAAATAAAGAGTCTCCTGCTTGTCCAGGTCCCATCTGCGGGTTGTGTGGCTAGCACACATTTAATGCCTCATTCCATAAACATGAGTAGATCTAATTAGGCTGTGTGGGGCAGCCAAGGAGTACTGATTCCAGAGACCAAATGAGCTCAGTTAACTTCTGACCAGCACTGAGGAGTAGTGTCTTGATAAACCAAGTCACCCAAGCCTAAAAGAAAGATCCTGACAAGCTTCAGGACTGAAGTGACAAGGCAACAAAATGCCAGGTTGAATCTGTGTTCTGAAATCAGGCATATTTTAATTTCCAGTTTGAGTAAACCATACATTCTCCAGGGGCTTGGATGAGGAACTTGGAACAAATACTTGGCAATTACTTTGAGTAGATCAATGAGAGATTCTGCTGAATCTGCAATTGTTGCTAAAGCATCAACAAAAAACACTGAAGTAAGAAAATTATGGACGATAATGCTGAAAACACCTTGTTAATTAATTAAAAAAAAAAAGGCAGCAAAAAAAACCTCTGTGGTTTCCTCTCTGGATAACATGGTTTAAACCACCTCCACATACAGTCTTCAAAATCTGTTGTTCTTCTCCATGTCTTTCATGTGCAAATGACTTGCACGATGGGTAATTGTGAAAGGCTGGGAAGCGTTTGCTACTCTTAAAATCAGAAAGTCAAGCAAGAAAGGATAACATCAGAATATGTCTAAAGATACACAAAGAATTAACTTGCCATGCCTGTTACCTATAACTTCAAAATACGAGAGTGAACCCAAAAGGCAGGCTTGATGGAAAGAAAGTACATATTAATCAGTCACTGAAAGTATTGCTACAAATATAGTTGATTCCAGGAATTCACTAATTTGAAAGCATATTTGACATTCATACATAGTAGGAATTACACATCCATACACATACCTTGGGACATGCCTCAGCCACTGGACTTGGGGGGAAAATCATCTCTAATGGATGTTTTATACCTCTTTGCATCACAGTCCTTAGGTTTCTACCTACTCTTTAGAGCAACCATGAGGTTAGCCTACAGTTATCACCCCACCGGGGCTAAACCACAGCCATCAGAAGGAAAAAACCACTTATCTCATTACCAGAGGCAGCTCTCAGTTTTGAACCAGATGCATACAAGAAGACAATTGTAAGTAAGGAATTTCAAATGTTGATTAAATTCAACCACAGTATTTTTATGATGTACATCATATTTCAGCCCAATTTCTTAAATATAAGGAAAATAGCATTTGTAGGTTAAAGGAAAATTAGACAGAAAGGAAGAAAGAATGGGGGGAAAAAAAAAAAAAAAGAAAGAACAAATGAATACTACAAACCCTGGTGTCAAACACAAGCATTCAGATGCTCTTTTGAAATCCACTGGAAGGTGAGAAGTGACACATGGCTTTGTTACCACGTACCAGTGCTGGGAGAGGCGTTTTGAAAACTGCAGGAGTTTAAGCTCTCCTCCTGCCTCTGCTGAACTAGCAAAACTAGCTGAACTATGGCAGTGCACCACAGAAGGCTCCACGATGCCCACCTCTACCCTTTGGAAAGGATGCATCAGCTACTCTATCCCTCCACAATAATCAAAGCAAAGGCAGCCAAAGAAAAGGCTTGGCAGAACAGCACAAGCAGATCCCATTCAAAGGAAGTGCAGATTTGCAAGGCTACTTGCCCATTACACTGAATGTTTTATTGGCCAGAATATGCCTACACTGGAATTTCTTTGCCATTTAATTTTATGGGTCATGCCCCAGAAGAAAACAGAATCAAGAAATTATTACAGTGAAGCAAATTAATTAAAAGTTACAAAGGAGTACCTGCTAAACACTAAGGCTTTTGTTTCTTCTGAGTTGACTTTACACATTTGTTAAGCAATGCACTCACACTCAGCCCTCCCTACCTGTTCTCCAGCATTGTACAACCTCAGGAAGCTGTACTCGTGCCACATCTCTCTTAGATTGCACAAGTTTGGAAAAGGAATGTTTACTGTAGGTAAAAAGACGTAGTTGGTTTCGACAGGTGTCCTATTTGTCCTGACCTGCTTCATCTAGATCTCTCTTCCGCCACTAAAACAAAAGGAAACATTGCATGGGAAAAACCCATGGCAAACATGAGAAAACTGCCATTTTTTTCCCCCTTCAACTGCTATTAGAGCTTTATTAAGGTTTGGGGTACTAAATAATCATGCTTAAAGATGTATACATGTACACAGGGAGTTGACTGACCTTCTAAATAATCCATTATACGTAAGATAATACCAAGTTTGTGTAAGTTACTATAGTAGTGAGGCATTGGAGAAATTCACTGTTTTACTCTACATCCCCAAATAATGTCTGCTCTGCCAAGAGACCAACAAAATCCTCAATATAAAGTTAGGACAGATTAGTAAATCTTACCCTCTTTATAACGGAGAATCTGGTTGCTTGTGTACAAAAAAAAAAAAAGCTACATTGCTTGTGTAAAAGTGCTTTCAGTAAAATTTGGTGTGATTCATACCCATTTTAGCATCCTTGCTTTTTTAATCACGCAATATACATATAAAAGTGAGGCTCTGTATCATTTTTCCTTTGTAAAAATATTTAACTATCCCATCTCCAAATTTTTCATTTTCTGTTCCTCTCATTGAGATTTTCCAAACAGAATTAGTCCTAGCATACCTGCAATCTCTGCTTTTTCCATTACCCTTATATTTATTATTCGTATGTTACAGCAACTTAATACGGTAAGCACACTTTCCTTATAAAAGGGTCTGTAAAGCACTAGCCAGTACACACATGAAAGTGTCTAACTGAAGCATTAACATTAATTCTCTCCATCTTATGCTTTGGATATTCATTTGTAGTTGTGCAGATTGGCATAAAAATTTGGCTGTTTTTCTCTAATTTTACTGTTGTACATGAACAGTAAGGTGTTGGCCTCTTTGTTCAAATGAAGATGACAAGTTGGGGAAATTTGCCAAATTTCAGTGGCAATTATGGATTTCAGCATAGGGACAAAGATTGTAAAGACATGGTCCTTTATCATGTCACTTGGTTTGGAGGTTGCTTTTCTTATGTAAGCAAGAGACTAAAATCTCTGCATCGTTCTATAAGTGATGTTAAGTATTTGATACAAAATCAGTCATTTATGTCATTTATGGAAGTGGTACTGCTGGGATCAGACTCCACTAAGCAGAGCTGTACTCCCAGCTCATGACTGTGCCTAAAGCAGTTTACAAGGGAAAAAGGAAGTGTTATCTCTATACTCGCACAGCTGCCTTCAGGTAAAAGGTTACATGAGAACACAGAATTTATCTACATTTATCAAAACACAGGCTATTTCTGCAAATGTAGATGCAAACTCTCACGATATATTACATGTTTCATTGGTTAGAGGCTTAAGTCCATTTTCATTTCATTTTGCTACCAGTTGTCTTATTTTCTTTCACCATTTCTTTTTCCTCACAGGAAGAAGTAAGATCACAGCAGGTTTGAAATCAAGCACACCTGATGTCCCATTAGGAGAAATGTCACACTCTCCATGCTGGAAGAGTAACTGATAGCAAATTTTATTCAATATGAAAATCCCTGTCTGGAAATACATGCAAATGCCTCTACTGGATGAATATGCCCTCCTTGCTTGAGATTGCAGCCTGCAGCCCAGAGTGCAAGCCATCTCTCTTTTAGATTCACAGCCCTTCAGCCAAAGCCACGGTACTTGCTGTGTACCAGCCCTTACCCAGCAGTAGCTGAGGAACAAGTCATCTTTCATTTGCCAGGCAGTAAAACCCACACAGAATCATTACTGAGCAACAGCCAACGTGCTGTAAATCAAAAGTTGTTGCAGAGCCATCCTCTCAGAGGCAGATTTGTTGGTTGTGTTTCAAAGATCTGTACTAGCCTGGATCTGGAGGAGGACACATCATGGTACAAGCACAGGTCTCAAAGAATGGGCCTTCTCCCTGCTTGCTGGGCACCCTGGTTGTAAAGGAAGTTGAAATGAATGATCTTAAACCATATTAAATCCCACACTCCTAGCAGCTCCCAGGCATGTAAGAACAATGTTGAGTTCTTGAGCAAACAAATTTTCCTTTCTCCCCTTATGGTTTTTCAAACCTGTCTGCACTAGTGATAATAGAATCCACTGGAAAAGGGTAGGAAACAGCTAGGAGAAATAACAGTAGGCACAATGGGGAGGGGATGCCACAAGAAAAGGGAGGTCCCAGATAAGTTCTCTTTCCCAGGATCCTCACTTCCATATGAGCTTATTGCACTACAGCCACTGGAAACAGAACTATCCCCTAGACTGCAGCCTAATGCTGGAGGTGCAGACTGCCAAACACAAGAGTGGGATGCAGGAAGTTACATCTGGCTCTTAGCAAGGGTTTCACTGAAGACGGGTCCCCAGAGGTGTTTCATACTTATGGTTTAAATAGACCCTCTTCATCACAGGGTCTGTATCATGCCAGGCAGGTATAGCAAGGTGGCTAGTGAATTCATTGCCATGGTGGTCAAAATGTCTAAATATTTCTGATAGAAGCTACACAGAGGCCACAGCTGCCATATGAGTTTGTTCAATGGCCTTTATGTAGTTATAAAAGATGGAAAACTATTGCCTGCCAGAAGTTATTCATCACCTCTTCCACAACCTATTTACTCTGGACAAGTTCTGCAACAGAACTTTTTCATCTTAATAGCTGTAAATGAAGTAAAACCATAACTGATATTAAACTGCACTCTTCACCAACTCCATTACATTTTTACAGGGAATGGCTTTGCTTTGGTGTTTAAAAGCTACTTGTGACTGAAAATGCCACTGTTTCCAGCTAAATTAGCATTATTTTGCAGAGACAAATTAACTTTCAGTCTAATGAAACTGAATCCATTGACATTGCTCTTCAGTGAGCCAAATTACTCTGAAAATTCATCTGCTTGTAACAAGCACTGACTAATGTCCTCTTACTACAAAACACAAGCTAACTTGCAGCAGATGTCACTTCCAGATCTATTCTAACTGAGGCCAACTCAGACTAGAATGTTCAGACTAGAATGCAGGCTCAGAGTGCTGGTGTGCTCAGCCCTTTCTACAACTTCAGCTTGGTGTAATGCACATGCAGGCACACACATTCACTTTGGAGTTTTTAGCTATTAAAACAATAAAAAGAGCACTTGCACTTCTTGCTTACTTGGCCAAATTTCTATAAGCATGTGGAAAAAAGTTTTAGAATGCTCCGGATTTAGGTAAATTTAATCAAAATGGTTTGGGGCTTCTTAATCAGGATATACAGCTATTTTGCAGTTAGTACTGCTCCCATATTTCTCTTTGGAGTAATAAATTACAAGGTTCTTTCCTTGCCTTTGCAGTTCAATTTCTTATTTTATCTCTTGATTTTTATTCTGTCTCCCACATGTTCCTCCCTTAATTACAACTTCAAACATTAGAGGAAAAAAACTGTCACAATGAATCAGATGGTTAGTCCATGAAGTGCGATATTCCATTTAAATAGTGATGTCAGACTGGCAGATCTCTTGGAAACAACGCTGTGATGCAAGTCAGCTGAAGAGAAATTCACAAAAGTGTCGTGAATAGTCAGACCCCTTAGTTGATTCCATAGTGGATTTAACCAGTGTAATCCAAAGGAAAGCCAAAGAGACTGCCTGCAGCAGCTGTCACACATGGGTTTCTAGTTGATGTCATTTTTTCTCTAGTGGCATCACAAGGCAGAACCTGTCAGCAAGTTCTGCCTGAAGCCACAGGTAGTACCAGGTTTGGTTTAACCCTAGGCTAAAAAGGCTTCCTAATCTCAAGTTGGCAAGTTTTGAGCTTTTCAGTAACTCTGGCCAGAAATTTCAGCTTAAATCTCTCAGTGTTATCCACTGCCAACAGTTTCCCCCAAAAGAATCACACAGCTAAAGTTTTAACTTCAGATTGGTCCACAGTGTGTTTCATGAAGGACTGAGTGTGAGGGCAGGGTAGAACTAAAGCTGTATAATTAGCTCTACAGCAACTCCCCCTTTAGTTTTTTACTTCATATAAGCTGAGTATTCCATCTGGTTTTGAAAGCTAAATGCACATGTGAGAAACCTGA
>JAWWMO010000138.1:23664707-23697592 GCA_035047845.1 Dendrocincla fuliginosa
TCAACTCTTTGTGGCACATGCTCCACATCCATGCAGGGTTACCAGAAGTCAGAGGGTAGGCATAACAGGCTATAGACGCTCACCTGTTCTGCTTGCACCTTTCCAGTCTAGACAAAACATCTGTGGTCTTGCTATTTTTCTTCTCCTAAGACATCATCCATTCCCCACATGACCTGGCCCTGCTTTCTCCGTATACCTGCCCCCAAATCCTCCAGCTGACTCTTCCTTAAGAATACTTCCGTCCTCTCAGAAGTACACTACCAGCCCAAGCTTTTGCTTCTTTTTGTTATTTAGTTTCTCACCTGTGGCCGCTTCCAGTTTTCAGTCATAGAATCATTGAGGTTGGAAAAGACCTCTAAGATCATGGAGCTCAACCATTAACCTAACACTGCTAAGCCTACCACTTAACCATGTCCCTAAGCACCTCCTTCTCAATTCCCCTCACAGAAGAAACAATTGGTACAGTGACATTCCCTTCCCATACTGATAGTCCATCTTCTTCCACCCTTGTACCCAGAGCTGGGGACTTCACTGCTCATACTCTGTCTTGAGCCTGTTATTGCCAGGTGCTACATTATGACACCTGTTTACATGGTGATCAGTCAGACCTCAGATGATTAGCTGAGCAGACCTCTCTCTTCTGCCTTCAGCGGATACTGAACAGTGAATACTGAAAGGGAGTTTGATCTTATTTAGAGTATAAAACTCCAACTGCAAAAAGGAAGTTGCTGTTCACCATGTAAGGGGAAAGCTCTCTGAACCATTTTTCACTTCAAAAGCACAAATCACAATGTGTCCATGATATTAATTACAGCATTTAGTGAGGAATTAAATTAATGTAAACAAAAATAATTACAATAATTAATGCTACTGTGGTGCAATTATATTACTAATTTTGCCCTCTCAAATTATGATTGCCCTGACTTGCATCTCTGATATTAGCTATGTCTTTACAGACTTCCTGCCCTCCTGCCCCCCTCAAAGGGAAAAAGACCAAGAAATTTCCTCCCTCTCACACGGCATTTCATCACCCACCAGCAATCTAACCAAACCATCCTGTTCTGACCTGCTACTACAGATACACTAATCTTGGTAGGTTTAGTTGTTCAGGAAACAAACAGAGTAGATACAGCTGGGGGAAAAGCAGAATTTGTGGCTCATGGAGTGCCTTCTATTATGTAGTCATGGATCAAATTTTTCTACCAATACCAGTATTTTCAAGTTTCCTGCAAACTGGGATGCAGTTCCACTTGAAAAAAACAAAAGAATAATGTTTCTGAAACAGCGTATTCTCTGAACCCTCTAGGTTGGGAACTCTGCAGGTATTTCACGCCCACATAGGACAAGTAATTACTAGTCAAATGTGGTTACAGCTCCAACTGTTGCTGTGTAGCTATGTTTGTACCTCTGGTTGTGTCTAAATCACAAGGCAAATATGCTCTAGAGAGTAAATCGGTCCCAGGTACACCAGTTGCCTGAAGCAGTTACACATCTACCCTTGCTAGGAGGGTATTGCTTTCGTTCCACTGGCAATAAAAGTGGATGCAGAAGATAAGAAAGTGGAAAAATGGTGTTACTTACCTGGGTCACATCCTCAATACAGCATCAAGACATATCTGGGCACCCACCCAGTCATCAGCTAAGAAATACTCTTAAGTTGTGCAGGTGAGATCTGTCTTATAAATATTTTGACACCCCTTTGTTGTGTTTATGAGCTTTCTCCTCAGCATGAATAAGTAGATGAGGAAATAGGACTTTATTTAAGGAGTGAGGCTGCAACCAGCAAGTGATTTAAAAGCCTTTGAGAACTGATGACATGAAGAGTTGTAGAGAGTACATTAAACCAGTATTACATTATGGTACTCAAAGTACCAAAGGTTATTATTTTTTCAGATAAGGTGTAAAATGCAGGTTCTGCTTGCTGTGACTATTGTTAGCCTTACAAAAGTCAGGAGCCTTACTCTCAGTAAACAAGTTGCTCATGTCATACATTTTTTACCAGTTTGTGGAATTGCTTCATACTACCTTCTACCTGCGTTCTAAGCCTTCTATGCTGAAAAGACACCTATGTTAAACTGAAGAATGAGGATGTTAGTCTATGGGCAGTTTCTATCCCAAATGTGTTAGAATACAGTTATGATAGAACAGTTTGTAGTGCAGTAACACCCAGTACTATACAAAGACAGAAAATCCTGTGCCTTAGTACATAAATATATAATACTAGTAAAAATACACATAAATATATGTGAAATAAGTACATAAATATATAATACTATCACTTCATGGAAATACACTATTACTAGGTCACAAAGTGATACTGTCAATTCATGACAGTACAGCTTTCTTAAGAGGGTTGACTGCCTTATCTATATGGCTGCTTTTCCTTCCTGCATACACTATTTATGAACACACACTGCTGTGTTTCCCTGAGATCATATGGATTTCTCTCAACACAACCCCTCGTTGTGCAGCACAGACATACCACAGTCAACATGCTGAGGCAGAAGTTACACACAGCACAAGCCCGACTGTACCACATTGGTTTCTAAATTCACAAAACAATCTTGGCAGAAGACATTTCAAATATGAAATATCATGTGAGTGTTCATAATTAGAAATCAGCCCTATGCCTCTTTCATACCCAAAACTCTCCCTGAAGTATAGAAGATGTTTGTTACAAGTACTTCAATGAACAAGGCCCTTTTTTGTTATCAATGGAAGTCATCCATTTAAGCTGCTAAGTGATTTTTTCTTTACGGTAAGACAAGCAACCATAGATTTAGTTAAGACTGGAAGAGCAACAAAAATTTAAATTAAAAAAAAAAGAGAGAAGTAGTTTTTATGGTTTGATTTGGTTTTGGGTTTCTTTTAGAAAGTTTCATGTAATGTTCTGTACCTCATCTAATTCCTTCCCAATTCACCAGAAGCTGTATCTTTGATTTCACTATTGTACCAAAGAAGTGAAAAGTTACAAAATCTCTACTGAAACAAGGACAATTCCTCTGTTGCCACAGAGAACTATGCTTTTAAATACATAAATATAAATCACGATTGCAGAATTTTTTTGCACTTAGGTCTGCTGTTTGTAAAAAGAGATTTCAAATAATTCACACTGTAATCACACTTCTAATGAACACTTAATGATTGCAAATCACTACCAACATTATACAACCAAAAGGGGATCCATATCTTACTAATTAACATTAGTAAGATAACATAAGATAACATAAGTAAGATTAACATTATCTTACTAATAATGTTACTTAAAATATTCAAAAGCTTTCTGTAGAATATAAGGAATATACAGAAAACAAGTGAGGAAGAGAGACACTCAAAGTTCTCTGATAAACTTTACAAGATACAACTAATTTCAGTATATGAAAACCTGAGAACTAATTTCAAAGTCTTCTCAGCATCACACACAAGTATGATTCTCTAAAAGATAAAAGAAATGTTATAAACAAAGTTTTATGTGCAAGGCATTGCAAGAACAAAAAAAATACAAATTAATACATCGCAATAATTTTTTTGTCTTACAGAAACAGATTTTTGTTGATGTATTTACTGTGAGACAAACACTTCATCAGCTTTCACCCATGAATTGGAAAAATGCATTTTAGTGCCTTTTCTGTATCCTTTGGGCCAATGCCATCAAAGCCGTTTTGTATTCTCCAGTTAACTAAATATGCCTGACTCATATAATCTCATTTCATGTTTCGTCTAATTAGATTGGTTTTTTCACTCATTAGCACTAGAGGAATGCCACTGTGCATGTCTTCTTCTCGAGAACCAGCCTAACCAGAGATGACTGCTGCTGTTTCTCCAATTGACTAAGATTCGCTGGAGACAGATACATTTTCTTCTTGTCTTGGATTGTCTATACCACTACTGTTCTACATAATAAAATATCTGGTATAATAACTAAATGCTTTTACTGAACAGGACTGCTAGTTATTATTTTCATTTTAATATCTCAGGCATTGCCAAGACCAACTCTACAAAACACCACGAGGCTAATTGCAGCAACCTCATGGGTCCAACTATATTCTCTTAGCAAACAAAGTCATGATGAGCTCCTCCTCAGCACTTGCCAGGATGGTAAAGCAGTAATGCAGAATGGGATATAGATGTAGTTGTCATCAGGAGATACTGGCTGTGAATGATGAGATAAAGCCATGATAAAACAGAGAAAGCAGAACGGGGATGAAAAGATTTTTGAGTTTCCAAGAAGCAGTGCATTTGATCAAAATGATGAGGCAAGAGCCAAACATAAACGTTATATTTTTCTATGTATGCAAGGTCTGGATCTTATTGCTGGAGAATAGCACCTTTTTCTCCTTTAACTAAAGCACATTTATGCATGTGTTGCTCCTACTATCATCAACAACTGTACACACAGAAAAGGTACAGAAAACAGTAGACAGATTCTAACCCATAATTTTTAAAAGAGGGCAATAAGGAATCAAGGAGAATTTCTGATATTAGCTTTTGGGATGTCATCCATCTTCTCAAACGGTCTAAAAGATAGCTAACAATCATAGACAGAAGGCTCATATCTAATCCTAATTAATCCTAATTTCTTGTCTTCTTCTAGATAGGAATTTCAAGTGTTTGACTTACTTTCCTTATCTGTAAGCTATGCTATCTCCACAAACCCCCTTTTGTGGGACAATTCGGGATCAAGATTTGAAATGAGTACATAAGAACTAAAGACTTCAATCTGAAATCAACACAATAACTTAATATGCATTGGATTTTATAGTGACAATCACAATTGCAATATTTTGTATTCAAAACTCCTAGAAAAATCCAATTAAGCACAGGAACAAGGGCAGTACATCATTGTGAAGGTGGGTTGTTTTTTCAACAATAAGTAACAGAGGATGGCATTTTAAAACTCTAACCCCATCTAAGATTGCAAATCAACAAGATACCTAGTAAGTACTAGGAAATGAACAACTATCCATGGAGATAGTCAAGTTAAGGAAGAGTGTTGAAGATTTTTGTCCTCAGAGTCAGGAACTTTTATCTCTCTAAAGAAAATCAAATTTGGGTCCTATGAATTTTTCATAGCACTTCCACCCAGAGCAGCAATTAATAGCTGTATTATGGAGAATTACACTATTGCCTAAGTTTACGTGCTGTACATAAATTCAGGCTACATTTTCCCTGCAGTTTGTCCTATGGCATTCTGTATCTCCTATTGTTACCTCAATGTCACAGCACTTAACTTTAAAATGGAAGAAAATGTAGAAACTGTGGAAGGCCTTTAAATTAGAATAAAACAACGTGATCATAATAGCTATCATAAGACAAGCAAACACATTATCTTCTTCAAAAGCACTGTAATAAGTAAAAAGAAAAAAAAAAAAAAGAAAAAATGAGAGACAATATATTGGGTACAAAATAAATGTAGAAGGGAGTAAGCCTCAAAACCAGAACCTTGTCTTTGACAGGGGCATTACATCCACTACTAGCAGATTTACGGCTTTCTCTTTGGTCGTCATTTCAGCAACCTTTGTCAGCTGGACACCATTTTGAACTGAACTGCAAGACAGGAAGATAAGTTTCTTCTCAAATCTTAGAGAAATAACTTGTGCATTAAGTATTTTAAGAGCTGGTAAGGCAGCTACAGCATTCCTGGAAAGTATGGGATATTACAATACAAAAGGTCAAGAGCGACAATATGTATTCAGTGCATATGCATACATGAGATGTTAGGTGGCACCTGCCAATCTATACAGAGTAACTGCACGCAGAAGGAAATCCAATCCTGCTCCATATGTGTTTCTGACTTGTGAAATACATCATGCATTTCTAGAGACAACTTTTTTTCTATCATCTTATTCTTTAGCTGAACTTCCATTAGAGGAGTTCTGAGCAATTCTGAACCTTTTGGAAATGATCTCACAGCATCTGTGCTTTCTTACACCTATCACTTAAGCCGGAAGCTCAAACACCTGAAGCTGTTGCAACATACTCAAGGAATCAACTACAGCTGACTAGATCCCACAGCTGTAAATAAGACAGTGGAACTCTGTCTCTTGTTATATGCTGCTGTTCTTACAATCAGATACCTATATAAGCAGTTTTCACTTGACTTAAACTGTTTGCGGGATTGTTTGGGGGTTTTTTTAAGTTTCAAGGAATCTGAAAGATTTCTTGAATTCTACCTGTGTAGCATTATTGTCTAGAGTTAATGTGTGTTCAATCACTGTTCTAAATTTAGCAACAAGTTACATGTTCAGAGACATTAAAACTTTGCTCAACAGTATTTGCCTCCATAAATACCTTCATCAGAATTACATGAAGTAGAAAAGCACTCATCTAAAACTGTTTTTTCCCCGGATCTTCGTCACCTTCAAATTTACACAGATGAGATACTACAGCAGAAGACAAAACAACATGGTAACATGGGAATCTGTTCACTTATGTACAGGTAAAACCAGTGGTTTCTTAGAAGTTACAGATTGAGATACAGAAATTAGCACACAGTAGATTCTCTATGTGTATCACATAGATGTTTCCACTGCTATCGTAAGCATAACTGAAGTAATTTATGTTCAAGTCATCTTTAAACTATGTAGTTCAAGTTTTGTAGCTCTTTTTATTCAGGCAACACAAAGCTTCAGGCAGGCTGCAAAAGCTGATGGAGCAGCAGGGCCAATATTTCAACATACAGAAGGCCACAGTGAGTTCCATACTACTGTTAGAAGGGCGATGTAATTTAATTTAGCTCATTACAGTTGAGGCCAGATTTTTAGTTTGATGCCTTAAATCCTTATTCAGCCAAGAATTCATAAAAATGTCAAAAACAATAACCCTAAAGCACCAACTTCATTCTTCTGTTTATTTTTCCTGAAATCATAGATGGTAATTATGTATTGCATATTTGATAGGCTTCCCCCAGAGACCATTCTACTTTCCTGCATGTCCTGTCTTCAAGGGATCAGAAGAACTTTAGGATTTGCCCTTTGTCCATGTTGTTGCTCCTTATATGCTCCTGGCTCCTTCTTTAGTCTATTATAGGTGGGGTGGGTGAGTGTGGGGAGGGCATTGTGGTGTTGGTTTTCTCCCCACCTCTAGTGAAATTTTACAAGCGTGTCTTGGGTCAGGAATCACATCATGAAAAAAAGGAAGCTTTACAACAGCGATCTATTTACATCTGTATACCTTCTACAACAGTATTGCCGACACAGAATATCTTCCCCAACAGATGTTAGATAATCTCCGACATTAGACATCCAATAATTTGCCCTAAGGAAACAACATGTACAAAACTATGTAAGAGGCCTCTGAAATCACACTGCACACTGAATTTGCACAACTGTTGAAAAGCAGGCTGAAGAGGTGGCTGAATATAAGCTGAATGGTGTTGCAGATGACATTAACATGAAAAAGAATATGAAAGTCTTTCCCTCAATTTTCAGACTTTCAGGGAGCAACTTATTGTGGCCTTATTTGTCACAAAACAAGAGTTTTTTGAGTGTTTGCTCGTGTTTCCTCCTCACTGGATGCATCTGCAAAGCTTGGGAAATCACTGGGAGTACTAGAATTGGAATAGATGTACTTTATACATACTGGACAACCAAATAATAATAGCAAAGATCTACAGAAAAACCTGCCCGTACAAAAATCAAAAAACTTTGTTATGTACTAAATATCTAACTAGGAAAAAAGGCAATTTGTTTTTTGACTAAAGCACTACATGCAAAATCAGACTTTTTTCCATCTCTAGTCTGCTCTGTGATCTAAAAGTACATTATTTCAAGGATTTGTTTGTCTGCTTTTTCTCCTTAGGGAGTTAATAAAAACAAAGTCTCCTTGGAAATGTTTGGATTTAAAGGTGAAAACTACCATACAGGGATATTCTTAAAATAATCTGATGAACTAGAAATGGCCAAATTATTTTAAAAAGTCAATGAGTATTCTTAGTTACTATAATAAATTATTGTCACACACAAGAGTAGCATTTACAAACAGCTTATTTCCAAAGAATCAAGAAAGAAAGAATTAAAGGAAAGACATGGAGTGGGCAGACTCTTCTTCACAGAAATTTAGAGGGCACAAAGTTACTAATAAATGCTTCTTCCACACAGCAAATGTCATTGGCTACTATAATTACATTTTAACATTTATATTTTAAAGTAAGTATAAATTATAACTTCTGTGCAGAAGAACAGACACCTAGAGAAGTTATTTTTTTCCAATGTAATTACAGATTCAAATAAAGTACTAAAATAAATACCTGGTAACAGATATATTTTAATAGAGTATTAAAAATAAAATATTTGTTCCTTTCTACAAACAGGAAACACATCAAGAAATAGTATCTTCTTTGAAGCTGTAAAACTTGCTTTAAAAAAAAATCAATGAAAAAAGTAACTTACGACACTTTCTTCAAAGCAAAGTGGTGATTGAAATGGACTGTATTTTTTTATGAGTTTCCTTGTAGACATCTTATAAAACCAGAGAAGATGAATTGTTTATTTCAGAAGATCTCATACTTATAAGCATGATTTTAGAAAGTTCACATGCAACAGACTGTGATAAGAATTTGTATATTTTATTATCACTTACTTCCACCCAACTGCACATAAGGAAATGATTCAAATTACAAAAAAAAGGTTACTGGAATGTTGATTTTAGCAGAGTTTCTTTCTAAATTTCACTTCGTAAAACTAAAATACTGATTTTTTTAAAGGGGATATTTGTGAAACAAGTAAAAAACATTATTTTCATAGAATACAAAATGCTTGAACATTTTAAAATATTATGGAGTTGATAGAAGCCATAAATTTAACACAGGTCCCCTCTAATTAAAAAAAGTGGTTCTCAAAATAAATCAACAATTCCCTAGTGCACTTAAAAAGAGAGAAGATCAAAAGCCGGAACTGGTATCTTTCCTTCCAGTGTTAATTAGTAATTAAAAAATCTTAGCTTCATTAGTACCTACTCTGAAATAGTTTGATTTTTTTTTCCTTTTTTTGGTGGGGAAAGGAGATGTTACACAGAAAATTCTGCGACAAGTTTTGAAACTGCTTGTCTTCATCACAGTTAAAAAAAGATATAAAACTCTATTACTTTCTTCTACATACACATCTTCCTTGCACACCTCAGCTTCCAGCCAGTCTCAAGTTGTATTACATAATTCTACTGGCCAAGTAACATCCTTTCTCTCTGACACTTCAGATACTTCTGATAATTTTAAGTAGAAATACAAATATTAGCATCATTTTTTTTGGCATTGTACGGGAGTTGACAGCTCCTACTATTTGGATTCACTGCAAGTCCTAAAGAGGAATTTCCTGTGTTTGGGGCAAGAGGGACAGAATGGGACTTGTCACTAATGAATGTCCCTTTATGGATTTCAAGTGTCTTCCATTTGCAATTCACTTGATGTCTTCAATAATGATTCCATTTTCACTTGCATTATCACAGCTCGATATTTCCTGCATACAAGGTAATCATGAGTATAGCAGTAAACCCCGTTAGCAAACCAGCATTCTGAATAAGGAAGAATGTAAGATCCATCTTTCTCCCTGTCACTTTCTCCCGCAGCATATCGTTCATCTCTGGGAACTGGGGGGGAAAAAAAAAAAAAAGATATTTTTAGGTAAGTATTGCCATCTCGTGGTGGTGCGCTTAATTTAAGGAATTAAGAACTGAACCATATTGCTGCTTTGGACTGAATATTAGAACTAACAGAGTATGAAGGCAGTCACAGGAACAAGTCACCCTAACTACCCTGAAAAACTGCTCCACCAAGGATGGTAAAGTGAAATGGTGTCTTATTCCTCTCTATTGAGATTTCACCTGGTTGTCTCTCATGCAAATTTTCCCTTTTTAATTCCAGCAATCTCCTAGGTTCCAGTTGCTGGAATGTCGCTAGGAGCAGCTGCCCTTGTATTGCTAAATGTTGTTTCTTCCTTCACTAGTATACACAGATTTCTGTTTGAGAAGTGGAAGATTAGGATTCTCCTGCTTTATCTATAGGCAAATGAAAACAAAAATAAAGACAATGCCTCAGAAATAAGAAACTTTTTTACAAGTAGAAGGTCTGGTGGGCTCACGAGGTGAAGCAAGGAAGAAAGAAGACGGGTGTGAAAGTGGTGGCAACACGTGCATTATTACATTACAGAGCAATGAAGGGATTCTTCTTAATTAGTTAATTACTAATTAACATGCATCTTACTGGTAACACAACCACAAAGGATGACTGATCTGCTGCTAACTGCAGAAACAAAGGGACTTTCTCTGAGGTGATGGTAGAAGAGCACAGGCATGAAGTTCCCTGCGTGGCATGATTCAGGGTATGTGTTTGCTGCAGATAAAGTCAACTACAGTGGATTTTCACAAACAGACTCAAACAAACTTTCTCTTCTCCCGTGCTGCTGAAAGCAGTATGACCAGAATACAGTGAAGACAGTTTATTTGAGTCCAGGTTTGGAAACCTTCAGGCTGGGTGACTCAGAAACTCTATCTTTCTTTGATCTCACCACACAGCCACGGAAGGTAATGCAGTTCTTGAAGAACAGGCTAAGGTTAGCGGGAAGTGGCCAAACCTTCTCAGAAATCGTTGCAGAACTCTGTAATGCTCTTGCACAAGAGGCAATGGCAACAAACCAGATTAGCTTCATGCCATACAGCAAAGCTCATTTGTGCACACACCTCAGTGTACACATTCTCACCTGCCCACAGGCTCACCTCACAGTGATCTTACTGACAGAGGGTGGACTATGCCAATACTGGAAGGAAAAAGAAAAGAAACAAACAAACAAAGAAACAAACAAACCAACCAACACAAAGGACAGAATGACATTCCAGTTAATCCTACCTGCTTCTGGACAAGCAAACCAGAAGGGTGTGAAAATCATAACAGAAAGCAGAAAGTCAGATCTCTGTACAGAGTGCTTGAATACCCTATTTCAGACTTTTCAGGGGGAAGAAAAATTCAGACAAGTAACTGATACAATCCAAAAACCTATAAAATAGAGAGAGATTAGGGGGAGGAGGAGACAGGGAAAGAGACAGAGAGAAACAGAGAAAACAGAAAAACAGATAAAAATGAAAGAATGTTACCTACTTTGATGGATTTAATAACAAATTTGAGCCACTCTAAATTTATTCCATGAATTTTACACATCATAGTTCAGTACATTACCATTCTATTCTATAAGAGTGAAACTAAAGGAAAAGCATTAGCAATTAAAGTATTGCAAACACAGAATAAAATACTTATATTGTTCATCTAAGTCTAACAGTGTTACTTCTTAAATTCTATGCTACTACCTAAACTATAATAGTATTTAACGAAATACTCAGTACAGCTATATGACAGTTCTTAAACATACATAGAAGCAAACTGGGGACTCAAAACTTTTCAAATTCAGGCCTCACTCTTCCAGTTCCACACTCAAATGGATTCTCATGTTGCAGGTGTAAGCACCTTTGCAACTGCTGCATCTGTTCTTACAACACTGAATTAAATGTACTAAAGCTTTAAACTCTCAAAAGATCTCTTCTTTTGAGACAAAACATCATCATGAGAGGAAATTACAGACTATTGCTCACTGCCTGTGAATCCAGATTTTATTTCCCAATGTCTAAATCCAGTTTGGATCTTAGCACAGTTTCTTTGGCTTGTATCTTCTAGCATGCTTTGAAAAATAAATGATAGACCATTTTGAATAGAGCTCAGCAAATTTTTTAGTCTGAACCACAAAACAGGCTGTTACTGTTTAATTTAAACCTGAATACGAATTTTAATCAGGTTTTTCAGCTAACCAACCCCCAAACTATCACTGTGGTTACACAACACCTTTCATTCAACTCAAAATTTAATACTTCATTTTGTCTTTCTTTTTGTGCTTTTCTTTCATAATGTGTTTTAAATAGACAAATGAATCTTTTAAAAATAAGGTTAAATACTCTGACACTTTAAAATGCTGAAAAAAAATATTTATACACTTTCTACTTTTTGATGAAACCAGCCCAAATTCCAAAATAGGTTGTCCCTACCTAAAACTCCTTTTCAGCAATAATATGATTACCTATATTTGTGAAGTGAAAGGCTTCCATGTTTCATGAATAAACATAACTATTTGTGCACCTCCATTAAGAGTATAATTGATGATTTAAAAGATGATGATGATGATGATGATACACAGTCATGAGAGCTAGAAAGTACTAAATTCTAGTGGAGAGACTTAGCGCAGTCTTTGGTTTTTTGCAGATAAATAAATAACTGAAAATGAAATTATATCTCACCATGTCTGCCAGAGAGATGTACAGGAACATTCCACCAGCTACAGCAAAGATGATGTTAGGAGCAAAGTTGTTGCCTACTAATATACCGAAAGCCAGCCCAATGTAACAAGAACATGCAGACAAAAAATTGAAAAACAGAGCCTGCCGAGTACTCATTCCTGCATTAAGTAAGATGACAAAATCTCCTAAAGGAATAAAAAAAAAAGAAAACCATCTTCAGAAAATGATATTGTGGTTATTTTCTAATTTCAAAGGAAGTCTGAAGAAAAGACATGATTTGTATACACACTATAACCCCCTGTTGTTTTTCTTCATTCAGGTACATGATGAGGATTTCCCTTCAATACAAAGGAAAGTGAAATATTCTAAACAAATAGGTGATGCAAGACTGAGGTAAGAGCATGGGAACACACAACTACTTACAATGACTTTCATTTCTACAATTAATTAATACAACAGTGTATGCAATATACATGAACAGAATAATTAACACCTCTCCAATACACAGTCCCAGCTCCCACCCACCTGCACTAGGGAACTTCCTGTGCCAGATGTGTATTTTGGTGCTTGGGAACTTCTTGATGAATATTTTTTCCATTAATTTGTCTAAACTTTCTTTCAATCTATGCACAACCTCCTACAACAGTGATCTGTACAGTAAACATGTGCAATGAAGTTCCTTACCCAGTTCATGAGGAAACTCTTCACACAAGATGGCTATGGAGGTACTAAGCCCTTGAAGCAGAGACAGAGTGAAAGAAGCACCAATAGCCAAACCATCTATGAAATTATGTACGGCATCGCTCAGTGTTACCATCCAAGCAATGGTCCCAATCTTCGACAGTGGGCGCCCTTTAAGACACTTGCATAAGCTGCTTTGGGTGGCTTCTTCCTGGGAAAAAAGCAACACAATAAAGTAATTACATGAAACACTGAATAAAGAAGCCAGCAAATCACGCTTCTGCCTTTAAATAAATGCTAGGCATAAACTAAAGCACTATTGCATATAGAGATCAAATTGCTTGGTCCAAGAAGCAAAAGGCACAGGTAGCAGCACCAAACATTTTCCTTTTCAA
This sequence comes from Dendrocincla fuliginosa, assembly GCA_035047845.1. Classification (NCBI taxonomy): domain Eukaryota; kingdom Metazoa; phylum Chordata; class Aves; order Passeriformes; family Dendrocolaptidae; genus Dendrocincla; species Dendrocincla fuliginosa. The sequence continues at coordinate 23,678,054 of JAWWMO010000138.1, forward strand.
CAAGTTAACATGCAAGGCTCAATCACCTTTCTGACTACAAAGCTTCCTCTGAATGCCCTTAAGCTGAGAGAGAAAGCAGTTCAAGCCATGGCGGTGTGAATGTCTCTCTGGAGTCTCTGGCAGACAAAGAAAGTACCAAAGCTCCTCACAGCCTCCTCCTTAAGCATATACAGTCTGAAGGGTCTGATCACAGTGACTACCAGTACATCCTTGTCTCACAGACACACTTAGTTGCCAGGTACACAAGACTATAGACACATTCAGATATTCCACAAACTTTATTTCTAACTTTGGGCAACAATAGTCAAGTCCAGCTATTCAAGTAAGTTTCTACAAAGTGAATGTTTAATAAAAACAGTAGTGGATGATTCTGACTGTGCAAGTTAAAGGCTCAGAGTATGAAATCAACAGCCTAATATAAAACTGCAGTGCACATAGACTCCAGAGATCTCACTAATTCCTCCCAAAGTGGAAGTAATTTATACACATGGTGCCATGAAATAATGAAAAACTTGAAGTAGATAAAGGGAATTGTCATTTTAGCTGTGAGCACAAACTAACCTCCCCTAAAAATTTCTGGTGATCCAGTCTGATAAGTATCTGTACACACATAGTGTATTTATAGAATATCTGCAAGCATTATAGTATTTTCCCCATTAAAAAAATAAATATTTGCTTATAAGGCATTAATTATTACTTACTGACTGGAATACATAAGCAGTACTACGTACATATGTGTGCCTACAGATATACTTATCACAGAATCACAGAATGGGTCCGTTTGAGAGGGACCACAGTGGGTTATCTGGTCCAACCTCCCAAAGGATTCCATCCAGACAGTTCTTGAATACCTCTGGCGAGGGAGATTCCACAACCTCTAGACAGCCTGTTCCAATGTGTGATCACCCACACAGTAACAAGTTCTTCCTCACATTCAGAAGAAGCTTCCAGTGCATCAGTTTCTGCCCACTATCTCTTTTTCTATTGCTGGGCACCTACAAGAAGAGCCCAGCTCCATCCTCCTGGCACCCTCCCCTCAGATATTGCATACATTGATGAGGTCCCCTCTCAGTTGTCTTTTCTCAAGGCTGAACAGGCCCAGCTCCCTCAACCTTTCCTCATAAGAGAGATGCTTCACTCCCCTAATCTTCCTTTCTGCTCTCCACTGGACTCTCTCCAGGAGCTCCATGTCTCTCCTGTGCTGAGGAGTCCAGAAGTGGACACAGCACTCCAGATGTGGCCTCACCAGGGCTGAGTAGAGGGGCAGGATCACATCCCTTGACCTGCTGGCAATGCTCTTCCTAATACACCCCAGGATACCAGTGACCTTTTTGGCCACAGGGGCACACAGCTGCCTCACGGACAGTTTCTTGTCCACCAGGACCATCAGGTCCTTCTCCACAGAGCTGCTTTCCAGCAGGTTGGCCTTCAGTCTGTGCTGGTGCAGGGGTTTTTCTTCACCGAGTGCAGGACCCTGCAAATTGCCTTTGTTGAATTTCAGGAGGTTTTTCTCTGCCCCTCTCTCCAGCCTGCCAGGGTCCTCCTGAAGGGCTGCACAGCCCTCTGGGGTATCAGCCAGTCCTCCCAGGTTTGAATTGCCAGCAAACCTGCTGAGGAGGTGTCTGCCCCTTCATCCAAGTCACTGTTGAATAGGTTAAACAATAATGGGCCTGATATTGAACCCTGGGGGTTATCAGTACTGGCAGGCCTCCAACTGCATCTGGTGCCACTGATTACAACCCACTGGGATCTACCATTCAGTCAGTTCTCAATCCACCTCATTGTCTGCTTATCTGGTCCACACTTCCTGAGTTTGCCTATGAGGATGTTGTGAGAAACAGTATTGAAAAGGTTGCTGAAGTTAAGGCAGACAATATCCACTGCTCTACCCTCATCCTTACACATCTCCGTCTCTTGTAGTAAAGGGGTGTAGAGGAACACCTCTTTCTCCTTATGAGAAGGCCACAGAGTATTTCAAAAATTTTTCTTTTATTATTAAAAACAACATTGCAAATTGTTTTACTTTTGCCATGTGCAAAAGCAACCAGGCAACTGAATTCTGAACTACAAGGAAATACAATTAATAAATTCTTACAAAATCTCTAATGACAGAGCAATAAGGGCTGTCTCATGATTTGTTCACCAGGCTCTTATCTGACTACATTCTTGTATTAGGAGCTGCCTTGGGACAGGACAAAAGTTCAGGTCGTGAATTTCCCAGTTGCTTATTGCACTGTCTGGAACTTGTAGATAATAAAGCCTTGCTTGAATAGTGCCAAAACTGCCACAAAGGACACTTACAGCTCCTATTCAGTCCATAGGAAGTTCTGTAATTATACTTTTATGATGCAAAAATGGGCAATAGTATTAAAAAATTGGGAATTTTCCTGACGACACAAACACATAGTTTTAGACTTGTACTACATACCTGACTTTAGTTTTTTAAGGCTTTCCTCTCAGCATTCTATCTAACACAGGCAATGTCAATCATATTTTTGAGATGATTAATTTGTACCTATGTTATTTCTGCTTGAGACCACTTATGAATAATAGACCTCTCTCTTAATCCACAAAGGAAAGTTGATCTTCACTTTAAGAAAGAAGTATTACAAAGAAAGCCACATGAAATACATGAGAATAAGAAAATCCCACTACAATTAACCAAGCTCCTTCACCAATTCATGCCCCCTGAGACGAAGATCTGCTCCCTTAGGTTTTTTCTGTTCCCTGGTGACCATCCTTCAAGCTGCCTATGAACTGGTGGAGGCACTGTTTTGTAGACCACCCTAATTTCTGCCAGACACATCATCTTTCTTGCACACGTTTCTAGCTTCACTGAGAAAAGGGAGTTTGAGACAATGCACAGGTTTTAATTTTGAACAATTAACACTTTTTTTCTACTAAAAAAGAACATTGTTCTTTTGAAAACTACATACACACAAACCACAACAACAGCAAGTATTTTCTGATAAAGCAGCAATACTAATCTCAGAAGACTGTATTTTGAAAACACGTTAGCAACTTCTACTATACATGACAAAGAGGTGCTGTTTTTTGTTCTGTCAAAACTTCCTATTACCAAAAAATTCTCACATCAAATGCCAAGCACCTACATAAAATAAATGGTTTTATGAAAAGTAAAAAAAGGTTATTAGGATGAAAGTTCCTAAAAGAGCAATGAAAACAGTGAGTAAATAATACAAATGTGCAAAAATGTCACTTGTACATACTTGTCTATGATTGTTCCCACCAAAGCACAGTGGGAACCGTGTGTGTGCATATGGTTTTCTGAGGGCTGTAATGGCACAAATGGCTTAGACACGGAACTAGGTAAAGGACCCTTCTTCTGGTATCAGTTGCACAGCTGAGCAAGCATTCATCCAAGCTATCCAAAGCTATCCAAAGCATTGCATACATACAACAAATATAAAAATCTGATCTGAAGGGCTTTTTAGTGAAATAAATAGCTTACAAATATACATGCTGAACTTCCTATGCATCTAATAAAAAAATGAACATTGACTAAGAAGATACTATTAAAAATTAGCTGTTGAGGGTATCATGAATGGAACTGACCCCAGAAATGTACTGAGGTTTGAGTTGTTTTACCTATGTACTTTTTTTTTTAGGTAATTGCAGTTAATTTAGGATACCAGTACTGATTCACTTTTGAAAATTACTTTCTTGATCCAGTCTTTCCATATGCAAAAACAACTGCAGTTTGAAGACTAGGAATTGGTTTCTGAGAGGCTTCTGCAATACATCTATAGCTATCTGCCATTTACTGTGTAGTTCCGAAGTGTCATAATTCTTGCATGTAATCCATTTTAGATAATGTCTTGAAGACTTCTCTAAATTATATAAAGTACAATGAAACTGCTTGTCTGGATTTACATTCTGAACTTTACTAGATCATATGTCCAACAGAAGATGAACGAGTAATATTTATGCTTCATGTTTAACATAAGGCAGACTCCTGACAAAATTACTCTACAAATATATAGGATTTCAAGGTAAAAAATTAACAATGTCTGGTTTTTGCTGGACTATTCCAACTTTATCATGGTAGTTTAGCAGACATCACAGATGTTATGCCAGTAAAGGAGGTCTGTAATACCCAACTGGACTGTCAGGTTTAATTTTTATTAATTATTAACGTAGTTCTGTGTTATGCATCTCCACAGTTTATGGAAAACCAAAGATCCCCTTGGTATTTTTGCTCTTCTAAACACAGCGTTTTTTTCAAAGGTAATGCTCTCTCCTTTGGTTCCCAAAATTAAAAAAATTGTAGAGACTCTCTTATTTTATCTTATGATTTCTGGGTTTACTATTGCTATTTTTAATGCATCCCTCAGATGTGAACTAGACACAGCCTTTTGTATTCTCTAGAAGTACCCCCAGGACCAAGAAGGAATTTTGACACTGACTCCAGGGAACAAGTGAAGGGCACTGTAGAGCAGTAGATTATTAAACCTCATCAAAATTCTCTTAGGTATGTGTTGGCTTATGCCAAAAGGTTTCTTCTTAAATACTACATGCCTGTAAAGCTGAATGCATACTTACACTCATGTTATTACCTACCCAAAACACCACAGCCGCACTGGCCCTGCCTTGCCCCTTAATGACTCTGAAGATTACGTGGCCCCTTTGAACCTTACTGGAGGAGGGCAAGAGTAATGATGGCTTTTTTATTGCTACCTACAATATCATAGAATCGTTAGGTTGGACCTCTAAGATCATTGAGTCCAACCACTAACCTAACACTACCAAGTTCACAAAGGATCTTGGGGTGACCTATTATCCTTCATGATCACAAGCACCAGATCTAAACTAGTTACTAGAAATAAATCCTATATAGTTGCATTTTAATATTCTATTATGTGGTATGATTTTTTTATGTTTACATTATATGTAAGGGGATGGTCAGCCAAAAAGTAATACTGGAATAGGTCCAGATAAAACTTCTCATACACAGGACAAGAAAACACTGTCTCTGCAGAGCTGACTAGAACTGTCTGTCTCTGCAGAGAGCAGAGGATTCTTCTGTTTGTTTTATAAATCAACAAAATATGGCTTAAGGACACTCATAATATTAATTCTTTCTTGGTACCCATGCGATTTTAGTAATTAAGTATTTCCTCCTAGTTTTTGAAATGTCCAGTATCCACAACACTTCATGACATTCTTACAGTAAAGTACAATGTTGGTGCTTTAAACTGTGTGCATCAAATGCCACGTGAGCCTGCAGGGTCAATGCAGAGCTCTCATATTCTCTCTTGGCTGTTAGAGCCTGACTCTGGCTCGTTCTTCTGCTTGCTCCTCTCTGCCCTCCACAGCCAACTTACGGGCTAAAGAACATGGGAGGCAAACCAGGAATCTCTACTACGAGAAAAGTCTGCCTAAGACAGTTGAGATTTTTTTCTATGTGTTTTTAATATTTCATACATAAGAGACAGAACTGCTCCTCCTTGCACAGGGAAAAAACTAAAGAAGCACAAAACTTTCTCTTCCTACATCTACTTTCTTCTCAGACAGAAGAAAATTGTATTTGCAGTATGAAAACAAACACAAAGAAATACAGAGAACAAATCTGAAAGACAACACTTAAACCAGGAGGAATGGCTTCTGTCTCAACATATAACCTCCATAATTCCCATAGGATCCAAATATACTGGTTTACCACAAGGAGTGCTCACAACATCCTGCATGAAAGTTACTGTATTAGTTTTCAGTCATTGATTCAGAGGAATCAGGTTCTCACACTTAAGAGCTTGACAAAATCAGGAACACAATACAGATCATGCAACACTAAAATACACTGTCACTCAAAGCAAAACAACAACAACAACAAAAAATCAAAAATAACCAAATTATCTGATTAAATACATCTCTTTGTCCTACCCATCCAAACACTGATATAAAATAGCCCTTTTTGTTGGCTACAAATTGAATGCATCATTCAGCTTTTATAAGCTTGCCTCAAAACCCCATTATCTTTTTCATAGGGCTCAGGCAAATTATAAGCTGTAAATTTACAAAAATTTGACAAGAGGAATAAAAATTCACATTAACTCTCCCCTCAAATATGCTTATGTAATTGTCAAGGATAAAATAAATGAATAGACACAGTTTTCATACCTGTGCTGAGACCACACTGATGCTGTCAAAACCAAGATTTCCATTGCTCTCTACGACGGCTGAATTTGCATAACACATCCCCCCATTGCTGGATGGTAGTTTGGGGGGGTTAGTCTTATCCTGAGAATTATTCTCTTCACCATTTTCAAAGTAATTATGGCCAGTCTAGGTGACAAATAAACAAGTAGGAGTTAATTCAAACAAAAGCAAAACAGCAAACATAAGAAAATAGAGACAAAAAGGAAAAGGTGGGTGCATCATATTCACGCTGCCTTGCTTTCAACACCAAGTGATTGTTGAAATGAGCAGCAGTAAGTATTTCAATTTTTAAATGAAATTCAAATGTATGTAAGTTCCTAACTTGTCTCTTACTTTTAGCTAATCAAAATACATGAGGGATTTTTCACTTTTATACCTTTATGTAGAACCTCCCAAGCCAAACATCTAACCACAAGTGATCAACGTTTGCTAGTTATTCATGGTTATTTTTCAAATAGAGCTTATTAGCCTCTGACAACTGTTCACAAAAATAAAGAGTAGCAAATTTGTTTTTTTCTATTTTTAGCTATTACCAGTGAGGGACAATAACAGCAACACTTTGGAAGGGGGGACCTTAAGAGAGGTAAGAGTAGGAAGACAGGACAGTTTCCTTTCACAAATGATGAACAGAGAGGACCAAAAATTTTGAGGCACTCTGAGGCAAATTCAGCCCCATACTCATGCAAGTACACAGCAAACAAGTACTCTGACATATGGGCAGAAAGCAGAGTGCTGGGCAGTGGGGTATAACTGCAGGTCTGTGTAGTAGAGCATGGGGAAACACAGAGCTGAAGTTACTGAAGGCAAGACTCAGGCCCTGTCAGTGCAGTTCCACTTTGCAGGTAGCTCAGAAGGTATGTATGTTACATTGATTTCTCCTGCCCAAAGGGGAGCTCCACAGGCAGACTCCATTGTCTCCAGCTCTTACATATTTCCACATTTTTCTGATGTGTTTAGCTATCACAGCAATGACTTGGCTGTTGAGAGCAACTGGAGCATATACCATGAGAGCAAACCACACTCACAACTGGATTCTATTCCCAGTGCTGCCTGTAACTCCCTCAAAAAACTGAGATTGCTTCCCCTATTCATGTGGATTTTAAACAGACATATCAGAACACAAAGTAAGGTTGAATTCCACAGATAAAACAGAAAAAAACCCACACATTTTATTCAACTAGCAAGTATCACATAAAATATGACAGGTATTTTAAAGCAAGGCTTATTCAGTTAGTGACAGGTTTCATTACCTGGTTATAGATCTTTAATACCACTTTAAGAATCCTTTCCACAAAAAAGAGAATATAGAATCCACCAAACACAGCAACTGCCTTCTCAACATAGTTATCTACTTTCGGGTCAAACCCAAATGCCTAACAGTGAAGAAAAAAGCAATGCAAATTAGTCTGTATCTTAGCACATTTCCAGAAAAAACAAACAAATGCCACACAACACACACAACACAGATACACCTTTATTTTAAAAACTGCCTCTATATCCACCGTCAGTTCCCTAAGCTGAAATTGTGAAAGATCCCAATCTTTTTAGATTTTTTAAACTTGGATTAAATGTTAACAGTGTAGGTCAATAAAGTTCACTACAATTTTATCCAACGTATTTCTTTCTGCCTAAAGGCAGAATGCCCTTGCTCTTTCCCAGTGCACAACATGACATAGATCTTGATGGCTCTGACTCATCCCAGAAAGGGATCATATCTAATGGCACTTAAGCCCACACAGAACTCTTTGGAGACTGCAACCTACACACAGAACCCCACGGCAGCATGCTTCTAAAATTAATACACTTTAGAAACTTGTATGCAAACCAAATAATGATTCCCCTTGCTTACCTCTGGAATGAGCTGGAAAATTGCATTAGAAAAGAGAGTACCAATGGCTAAGCCCACAAAGTAAGTTAACACCTTGGGGAAATATGACTTCTTTAAGAGAGGAGTTAAAATCAATCCCAGAAGCGATGCCAAGTTAATGATAGTCACAGCCAGGAACCCAAATCCCCAAACTGTGGATAAACAAGGAGAAATACAAAATAATTCAGTGTAACACTCACTTCAGTCTGCTTGTGATTTCTCTAATTGCTAAATTGGCATGGAATTGGTAAAAAGAGTAGTTCCTTGGTTGAAATTAGAATTCACAAATGTATAATTCTTAAAATACACAGGCAGTTATGACACACCTGCAGAAAGGAAGTACCTGAGACTACAGTTCAAAAATGAAAACTGTGCTAATATGAGATCTGGGCTAGGCTATGTGCTGTTAATACAAATCAGATCTATCTACAGTCGATGAAGAGTAAAAATTAAGGCTTAGGCCAACAGTTGAAGTAAGTATAGCATAGAGGTAGGACAAAAATTCTTACTAGTCCCAGAGTCAGATCCAGGTGTCATTTATTTCTAAGGAGCTCCAAGACAAAAAGTCTGCTGTCTTGGCTGTACTAGGTACAAAAATCCTTCCTGATAAAGGATGACTCCTTCAAATCACGCCGAGGGGGTATCTCAGTTCCTAGCATTCCTCCCTCCTCCACTTATTCAAAGTTCTACTGGCTGAAAATGCTGCCCATCATTGCTTTTCAAACAGGTGAGATGGCAGATAGGTGACAGTTGAGACAATTACAATAGAGAAATGAAAGTGCAGAAAAAAAGAGGTTCTAGGTTCAAAAAGAAGAACCTGTGATTTAGGTACACAATGGGGAAGACCTTCCCTAAGAAGCAGTAAATGCACAAGCGTTCACCATAACTTTGTTTCCTTCACTGTAAGCACAGTCTCAGAATTTTAGTGTTCAGACATCATGACTTGCACAAATCCATACAACAATTATTCTGGAGTCCAAATTATAGGTTGAGAAGGTGTGGTGTGGTTCCTGTTCTTGCTCATAAGCATCACAAAGTTGTGCCTCTGTGCATGACTACTGTTTTTCCCAGTGACATTTCAAGTCCTTGTGAGTACAGAGAAAAGCTTTAAAAGTTGTACTGAAGAGGTCTACAGTGGTTCCTCAAGTGATGCCACAGAAGCACAAATTATCCACACAGACTAAAGACTTGTCTGTAAAAATTAACCACAAATAATAATCAAAGCCAACACAATATTGCCTGGCTGAGAACTATTTAGTACAATCCAGAAAGCTGCATCATTGTAAGCTTCTATGTATGTAAAGAAGTTGCCATAAATTCCCCTCTGAATTGCAGAAACGAACAGATCAGATTACAATCTGAAGCCTAACTTTTCTGGAACACAGCTGGAAAACACACCAAGCTAGATTCCTCACCTGCAACTCGGATGGCTCTACTTTGTTTGTACAGTGTCATAATTTTTAAAAATAATGAACTTTACACTATGTCAAGAACAAAAAGCATTAGAAACATTTAAAGCATTCAGAGAAGGTATATCACTGCCAATGAGAACATCCATTTGTCAGTTTTGATAGAGATACACAGAGAGTGGGAAAAACACAACCAGATACGGGTAGATTAACTAAGCTACATAGGAGATTAATTTCCATTAAAAGAAATGACAATTAAGCTTCTAAATATCTATTTGAAATCAAATTTATAATAAACAAATGGGCTTGCAATGTCATAAGGAGTCACAAACCACTGTTTACAGTTTGGGATTACTACAGAAGCATGAGTCTCTTTCAGTTTAGTGTATGGACATCTACACATATTCTGTGCTAAACTGTACATACATTTGAAACCGAGCTTACAAAATAAAAAAGTGACAAAATTCCAAGACAACCAATGTTGCCGAAGTTTCTGCATTACAGACCGTATTTCACAATATCATGTATCCACTGCTGTTTTAAAAATGGTTTCACTCATTAGGACTCATCCACACTAAGCTCTTCATAAGTCCACACATCTCAGAAAGCTGTCTAGTTTGACTTCACATACCAGAGCAGGGCACTCTTCTGAGGACACACACTCACTTTTCCCTGGTGGTGCAGTCAGCTTTTGCCAACCAGTGTTAATTCTTTCTGTCTCTAGAACTGCAGCCCCAATAAAGAGACGGTCAAGATACCCACAGCATCAAGAAATCAAAAAAATAGAATTGCAGGAGTGCAAGTAAGACGGCCCTCTTAGAACACCACTGCTCAGCATTGTTCCTTATGAGAATAAGCAGGCTCAGGCTCTTCCTTAGCCTTGGCCTAGGATAAAGAGGAAAGAAGTGCATGAATACCTTCCTGAAGAAGTTGAGCAAAGAGCATGGAAAGCATTCATCTTGGACAGGAGTGCCACTGGGAATTTCCAGCTATTTCATGCAGCTCCATAAACCTCCCAACTATCTTTCAGAGAAGCAAGGAAAGGACTTGAGTGTGCCCCTAAGGTCAGCTAAGTTAGATATGAGTTATAGAAATCACAAGGAAAAAGACATAATATAAGTTGCCTTCTACTCTGCTTCATCAGCACTTATTTTTTATTTCAAGTATCTGTTCCATAAAGCTTTATTGTACTGTATTACAATACAATACATTACTGTACTTTTATTTTCTTCTGTATGTCTTGTCCATTAGTATTTTGGAACACAGTATATTGTTAAGTGAATGGGAGTCACTGAGGAGAAAATTCACATGAGCACAGCTAGAAACATGCATAGAAAATTTTGCTTCATGGGCAGTAATTGAAAACATCTGGTCTCAATGCTGTCGCAATACAGATTCATTTTGTGATGGGGTGAGGGTCTGCATAAATCAACAGCTGTATTTGGCACTGGGCCTTTCTGTGAACCTCTGTTCAAAATAGGTACCACTATGTGTCAAAGCCTCATACACGTGTGGTTTAAAATAACCATGGGCCTTGTGGATTTTTTGTGCTGCAGCCAAGGGAGGGGCTGGGCAAAGGCTGCCTTGCTTATCTCACTACTGGACATTGCTTCTGAGCTGGAGGGATAAAACAAAAACAGGAGGGATGGTCTAAATAGCTTAGGGGGTTAACTGTAGGTTAAGGATTCCATGTAAAGAGAGATCCTACTCTCTGGTGCAGATATTATGGACTTCTTGGCAATACGTGTCTTCATATCATACAAGCAACCTAGAACAGCCATGCTAAATTGGTGCCATGGTTTCAGTGGTTACTCAGATAGAATTCTAATCGTTCACTGACACAGCTAAATTTTAGGAATTATCTCTAATTCTTAATAAATATGATCATCTATATTAACCAGAATTTTATTAATACCAGTATTTCAAGCTATGAAAAGCACTTTTCTATCTTTTTTCATAAATAGTGACATGAGGCACCAGCTCATCCAATATCTGTTTAACTTTAATTCAGAAGACTCCCTTGAAGCAGTAAATTTATCCGTAATACTGAGTCAAATAAATAGGTCATTGTATATTTGATCCTTATCAGTACACTGAGTGACTTCATTAACCAGCTGAATCTTCCCTGTCCTATGTTTTTTACTGCACTGTACCGTTCTGTGCACAATATATACAGAAATAATAGCGAGAAAAATAGGAGGATTAAAGATTAAGGCTACTTAACCATGTGATGATTTTCCAAATGGAGGGGTTATCACAGAAGATAACATGAAAGCAGGAGTCAGAAAGTCAGAATTGGAAATAATATTTTCCCTCACTAAAACTGGTTCCCCTGATGTCACGACTTCCAGCTGCATTCCATCTCCATTCAGATGCAGCCCCCTAAGTAATTTCACCTTGTATTGCCTTTGATATATGCAGATTCCAATTAGTCTGATTTCTCACTGCAAATCACCTGAACAAACTTCCCTTCTGTATTCCCATTTTCTCTCCTATTAACCAGCTATTAGTGAGACCCCTTATGTTTCAAGGTGCAAACCATTATTCAAATAAAACAAGTCAGAAAGACTCTTCCTTTAGTGGAAAAATTATGTCATTACTTGCTACTCAGTTCTTTCACCTTTCCTAAAACATTTCAAATAGATCACTGTCAAGAAACAGCATATCTGTTTAGGTAGTCTGCTGACCTGAAACAGCATTTTATGTTCCCACTTTACAAACATATCCTCCTAAACAGGACACTCCTGTTACGTATGGACAAATGCTTACTATTCTCCTAAGAAAACCCCACTCCAGTTGCAGTATTGATATTAAATAATATTAACTAACCTTGTAGAGAATGTGGTTTAGAGGTATCCTCAAAGTTTTCCTGATGATCACATGGGTGAAAAAAAAGCTGTTGCAAAACAGCAGGACATATTGTAGAAAAGCTGGAATTTGATACGTGACTGTTGTTTGGTATCCCATGCAAAGAAAAAATTTCTTCACTGGTCAAGCACTGAAATAAAAAGGGATTTTGCAACTTAATACATTAATGCAACCCCAAAAAGTCATACACTGAGAAATCCAAGAATTACAACATTAAAATACTGTAGTGCATTTTCAAGAAAGTCTATGCAGGGCTTGTACGCTGTGCATGAAAATGCTGTGATTGCTTAATGTGAGGCAGAAGTGATTCAAAGTATTTTAAGAAAGATAAATCAGAAATCAATACAACACATTTTAAAGAGACATTTGCAAATCTTACACCCTATGAATTAGGACAGTTAAACCCTACAACATATTTGGAAAAATAGCTTCAAAGAATATAAAATCTCTTGCAATTACAAAATAATTGCATTTTAGAGCAGACTAGATACAGTCAAAATATCAGTGACAGAGTATGTCAGAAAATGATTGGTAATTCTATGACAGCTTATTCATGTAAGTGACCACTTCTATGTTTCTTATTTATCTCCCAAAATTAAGTGCATAACAGTGGTCTAAACCTTAGCAGCGCTCAACATTTTTGATTTATCTTATAGCAATAACTGTTCATTGTTTTGTAGAGCTTTCCCATACTCCAGTGAGATACACTGTTACTTGGGGATCTTCACTTTGCCTTCAGCTTGGGACATAACAGTGTCTGATGGGTCAACAATAAATGTACTTGGCAGTGCTAAGACAGGCCAGGGCAGGGCTCTGCTGGTTCCTCACTTTCAACCAAAAAGATAAAATACAAACCAAGAAATATTGTAAAATACACATATACAGAAAAATTGAGTGGTTTTACGCAAAATGTTCCAAACCATTGAAGTCTTTCCCCTAACATTTTCTGTTCATTCACATTCATTATTTCCTACAATGATAAGGAAAAAGTGCTCTTTTTTTTGGATGTAAACAAAGGTGATTTGGCTTATTGCTGCACAACAAACACATATCGAAGTTAAGCCTCAAGACCAAAAAAAATCAAATGTTTTCCTTCTATAGGAGACATCAATTATGGCATAACTCTCCCTGTAGTAAATCTCAGTTGCAAAAGCAGAGCAACAGAGATTGCTTAGCAAAGCCTTAGCAAAACAAAAACAAATGGTCATTCCCTGCTCTTTTCAGTTTTGCTACCCTTCAGATTCCAAAGCACTTCTCCAATAATTCAACATTATTATTTATGAAGCCATTTCCTTCTAGAGATAAGGCAAAGCAAATGCAAATCATTTACTTCAACTTCTGCTTCCATTAATAAAAAGTTTTGTAATATTGCCCAAAAGGTGAAAAGCATGCACACATCACTTGAATGTCACTCTTTTTGATTTAGCTTGGAAGAAAAGGACATGCAGGCCAATTCAAGCAACTTCAGCTAAGTTACATGCAGGATGTTTCTATCCTTCCTCTTTAATGACCCAATCTAGCAAAGCACTCAAATACATGTTTGAACCTAAACTTAAGCAAAAATTTTGTTAAGGCCATGAGACTCTGAAGACTCAAATATACAGAAGCAAAGTACATAAAATTTCATCTTTCAATGTCAATGCTAATGTCAAAGCAGTATCACACATAAAATAAATACAGCTTGATAAAAGAAAATGGGGTTTTTTTTGCTCTAAAACATGTTGTCCCCTTTAATCTCAGTGGATGTTATGCATAATGAAATGACTGAAGATACGGTGTTTAACAGGACAATACACAAACCTCTGGAGCTTTCTAAACTGGTTACATGCCTAATCATTATACTGTTAACTCTGTATTATGGTATAATACAAAATACATGGTTAATACACCCACAGTGAAACAAAGGGGGAATAGTTGTGGTCTACAGGAATAGTTCCTGTATGGTGCTTATTAGTGGCTCATGGAGCCATTCCCCAAAGTCTATGGTGAAAAGCCCCTAAAAATATAAGCCAGTAAGCTCTGCGAATTTATAACCATCTCAAAGGGAAATCACCTTTAACTATATCACTCCTAGAAATACAGAAGGAATTATTAGTATTTTAAAATACCAATACATTAGTATTAACATTAGGTCACAAAAATCCAAACAATGTTGTAGGTAGGAAAACAGGCTATGGAGAGACAACAAATCAGACACAGCATGAATTAGTAAACTTGAGACCTGTAACTTTGCCTACACACAAACGTAAGGGAGAAATACCATTGGACAAGAGCTCTTTCATGTGAAATTGAGAAACAGCATTTTATTTAATTACTATTATTATTTTGATCAGGGACAAACCCAGAGGATAATGATTCTTACAAATGATTCATTGTTATAAGTCACCTCATACTCTCAGTAAACTCCTACGTACATCCAAGAGCTAAAAAGCAAGCTTGCATGAGTTCCCTAGCAATTAAGGGATTAATTAAAACACTCAATCTATGAGAAGTCTTGGACTGGAGCAATGCATGCTTGCACACTGCAAAACTCTGCATTTATCTTTGGAGAAAAAATAAATACATTAACACAGCCACACTGCTGTAAAAACATGCAGTATTTATTTTGTAAGACTGACAGATGATCTCAGCAGAAAGAAAATTTAGCCTCGTGGAACAGGGGGCTGAAAATGATGTCCTGACTCACCAAGTCTACTGTTATGTCTGTCCCCTGCTATTCAGTAAGACTTATCACACTGATTAGGTGAAGAGACTGGCTATAATGTGACTGTCACCCAGTGTTTAGTAAACAATTGCAAAAAAAAAGAGGTAACATAACTGTTTGTCCCTGAACTTTCAAAAAAAATAATTTAAAAAATGCTGTCAACAAAATTGGGGAGGACTGAATTCAGTAGAATTTACACAATTACAAAATATTCAGACTTAGAAAAAATTAAACAATCAACAAGGTTATTGAAACATATGCTTACTTTTATTCTGCTAAGGCTCTTCAAAAAGTGATCGACCAATATGGGATTCCTCTAACTAGAGAAATTAAGAAAAAATGCAAAACAGTAGCAACCATCTTTTAAATCTTCTCAACCTCTTCTGATCTTCTGCCTCTTCTTATTATTGCTCTACCTGTTTTATCTGTAACATTCTGCATATGAAGTACCAAAATACCCCACAGCATCCTGAACTGCAGTTTCTAGATGTTGCTAGATTAAATACCAGCCCAGCCCTGGGCTGAGCAATGGGTTCCACAGTAGCAACAGCAAAGAAAGAATGAGGTGAATGCTGATGTGACCAGCTTTTTCTTTTGTTTACTTAGTCTGAGCCTCAATAAGGCAAAATAGAGACATACAATTATGTCTTCCTCACCTTACTTGTAACAAATTAAATCACCTAACTCTGATGTGGTGACACCTTTTTGTCACTCAGCACAGCTAAGAACTGGATGCTTCGAGACGATTCCTTCAATAAGCAGCTCTCCATGAGAAAGAGTCAAACCAGACAAAGCTGCTCAAATGCACTTGTGTGCTTTAGGGATTTCACATACACACACCATGTTTAAGGCCGCCGTTCATGCTGGGAGCTGAAAACTGTTCATGAGCTCTGAAAATTGCTGAAAATATTGTAGAAATAAGACAGAGGGTAGAAAAACTAAGCCTACTTAGCCTCACTAGTCAGGCAACATCAGATCACGTGGGATCAAGACCCTAAGCCACACTCCGTCTTCATTCTTTCAAAAAACATGAGTAGTAACTAGTGAAAAGCTACCAAAAAAAAAATCAAAGCCAATACTAGCCTGGTTCTAGTCTATCTGAAATACTAAAAATTACTGGATTTTGACACATTCTGAGAAAAAAAATTAATTACATCTGATCGTGAATATTAATAAAAATTTTAATTTCATTTTATCCAAATGTTTTGTTTAAAAATTAAAATGCATTACATTAAAACACAGCATTCAGCTATAACATCTAGACTGGCATAAATATAGATTTAGGAAAATCAAAGAAGAAAAGAGAAGCATGATTTTAGCACCTACTGATTACACCAAAGCACAAAATAAAGGTGATGCTAACAAGCTTTCTTTCCAATGCCCACTTACCTTCCATGTACTTTTTGACCAAGAATTTTGAGCACGTCATTTAACCCTTTGGCACACACATATGGCTACCATAGTACAATGAATCCAATGACAGAAGATCAAGTATGGTTTCTTGTTTTCACATCTAACTAATAATGTAAAATACAGAGTGAGTAACCAAGCCATCATCTATCAGACTGCAATTGCTAATTTTACTCCTATTAGTATGTCTAAAATGTGTGGGAATTCCACAGTAAAATGTGAAATAGCAGCAGCAACCAGTATTTGAGTTTGCTCAGTTCTACTTCTCTGACAAGAAGTCTTAGCTACATATTAAGAAAAGGTGATAACAGAAAAATTGAAGAGCAAAGAAAATATAAACACACAAAGAATCATAAAAGTGCATGATGAAAGAAAATAAAGAGACCAAAAGCACAAGAAATTGGAGGCAGTTCAATCCAAAATTCCAAGACTAATCAAAAAAGTTGGGTTTTTTTCTCCTACATAAAAAGCAGCATCTTCACAGATATCATAGGACACAAGTTACCATAAATGTCTTTCAAACACCATCATCAACAAATTTAATAATTTTTCTAGTCTCCCTTATCTTTTCAAGTGAACCTGGTATCAAAGCAAAATAGAAATCAAGCATCCATCTTCTTCTGCCTTCTGCATCCAGACTTTCAATCTTTAAGAAAATGGATCAGCTTCTCGTGGATCTTCTCATGAGATTAATACGCTTACCAAAACTGCTATGAACAAAACATTAAAACTAAAAACTAATACTGGGATAAAACTTACAGCCTGTTCCTTCCTGCCACATGCTGTTATCACCTGACTGTTAGTGCAGATCAGCTCTGCACTAAAAATTCCTTTGGGTTTGAATGGGGAACCCTCTGAAGAGCAGGGGTGTGTTACCTTGATTCAAAGAGAGACCAGGAGGTAATCCCGCTAGCTCTGGGCATGGAAGTTAAGAACTTAAAATCTAAGATAAACTTTGTGTGTTCCTACAGTCAGATATTTCATGCAGCCTGAATTGATTCAGCCTACTTGAG
The DNA here is from genome assembly GCA_035047845.1 of Dendrocincla fuliginosa. Taxonomy (NCBI): domain Eukaryota; kingdom Metazoa; phylum Chordata; class Aves; order Passeriformes; family Dendrocolaptidae; genus Dendrocincla; species Dendrocincla fuliginosa. The sequence goes on from JAWWMO010000138.1 coordinate 23,695,502, forward strand.
AAAGACCTGAATCATTCTCCAGAGGTATTCACTTTCCTCTGTAGAGAATCAGTAGAGTTTAGGTCTCTGACACCTTCCAACACCCAAATTTAGATTAGGCCACTTTATGTCTTCTGTCATAACTAGTAGACACTAATTTATCAACTTGTAAGCACAAAGACTCACAGTATTTAAAAATAATCAGATCGGTTTGACTTGATACGAGTATGCATTTGCATGGAACAACTGCACAAAGTCATGGACATTCCTAACATCTATGAGGGATCAAAGGCCAGGAGGAAAAAACCACTTGCTTTAGTGGTACAAGCTGATGCAGCAGCTGTAAGGTCAATTTTAAGAAAGAATACAAGTAACTTAGCAAAAAAAATATACACATTTCAGTATGGAACCCAGATATTATTCAACACGGGCGCAAATAGAACAGGCCTGTAAAACAAATGTGTTTCAGTTAAACTTCAAATTACTTTTTAGGAGCATGTGGTTTTAGTAATGAGAAAGAGAGTTACCTTTTTTTCCCCTCTGTATGCTGTGCCAAAGCTTGTGTACGAGAGCTACGTGCTTTGCAGAGGGAAAACCTGAAGGACTGAAGAATCTGCCCATTTCTATGCCCTTTTAAAGAAAGCGCCTTTTCATAGCCATATTCAACACTGAAAACTTGTATTTAGCATGTGTGGCTGGGAATGTTTATGTTTTAACACACTGTGTTGGAACAGTGTTCAATTTGTGAGATTAGAAAGCAGTGACTCCTGCAAATATTGCTTTGTCTATACTGACTACTACATTGATTCCAGTGATGTTAATTCCCAATTAAACCTTTCTAAAACAAAGGGAGCTTATCCAAGGTTTGCCTCCTTCACAGAACAAGAAAAGGAGACAGTATTCCAAATGTTAAAAAACACTTCTCAAGGTCCTAGAGCCACCCCTCTTCTGTTTATTTGGGAGTGGAATCAAACCAGAGCAAATAGTCATTCCTGTTTTCCTTTCATTTTTGTGACTTTGTGTCCCTGATTTCTGAACATATGAAAAGCTCCACCAGCCTCAAAATTCCCCTTCAAGGAAACAAACTTAGTCTAGGACAGTAAGACAAGCGAAATTACAAACTTTAAAAGTAGCAATGAGATCTGAGTTTTGTATGGAGACACTAAGCAGGGTAAAAATATTTTAATGAAAACTAATATTCCAATTATATTCAGTCAGTAAATTAAACATCAGTTTAAAAAGCTTTTGGTAGATTAACTGATGTGAGTGCACTTTGCACTCAAATGAAAAATGTGAAAATTTCTGAAAAAGTTTCTTTACACAAGCACATTTGTCTATGTAATTGAGTTTGTGCTGTCTCATGACAATTATATTCTAACAAGTCCTGAAGATTTGCTTGCTCAGCTGTTGGTGGGAAATACCAGCTGATTCTCCTGTCATACACTTTCTGCTGTTACCCAGATGCTATTTAACCGGGAAAAGCGCCAGTTTCAGAGCCGAATAGCGAGGAGGCGAAGCTAACCCCGGGGCAGCCGGCGCTGCAGCAGCTCACTGATGGACGGCAGCAGCTCACTGATGGACGGCAGCAGCTCACTGATGGACGGCGCCTTCTCCCCTCGAGCTGCTCCCGCCCGCCCAGCGGACCCCGCTCCCAGCGCCCCCGAAGACATTGGCTCCCTCCCTCCTCTCTCTGTCCCGGCTTCAACACGAGGCAACGCGACGGCAAGCGAGGCTTAGGAAAGCGGGGATCGCGGTCCCCGGGGGTGTGTGCGAGTCCCTGCCGGGGTGCCCGCGGTACCTGGTTGTGGTGCAGGTGCTGGAGGTGCAGCGCGGAGCCCAGGGCGGGCGCGCTGCCCAGCTGCTGCAGCAGCGCCGACAGCTGCGGCGCCGACAGGCTGTGGTTGGCCCCGAACACCCTCAGCACGTCGTCGGCGAAGCTCGCCGCGGCCGGGAGCGGCACCTCCATCGCGGCGGGACGCGCAGAGTGCCGCGGGAGGCGCAGCCCCGGCCCCGGCCCCTGCCCACGCCCGGCCCGCCCCTCCGCGGGGGGCGTAGTGGGGACACGGGACGGGCGGCTCCGCGGGCGAGCCCCCGCCGCTCCCGCTCCGCCAG
>JAWWMO010000138.1:23697702-23710080 GCA_035047845.1 Dendrocincla fuliginosa
AGCCCCGCCACCGCGCACCGCCGAGCAGGGCAGCGGGGACGCTGCAGGGCGCCCGGCTGCCGCCAGCGCCGGCCCGGGGCCAAGGGTCACACAGCCATCGGGGTCACTGTCCCCAGGGCATTCCCAGGGCTACATCCAGCTCGGCCGCCTCGCCCGCCCTGCCGCGCAACACCCTTCCCCACACCCACCTGCCCTGACCCACGGCGCGCCACAAGGCACAGTCGCGGCCAAGGTCCAGGTCCAGCCAGGCACTCGAATATGGCCCTGCTGTACACACCTCACCAGCACTATCTCCACAGCCGAGGCTTCTGGACCTTGGAAGGAGTCATTAGGGTGCCAGTTGGGCAACCTGCTTCTCTCAGGCCCCCTCCCTCCCACGGGCTGAGACATGGATTTGTGTCTAGTCTACCTTTTTAGGAAGGATTAATGTACAAAAACCCCCATGTGATTTCATGTACTCTTTTTAACAAACAGAGAAACTTGTGACTGGCCACAGGTATATTCCTGGGGGCTATCACTCGAGTGGTTTAGATAAAAATCCTCATGCTGCAGGACAGCAGCTCCAGCTCAGTAGAGATCTATACTACTAAGTTATTCTATAACTAATTCTTTTACAAAACCTCTTATATATCCATGTAGTGGCTGGACAGAGCATGTTTTTAAAGAGTTACTTGTTGTTTGGCTTTGGTTTGTTGTGGTTTGGGGTATTGTTTTTTGTTTTTTGGTTTTTTTTTGTTTTTTTTTTTTTAAATCAGATTCTCATTTAGATCACTGTGTGACTGCTGAATTACATGAGCTGAGGCACCATCCCAGATTCCAAATTTTCTGAAACCAGAATTTTGTACTGTGTATGCCAAGTAGTCTGGGTAACAGCACTATGAAGGAGGCATGGTTAAAAAGATACATTACAAGCAGCAAAACTCATTTATATAAATTCTTCATAAAAAACTTCCATGCCACAATTCATAAAGCATCTAGCAGGGGCAAAAAAGTATCAGCAGCATAGCCCACTACAGGGGGGGGAAATCTAGAGAGAGCTGTAATCATATAAATCCTAATACTGATTTTTCAGAATTAGAGCCTGGATAACTAATATACCTTCACGGTTCCCCTTTACTTCGTTGGTGGCCGCTAAAACAGCCTGGGCACAACTTAGCTGCATGTTCCAAATGTCCCCACCTGTACTGGTTATACCACCAGCTGTGGCTGAAGATGCTCCACCCCACCCACCTCTTTATTTGCGTATGCATGTTTCTCCAGAGAAACCAACTTGCTGCTGAGGGCATTGCAACATTCTTCTTTAGGCAGCACCAATGTCAGTAACAAAACTGGCACCTCCTCTACTTTCTTCTTCAGCATGTCTACTTCTAAACACAGCTCTAGTAACAGTTGACTACTGAAGGCATTCTGAAATTTTGAAAAGCCTAGATTTGAAAAGCACTGTATGGCCAGTAGAGTACCTTATGACTGGAAACAACTGTAAAATGGTTATAACAGGTAAATCAAACCAGGTTGCTGGTTGCACTAAAAGGATTTGTCAGTGCTCTGTTGTTCAGGGCCAAAGGATTCATCTCAAAATTGATTTTTTTTAAATTTGTACTGCTCTAGTTTAAAAGAAATAAAAAGTTTATAAACCCACTGTCACTGAAAAAGCCTGCGAGAACTAGAAGGGCATACTAACAGTTTGACCAGAGGACATGTATAGCACTTGAAAAACCACTTCAGATTTTTTGTATATTCTTGTAATGTACAGACCTAATCAGAAAGTCTGATCTTTGTTCATGTCAAGTCTGATAGATCTTAGGCAAATAATAACAGAGCCAAATTCTCTTTCTCAAACTGAGAGAACAATCTGTTTGTACACTGTAAACCAAGTATTTCCCAACAGTACTTCATGGTCCTGATTCACTATTGTTTTGTTCCTACTTTTTTTACACCTGTGTGGTTACTGTTAGATTTAAACCACCACAAAGTGCCAGCACACCAGATGGTGACTAGCAGTGGGCGAGACAACCTATAATCAGCTTCTCCAATCTTATACAGGGCCAAATCTTCTCTGAGATGGGTTTCTCTTAAAAAAAATCAGTGAATCTGTGGCTAATTACATTAAAGCTAGCACAATTTGTAATCACATGTTATTTATCTGTCTCAAAGTCAGAAGAATACTCTCTGTTTATTGCCATTTAAACTACTGAAATAAATCTATTTGAAAATAACAGTAATATAATTCTGTCATTAGCAAGTAAAACAGACACACCCATCCCTTATACTAACATTTGCACTGGTTTTCTCTCAACTCTTAATAGGACTATTTTAAAATTATTAAAAAATTACATCCTGTAAATAAACACCTTTGAATGAAATAGCATATAACAATGGATATTTTAGGGAAGGTACCTAGGTAGATATGATTGAAACCTTTTTGCGAATACTTCCTCTAAGTAATTCTCTTCAGTGTGGTGAGCGAATTCTCAGCAGTTCCATTTGTTCATTTTTAACTTGGCCAGGTAGACTTAAACACTCCCAGCCACTATACTTTAACTTCCAGAGACTCACAGTCAAATAAATTACAGCTTAACAGCATGCTAAGATAGATACTCTGTTTTCAATATTGCCAGCTCAAGAATCTTGCAGTTATCCTCAGTTCTGTGCTCTTGTAAATACTGAAAAGGAATTCTGGTATTAAAGCTCTAGAAAGACAGTCAAAGTAGACTTGAAACCACAGCAGCCAAAAAAACCCCATACTGTTTGGCTTAAAATTCTTAACATAAAAATCTCATCAATCTGCAGCTCTTGACTCATTTTTGAAAGCTTGGGTACATAGAGTACCACTGGAAATATGTCCTTACATATGACAGTAGGAAAGTTTCTGAAGTTAAAGAATTAGAAGGAATCTTTACTGTAAGGCACAAAATACCTCATACTGGATCTGTAAAACTTTTTTCAAAAGAAAAAGTGGGGTCTTAAGTCTTACAAAATACTTTGACTCTGTAATTTTAATAGTTTACTAGTGAATTAGAAGAGCTAGGGGCATGATATGGACCTTGAAGTACAAGAGGTATAATGGCATTGCTATGGTAAATCAATCACAACTTGCTTCTCTTCTTAGGCTGCACTATGGGTACCACTTGTGTACTGTTTACTACCCTGAGAAGCTTGGCTCTCACAAAAGTTTAACATTATGCAAGATTTCAGGCAGCAAGAGGTTTTACTCGTTCTACAACCTACGCTAGCCCGTTCATTAGCTCTCTCTGTGAAACTGTAAAAGACACTGTTTCTGATAAGAAATGTGATCCATTTGCTCCTTAGAACTAATTACTGCTTAAACAAATATCTTTAAAAACAAAATCTCTGCAATAAAACAACTATATTAAAATCTTCAGTGTTTACATTTTCAATTATAGAGATACTTAAGGGTCTTCAATCACAAGGATAGGAATTGTCTTTAATGAGATATACAGGTGAATTAGCTTCAGTTCATAGCTGCTATTATAAATATTATCTGTATCCACCTTGTTAGTGTAGGGTCAAGATTATTTAGATCCTATTGTTACTGTCAAAGCTTAAAGTTGTTTTGAATCTGAAGTTTTAGCCTGGGGTCATCTCTAATTTTCAGTTGGTAAACTGGCCTCTAACTTAGAAATCCAGTAGCTGCTGGGCTGCAGCTTCGGGTGGTATGAAGTGAGATAGCGCCTGGGGAGCTGAGCTAGCCTATGACTCGGAGCACCCTAGGTATGCTGCAGAGGGACAGGAAGTAATAAACTGCCTTAAAAAGAGAGCAGTATTTGCCGTGAAAATGAACACTGCTCACATTGCCTTGCGTTGCTCAAATAATCTTTCCCAAAGAGTCATCTTCTGGAAAAAATACAGGTCGTCTGCAATTTTGGGGGCAGGGGGTGGGGTGGGAAAAAAGAGGTGTTTAGGATTTTTAAGCAAAAAGACACTACACATGCTAATCAGCTAAACTTCATTTTGTAAGAAAATGGAAGTTCAGCAATTTGGAGTTCTTTTTCAAGGCAGCCTTATTCTGACCTGTACCATTCCAGGAAAGAATTTTTACACTTACAAATTCAGAGTCAAACATTCCAGCTATTCTCCTGAAGTCTTGCAAACACTTTTAAATTTAAATTTTCTACTGTTGTACAATGAGTTCAAAACCAATCAAAGTCTCAAAAACATTGAAGAAACAATAGTGTTTTGTAGGAACATGCCTAGTAGTGACCTCTTGCCTGGTGGTGACCTTTAAATGCACCAGAGGATCCCAGGGGATGATTAGTACAGGACTGAAAGCCACAAGCTCGGAGTCTATTGACATACCTGCACCGAATTGTATGTATCTAAAGAACAAGGGTTGCCACAGAATAAAGGAGAAGCAGTCATTTGTCAATATTAGTATGATTAGATAAGTGCAGTAGTGTCAGCAGGATGTCTGAGACACAACATGCTGGCGTTGTATTTTCCAGGCTGGATTCCGCAGGGATCAAGACGAGCCCTGTGAGACAGCAATCCTAAACTAGCTGCAGGAGTCCTTTAGGTTTTTCCCTCCTAATCGGGTAGGATGAAAGAGTAAGTAGAGTTTCTGGGGAGGGACCAGAACAGCCTTACTGGCTCTCATTACAGAATCCAGGAAGAAAACAATTGTCCTGGATGCCTTTCTAGGTAAGTGGCCTTCAATACATCACTCCTTCTCTTTGTTTCTAGGAAACACATCAGCTAGACATGCTTAAATAAACAAATCCTTACTGAAAACATGAGCAATTGTTTCTGAGTTCATGTCAGTATGCTTAGCACTTTTACAAAACAGGTGTTGTACTGCTCCCTGGGACTGGCAACTGTGCATTCAACACAGCTTACTTTTCCAATAACCACTAACATGAGAGGGGACAAAATGTGCTACAAGGTAGAAGATATCTTACTTCAGAGGAAAACCACAGTTGCAGCTAACACTTTCCTGTTTTGGGATGTAGTGGCCAGCACACAGCATCAGTCCCTTCTGTCACTTCTCTTCTACACACTTAATACTAACATTTTAAAAGTTCCAGTTAAGAGACAGTGCTCCAAGCCTGCATGAGCTCTTAAGTACTGCCACCATGCCAAGTTTAAATTCAGGATATACTTGCACTGTGGTGCTTTAACCGATTAAAATAATAGCTCCCAAATGACAAAGTATTTAAATTTGAGGCATGGCTCTCAGTGAAATATTATTTCAGTCATTTGGGATATATTACTTGAACACAGAAAACATCTCAGTTTTAACTCCCTCCTGAGTGTATTTTTGCATCTAACTGCAGGTATCTGCAAATAATCAAGGTTAACATTTCAAAGACTGCAAAATGAGCAACATCATCACAATGGAGAACCAGTTGCATGCAGTTCGTAACAGCTTTTGAATTCTTTGTGCTGTAATGAACTTGTTGCTAACATTTGTAGCCTAGGTGAGTACTCAAACTCTTCCTGGCATGAAAATAGGTTTTGTTCTGTTGAAAAGTATTAGAAAATAGGTTTTTTAAAACTCTAAACCTCACAATTACATTATAGAACACTGCTATTGGATGCCTTTGAGACTAATTAAGAACTAAACAGGATTGAATATTCATATTGATAATCAAAATATTCAGGTACATCAGACAGGACTTTATAAAATTAAATAGAAAAGGGTATGAACCCATACCTATAGGTACAATGGTTAAGTTTAAGGTCACCTAGAGACAGCCTTACTAACTTTTGGATTTCATACACCCCAAGATGAAGAAGCACACTAAATCAATCAAAGGCAGCTCCTGTTTCATCTAAGGTTAGTCAAATCTGAAGCATTGCTCATATGAATTATTACAGAGTTAACTGACACAACAGTGGAATCCATTTCCATACTGATTTTACAAAATACGACTGTGCATAAACACAAATAAGAGAGATGTTAGGAATATTCTACCACTAAGTAATTTATAGGAAAATCTTTAACATATGCAACCAGGGGTACAAGGACACCCCTAGGCTATGCACAGCACTGGAAACACAGTGTCTGAAGCATCTAGTAAAGAAAGAACAAAAGATTATATTCAGTGTTTCAATAATGAGAATTTACAAGTTTTCAAGACATTATCTTAGGAACCTGAAAGCTATTACTAACTTTACTACTTCAAGGATTTTCAGAATGCTTGTCCCTTAAAGTAAAATATACACAATTCAGTGAAACAGAGGGCTATTATTGCTTTGATATAAACTTTCACAAAAGTCATGGATGCATCCATGACTCCATGCATGCTTCAGGATGCATCTCCATTAACTGAGATGATGCTTACGTGCTGAAAATCAGAGGAGAGAAATAAGTCCAGCCAAAAGGGGTAATGCTGACACTAGGTCTTCCTTCAGCAATTAGAACTGAAGCACTGAACAAATATCTTTTTGGTTACATGTGTAAATCACTAAACAGATTCTTCTTCTGTAACAGCACCTTTTAGAGCTCAATAGAATTTATGGGGACAAGTGCCCCTCTGTGAGGGGTCTTCACATGTAGAAGGAAGCAACGCTTCTAGTAGCAAGCAGCTGTTCATCAATGTTCATTCACTGGTTTTTTCTTTCTGTCTTCAGCAAATTTTCTAGTCAAGGAGAATATTTCATCATCAGCCCTTTCCACAGTGCCCCTATTTTCCAAGATATGTCCCACTGTGAAGTGCAAAAAAATATACAAAATTCAGGTATTCCCTTGGCATTCTCACTTACCAGTTGAGGAAAGTTGTGTATATGCACAGTGGATTTCAGTATTATTTGACTAATTTGCCTGCAACAGTAACAGCAGTATGAAGTATAAGTTTGAACCTTCCCGCACTGGTACTCAAAGTGACAAAATATTATTTCTGACAAGCAGATATTTAATGTATATCTATCTAGAAAATTTTCAGATTTGAGAGTTTGCTGTCTATGAAAAATTTCTAATGCCATTTGTAACTTTAGCATAGCATGCCTGTTTAAAGATTTTTATTTAGTGACTGAGTTGGATATTACAGTGTGTGTGTGTGTGTGTGTGTGCGTGCGTGTGTGTGTTTTCAGTTTTTTGGGGGGTGGGAGGTTGTTGAGGAAAACCATTTGTAAGAGACAGCAGAGTCTTTTTACACATATTCAACTATTTTTGCTTTAAAACCTTATACACTCATTTAGGCCTAACAAGATTATGACTTGTTTACTGAGGTAGGAGTACAACCAGCTCTGCTGAGGAGTCTTTTCTGCACAATGTGTATAGAAGGCCAAGGCTGAAGAGCACTGATATTAAAGGAGTTGTGAGTTTACAGAACCAGAAATTATCTCTGATTAAAGAAGTATGGGTTTTGCTTTTTTTTTAATAAAAGAAAACAGCAACAACAACACAAAAAACCCCAAACTGACAAACAAAAACCCCCAGTGTTTTGGAAAGTGTATGTTAACAAATCATCAGGTCAGAATACTAAAACAACTCCAGAGAGTCATCACTTTTGTTTACCATAAGTGGTAAACAAACGTGGAAGCAAGTGATTCAAGCCTCAAAAAATAATGTAAAAAGTGAGAACTCCAAACAAACAAAAAACATCACAAACTTCCAAAGGGTATTTACTATCAGTTGTGGAGACCTGTGAAAAGTGTTAAAATGGCTAAGGGATAACACAGTAAACATTTGACAAAGAATACTTCCCAAACAACTTACTGATTAAAAAGTTACAGATTTGTAACTGCAAGTCCCATAGAAAAAAATTCACAAATAAAATCAGAGAACCAGTTCAATGCCACTAACTTAAGGAAGCTGTCTGTAGAAGTGTTCAATTATTTTACAGCTCAGTTCACAGGACTTATTATTCTGTACCTACCTTGCCAGAATAATCCAACATTAAATAAAGAATATCAAACGTGGTCCTGCACTTTAATTTTTTTCATGCAAATGTCATTGCCAACATACTTATGACGGTAAGAAACATGATACTAAGTCTTCACTTAACCCCCCAGACAGTGTTAGAGAAATCCAAAGCAATCTCACAATGACTGCTAACACCAGAGGCTGGCACAAACAGAAGTGTTTAAGAGACAATGCCCATTACAGGTGATTACAGCTCAGGCCTAGTAAGTTCAGCATCATGTACTATTTTAATATGCTCAGATGTCTAGAGAACATTATTAAGAATAAATTCATTTCTTTGTATTGGTGTATCTTCTCACACTATGAACAATACTGCTAAACTATCCCATATTACAGCACTAAAGACTCAACAACACACACAGGTTTTGCATTGTAAAATTAGCAATTCTGTGACATTTTAGGGATTTCCAAGCCTTAACCTTCTAAGTTCCATGCAACATCCATGTGCTGCACCCTGTAGGAGTATTTTATCGGCATTTTAGCTTTCTAGGTTTTTTTTACTGAGATGCTTAAAATTTTTGTTGTGATGATAAATAATGCTTGAATTATTGTTCAGTTATTAAACATACAACACAAATTCAAAATGGATTTGCTTATACCTATCTAGGTGATTGAAAGCAACATAAATAAAATTAAGATAATTTAGTGATAAGTATACATACCTTTGTTTATGGAGAAGAGGTTCTGTCACAGTGCCAGATAGTATGTATTATGACTATGTACTCACACACGTCTTGATACTTCCATCTTCTCAGATGCACTATTTTCTTAGTGTTTATAAAGCAAAACTTTCCCCTCTCTGTCCTTCACTTGACTTGGTAATACGTAATATGAGAGTGTTTGAAATTGGAACAAAACCTCTTTGTCCTGAGACTACAAGAGGCGGAGGAAGACCCGACTAGAGCAATAGGTTGTTCTTAGTGCCTTACGCCACGCTCTTTGACAAAAGTCAAAGGACAGGACACTAAAGATGCCATTTCAGGGCAGCTGTTCCTGGGTCACTTGTCTCCAGCTCCTTCCTCATACTTTGTTATGGAGTTTTCTGGCAAGCGGACTCTAAATTGAAAGTTGCTTTGTTGTTTTTATTTTTTAAAAATAATGGGGAAATGCAATGGCTAACACCTGCCCTGATACTACTCACATTCAGTGGTGACTTAATGTTGCCAGGCGAAGGTTGTGTATATACACAAGCTCCCTTTTGGTCTTTTTAATGACGCAACAGGATTTGATTTATGAAATACTTGACAAGGATAAGGTCCTATTACACAAACTGGAAGCAGATAGGGGTTAATCATAATGCTAAATTGAAAGAGAAATATCTTCATCTCTTGCTACAAGGTTTAAGGAATAAATAATAATATCTGTGAAGTCGTTTCCATATGCCAGTATGTGAAAATAAGTTAACACTCAAGAAAGATTGTGTTAAAAAGCTGAAACTCTTCCAAATGATTTATGCAAAATAAACTCCTGTCAGCCATTTCACATTCTCATATTGAAACTTCAGAATTTACATTATTTTAATTTAATGTCACTAACTACTACTGTGTTTAACGCTGAACAGACTAAGGCTTTGCCTCACTGAAACCAAAGAAAAATGCCCATCTTACAAAGAGTCAGGATTTTGTAGCTTATCTTACAGGGAAAGGACTGGACAAGGGTAGGGTACTTACTCTCTCCTCTTAAATTTGTAAGGAGAAATAAAATTGTTTTATCATTTCTACTAGATGCACAGAGACAGCAAGTAGGCATGGACATGGAAAACTGAGCAGTCACAGATGGCTGTTAGAAGACAAAGGGATGTTTAGGAAAGTCAGATATCCCATCAAAAGATGGGATAACCAAGAGTGCTGCCAAGCAAGGAACTGCAGTCATCTTGGGAAAGTCAATGTGGCATTACCTTAAGTAATCACTTGCTCCCTACCAAGTTGTACAAAATCAAACACATTTCATGCAGTAACGGCTCTTGACTGTATTGCATTTGTATTTTAATCTATATGATTAAAGCACTTACTTGCTTCTTTAGGGCATTACTTTTCAGTCAGTTGCAGTAAACCCACAGTATTGGAGAAGACATGGTTCAGCTCCTGCCAAGAGGAGGAGATTCATAGCTGTCCTCTTGGCCTGCCCCCACCCTTGAATCCCAGCACGCTGCTGATCAACAGCGAGGGTCGCGCCCGTGCAGTTTGTTCTGCTCTGACAAGTGCTGGTGTTTGGCAGCATTCCCAGCAAGCAGGCACTTGCAGAGAGATGAAGACTTGGCTGCAAGTCAGAAAGCAAAGCTCATGGAAAGCATGAAAAGACATTGAGGATGCAAAGGTGTTAAACCCCTTCTTGTCCTTGAACTGCCAAAGACTGCTCTAAACTACGCTGGCTGCCAGCAGTTGCAGACAAATTTGCAGAAACTGGAAGACCAACAAGAAAAAATAATTTGAAATTAAGCATAGCCAAATATTTACCAGAAAAGTTAGAGGATGTCCCTTAGCTCTTTATCATCTTCCAGCTCATGACTAAATAGTTTGAGCTGCTCAGTCATGCTGTCTGGATTAGTTGCAGCTTCAGATCTGGCTTGAAGCAATATACATCTACAGTTTTTCCTAAACATGAACTGTAGCCTTTCCATCTTCCAACATCAGATACCTCCAGTTTCTTCTGGAATTGAAAGCGCTGTATTGCTTCCATTGTTTAACAACTGTGACCCTACAGCTTTAGTGCTCCACCCACAGGTAGGACTCCCCTGAATCTGCTAAAGATAGTCCACTTGCAAAACCGAGCTTTCTTTCAATTTATTGTGTTTAAATGCTGAGAATTCCACTGTACACAGCAAACAGAGCAGAAGGACAAGTTATTTCTCCATCTCCCTCCTTCTCCCTGCTCACACGTTTCCAAAACATCAGCACAACAGCAGTCCTCAATTAGTGAGCCTCCACTAAAGTTAAGAAAGAAAAGATAGTTATCAATTAAAATTTCTTTGTGCATCACCTTACTAATGTTCTTAATTACACACAGGCAGTGATGTTCAAAGTGTGGTTACCATAATCAGAGAAAGAGGTCATGAGAAGTTATTTCATGTCTTCTCAGCCAACTTTATCTGCTTTTAGCACATCTCCTTCCCCTGGACTGATGCTATTCCTGCTTATTTACCTTATACTAAAGAGTTACATTACAGGAGACCCATGCATGTAGCCTACCAAACCACTGGCAGATTGATTCTCCATAAAAGTCTGTTTAAAAATCTCCTTTAAAAATATCATGACGCTGTCATTCTACCTCAAGTTGCAGTTTTGTCTTTTTGGGCAGGGTTTTACCACAGAAATGCGCCTTGTAAAGCACATTGTTGCCAGGAAAAGCACTGTATGCTTCTTAGGTTGGAACCACACTAGACTATTTGCAACCTCTTGAAAATTCTGTGAAGATTCACCAAAGCAGAACAATTGTGTCCTTCTAAGATGTATAGATACTTTTCTTCCAAAATTGTACATGTACTTTGCACAAGTGTTAAAACTACATGAGGTTTAGGACAGTATAAATATAAGTCTGTTGACTCGTACAACCTGAGACATCATAGGGTAGTCTTAAGTTACTTTACAGCCATAGAACTGCATATAGCACAGAACTGCAAAAGAAATCAGAGTAAATACAAAAAATAAAATTGGTAGGGTTGAAAATATATGTCCTTAGCTATGCAAATTAAACTCACAGCTTATGACAATCATGGAGGCCTTTTATCAGTGGAGATAATATTTGATGTATCTTCAAGTGCCAAACGCTGAGGGATTCATTCATAAAATTTAAAATTACTTATGGAGATAAATGAAGAAAGTCTGTGGACTTACAGTCCACAGTGGAAAGATAAAGTACATTCTGGCAAAGCTGTTCTTTTTTTTTTTTACAGTATAAACACCAAATGCTAGGGGGTTAGTTTGTTTGGGTTTTTTAATACACTGAAAAGAGTTATTCAACACTTGCTGGGCAAAGAGCTAATGTACCTCATTTACATTGGGGTTAGACATAGCAGAGTTTCTAATACACAGAAAGCTATCCTTAATTAGAGAGTAACCATGCTGTAAACTTAGATTAGAATCCAGGATCTGAAAACCTCCAAATATGAGTGGAGCATTAGTTTATTTTTAGTGTAGTCTACAGGACTGATTTTAAGCAGTAATCCCAACCAAAAAGCATATGTACAGCATTCAAAGAACTACTCACACCACTGTGTTAGTGAAAAAATGCATACTTCTAAAACTTCTTGGGCAGGGGCCAGTAGGCTAGACAAGGCCTTTGCATTACCATTTTATCCCCATATTAGACACAGTTAAGAATGCACATGAGTACTAGCATTAAAGTGGAGGCATAGAGGCAACCACATTTACTAAGAAACCAGGGACCTAATGAAAGAAATTCAGCTACAAACCTGGATCTGAGTTTCTGCCACACCAACAATGTGTCTTTCAGTCACTTACAGGGAACACCCAGTACATCAGCCTTTCACCAAG
>JAWWMO010000138.1:23710180-23730742 GCA_035047845.1 Dendrocincla fuliginosa
ATGTACAGCATTCAAAGAACTACTCACACCACTGTGTTAGTGAAAAAATGCATACTTCTAAAACTTCTTGGGCAGGGACCAGTAGGGTAGACAAGGCCTTTGCATTACCATTTTATCCCCATATTAGACACAGTTAAGAATGCATGAGTACTAGCATTAAAGTGGAGGCATAGAGGCAACCACATTTACTAAGAAACCAAGGACCTAATGAAAGAAATTCAGCTACAAACCTGGCTCTGAGTTTCTGCCACACCAACAATGTGTCTTTCAGTCACTTACAGGGAACACCCAGTACATCAGCCTTTCACCAAGTACTTATTAAGGAGCCATTAATTACCATGTGCCCAAGTGCTAGAGTATTTCAGGTCCCTCTGCTCTGATACAAGTACTGTTCTTGATAAACCAGAACTGTAACTAATCCTCTGGCTTTATGCCTGACTGCATATTTGTTTTTAGTGATATAGTCTGACTGTGCTGGATGTTTTATAAGAAACATGCTGTTAAAAGGACAATTTGAAAGTTTTTGATTTGTTTGCACAACTGAAAACTTGGCTGTCCCTGTTGTGGCCTTCTCTGCACAAACAGCAACTCTGGGGAAGAAGAAAATTATCTCCATGTTATAGAACAGGCTTTCCAGTTTTGTTGTGAGGATTTGCTTGTGCACTTAGGCAGTGTGCTGTGCTTCCTCAGGTCTAGTTCCCCAGCACCCTTTTCTTCAGCCTTTTCCTGGCTCTTCTTCCACATCCTTTTCCAACTCAAACAGGGCTTCCAGTTCATATCATCACCAACTCCTCTCTTCTGCTGCTGTTTCAGTCCTCCAGGTCCAACTGTGGGCACTGAGACCCAACTAACAACCCAAGCTGACTCAGTCCACAGTTTCTCACGTGTCCTTAAGCTATGCTCCTCCTAAGACATGCCAAGGCTTGTGAATGTGGGCTCCAAGCCATGACTGCCTCACCTGTGACACAATTGTGTCTCAGTCACTGGGAGATATTTTAAAGCTTGCATAAACATAACAATTTTCAGACACATTTTATGAATGCTTAACTTTAGAAAGCATTTCTCCCAGGTTAAGGTAAATTAATATGACATTTTGCTTCTGGATTTTCAAGTAGAGATGCCTACTGTGGTATATAGCATTGCATGCTTATTTAAAAATTCAGCAATTCGTTCTCATGTTGTCATCAGCCATTCTGTCACTACAGAACTGCACTCAAATTAATCTTGGTGAAAGTTTAGCTGCAGAGCAGTACCATTCTGAGGGGGTGGTGTTTTCAGGTTTTTTTGTAAGTGATTATGATGATGCTAGAGTTATATGTTATATACAATATCTCCAGGAAACATAAATTTTCTGTATATCATACTGTTGACAAAGCAGGCAACTAACTACCAAACACATGGTAAAGTAGGCAGCAGGGGCCAAATGAGCAAGTTGGGTTTCAGATCTTTCTTTTTCTCTACATTAACAGCAAGAGAGAAATCCATACACTTCATACCTCAACACTGTCCTCCTACACTGAAGGGTCAAGCTGTGCTTCTGATTTTATACCACAGGGTCACAATGGACTTGTTTGCAAACGCAATAAAACTTCATTGTTTTTCTTCTTATTGAGATATAGGTATTGCAAACAATATTGTTGTTAACTACAGAAACCAAACTACTTCAAACCAAAAATTATTAGATCAGCTGCTAGATACCAGTAAAGACTTGAGGGGACAGGCAGAATGAACTGGTTCATTTGTGCAGTCAACCTAACAGCTGCAACTACTGGTAAGAGGCTTTCCAAACAATTTCAGTGCTTTACTTAAGACGGTCATCATTACTATCCACCTTAGAGGTCTGGCTTCTCTTTACTACCTGTCTCCCCAAGTTCAAGGACTGAGCCTTAAGTCATCCTGCTAAAGACATTGTCCTAGATTTAGAATACTGGATCCCAATTTCTGGTTTTCCTCTAGTCCTGCTATAAATGACCAGAAAGCTTTTCAGTTTATACTGCTTTTACCCTGGGGAAGGAAAAAGATGCAAGTACTTAAACCTAGAAAGCAGCACCACTGAAGTGCCATTAGAAGCAAGAGAGGTCTTGTTCTGTCTATCTCTTCTGCTGCCACCAACCCTCTCCCTCAAGCCATTTACTTCCTCACATTTCAGGGGCAGCTAACCTCACCTAGTTTTGGAAATGAACAGAAAATTCAGTAATGAAGCCACCTAATGTCCTGTAGGGCACACAGCTGGCTTCTTTAACAGCTGGAACAGTAAACAGCAAAGTCTTTTCTCAAAGAACTGGACTAAATTGTTGTATCTTCCCAGGTGGGAAACACAACCAAATAGCAACCAGATAGGGAAGTTCAGATTGTGAATCCATTAAGTATTTAGTTTGTCAATTGACATACAGACATACATAATATTTTTAGGACAAGACCCTCAAGAACAGGAAAGCCCCACAACCCAATCAATTAACAGAGATAAGAACACCTGAGGTCACGGGGAAAGATTTTGTGCTATTCTCCCTCGTCCTATCACTACATGCCCTTGCAAAAAGTCCTTCTTTATCTTTCTTGTAGACCTCCTTCAGGTACTGGAAAGACACAATAAGGTCACCCTGGAGCCTTCTCGTCTCCAGGCTGAACAATCCCAAATCTCTCAGCCTTTCCTTCCTGTGCTGTGGACCCCAGAGCTGGATGCAGCACTCCAGGTGGGGTCTAATAAAAGTAGAGTAGAGGGGCAGAATCCCCTCCCTTGATCTGCTGTCCACGCTGCTTTTGGTGCAGCCCAGGACACATTTGGCTTTCTGGGCTGCAGGTGCACACTACTGGGTCATGTCCAGCCTCTCATCCAGCAGCACCCCAAGTCCTTTGCAGCAGGGCTGCTCTCAGTCTGTTCATCCCCCAGCCTGTATTGATAGCAGGGGCTGCCCTAACCCACGGCGTGTGTTGGGTTTTTTCCCATAGATGTGTTCAACACAGATCTGGCTGCACCAGGTTTGAAATGCAAGAGTAACTGAAGTCACAGTCTCACTGCATATACTGTATGTAATCAAGATTTGGAGCACTTACCAGTATATGGCCACACCACAACAGTTCAGCTAGTCCCTTTGCCCCTAAAAATGCCTTGTTTTCAAAATCACTACTGATTCATAATCTACTTTTTTACTGTGTGACTGGCTTCATCTTACTTCAGAATACTGCTGTACCAGATTGTCCTCCAATAGTGATATGTAAATCCCAGACTACAATCCCATTGTTCTAAAGGCTGGACAGAGCAAGGTCAGTTCCTAACCCCAAAATCACATTAGAGTCTTGGATGATAGCTGCATTTGCAAGGCAAAAATACACACTAACATGAGCACATTCGTGCCTGAGTCATCCCACACATACTCCAGACTCTGATCTTCTCAGTGTTTAGAATGACCATCAGCAGTCCCGAGCAGGCACAGAGGGCAGGATGAGATAAGAGCAGCAGTACCCTGGCCCCTTCTTTATCTTGCCCCCAAACAGCTCCCTGTTGTGCAGGGTGCCAGCTGCTCACTAAGTAGCAACAGGAGCTGCTGCAGTTTACAGACAGCCGGTGAAAACAAATCAGCACCAATTCTGGTTTAATGTATTTCTGCCAAAATCTAACTTCCAACAACCTCTGTATCACTCTGCAGTACCACAAGAACCCTTACAATATGTCTTTTTGGCGTGTTAGAGACACAGCACTAAGAGACATGAGCACTTGCAGCCATTCAGTGAGGATACATTCAGACGACTTAAGCTCAGAGAGTATCCCTATTCCCAAGCACTGTGCTAACCTTTTGTGAAGAGAACCACTAACAACTTAGTACCACTTCCTCCCTTTCCAGTGTTCAGCTTGGAAATGTAACACTGAATGGTTACAATTGTTACTGAAGTGTTTTCAGATAACACTACTGCTCTGAAAACTTGCAGACCATGAGTGAATGCCTGAAGTGTTTGGCTTTACCTCTGCTCAGGAAATACATACACTGAGATAAGAGCTGAAGTCCTGGTGTGAATTTCTACTTTTGTCATATGTTTGACTTTTTTTTTTTTTTAAATCACCCTTCTGAGATGGCAAGATTTAGTTTATCTGTCACAGGTTTTCTGAACATACAAGAAAGTTTCTCAGAAAGAAAAGCCTGTGGACTACCATGAAGTCTCCTGAATGAAAGCATGGTCCCTTCTGAAAGATTCCTATAAACGGCAAAAATTAGCCCAACATTTCTGGAGTTTCTTAAAAAAGTACATAGCCCCTGTCCTATCAAACCTATAGTAATTTTGTTGTCATTCATCTCCTAAAACTGAACATGAAGAAAATCCAGAAACCCCTCAATGTAAGCCTGCAGTCCTGCACTATTTTAAGTATTGTAGCCAATTTTTCCATCGAATAATCAAGAAGGACCATTCATTAGCCTGGTTGTCAGCATAGAACTTTGCCACTAAGAGAAGACTCTTGATTACTTGCCCAGTTGCTCTAAGTCAATGTGACTGATCATGGTGAAGCTATAACAGTTACACTGCTGCAGAATAAATTCAGTGCTTGAAGCACACTCAAAGAGGGGAAGTACCTCCTACTTTCTTCCCTAAGGAGTTCACCTGGCCTGAAGGAGTGAAATCAAATCCTCTTTATGATAGAGATCTGGGGAGGGGATTAATGTATACTCTTCTGTAAAAGGCTACTAGCCTTTTAATAGCCTTATAATGTGTTATCATAGAATCAGAGAATTGTTAAGGTTGGAAAAGACCTCCAAGATCATCCAGTCCAACCTTTGATGGTTGTCAACTAAACCATGGCACTAAGTGCCATGTCCAGTCATTTCTTGAACACCTCCAGGGACAGTGATTCCACCACCTCCCTGGGCAGCTCATTCCAATCCCTGACCACCTTTTCAGTGAAAAGATTTCTTCCTGATGTCCAACCTGAACCTCCTATGGCTCAGCTTGAGGCCATCTCCTCTTTTCCTGTCACTAGTTGCCCCCACCTTACTCCAACCTCCCTTCAGGTAGTTGTAGAGAGTGATAAGGTCTCCACTGAGCCTCCTTTTCTCCATTAAAATTAGACGTGATGGAGCCTGAGCATGAAATGTTTGCTGTGTCAATGACAGGGAAGCTGTGTTAGGTGCCATTTTCAAATGTTTACCAGTACTACCTGAAACACATATCCCTTCCTTCCTTCTTAAGGGATTCATAGGCAGTGCAGCACAGCCTGTTCCCAGGAACAGTTTCAAGAGGCCAGGTTCAGAAGTTGGTCAGCAAACTCACCATGCACTGGCTTTTATTAGTGGATTTATGGCAAGGCTGCATTCTGAATCCAAACGCAAATATACCACATTTGGATGCTGAGGTTTTTCCCTTTAGTGCATCTTTCTGATATCATAAAGGATGGAAAAAACTTGCCTTAAATTCACAGATGTATCTTGTATGAAAGCAGAACTCAAACAATAAACCCATTAATGTGTTTTGCAGTTTGCAACCATTTATAGTATATGCCCAATGAAAAATATAAAATGCCATGGTGTTAAAGGTCTGACTCTCTCTGACTCTTCCCAAATGTTAAAATATGAGGTCATTAAATTACAGTGTATTTGCCAATTTTGACAGGTACTACTGCCACTCAAGGACACACGAGTGATCTAAAGAGGAATGGAAGCAATGTGGCATTGCCAGGTACAAAAACAAGTCGCACTCTGCCTTGCTACTGATCAAAGACACCTTGCATCACTGAAGATATCATTAAAAATAAGCAGTGTTCAAATGGATGTTTAAAAAACAAAGTTCTGTTTTCTGCAGGAGCTATTCTTTTCAAATTTTGACTGAGCAGAAAAAAACAAAGCCTTACGCTAAGGGCAAGACATAGTTTTTTTAGATATAACTGATGCAATAAAATGTTCTGAGTGACTTATGTACAGTATGAAACACCAAAATCCAGCCTTTTGAGATTATTTTTGTTTCATTTGGTGTCCTAAGAATTCAAAAACCATTCCTGGCTTCATTGCCTTCCACAAATCATTTATCTTTTGATAGAGACACCTGGAGAGAACTTAGACACCTAAGACACCATCAAAAGCTACAACAGGTTTTTAAGAGTAACACCCTCCTTTCCAAGAAAAGCATGTAAGTCTAGTTTTTTTGTCCACTCCTTGTCAGTGAAATAAATATGTTTCAAGCAGAGAACAGAAAGCTCTTAACTCTATCCCGTGGCAGGGTGTGGTTACTATCACTACTCCTACAGATTGTTCTGAATTATCTTACTGTCCATTCAGACCAGGCTACTACCGATCCCTTCACATGTTAGTGAAAAACAGTCCTTAAGGAAGAGCTTACACAATTAAAAGAGGCAAATCTACAGCATGGGAGAGAAACACTACCCTTACTTTGGATTAAATAATTGGAAGAAAACAGATTAAGGAATAAATCTGCAGTGAAATTCAAGTGTCTAATAGTTATTAAAGAGGAGCTGTGTCTAAGCCCTTTCATTGGGCTTGGCCTGCACAGTCCAGGTCACACAGATTGTCACAGAGTTGGGAGCTAAACTATCCAAATCCTTCTGTAGCACATTAGTCACACACAATCATCCTTGTGGTTGTATATATAACCTCAACAATGATTTCATTGCTATGAAAGAAGAATATAGGTAGGACATGCATTGAATCCATTCCTGAAGCACCCCAAAACTAATATTCAATTTTCTAAATTTATAACTTCCTATCAAATCCAGAGCCATAAGACATTTCAGTCAGATGGCTCAGGCTCCTCACCTGTCACTACCAGAATTGCTCACGGCTTTAATTTCTTCCATTTACAGTCAGTCACAAACCTGGAGCAAGTGTTTCTAGATGATGGCAACAGCAGCTGCTGTCAACATTGTCCTGCTGACTTACCTTTCATTTCCAACTTGTATGCTCTGCTTATGTGTAAAGCCTTCATTTTGCAAAGAACAGGTATACAAGTAATCATTGTCCAAACCCAGTGACAAATTCAAGCCTTAAATGAGAAATTAGGACCATGTGAGTTGGGTTTGATTGATTACTGTTTTTAAGTCACTGAGAGGAAAAAGTGTGACTATAAACTTTAAAAAGCTGGAACTCCTATAATTAATAGAAAACCAGTCATACTTCCTATGTACCATTATCAAGTGGAATTAAGCATCCAGTTACTATAGCCTAAAACTTGGGGAAAATAAAACAAAACAGAACAAGCAAACAAAACCTCAGCCTGCTAAGTACATGTTTAAGAAAAAGGCTTTGCAAAAAGTTATGTTTGGTGTCAGATTATTAACGAAACATAGGTCCAAGTGCTTGTGTTAATTCCAGTACAGGATGAAACAAACACCACCACTGAACACATCTGCACCACGCTGGCTGGATAAAGAGGAGGGTGAGGCAGGGAAATAGATCATGCAGCTGGTCTGAATGGTTTTCAGTATCTTCTGCTCCCTAAAGCTCAGTGAGTTTAAACTGACAGAGGGTAGGTTTAGATTAGGTATTGGGAAGACATTCTTTACTGTGAGTATGGTGAGACCCTGAAATAGGTTGCCCAGAGAAGTTGTGGATGCGCCCTTCCTGGAAGCATTCAAAGCCAGGCTGGATGGACCTTTGAGCAACCTGATCTAGTTGAAGATGTCCATGTTTATTGCAGGAGGTCTGGAATAGATGATCTTTCAAGGTCCTTTCCAACCCAAAGTATTCTGATTCTATGACTAGTATTTGCAAGAAAAATCAAATATCATATAATGAAGGCTAGGCAAATAGGACCTCATTAAGATACCCTTCAGGAAGGCATTTCAGGATAATAGGTGAATCTTAAATCTACCTTAAATCCTTGCATTATATTGTCGTGTCGTCTGGGTGGACATTTACTACCACTACGCTGGTATTTTTCCCGAGGCCGGCATTTTTTCAGTGAGACTGTAGGTGGCAGTAGCTCTACGGTTATTTATTTTCCTGGTTCCCTCGTGCAAAGAGCTACTTAAAAAACAAAACAAAACAACTTTCTTCCTTTTTTTTTGTGAAATAGGTCGTGGGAGAACAGTCAGAATCAAGAGAAAAAATAAGCATTCCCCCTCTGTTTGCCAAAATTCAAGGATGCAAAAAGTATTCATTTCCAAAGGTTCCCCCATTCCCCAAGAATTAGATGAAGTTCCTAGTCTAAGAGGGTAAAACTAATGCTCTTCACGGAATGTTGGAGGCAAGCAAGGGAGATGTGTTGTAATCTATTCAGAACATAACTTATGGTTGGATTTTTAATAGTTACACAGACTTATTTTGATGTTTAATGGCAATACTGTATGGTTTTCCTTTAAAACTATATTAATTGTCTTGGTTTTTGTTTTGTTTTGTTTTGTTTTTAATATTTGCCAAGTAGCACAGGCTAAAATAGGCATTTTTCATTTTAAAAAAATTTCACTTAAACCCATAAAAGTTAGTTTTATGGATTGTGACTCCATATTCAGGAGGAAGACAGAAACCCAGGTCAGTGGTAAAACCTGCATGGTATGTGCTTGTGAGGACACTAGAAATAGAAGGATTGATTCTCGTCTGAGTTACTCAGGTTTAGCCTGGTTGGCACAGCATTGGAGCTAGTAAGACCAAACTAAACTTATATGAAATCCTTCATAATTAACTTGATAAGTTTAATACAGTTAAGTGCAAATTTTTTATAGGTAGTTATATAAAGAACATTATGGTTGTGATACCAGAGATAGCCATAAGAATGTCAGTATTAGGTTAGGCTGCATATTCTTATTTTATGTACCAACACTTGTACCTTATCCAAATACACTGTAATTACCTTTATCTACATGATACCATCTTTTTTATTGCTCCCCCTCTAAGTTACTGTTCACCAAATGAGCAGTGACATCTTGTTCTATTTTCCTTGCTCTATATGCATTCCCGTACCTTGCTCAGTGAAATGTATTAGAGTTTGGGCAGTGTTGACTTGCTCATAGATCTCTCTCTCTTTTTCTTTTTGTTTTTGGTTTGGTTTGGTTGTTTTCTGCTTTATGTTACTCAATTCCATAATAAATTGAAAAAAACACAAATACTAACACCATTAGATATAACCTCATGATCACCTTTTGAGTTGGTTCTCTCCTGACAAACAGAGTATGAGGTCAAAGCACAGCAAAGTTGAAAGCTGCAGCCCAGGTATACGTAGCTCTAATACTACACCAGCAACTGCTTCCCTTCTCCCCCACATATACATTATATTCTTGACTAAATATTTGAAGTTGCTTTTTAAGTATTAGGTAGCCTTAGTATGTCTTTTATGAAGACACCATTGATTTATTAAGAATTGGAACTAATTTGAGGGTAGGGTTTGGGGGACCATTTTGTTGTTAAAACTAGTTTCATATTAAAACACATGCAAAAACAATGCAGCAAGCAAAAATAACCTGCTCTTGCCGTAAATAAAACAACAGTTGCCAATGCTGGACCTGTAAAGTGTATCTATACTGGCAGAAACAAGATGGTTTGCATCAAATTGTAACAAACTCACTGCTGCATTCAGCACTGAAGCTAACACTCATATCTGTAAACAAGACTGAAGCATATACAGTAAAGAAAGCAATCTCTGGTTCTCTTTACCCTTAGAAACAATTTTATCTATATGGGTTATTACCTGCTATACAAACTATATAACAAATTACCAAATGAGTCAAACTGGTGAATTGCAGATCTCATAAACCTATTGCATTTCATGTTCTGGAAACAGCAACTAAAGTTATGGAGTAATTTTAGGTCTCTAAGCAGTATTACATCCATTTGACAAAAAATATACATTTCAGTTCAATGAAAAGAGGTGAAAGTAGTTGTACAAGCTATAAAGGAACAACTCCGTTGCCTTCATCTTCTTAAAGTAAGGGGTTTGGAATCTCTCTGTATAAGCTTTAGACACAAACACAATGGTACAATTGTGATTCACCACCCAAATTGTGGGTGGTGGATCACATCCTATAGTGTCCTGACCCTACAGCAATTGAAAGATCAAAATCTGTCAGCTTCTGGTATATTGGTTTCTGCGGTGAGGAAGAGTTTGGGCAGGTCCTCAGCTGAAGCACCTGGAGGACAGGGATTCTTATGGATGGTGGGGTATGCACTTGCTATAACCTCTCCCATTTTTACATGGCCACTTCCCCAAAGACTTTCAAACTTTCCTTCTGATGTCATTTCCTCAGCTGAATATTGAAGCTAGCTCTGCAAATATGACTGGCACTACATATAGTACTACGCACATTTCAGAAAATGATGTATGGAGGTTCTGCTTTCTGGTTTTCTACTTCACAGTCTGAATTTGACTGCAGAACCTCCCTGTGTCACTGGGACACTTTTACCACAAGAGTCAGTTCCCCTCTAGTATTTCTCAAAAGTTTGTTCATGTAGCTGGAAACAAGACTCTTGCCTTTGCATCCTACAAACAACTCATAATACAGTCTTTTCCAGATTCCCAAAGTCAGTTTCTTGTTTGCCCTGACAAACAGACTATCACATCAGTCTACATCACATTGCTCCTGCTATCACTAAATATCCTCTAGGCTCACTTAGTTCAACTGCTCTGCTCATTTTCTATGCTGAGGCTTTCCCTGGACACAAGCTCACTGTGCTTGTCCTCAGTCCTTCACTTCTGGTGAATCCTGTTGAGACACAGCCCAAAACCACTGCCAGGGCACAGATGTTGTCTTCTAGGAGCCAGGCTCACAATTTAACATTCTCTCCACAGAGCGTAGCCCTAAATCCCTCAGGAGCTTAAATACATTCCTTCCCACAGAATCACAAAGTACATGACTTCCTCAGAAACAGAATGGCTTTGCAAAAGATTTCTCATCACAGCACAGTTTTCCTCTGAAAAGAAAAAGGCATTTACAGGTCTCCAGGAAAAACAAACAAACAAACAAATAACCAAACCAAGAAAAAAAAAAAGGAGCACAGTCCATAAAACCAAGCCCCTTTACTCAGACTCACCCTGTTAACTGTCTTAGAGGTTCTGTATGTAATGAAGAAAAAAAAGGCAGATATTTGCTGTTATTAGCGTCTTCCTGATAAACCATACACTACAGCTGCTAGACAACACTAAATTTTCAACTCCTGTTGAAAAAAAGGGGCTCTTCAGCTTTTTGTTATACGACTGAAGTACTTCCTACCAGGTGATGAGATCTTCACCAAGTGACTTGACTGTCAATATGCCTTTAGTGATATCCCCAAACGCACTGTGTCTTCCCTGCAGTAATCTGTTTAATGTTTGGAAAGCTATTATTTTAACAGTCATTTCCTTAGCTCTATGACCTTCTGTTTGTACTACAATTCTTTGACGCTTAGTTCTTCTGTGGAAAACCTTCATGCAGTGACAAGCAGAGTACTGTACCCAGGTGTCTGTGCAGGTTAGTGTTTAACACAATGGATTGGGTGGAAATCCAATGGGGATTTTTTTGTTTGTTCATTCTATGTCAGATTTGTCTCTTCTCTTGTGTGGCCAAGACAGACACTGATAAATACTGACTCCATTTACTCAGAATTTCCCTCTCTATTTTTGCCCCTTTGATCTTGGTTAAACAAGTCTAGATTGCTGTAGAAAGTCTGACATGCTGCCTAGGTTTTTTTAGATCTATTGCAGCAAGCCTAGAGATTACAGAGCTGCTGTTCACAGCTCAGAAGTACTTACCTAACAAATGCCTGACATGGGAATATTACCAAATTTGAAAATTTTGAAGATTGTTCAAATTGCTAAATGCCTTTTAAGGTCAATATTAAAAATATGATATGTGTATTTCTTCTACAGATTTCAAGACAGGACTAAGTTTTGGGTGGTCTCCATTAATTAGATCTTTTATGTATGTGCCACTCACATTTAATTTCCATTGTGACAGTTCTCAAATGTGTCTTTCAAGTGTTTCCATGCAAATTGAAAATGCTTAAAACTCAAAACCAATGTGAGCTTTCCTTTCTAGAAGTGGCCAGTAAGAATTTGGCAAAGTATTCTGTTGATTGCACATTTTCGAAGCAGAGTTTAGCTCTATAGCAGTCTTGGCACAGAAGCACATGCAGGAGTTAAAAGGAGTCAGAAATGATTTTTTAGATTTTTTTTTCATGATGATATGGCTTTGATATATGCATGGAAAAAGAGGCACTTTGCATAGCTATTAGGAGAACTTAACAACAAACATAATAAAATTCAATAGCTGTTTTTTCTGTTAAGGGGTCGGGTGACGAAACAGAAACGCTTGTGGTTGGTTTTGGCCCCTGGTTAAAGAACTTTAACAGGTTTGGGCATGTAGTGCATGTGATCGGGCTTCTCTACTGAAATCTCTGACCTGCTCTGTTAAAGACATGAGTCACAGCCTGAGAAACACTGGTGGAATCCTCAGAAAACCAGGAGGCTCCTGACAGTTTGAGACAACAGTGTCCTCATTTGCGGGGCTACTTGATTATCTGATGACTTTAAAGTATTTTGTGACAAGTAAGGAGTCATGCATGTCCCTCATATCGTGGGGAGAGATCATCAGTGACTTCATAAATATTTTTCTTCTGAAAACGGTGAGGACAAGGAGAATTCCTCAATTTCAGTAATATCAAAGACATAATAAATGCCTGAGATGCAATGGTGCCTGACAGTTTCAGGTCATGTTGGATGAAAGTTAGTGGGGGTAGAATTTTTATGTAGGTTATCGTGATGAAAGGCACCAAGAGTTTATAGCTCGGTAGTCCAATTTTCAGGTTTACCTTCCTGCTGAACATTATTGTTTCAATGTGTGCTGTTCATAAGCAGAGCATCTTCTAGAGAGGGAATCGCTAGTTACGTTTTCAGGGAGACAGTATTTCTCAGCAGAGATGCTGCTCACTTGACTTTGTCATATAAAATATTGATTAAGAGTGAAAGGTGAGTCACGTACTTTGATTAAATCTGGCCCTGTCTCTTCCACTTTCAAGTTTATTTAAGACTTGTTTCAAGGTTTTAAAGCTGCTCTTCTAAAAGGTCACAGCTTAGTGGAACTATGGGCAGATCAGTAGACTGATTCGTGGTAGCTACTCAGCTTTAATGCTTCACATTATGAGTATTTCATGCAACCAGAAAAATCACAGTACCACATGTCAATAGACGATCAAAATAAGTTTATGCTATCCAGGTCAGCAGAATCAGGATTCTGAGATTTTTTTGCAAAGTGGGAAATAATTAAAGGGTTACATGCGATACTAAACAAGAATTTTTCACTGGGCATTACCTTCATTTTAGGTCTCCCCTCTCTTTTTTCTCCAGCCTTTAACATAAGTGGATACAGTTTCTCTTCTCTGAAGTTACACTCGAAGTCAACATAGAGAATCTACATACTGAGACTTTTGCTCTAACCACAAGTTTGTCTTTAAATTTATGAATGTGGCTGATTATTCTACTATAGCACCACTAAACCATCAATGAGAACTTCTTATTAAGTGATTATTTTCATTTTATAACTTCAGAAAAATGACTTTGATTTGCAAAAGTTGTAACTCCAGGGCGCCTGGATAGAGTTGCTCTAGCAAAAGAACTGCACATTAAAGAGACTGCTTTCTATAGGGCCTCCATTAATTTCTGTGCAAAAGCTGGGAGGGTTATGACAAACAAGCAGAAAGCTGATGGAAGAGACATCATTAGATCTCTAATCCTGATCAGGTGGGCTGTATTGTCTCCTCTCCTGTGCCACAGTTCCTATGTGATGCTAGTCACATCACTTAACCCAAACTTTTCACAGATAGTCAGTGTTCCTCATTTTCTTTGTGCTTGACTTAGACACTGAAGTTTGATCACAAAAGTACTAAAAACACTCACATCTGCAACTGAAGTCAACAGGGGCAATTGCTTTGAACTTTTCTAGTCAGGCAGGTCCTGCAGTATCGTCCAATGGCAAATACTCTTCTAAATGACACAATTACCTCCTCCAAGTCTTCTCATGGGAGAGAACAAGACACAGTGGGCTCCAGAGCCATATGGATTGTCTGAGTGTGGCACATACAGATTGTGATAGGGTGGACATATTCATCTACGTAGTGACAAAAACTGTAGGATAAAATGAGTCTCAATGTTTCAGAATCATCTCATTTTCAATCTTCATTTCTTTGGGCTTTTATTCCCTATTATTGGAATAAGAACAGTACTTTTGTCTTTTTTCACAAGAACAAGATTCAAACCTGTCTAGACCACTGTCAGGACTCCAGCAGACTCAGATGGACCTACCAAGAAGCTCTCAAAAAGTCACCATGACACCCACAGTACCTTCTTGCAGACTGACATACAACTTGCAAAGAAAGCTAAATCTTCCTTCAAGAAAATACTTGAACAGTTTTGCAGATGCTGCCCACCGTTACTATTTGCAACCAGATGAGCCCACTGTCAGAACACTTTCCAAATCTGTAGAGAAGGCAGGGATCCTCCCTCAGCCGCCAGCCCTACACCCAGGTAGGTCAACAAAAGTTTGCTGTTGATCTGAACACAAGCAGCACAGTTCTCACTATCCTATCTAAGGGAGTGTCTTTGGGTGCAGCCAATTGTTGGCAGCACAATGCTTAAAGCTGGGAAGAGCTGTTGTAAATACCAAAGCCAAAGGCTTAAACCGTAGTCGCATATTCTTATTTGGATGTCTAGGTAAACAGCAACATTTGAAGACTTTGCAATTCCATTTCCCTGCCCGCGGGTGAGAAAAGTCACATGCACTTTCAGGTCAGGTCTCAGCAGCACAGACACCCTGAGCCTGTAGAAGTAGACACGCCTAATGTTTAAAGCACAGTGTGAAGTTCCTTAACCTTGCAAGCAAGGCAGGCCATGTAAGCATGACAACACTCAAGACAGTGTGCTTAAGAACAGCAACAGAATTGCACAGTCATGCTAGTTATGGCTTTGGTGCTGGGATGCTTATTTACAGCTTAAAAGCCACTGTACCATGCTTTTACACTGGGTAGAGAAAGAATAAAAGACTGTCCTGTTAGCCAGGCTTCAGCTTCCAACCAGTAAGTCAAGAGGGGAACTGAGAAAGAAACTAGGATAAGGAGAACACTCTGCTTCCTCTACCTACTTCTGGTGTAGAGTAGTAAATAGATTGAGGTCCTTCTCAGCTCCTGAGACCCTGCTATCACAGTGCTCTTTTTGCTGTTACACAGCACACTGTCTTGCTTTTCATCAGCCTATTGCATCTTATCAGAATCTTAAGTAGCACCTGTATTATTTCTGATGTTGTAGCTTTAGGTATAGAACACTTTCTTAAAAAAACATTTCTAGCCCTCACAGTTCTGGAACAAAGGTTGAAAACACAATATTTTGAGAAACCAAGTCCATAAGACAGCTTGACTTTTGTAGGGCCCTCCAAATACCCTTTTGTAATCTTGTATCTTTTGGAATGTTTGATCCATTGTATTAGTGATCTCAGTTCACCACTCACTGTTGTTAATCCCCTATCATTATAAAATCATAAAGTCCTCTAAACCCACAGGATTTGCTTAAAGAGAATCACATAACTTTAAAAAGTTTTGAATGTTGATACTTCTGCGGCTTTTAAACATAAGGTTTGTTTTCATCAAAACCTGTAGAAAAAAACTAGACATATATCCAGACATTCTAGGACTGGATTTTTAAGAAGAGTATCCCAAGCTGTGGTAAAAGCTTAAAACTTGAAACAGAAACACTTCAGGAAATCAGAACTTACTCCTACCAACAACCAAGCAGAAGACTTAATCACTGCATGAGTTCAAACAGCAGTGAGTGTCATTTTGTACCTTCATAATACCTTTTTCATTATATATTTAGATGTTGAAAGTTCTATGGCAGAAGAAATCTCCTCCCTATATATTTGCACAGTGCTTAGCTAGCAGGATCTTTCCCTGAGCTGCAGCTATAAAATACCAGCAATATAAATCAAGTTAGCTAAATTCTACTTTCTATACTGTGTTAACTTTGGTCCTACTCAGTATACCTGACCTAAAAGGAGCTCATAAATTGAAATGAGCATTTATTTAATGAAAGTGACTGTTAACAAAACAAAGTGACAAAGACAACAAGAATCAAACAGCTGCTTTTGTTTGCATTAGCTAACTGCGTGAAACATTGCTGAGGCTCTAAAGCCACAATAATGTAATGGGATGGACTTATGCCTCTTGGGAAAACAACTGGGCCCCTGAACTGGGTTCTGATGGATGTAATCACATAAAAGTTAGAAGTACCTATCACCGAGATGTGCAAAATAGTATGAAGCAAACCTGACCCACTCATATAAGGAATATTGGCTATAGTACAGTATTAATCATAACACAGGGAGGTGGGAAGAGAGTGAACACAGTGGACTGGCAAGAACCTGTTGCCACTGAATTCAAGTGGCAAAAAACCATTCCTGTGCCTTCAGTGGCTGGCCAAGGTATTATATAGCTGAGTGACAGATGACTGAATGTCTCATAATCTGTATTAGGCCCAGATTCTGAAGAAGTCACTGACTGTCAGATTTATTACCAGAAGCGCAGTTCTTAACTGTAATTCTACTTGCCATAGCAATTTGCTTTTGCCCCTGAGCCACATGTCCTTCACATTGTTATAGTGCTGCATGTCACTAATGGTCCTATAAATAATTTCTATAAACATAACCATTTATATTTTGACAACACTTGTTCCTGCTGTTGCACAGTATTACATAGCTCACCTTAAACCTGGACTAGGAAGTAGGACCAGCCTAGGCAACACTTTTGAAGCAGCCTGTGTCGTCTTCATGAAGCAGCTTAGAGGCTCAGGAGAGCTGGTGAGCTCACAACTTCTCACAGTGATTTGGGTAGCCCCATTGAGAGCAGCTACCTTGCAGCAAGTTCACACAGAATCTCTAAACCACTACCACCACCATTTCTGATGTAATGTTCTAATGCAACATTCTGTTTGCTGTGAAACGCTCCTTACTATCTGCCAGTGTAAAAGAAAGGAAGGAAGGAGGCCTGGAATAACACAGCCAAACTGAGGGAAGGCTAGGCTGACCATTCCTTCCCTGCTTGGCTCTTTCCATGTCTTTAAGGAAGCGATACCCTGTACCGTATCATATCTATGAGTAAATGTTGAGCAGTCATACATGAAAACAAAGCAGATGATGTCAGAGCTACAGCAGTTATTGTAACACCTAATGTGGGTGTTTATGCCTAGATTTATTTTCTAAATTAACTAGCATGTCTATTTCAGGAAAGCAGAGATAAAAGTAGACTCATAACTTTATCTTCTACTAATGCAAGAAAACTATAGGACTCTGGAAGAGAAAATACCATAAACTTCCTTCCATCCCTTCTGATCTCTCCACTTGGAAGAGGGGATCAAGCTAACCTGTTAAGTTATTTACTTCTATCTTGTATTTCATGCAAAAAACTCAGCTATCACATAGAAACACAGGTTCACTCACACTCCTATTCAGATTGTTCAGATTAGTACTTATCCTTAGTAATACCTAGTCAAGGTTTCACAATCATTTCTGTATTTTTTTTAGAATTCCTTAATCTTCCTTTTCTTACTTACTTCTAGCTCCTCTTTCTCTATTAATTACACATATCAGCCATGTCTACCGTCTCATGGTTCTCTTATTTGAGTCTGCTAAATTAACTCCCCCTCATGCACCCAACAGCTATTCACTACTGGTATCTCCTGCTTCAGGTCTGGAAATTTTACCCAAACCACTAGAAATTTAGTCTTTTAGCACAGTTACAGGTCTGAACGACTTTGGATGTCATACGAGATCCCATGTCTGATTTGTGGCTGTGGAGGAAGCAAGAAAAGGTACATTTGGGATGCGCCCTGTGTAACTGCAGGAGACATCACACTGTTCTGAGCTTTCAGGGTGTCACTGTCTCCTTTTAAGTCTGATGAAATACATGATGGATTGAGGCCAGGTCATCATCAACCAAAAATGACAGAGGTGATGGAAGGTACTTCTCACGGATGCTGCTACAATGGGGATTCAGCAGCATCACTGAACTCTAGACCCTACTCCAGCTGCAGTTCAAATTGGTTGGCTTTGCACATGTACTTTGGCTATTTAGCATGGGTTTTTTATAGTTTCTACTGTCAATGTCATTAGAGCGCAAAATATACTCTGTCCCAGAATGATGCCTCTGTTTTAAAAGTCAAACTTTTTGGTTTTTTATTTTGTCTTCTTTACAAAAGACAATTTTTATATTGTCTTCTTCTGTTCCTGGTGGATTTAAGTTACAGGAGATAATGGCAATGCCAACAGCAATCGTTGGCTAAGTACTGGCAACCTCTATGAGGACTGGAATGTGGTAAGATGATCACTGGCCACTACCCAAGGCAAATCAGTTTTGAGGTTAGAACTTCTGGATTATCTGGATGAAAAATAAATTGACCGGAAAGAAATTTGAATAGTATGGCAGAGCAGGTCAATGAAGATAGGTAGCTGAAATCATTAAAAGGAAGTATTTCTCCGTAACTATTTTAGACTTTACCTTATCTGTTCCTATTTTAGTATCAAACCTACTATGTCAAAGGGAAGGAAAAGAGCTTATCTTGATTCCAATAAACACATCAGAAACAGAAAAAAATAATGTAGGAAACTTTAATGAATTTTTCCAATTCAGGCATATCAATTAAAGTGTGATCATTTAAAAAATTTCAGCTAGTCATACACATTTTTCTGTTATTAGTTATGGGATTAAAAAGTTCTGAGGTCAGAGATTTCTGACCTTGGAATGAGATCTGTATTTGCAGAGCAAACCTAGCAGAGAACAGACATGGCTACTAGATTGCACTTCCATATCAGGAAGGATAAATGCACATAACCTGACCAAGGTGAAACCACCTGGTTAAATGTACAGCTAGAAAGCCTTTCCTTCAATGTACCTGCCCTGGCACCAGAGACATGGCTAGAACCATTTCACAATGCTCCCCTCAGCTCAACAACACAAGCATTTGCTCCTTTGGGTTCGGGTCTTATCACCTGCTCTTCATTTGTGAGCTGATACTGTCCAGGTACTGAAGTATCTTGATGGTAACAGTGGAAACCAGTGTCATGCAGAAAAGAGGCACCACTTTATCACTGCAAACCACTTACACCTGAATCTAGGTTATCTGCCTGATTTCCCTAATAGCTGAAAATTGAATTAGAGAAACAATTGCTTATTTTGCTCTTTAGGTGGGAATCCTGTGCTTTAAAGCAGTTTATTCATATAGAGCATCCTGTGAAAATAATTTTACCAGACTGTGGGCTTACAGGCTGCTTGTTGTGGGTTTCAGTAGAAATAACATTTCTGTTGTGGTATTAAGCTCTAAAAAAAAGGCAAATCTATGCTTTAAATATAATTGAGAGGAGGATTGTATTTTAAAACCTAGATGTTTGTGGAAAGCTGAGCCTGAGTACTTGATAACGTGTCCATTTAAAATAAATCCACCAGGTAAGTCTCCTTAAGTTTTGGAATGTTTCCACCTTGTCTGATTTCCTGGTACTTGTTCATACAGGTTTTGCCCTGTGAGCACACCTTTGCTTAGCAGTGACATGGCACCTTTCCTTTCAAATAAATCTTATTTTGAAACTTAAAATCCATCTGGACTTCCTTCTTGAAGGGCTTTGGGGCCCAATTCTTTGCCCACTTGTTCCACTTAACTCAATGTATTTGCTTTCATAGAAAAGATTAATATTGGGTCTTGAGTGTCCAGAAGTACTTCCATTTAATACGGAAAAACATGTTTTGCTCAGAAATGCTGAGTCATTCTCAATTCCCAGTTTGGACTGGGAATAGAATGGGGAATGCATTTTTCATTTTAGAACTGCACCACAGAGCACGAGTGGCAATCCAAATAAAGGAAATGACTCTCTATTCATGCATATGTATACGTAACCTGTATGAGATTTCAGTTCTCTTGTCAAGAGAGTAGAGAAGATCCTTTGCATTTCCAAGCTCTCTTTTGCAGTCTCATCACTAACTTTAAATGAGTGCATCTCTGCTCCAACCCAGACACGCAGCACTGAATGTAACATCTGAATCTAGTCCCTTTTGATGAATGAAATTGACTACCAACTGAATAGACAGACTGAAGTGTTCAGCAGGACCAGATTCTCTCTGTAGTGTCAAACAGAGGGCTGTGAGCGCTCTCTGGTAAATATACCCCTTTCATCTTGTTCCATTCAACAGGTGGCTTATGATTTGACCCTATTGCTTTTCAATGTATTTTTGCTCCAGATTACGGCTCCTTGCTCCAGCAATAGTCACACACCTTGATTCCTTCATACGTCCTTTTTATTTAAATCCTCCTTGTAAACGACGAGGTTTTGTCAGTCTCATTCAGCCCCGAGACAAATAAACAGTGAAGTTCCGTGCCATATGGCCTTAGCACAACAAAAATCCCCCACAGGTGCGCTGCTGGCCTTCTGGGCTAACACACATTAGGTGAGCCACGCTGGCTGCGAGACATTTCACCCTTAGCAAACCATGTATTTTAATATTCAGCATAAAGATAAGCATAAAAGAACTTGAATGTTTGCCGTATTTTTTTGGCATTACTCGCAAAAACAGCGCTGGGCCCGTGTGGCCAGCGGAGGCCGCGCCTGGGGCGGGGGGGAGCCGAGGG
>JAWWMO010000138.1:23731540-23766468 GCA_035047845.1 Dendrocincla fuliginosa
CTCCCCAGCCCTGCCCCCGGGTCCCCCCCGCCTCTCCTGCTTTCCCCGAGGCCGCCACTCCTGCCCTCGTCACCGGGAATTTCCAGCCAGGAAGTGCGGCGGGCCGGGTCGGGGAAGGAGGGACGGGGAGGGCCCGTGGCGCGGCGCTGAGGGAGGAGGAGGAGGAGGAGGAGGAGGAGGCGGCGCCGCCTGCCTCGGTGAGCCCCAGGGTTAGGGTTAGGGTGCTGCTTTCCCTCCGTGCAGCCCCAGGGTTAGGGTTAGGCTGCTGCTTTCCCTGCGTGGAGCTCTGGAGGTGTGGCGGGATGCGGGCCGCGTGTGGTGCGGGGTCTGCCCGGCGAGGGAGGCGGCAGGCCGGTCCCTGAGGGGAAGGAGGGGAAAGCGCGGCCCGAGCTGCGGTGCTGCTGCTGCTGCTGTGGCTCTCGGTTTGGGTTTCGGAGGGGACACAGGTCCGTGGGACACGGCCCCCAGCGCTGGGCAGGCCTCGGGAAGGAGTGACAACACTGGGCTGGACACGGGCGCCTCGGGAGAGTCGCGGGTTGTGTGCGAAAAGGACTGCGCTGAAAGGTAGGAAGCAGGGTTTTTAAAGGTAATTTGGCAGTAAGGGTTGAAACTGAAAAGTTCTCATCATGAGGAGGGATGTTAGAGTGATTGCGCTGTTACACTTGACCTTAAACCCAAGAATATCCAACTTCTCATCATCACACTTTTATTTTCTTTTTACCTTTTCACGCCTTCTGCTTTGGTAGTAACTTTGGTAAAGAAGCGGCGCTGACATTTTGTGTGGCTGTAAAATGGACTGGTGTGTCTGTGACACGAGCTGTGTGGTCATCATAATGCAGCGTACTGCTGTGTGATTCCATTCCATTCCAGTAAGGAAATGTGAGTGCCTGGGAGCATTTGGGGAATAAGGCTTTGGAAGCAAGGGAGCATCTGCTGTGTTTCTACTTCCCGTTTTCAGAACGCCCTAAATCTTTGCCGAAGAGTAACATTTTAAAGGGAATACAGATTATTGTTATTAAAAATGGTTTTAAAGTGCTGATTGTATTTGACATGTTTTGTGCTTCTCAGAAGTTCTCTTTTCACTTACTCTGTTCAGAGACAAAAGTGGATGAATTCTTTGCCCTAGCAACTCGGGTCTTACATTCCTATAAGGTGCTACACCGCCACTGTCAAGCTCACAGAACAGAGTTGAAAATATAGCACTTTGATTTTGTTGACGTCTGGAGTCTCTGTGCTGTGTACTGTGTAGTATCAACTTCTGAAATAGTATTACAGTCAAAGCATCTTTATGCTTTCATAAAAGAGTGTAGCTGCCCATTCTAGGAAAGCATTAACCAAGACGTCATTCTAAGATATCCTGTTTGCAATGTTTTGCAATCTACAGAAATGACTACAGTTTAACTGAGAAACTGAAAGACAAAAAAGCAGCCTGTAACCATCCAGAAGCAGATGCTCTGTTCTGCAAACTTCTCTGGCTCAAAAATTTAACTCACAGTTACGCTGAAATCTGATTGTCAGGATCTGCCACAGTGTGCACAGATTGTAAGGAATCTCAGTGCTGAAATCTGTGCAAGATCTGTTAAATAACTTGTTCTGAAATGTTATTTCTTTCCACCCTTTGTCCTGTTTGTAGAAAAAGAAATGTCAAGCAGTGGTAGTCATCAAAAAATGGAGTTGTTTTCTCATTCAAGAAATGAATATGCTGAGTAGAGTTAAGGTTGTAGAACTGAGAGTAGCTTTGTATCACTTTGCATCATGTTGTATGTTTTTAATAAACAGTGTTGTAGCTTCATGCTTGTGTTTGCTTTGTTCCAGCAGCACCTTGGTAGTGTTTTTGTAGTATTTATTTTGAAATCAGAAAAGTTTGCTGGAAAAAAGGTGCTGGGAGAGAGAACAAGAGAATCTTGGAAGAAGGGAGAGAGGATGGAAAGCAGGCAGTGATATTTCATTCATGTGCACATTTGAAAACTTCCTGCTTCATTTGTCGAAAACCAGTTCTAATTGCATGTCGTTCCTGTGTCTTTGACTTTAAAAATCAATTTCAATAATAACTTAGAGATATTTCTTTTCACTGAGGTGGCATTATGTGATTCAGTAGGATGCCTACAATTAAATATCATTGACTCAAAGTTGCTAATTAATAGATTTTCTTTGAGTTCCCTTTTCATTGTTGCCTTTTCCCAAAACCTTCCCATGCCACTGTCACATGAATACATGCAAACTCCAGAAATATGTTCAGTTAGGATTTCATGTTATTGTGCTTATTACTGAGTCTGGAAGGACAGGAACTAAGTTTTGAAGGCCTATGAGTCTTTACTGTCAAGGGTGCTTCTATACAAAGTAGCTGCTGTCCTTGAAATTGCAAAGATACAGTGAAAGACAATAAATTTTTTACTAATTTACAGTTGTTTCTCTGATGCAGTGATGGCAAAATTCTGTGGTCTTCAGAGATCCTGGTTAATTCTGTGTTCTCATAGATCACTTCAAAATGTATTTGCTAAAATATTTTCACCTGTCAGTGCTCTGTTTGTCAAGCCTGAATTCAACAGTATCAGTCCTAAAGAAAATTGTTACTCATTTCTGTAAGCAACTAATGACAACTCTAAGTTAATTAAAACAACCTTTTGCTGACACGTTGATAGCTTTCCTCTGGTTCTCAGACAAAATAACATGGCTATTATGAACTGAAGAGGAAAGAATGTTTCAGGCAGATAATGAAAAGACGTTCCAGGTATTGGTCGCTTTTAGCTCTGACACAGGTATTTTAGAAGTGGAAGTTGTAATTTGATGTCCTCTAAATAAGCTGTGAACCTTTTATGAAGTTCTATGTTGATAAGATCTTAATTATAGTTGTCATTAAGTGTGCCCTTAGGTCAGTCAGGGACTAAGTTTGCATCAGACTTTGAGCATAGAAAAAATTTAGTGAATCTTCTTCAGTGCTTTCATTTAAACATACGTATTTCACAGAAGCACTGTTGGCACTTTCAGAAGTAAGGCCTTAAAAGATGTTTCAAATTATTATAATCTCAAGGTAAAATCCTTTGTTTAGCATTTAGGTGGAGCTGACAGACCATATGTAGGGAGGAAGGTACCATTGTTACTACTAGCATTATTTCCCCCTTTCAACTTCTGTGTTCTTTTGTAAAGCAGTGACAGATAAATATGTATGTATATTTCATCATTTAAAATGCTATACTGAAATACGCCTGTGTTTCATTGTGTCCTCCAAGCCAACTGTACTGGTATCAACAGGTCAAGAGCAAAGTAGGTCTGAATTGTGTGGTGTTGAGTTTGGGGTTTTTTTTTGGCTTGTGTTTGGCTTTATTTTTTTGTTTCTGCTGAAGGTCATATTTCTATCTGTTTGAACATGGACAGATTTTAACACAAAAATGAAGTAAAAGCAAAGTAAGCAAGTGGTTTTCTTGGTCTCAGTAGTTTAGTCCAAGTAGATTTTGTTGTGTCATGGGTTACTATAGAAAATTGAGACGGCAGCATTTTTACTATTTCTTTGTAAAAAGCAAAATGTAAGCCTTAGTAACTGCTTTGCATCTGTAGATTTGAAAACCAAGACATAATTATATCAGTGCCAGACTCAGTCCAGCCTGTTTGGTTCCACTTACTGGTGTTATTTAAGTGACTGCTTCTGTCACATTATGTTTTCAGTGGCTGCTTGGAACTAAAAGGGCACTGAGAATCCTTTTGCTCGCTTTTGGTGGTTGCAGTGGTAACAGCCCTTGCTATTTTATGAGCCCTCTTCTGCTGCTGTTGCTCATGAAGTGGGGGCCTGTCTTCAGTAAGACCACAGAATTTGTGTCACTGTACCTGCTGATAACAGCAAACTTTAAGTGAACTGGACTTCTGAAATCTTGGGGTTACTTGGCTTGTCAGAAACACTGTGCCCCCTGTGCTCCCCTCTCACCACTCACAAACAACCCTCCCCACCCTCGCCCAAAGAAAAGGGAAAGGTTTGCAGTTTAATATTGATCATTCATTACACTTAAGGCTTATGAAATGGGTATGTGTGGATTGTTAAGTTACAGTTTTATTTTAATGAAGTTTTATATGAAATAGAACTTTTTGTCAAGAACATTACATCATTCTTTTTGATCTGTAAGAAAAATAACAGCCTTTTAATATTATATTCAGGTTAGTTCAAGTAGCAGTAGCACCCCACATGGCTAAAATACAATGTAGTTACTAGAGCTGTTTTGCTGTGTTGAACCTCAGTGTTTTTACATATACTTAGCATTATACATGTACCAGAATATGTTTGCCATATATTTGAATACTGTTTATTCCTTTGGTTTAAGTTGCTTTGAATGTGTTTTAACAAAAACATTCTGACTTTATTCCAGCGATATGATGGAGAAACAGTTTATATGTTTATGGCATTTTAGTGCTTCCTCTAAACATATTAGTTCTCTACTTTGACACATGGAAAAGGAATAAAACAAAAGTCCTGTTTGCAAAGATAGTTAATAGAGCAGCCATTCAGGCAGCTCTTTGCCAGCAGAATTCTCTTATGCTATTTTTGGGATTTTTTCAAATTTAGTAGTTATGTGCTGTAATAAATTTGATTCCAGATTTCATACAGTAATTCTGTATGCAACAATTCTGATTTAGAGCATCACACTGATGAAATCTCTTGGAATACTTCTGAATGATTTAATTTCCTAATTATTTTGTAGGTTTTATACTGTTGTCAAATAATATATCTGCTCGTGGCTGAAAATATTTAAAAATTTTAACTTCAACAATTTTAAAATTTCAAGAATCCCCAGACACAACTGCCAGGTCCCACCCAACAGGAAATTATAAGCAGGCTTAATTAGTAAGAAGAGGAGGCAATTTGTGTTGTTATATTAGAAAAACAAACAGTGTCATTTAGGATTATGTTGTGTTACTGCAAATGCAGCAGTCCGTGGATGAGAAAAATTGTCTGCAGAGGAAAGTAGAATCTTTGACAGAAATGTCTTTCTGCACAGACCTCTTCTTACTTGTATACTGAGAAATTACACTCAAATCTTTCTTGAGAAATTGCACGTCTTTATAGCACCTGAAGGAATGTAAAAAGGACAACTTCCTTTTGCTGCTTTTACAGAAATTGGGCACTGTTGAGTTTTATACTGAGAATAGTGTTTCCTTAAAACAGCTCCCTACAGCCCCAGGTATTGAAGTTGTAGATGGGAGAAGAAATAGTGGTAAACATTTAACATTTAAAGGCAAGTTTCAAATCTGTTTCATTACTGAGTTAAAATCACTACAAAATAACATAGCTGATAGGTCTTCTTGTCAACCTGAGCAAGTTAGCAATCACTTCTTGTGTTTTTTAACATGTTTATTGTTTTCCTTTTGTGCTAAAGATATTTATGCCAATAATGTGGATGAAAGTATGCATGATGTTCCATTAATATTTTGGTTCTATTTACTTTGCATATTACAGAATACTTAAGTTGTTTATCATCTTTTATTTTGAATTAAAAGTCTTTTACTCTGGAGCTGTGCTTCTGGCGTTCTGGGCAAAAATAACTGGGTTGAAGGGAAATGAAGTGCTGGAAAAAGTTGAGAGGTGGCCAGAAGCAAGGTGAAAAGGCCATGCCTTGAAAGCAGTGGGCAGCATGCAGACTTGAAGGGTCTGCAGTGGTGAAGGCTGGAGACTGAACAGCTTGGATCAGTATCTCAGATCTGTCAGGGCAGCATGCTCTGGTCTCTAGCCAAAATCATCTCAGCAGTCCTTGTCCCCCTTCCCACCCTGACTCGAAGTCTCTATTGCACAATGCTTTTTCCCAGCATCTCTGTTTGGAAAATGCTGATGTCTAGAACAGTAGTCTCTATACAGATATGGAGTATGTTTTGCCAAGAGTAGAAGAGCGAAGCTCAAGGATGGATAGCTGCCACTTAAGTAAAGGATATCAGGTAAAACACATTGTAGAGTCTCTACACTACAGCATTTACTGCTTCTGCCTCAGTGTTTCATAGCTGCTACAGGCATTCAGAGAACTTGGTGCTGTTTCTAAAATCATAGTGCTCTGTGATCAGATAGTCAGCCATGTTTTATAGCCCTGATGTAGCAAAAATACACTTACAACATAATAGATAAAGCACAAATGTCTTTGCTTCTCCTTCATGCTTATTCCTCTCTATTTTTAGTAGGCAAAATAAACAGACTAAGAGCATAACCACAGTGAATGTCATTACTTTCATTCAGTGTCCAGTTAAAGAAGTTTATTTCTGACTGGTAAATTACAATGAAAGCCAAATTAAAGGGAAAAAGCACTCTGCTAGAAAACTTTCAGGAAGAATTGTTCTTTCAGAATATCGAATCAGTTGAAGCGTAGTAGTTGAGTTTCTCATCTTAAGGCTTGCTTTCTGAATTTCAGCCTTGAAAGATGTGAACAGGTTGATGTAAAATATCTCATAAAGTAAGTGGTGGACATTCTTCAATAAAGAAGTTTATTTAAACCGTCAGACTAATTCCAGTTCACAAGTGCAATGAACTAGGAAATAAAGATCATGATTGTCCATAGAGAGGTAGTAGGAGGAAGTCTCATTCCAAGTTCATAGGTATTGGATTGGAATCTGGTATCAAAGAGCACACAGGCTTACCTCATGCTTAAAATTCAGACTGGAAAGCTGAAGAGAAGTAAAGGGAAGGATCTGAACTCTGAAAAATTGGGGGGCTGAAAAAAGTTGAGTCAGGAAATTTATCTTGGTTTTTAGAAGGTAAACAGACACAGTGCATGTGAGAGAACAAAAGGGAAGAGCTCTGAAATCAAATGTTTGAGATAAACGGCAATTAGAATTCTTGTTCCTTCATGAGAGTATCCCTATGAAAATGATGTTGTTTCCATTTTAAATGCCTGATCCTTTTGAAGCTTTAAAACAAATACTCAGAATACAGTAAATGAAGTCATGTTCTTCCAGCTGTGCCTACTTGTACCTTGCATCATTTGGTTATTAAGGAGCAGTAGTGATGCACAGTAACTGCCCTTATGTTTGCTTGGCTGTTTGGTGGAACCCCCGTCATCTCCCATATATGTGCGTGTACTTACATCTTCCTAGTTGTTTGTTTGGGGGTTTTTTGGTTCCCTTTTTAAACCTTTTTCACAATGGCAATTGACCTGCTGTGAGGAGAAAGGAATACTGCACATATATGCATATGCACACACATACACACCCTCAGTAGCTACAGCTGTGCAGTTTTGGGCAAGTTTAGTTGGATTTTATGTTTTCTTATTGCACAAGGAGCGAAATGAAGTTCCTTCACCCACCTTTGATTTTTCACACAAAATACTGTGAATTGAAATATCTAGTTTCCTGTGTCTCGTTATCTGAAAGACTTCAGATGATTTCCAGGGTGGAGGCTGCTGTGGTTGATTGTGGTGTGCAGGTGTTGGGGTATTTTTTTATTGTAGATGCAAGTTTGCAGTACAGTTTGTGGGAATTGGAGACTATGCAGGAAGCAGGCATATATAATAACATGAACTTCCACAAAACATTTTTAATCCAGTCATCTTCAGATGAGAGAGAGGTGGCAATCTCTGCCCGTAATACAGCCCATGTAAGGAGAGAGTGAGCAAAGCTACATGAGGTAGATGCTAATCTTACCACTTGGTGCATGTAGGAAGCTGGAGCAGTAAGAGAAGAGGCCAATTAAAAGTCACACAGTTAAATGCTAGGGTCTGTTTTTCTGCAAGTGTCTTTTTGGGGTTTTAATCATGTTATCAACTTTCTGGATTTGCAACAATTTTCATGTAAGAAGAGAAAGTGTAGGGATTTGTTGACTAAATAAATGCTAAGGAAACAAATTCTAGTTTGGAGGTAGGGCTCCTAGAAAGTTTTTTGTAATTTGTTTGACTTTGAAGAGGACAGTGAAATGAGTGTGTTTTCAGTCATTTAGGAGGGTCATATGAAACTGCTGGGTTAATCTTTGCCTAGGCCCTGAAAAGGCAATCAAATGTCAGTTTACAAACACAAAGCTGTATGTTTGCACATCTGAATCATAATCTGTTTATAATAAAGCTGGCTTAGCATTCAGGCCAGAGAGAATGTCTTTAACCTTCTGCCCCAGACACTGCAGCTGACTGTTGAACACAAAGGATCTCCAGTAACAGGCGCGTGTGTGTCTGGTGTGAGAGAGGTTGTGTTTAATACCTGGTTAGACGTTCATTAGTACATACTTACAGCACTTGGGTAGTATGTGGGTAGTTGCCTTGCTGCTTCCAAGTGTAATGTTCATAGAATCATAGAATAGTTTGGGTTGGAAGGGACCTCAGAGTTCGTCTAGTTCCAACCCCCACATACCATGGGCAGGGATGCCATCCATGAGTC
Source organism: Dendrocincla fuliginosa (assembly GCA_035047845.1). Taxonomy (NCBI): domain Eukaryota; kingdom Metazoa; phylum Chordata; class Aves; order Passeriformes; family Dendrocolaptidae; genus Dendrocincla; species Dendrocincla fuliginosa. Next base: position 23,739,872 of record JAWWMO010000138.1, read on the forward strand.
CACGTTGCTCAAAGCCCCATCCAACCTGGCCTTAAACACTTGCAGGTGGGGCATCCACAGCCTCATCCAACCTGGCCAGTATCTCATGACCCTCAAAGTGAAGAATGTATTCCTTATATCTAATCTAAACCTGCCCTCTCTCAGTTTAAAGCTATTCCTATTCCCCCTTGTCCCATCACTACATACCCTTGTAAAAAGTCCTTTACAGCTTTCCTGTAAACCCCCTTTAGGTTCTGGAAGGTGCTGGAAGGTCTCCCTGGAGCCTTCTCCAGGCTGAGCAACTGCAACCCTCTCAGCCTGTCTGCAGAGTAGAGGTGTCCCAGCCCTGTGAGCATCTTTGTGGCCCTCCACTGCACTTGCTCCAACAGATCTATGTCCTTCTTGAGGACCCCAGAGTGAACGTAGTACTGCAGTGGGGACATCTTTAATGGCTGCTGTTTTGTGGTCATGACATTGTTCACTGCACCAGCCAAAAAGGCAGAAATGTCTGCTTGATAAGGTGAAATTGAAGGACTGATTCAGATAGACACAGTTTCTATATGGATTTTAATTTTTACATCAAAGTACTTTAAATGAAAAAGTTTTCATAAATACTTGCTCTGAGATATTTTTCCTCTTTGTTGGAAAGTCCTGTGTTGTAGAACTGTAGATGTGACCAGGAAGCGTAGCAGGTGCAAGAACTGCCATTCTCCCAGAGTTCTGCTGGAGGGAGAGTGGCGCAGTCTGAGAATCTAGAATAGGGGAAAAGGCAATAGGATATGCTATTGGGCTTACAGAAAAAAGCTGTGAGATGCTTTGTTTGAAAGTTTTAGAAATTATGCATTTAGCAAACAGGCAAGTGGGCAGATGCTGTTCGTATTAGCTGCTCAGAGTAGTTTTTTTTTTTCTTTTTGAACAAGCACATTTACCATGTTATCTGGGTACTTTAGGTATTTTGGAACAAAATTTTGCATATGTGACTCATGAAATAGTAAGTGTTTAAATATGAGAGATCACAAAACAAGACTTTTAGGGCCAGTTTTTATTCTGTTTATGCAGAAGAAACACGGCATTTGCACTCCCAGTTACCTAAGCAGGGTGTATCAGTGGGATACATATTTTCTGATGCTTTGTAAAAAATGTTGGCTGTTGAGGTCTCCAGATTGTTTTCTGTAACACTGAGACCTTTCATTAGGAAGTGTTTGGCAAAATCTAAATTCTAGTTACTTCAGTGATTTCAGTAACTTGTCAATTGGCGATGAGGGTTATTTTCTTTCTATGGAACAGAAGTCAAAACATCTTAACAAAGTTTGTTGCGTGCTGAAGGCTTGTTTAATGCCATCTGTGTTGACTTTTTCCATAAAGATTAATAATAACAGCAGGTTGTTGATGAAAGTTATGCTTTGTGAATGTGCCTGTGAAATAATATGATTGACTGGTATTTTTTATATTGCTGTAATCCTGATGTATTAGGTGAGGAAGTGCAGCATGGGTGACATTGGCTGCTTGTTACATCTGTTACTAATTTCTGGCTGAAATCTTATGACCAGTTTTTTGATACTTGCGCAAATAGTACAAATAAATGTTACCCAGTAAATATTTCCCTCTAAAAATTAATTACAATCAGGTGCATATTTCCTAGGTTAAAAAATAATTTTATCCACATGATTCTCCTTTTCCTGGAAGTAATCTGTGTATTACGTGTCTCAAATTTCACCTTTTTAACCTGGGTTTTTTTCATTTTCTACTTTGTGTGGGATGGGTGGCTATATGTTGGCTTTGGAGCTTGTTAACAAGCTGAGTTGAGCCTCCACCAAAGTGAAGTACCTAAGTATTCCAATTTTCCTATTGATATTTGCCTTTCTAGTTCCTGTAGAAGGTACATGGTGACTCAGTTTTCCTTTACTGATGTAGTGATAGCTTGCAACTCTCTTTGATAGTGCAGTAGGTTTTCACAGATCTCTTTGCTTTGCTGGAAAACATGGCTCATGGTCATTGTGGTGGAATATGAGGGCCAGTGACATGTTTCTGTCTTCTGCTAGTTATTAACCTTATTTAGTGTCTACATATGTCCAGACACGAGTCTTTTGACATAATAATATAGCTGTTTTCAGATATTCCCTTGGAAAGCCTTATTTAGTGAGATCAACATAGATGAAATTAAAATTCTTTCAGTAACATCTACATTAAATGAAATAACACTAATATTTTCTAATAGACCTAATAAATTCCTAAAAATTCACAGGCTCCTGGCCCACTGCTGGCCCCTGGGAAACCAAGCCAAGCTAAAGTTACCCTGTGTCAGGCATTTACATGTAGACCTGTGAGAGAGGGTTAGGAATGCTGTACTTCCGTAATTGGCATTGTCAGTGCTAAGATGTCATGGGTGCGAAGCACTTGTGGACCTCTGGAAATAAACGTGTCCAAAATTTGTCCATGTTTGACTCCTGTTTGTATTTATAAAATTAAAAAAAAATATTGGGTGTTCTTTCTGGGCATCTTTAACTTGCATTTAGTAATACTTCCCAAGCAGAAAACTGTTCTGGTTCATTCGTGAATACTCAGAATGCTCTTTTTATTGTATAAAAATACAGAGACCTGCTTTTGCTAGACTATAGTAATGATTTTGCATAAAGTCTCAGAAATTTTGACTTTAGGACTTTAATTTTTAGTTGCTTGGAAGTAGGCAATGAAAAATCCTAGCTGTAGCCTATCCTGTCCTTACGCTGTCCCTTCCAAATACTGAGGAATTTTAAAAGTATTTTAAGAATCACTAATGTTATGAGTAAAACAAGAAGTGTCAGAGATGGGGCTTTTAACATTTTCCAGGTTTCTCTATTGTGGAACATTGAAAAGAAATATCATTCTAATCATGTTTTTGTGTTTCAGGACTTAAAATGGCAGGAGAAGATTCCTATATTATGGGAGTATCTGATCCCCAGGTAAGCGGATTTGTATGTTCTCATTATCCCTGTATCCTCTCCTAGCTCTTTATTTAGGCTTTCTCTCATACTGTCTTGTCATTTCCTAGGCTTAACAACACAAACATACAAAAGCATTCTACATTGGCAGAAATCAGATTTGGGGAAACCTAGGGGTTTTTTTCCTTAAGGTGGTTTTATGTGACCTGTAACGTGCCCTGTCACTGACTAAATGGCTGGCATGAAAAAGAAGGCTAGGCCCACAGAAATAAGCAATTGCAAAAATTGCTTGCTTTTATGCCCTGCCTGTGAAATGTCTTCTGTGGGCAGTGGACTTCTTCTTAAAATAAAGCCCCTTATGCCCTAAAAGGCATAAAAATTATGTAATTTTTTACTATATTTGCATCGGCATTGATGACTAAAATGTTCCTTCGCTCATACAGATCCACAGGCCTAGCTCTTCATCAGCTCTTCCTAATCTCAGTAGGTCTGAGCTATGAGAATGGTGCTTGGGTGAAAAGTTTAAATAAAGAACAGATCATTTCTACTCACCTTAATTTTCAAAGAGCAAGTATTTTCTCCTTTATGCTTGCTCCTCTTTGGAAGAAGATAGATTTATACCTGGCAACAATTACAGTGAGTTAAGACATGTCAGTGTTTAAAAAAAAAGTAAAAAATTAAACTTTAACCTGGGTATAGTGTTTTCTTTCATTGGAGCTTGTCAATATATTTACATAAGGAATGTAGTCTGGTGAGGTTTAATCAGAGAAGTGAAAATGAAAACTCACAGCTTCTCAGCAAGGCCTTGGGCAAGACATCTAGTGTCAGATTTTCAAAATTTACTGTGTAAGCTCTTTTGAATATATGGTTGTTAGTGCATGTAAGCAACATGCATGTTTAGAAACCGTGCTGTGGTCTCATGATACTGGTGGAACTTGGGTCATTGCTATCAGTTCAGCTTGCACTGTTGTTACCAGCAAAAATAAATTAGCTATAAAATGTTCCTGTAATTGAGCAAGGTGTTTGCAGTCTCAATATTTGCAGAGAACTTTGAAATTCTTTGCTGATAGATACTTTATGCAATTATGTTTATATATAGTAATGAAGAGTGTATTTTCTTTCAATACAGATGTTTGCAGTGGATCAGTTCATGGGAATGAATGCATTATTTAATAGTACAAATTACATCACTTCAGACTTACCAATACGAACAGGTAGGAACCGTTACTATTTTGTGGTGCTATTGTCCTGCTGATTCTTCCTGTTTATTTTCTTTTGAAACTTCTTTTCAGAGGCTTTTTTGTTTCCAGCCTTGTATTTCATGATACTAGATTGCAAGGCTATCAACTAGATTTTTTTTTTTTTTTTTTGCATCTCTTTCTTACCCACATGAAACTTTCAGCAGTGAGGCAAATCTGATTTTCTTCTGGCTTGTACAGAAACTGAAAGTTTCAACTGAGTTTCCCAGCTCAAACCAGGGCAGTGACCAAAGAGCTCTGAGTGACCTGATTTTATGAATTATTTTGTTGTGGTTTTTTTCTAAATTTACACCTTCAGTGACCTACATGTTTGTATTGCCAGTTTGCAGACTGTAACATGTACTTCTTTTCCTTTTAAATGTTGTTTCATTTGTTGTAGTAGTTCTTAAGGTGCTTGTTTTTTACTAATACAATGTAGAGAATATTAACTTCCTGTGTTTTTCCTTCTCAGTGACTTCTCTATTTCCTGTAAAGTGGCAGTGTGGTAGTAGAAATATCTGACAATTTCCTGAATAATAACACTAGTTTGAAAGTTCAGAGTCAAATTTTGCAACAGACTACAGAAAATAAGCAAATAGTATTTTGCAAAGGTCTGATATGCAGTTCTTACAACATGGTTCCAGAACAGTTATAACAAATACAAGTCTGTTATATCTCAGTCAGTATCAGCTACTTGAGCAACCTTGGTCTGGCTTTACTTATTAAATTTCTATATAAATATTACTTCTTGCATGAATTTGAAAAATACTTTTTTCCTGCTTAGTTTATTAGAACAGTGAAATACAAGGAAGAAGGAAATAAAATTTTATTTAAGCTTATGAGCTTTTTCTCAAAACATACATCTCCGGTATAGCTAATAATGTCTTTTAACATGACAACTTTCTGTTGTTATGTTTGACTTGTGTTAGGATGTAGCTGGTATCTTCTGTATTGCAAATTACTTTCTTTAGTTGAAACTGCAAACCGGCTTCTGTTTGCAATATTTGGTACATACACTTGACAGCAGTGAAAGTCTGAAGGGTAGAATGAAATAAACATGTAGCATTTTCCTTCATAGGTAAAATACCACTCTGAACTAACAATAAATGCTGATTTTAAGATAAAAATGAAGGCATGCTTACTGTTTCAGTGTTTCCTTGTTTAAACCATACTTTAGTTTTCTTCTCTGAGTAGCAGCGAGAAAGGATCAAGAAACATGTATGGTGCAGATAATTTTGTTTCAAGATAAAATGTTCTGAAGAGCAAAGCTCTTGACAAATATGGACAAACATCCAACAAGTTAATGTTGCAATCATCTGTTTGCAGAGTATTTTTATTAAGGCACATAAAATTATTCTGTAAGAGTCATCTGTGCAAGATTAAACGACTTGTGCATTGTATACCAAGGGGGTTTTTTCATTGCTCTCCCAGAGTTTCTGTGGAACAAATGAGGTTATGGAAGTTTCCCCATAAGGAGCTCTCTTACGTGTACCTTTTAAGCTTACTCTGTACTTCTCCTTCCAGACTCATTCCATGCAAATTATTCATACATATAAAACTTTTCAGATATCTGTGTCCTGTCTAAAGTATAAAACAGCTGTTTTCACGCCTGTGTCAGGGAGTCAAGGATTCACTGAGTTCTGCAGTCATAGAAAACTGGGCTAAGTCTAGCTCTGTCCTTAATTTGCAAAATTGCTCAGAAAAAGGCCTTTTTTGATAAGTGCCACTGCTCTTGTCTACTGCTGCACTATAGGTAGCTAGTTCCTTGTCTACAAAATAGGTTTCAGTAAAGGATTCTGGATTTCAGGTTATCACAAACAAAAAGTTAAGATTTAGAAGAGGTTGATCATTTCAACAGCGTCTGATGATGCCACAGTCAGTTTGTTTCTTGAGTTGTCACTACAGTGCTTGCTTTCTCCCCTGCTTGAAACTATGCTGTGTTGTTACAGTGGATTAGTTCTTCAGTTATAAGATAATTAGTAATTGATATATTCTGTTGTAGTGGTTTCCAAGCAGGAACTAATGAATTACATCTTTCTACACAGCAAGTTTAGTTAAAAATTCATGCGGGATTTTCCAAAAATACTTCCCACTGAGATATGGAAAGAGTGAAATAAATATTTAAAAAGGATTTTTCTCTCGGACAGTTGAATGATCTTTCAGTCTATGCATTCATAAATGCACAGTGCCAGACCTATTACATTGGCACACAGGTTTAATATATAACTGTGGATTGCCATATCATGCCAGCATACCTGAATCAACAAATAGCCAGGGAATTTGGGGACTTTCTGATGATAGATGTTCTGCTGTTCTGTTAATATTTACAATTATAGTAGAAAACCTTGGAGACGTTGGGACAAGTGTTTTCTCAGTGATGTTAGTGCTCAAGTGTCTTTGCTCCCTTCTTTTTCTCTCTCACGTGTGTCAGTTTTAAATAAAAATTAGGCTCTAAAGCTGTAGAACATAGTTATGTGGTTCAAGTTCTACATTTGCATTAAGTCTAGAAAGAGAAGTAATCTCTGTGTGCCTTTGGTGAAAAAAAGGCGTATCTATAGCAAGTGAGGTACTGATTCTTGGTGGTGCTGCAGATGAAGGGGAGACTATCCGTGGCATGTATTTAGACAGTGTAAAAGCAGATAGACATCAGTGGGATGTCCAGTGTGTAGTGGAGAAACAAAGTGATGCTTTACACTGGAGAGGAAATGGGCAGAGCTCTGAGCAAAGTGGTTTATAATTTTGGGTGTTTCTTACTCCCGCCAGATTGTACAAGGTCACTTAAAACCACAGAACGCGGCAACCTGTGTGCCAGTTAGAGGTGGTTTTGGGAACTGCTTAATTGTTTTGTGGTTTAGGGACTCTTACCTAACTAGCTCTTGACATTAAGTTGGTGTGTTTTTAAACCTTGGAAGTGGAAGCAGGGTCATCAGGAGCTGAGCATTATTGCCTGGAGGTTGCTAAAATTAGTTTTGTGATATACCTTTAACCTCCTCTGTCCAACCCTGTGTGGCACTGTTGAGAAATGACAAGGGCATAGAGGGGAAAAGAAGGCACTTAAAATCTTTATTTCATGTTTTTTCAGAGAGATATATTATTAGAGATTCAAGGAAGCCTGACCATTATCAAAACTAAGATGAGTGTTCATTTTCCCTGTCCCCAGCAGCGGGCCTAATCCTCAGAAGCTTGAGCAGACTTGCATACTGTTCTGGTGTTCTTTCTAGTTCTTCTGGGCTTGTGTTTTGAAGAGGGAACTGAGGGAAGAGGTTAAGCAAAGCCCATGTGCTGCTGTCTTTAAACATTGTGCTTTGAACACTGAAGAGCTGAGATTCGAGAGAGTGTTCTTGGAACCCCTGAGAGGGAGGAGGTGCAAATGCTACAACAGACCTTCAGGAAGGAAAAGGAGCTAGGTCTTGAGTCTGGGCTTTTGGCAGCAAGGTACCCCTGCCAGGATGGACACAAGAGGGGTTGCTGTGGGATTTAACAATCAAAACCTGGAGACTACGAGTGTTTTCATCCATGTCCCTCCTAACAGCAATTACGAGGTCGAGGTGCCTGTTCTGGGGGATCCACAGACAGAGGAGAGGGGGGAGACTTGTCCAGAGCTTGTTGCAGGTTAGATTGAATGGCTTCAGGTACTGAAGCTGTTAAATAAAGGACTCCCCAAGTCCAACAGTGCTGCTGGGCTTGCATGGATATCCCACCAACCTCACAGATCCCTTTTTCCTTGATTTTTTGCAGTGGGAAGAGGGAACCAAGAGGGAGCCTAAGATGGGTGCTTCTTTGGAAGTGTGTATGTAGGGTGAGGCCTGTCAAGAGGAAGAAAGAATGTAAGTGGTGGGAGTGTCAAGAGGCAGGAGGACCTCTGACTCAGGCAGGAAGGAAAATGAAGAAACTCGGCAGCTGAAAAAGACGTGGGGAAGTGGGACTGTGACTCAGGCTGGAGGGGCGGCAGTGGAATGCGTGTCAGTCTGTGGCAACTGAGGTGAGAAGATAGAAAAAGAAGCCCTGAAGCATACCCGGGATGTGGCAGTCTGCACCAAAGCCCCTCCATGTTGGAGGACCGCGTGTTTTAGTTACAGTTCTTGGCTCTCCTGGCTGCAGCAATGCCAGGCAAATCGTGAGGAGCACTCATGTCAGAACTTGGCTCTTGGCAACCGTGAGAGTCATCCCTGTGTAGAGGCCAGCTCCGTGACTGTGTGCCTGAAACCACTCTGCAGGGCAAAAGTAGAACTTCAGCTATGCATTAAGTAGTGTTCCTTCTTGTGGTTGTTTAACATTTAAAAGGGGGTTGCTTGTTAAACAAGAATGTGAAGTAAGCAACCTTCTGGGCTACAACAGAGGTGCAAAAGATCATCACAAATCTTGCCATTATTAGTTTCTCTTACAAGGTGTTCATCTTCAGGTTCCTGCTCTCTGTGTGCTTAGACCAGACATGCCTAGTAATAGAAACGAAATATTAAAAACTTCCGTGTGCAAAACACTAAATGTGTTTTCCCCGTGGGAAAGGATGAGAAAAAGAAGGATCCACACATAGCCAGTGTTAGGTTGTCTAATGTACTTCTGGGGAGTATTTGGAATTTAGTGAAGACAGTTAAATGAGACCCTTCATGGAGTAAAATCCTTTCTATAATCAAACTGATGTGCCATTTATGCCTGGATGTTTTCTTGAACATTGCTGCTTTGTTTTTAAATAGCATTTCAGATGTAATTAAGTGCCTTGCATTCGAGTGCCTTCTCTGTACTGTTATTTGGATCTGGTTCAGATGCTGTACCAGAAAATTACTTAGTCATTGTAAAAGAAAATGTTTAGTCACAAAACCCAAGGGTTAAAATAAGACTTCACAAAACTGGGTTTTAAATACATTGGTATATGATTTATATAATGTGGATTAATGATAAGAGCCATCTAATTTGCCTTTGTACATTTACACTTCATCTTTTTGCACTTTTCTAGTGTTAGTATGTAGGATATTTTGATTTTTTTTTTTAAACACTGTATTTGTCTGTTTTTTATAAGCTTTTTTCCAAGGGGGAAGAAGAATCAAAGCCCTAAGTTTTCAATTTTCCTGAGTTTTCACAAGAGCCATGCAAGGTCAAGCCATTTCAGTGGTATAAAGAATTTCCCGTGAGCTTTCCAATATGTGTATATTCCTCTCTGAAGAATTTGAATTTCCTTATGCTGAGGAAGAGTTGAGACTTTTGTCTGCTGCATCCTGGGGTACTTCTGCAGCCAGTTAGCCCTTGGATAAGAAAGCTTCCTTTTCTGGCTTATGTTTGAGAGAAAGGGGTAGTACTTTGTGCCCATACTAACCCAACATACATGCCTTGAAAATGAATTCCTAAGAGAACAGCCAAAGAACAATTACTTGGCAGGTCATGCCCTCGAGGCTTGGTTGAAAGTTGAACTACAGAGTTGTATTTTAGGTGCATTATTTCTGCCAGTGCCCATAAAATACAAGGCTTCTGGATATAAAATTTCAGATGCCTAAAGCACGAGGAGGGTTAGAGGTCTGAGAACAGAGATCTTAAATTTAATTGCTGATATACTACTTAAACCCAACTCAGTTCATCTTGACTCTGTTACAGACAAAAATTGAAATATAAGGCCAAAGCTAAATATTATTCTACATCTTCAAAGTTGAAGTCCAAACTGTTTTTCATGCTCTCTAATGTAAGGTCATGGTATATGGTCCTGAGGCACTTTTTTACATGACTTCAGGTAGCACTGTTTACTTGTTGACAGGAAAGTACAAATGTTGGACTTAGGAAATAAATTATCTTTATATATGAAAATTGTTGTGACTGGCATTTGCAATATAATGTTGGCATGAAGGTAACTCAGAAGCTGAGTCAGCTAACTGCAGCAGCAGAATACTAATTTCATCTACTGGTGTATTTGTTGAAACTTTCATTTGAGAGAAGCTTGTTCAATTGAGACCTGTGCTGACCAATGACATGAAGTAGTGTCATTTTAGTAAAATTAAGTTGTATTGAGGAGCTGAGAAGGATGCATGTAGTCATACTACAAGCCATACGTTAATTAATCCCTTGCTATATTTAATTATCACTGAACATTATGTTTACTGGGAAATGAAAGTTGATGCAGGTATGTAGTTCTGTGCTGAAGCCAACTCCTATATAGCTGAGGTGGCTGGGTGGTGTGGTACTTGCAGATGGTGCAGTTGTTTGGGGGCAGATCACACCTGGCTGTGGCAGGGCATGGAATGCTTTGTGTGCTTGCTGGCTGTGCCACGTAACTGTGGCTTTTCTGCTCTGGAGGATTCACATGTTCCAGGGAGCTTGCTTGATTCCATAGCATTAATACCTTTAACAGAGTGGAAGTGATGATACATAATTTCAGCAGGAATATGAGCAGCAAAATATTGTGTAGGTGTTCATGGTGAAGCTGTTGTTTGGGGTTTGCTTTGAAAACAACTGATTTTTTAGCATTGAAGTGCAAATATTCTTGTCCGCTTAGCAAGAGGCAGAAAAGAAATCGTATCTCTTGGAACTGTCATTTTCAGGCTCAGGAGTGGCTTGAATTTAAAGAGGTACTTCACAGCCATACAGCTAGAGCGATTTCCTTCCTGATGTAAATAATCTAAATGATCAGTGTTGGAGGTAAGCTTTGGTCAGGTGATGAATTCCCGACTCTGGTGGCACTGAGTTCTCATTGGATTTAGGGCCTGCTCAAAGGCTGTTTAAACTGGTGAATTTTGAATGAGGTTTATATATGAAGTTAGCCACTGTACAAGACTGCAAGTTGTTTAAGGAAGCCTTGTTTAAAAGAAGTAAGTATAATTTTAGTAGAACATAATCCTGTGTATTGGCATCATACTCAAGATGGATCTCAACACAGAGTTTGCATCTGTAATCAAATTGAGTATATTCAGTGTTTTTAGCAGTGCAGTAAAACAGTATATTTAAAAGTGTATCTGAAATTATTAAAGGAATGTAAATTGTTTAGTCTTCTCAATTCCAAGATTTTTTTAAGGCAGTTCTGACTGTTAGGGCGTGTTGAGACAGCTTGAATTCCTCCTGTATTCCCATACCTCAGAGCTTCCCATTGGCTGTCTGTAGACTTTCAAAAGCACCTATTCAATAGGAAGCCCTAGGGCCAAAAGCTTGTGAGTTTTTAGAGCCCAAGGGGTTTAAATATAAAAGTTAACTTTAGCTCAAGAAGGCCAGACTGCTTGTCAGTGGAAAGGGGAGGATCCTATTCTTATTCACCCTTAAAAGTTTTAACTGAGTCATCAGTTGCCCATCTAGGCCCTCTAAGCTAAAATTAACTTTTTTGAGTCAATCCTTCCCTTCTTACTCCACTGGTCTCTAGGAGTGTTGGAAATGACAGACTGCCAAGTGATTAAATTATTTGTTGAAATTTAAGTTCTGAAGAGACTCAGGTGCTTTCAAAAATTTTATCTCAAGACATTCAAGGACGTAACTTTACACCTGCAACTTACACGTCATAGTAATAGAAATATAGTTTCTATTAATACTTTTCTTTCTTTTATGTTAGCAGATGGACCATATCTTCAAATCATAGAACAGCCAAAACAGGTAAGAACAAGACTACATGTTGAAAACAAATTACTACATTCAGCTTTGAATAAAAAAGGGTACAGAAAAGGCTGAACTTTCAGAACAAATGTGGCACTTGAACATGAGAAGTTCTAACTCTTACTTTTGTAGTTAAATCATTTCCTGTTTTGTTCTGTTTTCGTTTTTGTGTCTCCATAGAAGTGTCATAATACAAAAAAGCCCTGAGGATTTTAAAAAATGTCTTTCTAAGTGTAGACGTTTCATCTTAGAAGTGACTCTTACAGTACCCCAGTATTTGGAAATATAAACTAGCAGACCAAGCATGGAAGAGTTTTAGGATTTGTTTCATATTTCTTCAAACATAAGAAAGAAAAAAGAAAAGCACTTTGCTCCATTCCCGAGTCACAGGAACTTTGACTTGTGCTTTGTTATTGTAGAGAAATTCAGTTGTCATTTATGATGCCTTTTCTTACGGTTGTCTGTTTTGAATAATCCAAGAAAAATGAAGATAAGTGCTTGAATGTAACTTTTTTTCTGACTGTGTAGCAAACACTGACTTACACTCCTCTGACAGCATAAAGTCATCCGAATACACTGGTTAGTTTTCATGCAACTGATGTACAGAGTAATTGCTGGGTAAAGATTGCCCTGCAGTATCACCTGGGTGCTGTTCCCCTTCAGCTGGTGGCACCAGCAGTTGCAAGGATTCCTCCTGAAGCTGTGAGGATATGGAGGCACCTTTCCTGTCTGCCCTAGTGAGTAATAAAATCCTGCCTTACAGAGCTGTTCAGTAAACAGGGGAAGAGGGTGGCTAAAAGCTGTCCCACCGTCCTCTTGGTCTTCTGCAGAAGCATAACACAATCCAGTCTTCCTGGCAGAAGGCAGTGGAGAACATTGATTGCAAACAGACACCAAAGACATTTTTTGTGCTCAAGCATACCTCTAGGAATAGGGACTCTTCATCATGGTCATAAATGAAACAGCAGTGTACTGTGAGCTCTTGGAAGAATATGCTGCCTATTTCTTGTTGTTTTAGTTCATTCCAAATAAGACCATGTCTTTGCATGGTGGGGCTGGCAGGATACAGTATGTAAGGAGAAACTGTTGTTTCCATGTGTGACTTCTCAGCAAGTGGCTTCTCTTGTGGAACACCCATGTGGCAAGCTGGGCAACGATTTTTAACAGGGTGAAGAGGGTGATTCATCAGCAAAGTGATGAACTTGTGATCACTATTGGAACAGACAGATGAAGGGAGTAAGACTGCATGTGTGAGAACACAGCTAGGATAGCAAAGGCAATAGACTGAGGAAGGTCATGCAGATGACTGCTGGATCTCTTGGATTGAATGCATCAAGGTGAAGAGAGACTGCATCACCTCCCCTGTCCTGACTACAGAGGTTGCTCTGCCTTTTGGACAGCTTGAGTTCAAACTCATCATTGCTGGGCTCTGCATTTGCAGTACTCTTGATCACTTAGTTCACCTTAGGAAGGCAGTTGGTCAATATCTGAATAAAAGTCAGACATTTACGTTTGCCAGGGAAACAAGTTCTTAACCTGAAAAGGCTTTAATGAGACTAGTATTGATGCTGATGTTTACAGAGTAATTTTAAATCATGTTGTTTGCTTTCAACTAATACACACTTTGAATTCAGAGTTGTCTGCTATTAGAAAGAAGCTGAATGACTCTTAACAAAGGGTACCACACTAACTGGTGCTGTTTGAACAAACACTGGAAGCTCTGTATAAGATGGGGATTTTGCTGGAAATTGCAGGACTGGAGGGTAGACCTGAAAGCAGAATTGGGGATCACATGAAATACATGGTTAGAGTTACCAAATAAGAGTTGCATCTCTTGTGCCTTATAGATACTGTGTTAGGTAAAGGGGATGTTATTTCCCATAAATAAAAACAGCATCAATGGAGAGCTGTACTCTGGACTGGTTGCCAATATCCTACACTTCTCAGAAGTATGTTCAGATGTCTATTTATGTAACTGAGGTGAAAACCCAGCCAAAGTCTCCTGAAGCTTTTGTGCAGTTTCTGGACACCTTTCATCCACTTTTCCCAGAAGGAAGAAGCATTTCTGCTATTTCGTCAGTGTTTTTTCCTTTATGACACTTATAAGAATAAGGATGCTTATGATGCTTCCTTATTATTAGCTTCAATTTTGTCTGCCTAGCAGCAATCCTGGGAGAGAGTATCTGCTCTTGCGTTCTGTACATGTTAGTTTTTATCCTGTTTTGAGAGTATAAATAGATCTCTGCTTTAAAATATCCTCACTTAACTGAAAGAACAAATTCAAGTTGCTACTGTGTGTAAGAGTGAGAATAGAACAACTTCTTCAGGGCTGCAGTTCAGCTGTGCTTTGTGAAGCGGTGCTCAGCATTTCAGGGATGAACAGTTGTAACTTTTCCATTTGAGCAAGTCTTGTTTATGTGTGTGCATGTTCATGTGTGCATGTGCTATTTTTCTTTTAGTTTTGTTTCTAAAGGCTTTCAAGTTTCTTTTCCTTTGTTTCCACAGAGAGGGTTTCGTTTCCGATACGTATGTGAAGGACCTTCACACGGTGGGCTTCCTGGTGCTTCTAGTGAAAAGAACAAAAAATCTTACCCTCAGGTCAAAGTAAGTACATAAATCATTAATTTTCCGAACTGAAAGCAAGTGTCATGTGCATCTGTATAGGGCGTTACTGCATAGCAGCATAAATTTGTATGAAATTATTCAAGACAGACTACATTTCAATCCCAGCTTCAAAGTGTGATTGATTTTGAAAATAAAGTTCTCTTCAAATATCCAGGATAATTTTGGTACCATTTTTATCTGCCGGCACTTGAGCAGTAAGCTTTCCTGCACCTCCCACCTCGCTGCCCTCATGCCGACTAATGGAGCTCTTCCCTAAGGTGCAGTTCTAGCATGAAGCAAGGCCTGAGCTGCTCAATTGCTCCACTTCTATTGCAAAGCATGAGGCTGCTCAGTTATTCCACTTCACTCTACAAATGAAATTTTCCGGGTTTTTTTGTTCATGTTACTCTTATTCAATACCTCTAGGATACTCTGCTCTTAAGAACTTAATTCCTTTACAGTCAACATAAAACTTTCCATTTTAATAGGAACAGTGTTATGTTCAGGTGTTGGATGAACTTTTTCTGTGTTTTTTTTTCCCCTGGAAAAAATTCAAATCTGTTAATTAACAAAATGGTCTGTGGAGGCACAGTGTGAAGATTAGAAGAGTGATTAATCATTCTGGGATTGTACAACTGTCTTCGTCTACGGTTCTCGCAGCAAATTCTTTTTCTGAGGATGTTGGGAAAATGTACACCATGTCTTTTCAGTATTTTTTTGAACTTAAATGGCATTCTTGTTATTGCATTATGTCTTTGAACTATTCCCCGACAGATTCTCTCATGAGGAGCAGGGTTAATGTATTCCAGTTCTAGTGTTACTTCTTAATGTATTTTAATTCTGGTGTTATCTCTTGCTCTTTTATGGGGAAAAAAGGGAAGGGAAGAGTGGCACACAGCCTGCCTCTGCCTTGGTGCATGCCACTCCTCATCTTTCACCTAAGTATGTGTGTAGTTCATCTGCAGTTCTTGGGAAAGGCTGGAATTTGGAACAGTTGCATCTCTGTAATGAATCAGTATAAGCATGACTCAGTGGAAAGTAATCAGCATTGGCTGAGGTAGCGTAGGCAGTTAGCCTTGCAAATTGAAAAGAAGCTGGGAAAGCTGATTTCATATCGCCTTGCAAAACTCCTATGAACGATTATTAGCCCAGGCAAATGATCTACTTGCTTTCCTCTTTCCTATTTTGACAGCAATGATGAACCAATGAATGAAATATCACTGGTATATATAGATAGAAAATAATTTACTTCAACTGAGCCAGATCCTTGCATTCCAATGCAATCTGTATTGATAATAATACAAGTGACACTTTATAAAGGTGTGGCATGTCACACAGTAGCATGACAAGGAGATAAGCATAGAGGAGTTACACAGGAAATGGAATTTTTCCTTTCCATCAAACCTTCTTAATAAAGCTTCTCCACACGCACACATCCCTTCCCCTCCCTCCCGTCCTACCCTGTGCATCTGGGCTTTTTTCTAGTACAAATCCCCACATGGCAACACCTGCTGGGAGAGGCTGGCAAGGGAACACAACAAGTAAATTCCTCAAGGCCATTGCTTGTTAGTGCCTGTTCTTGATTCAAGTGGTGCCAGTAAAGACAGAAGTGTTTCACACCTTTTCCTGTAAGTCTCTTCTGTGTTTTGTCAGTGCACTCACCTTGTCATAACTGAGGGGAGCACAATTAAAGATTGCTATTTTTTGTTGTGTTGGGGTTTTTCGTTTTGATTCCATTTTTTGGTTGGTTTTTGGTTTATTGGGTTTGGGGTTTTTTAACTCCTGTGCCAATGTTGTCACAACAAAACCTTCATTAGCTGATCACAGTGCAGTGAAAGGACAGTAGCATGGGCTTTGGCTGTACTGTACTAAAGGAGTTTTGTGACAGATCTTTAAACATTGGCTGTGGTGTGGTCAGCACAGCTCACATGGGGATCTGCTTTTTGCTTGGCCAACTCTGCACAGAAAATTGATATAATTTACCAGTAGCTATCATGGGATGTCCTGAAAATAGACATCATTGCACTAAAAAGCATTACAGTCTCCCTACTCCGTTTTCGTAGGGTTATGGATCGAAGGCCAAAAGAAAACTCATTTGTGTGATGTGACCTCTTGCATGATGTGGGCTCTTCAACTTCACCCTTTTTGTTTTTCCTCCCTGCACCCTCACTAACTCATAGCTACGCTGGAACACCTCAAGATACATCCTTTATGTAAAGACTAGTGTATTGAAGACTTTCCTTTATCTCTAAGCAAGATGTTTTGGTACTTAATTACGTATTTAACCACTTCCTGTGTAGCATATTTGTAGATGGTGTAGGTCATGAGTTAGTGCAGATGTTCAGCAGTGCCAGTCTTTACACTTAAAACAAACGTGCGCCGGCCAGCAAGGTAGAATTGATGTAAACCTTCTTGTTTTAATGGAACAGTCCTGACAAATGGAGTCTAGATAACAGTAGTATTTTTCTGTAATATCAAAAATGTGATTAATTTATGGCTTATGGAATGATATTCCTTTGTTTAGCCATTTCTTTGCTAACAGTAATCCTAGTATGTAGAAAACATCTTGCATATTCAGAGGATTCTATACAACTTTGCATGTCATTATGGAGAGCAGAGAAGTTGTAGACTATGAATATGTTATAATGAAGTTATGTTTCATGATTGCAGTGGAAGGCTACCTACAATTCTTCATTTAAATTTTATTTTCACCCACTTAGTGTAAGACAACGCTGTAAAATTTTACTGTCTAGAACAGTTGAAGACAAAGCTTCTGAACTGCTTGTTCATCGTTAGCTTTTTGTCCAGGAGAAAAAAGCAATCAGTAGTATAAGAAAGAATAAAACTAGAAAGTCTAATACTATCACCAGCTTATTTAACTTTCTGCTTTTTTTATTTATAATTTACTTGGGTTTTATGTGCTTTTAAAAATGTGAGAAAGCTTGTGCAGAAAATTTCCACTGGCCTTCTTACATGTTTACCACATGTGTTGTGATCTTGCATACTGCTGTTAATGTGGACATATTCATGTTTTACACTGAAGTGCTTCATCCAGTTTTAGGTGTGAAGAGAATTCTCTGAAGATAGTGGAGTGAAAGAAACGTCCTGAATTTTCATCTCCTTGGGGGCAAATCTGTGTGGGTGGCTGCAATCTCCAGTGGTCTTTTCCCTGTGAGCTGGATGTAAATCAGCCCCAGCCTGGACAGGAGTAGCCAGTTGTGCAGAGATGTGCCTGAGCTAAAGAGCAGCATCTCTCTGCAAAGAGTTTGGGCAGGTTGGCTTGTGAATTGAAGCTGCATACCAGTTAGGCAGCCCTGAACTCAGGCACAGGACAGGAGAACTGCCCATCCAATCGTGTCCTGTGGCTATCCTAAATTACACCTCAATCTGGAGAAAAGTGTTCTTATTGAAATAAGAGATTATAGCACATACTTCAAATTCAGGAGGAGAATTTATGGAAAATTAGCCAAGTTACTTTGTTGATGAGCTTTCTTGGTGGAGAAAGGAGCAGCATATTTACTTTTTTTACCTCCAAAAGAATTAACTTGTAGAGTGATAGATTGCTGATTACAAGTTAAAAAATCATTTAACAGTGGGGTTGAAGGATAAATGAGACAAGAATGAGCAGACTTTTTGTTACAAATCTTTACCCCTCTTAAAAATCTGTACTGAACCAAATTCATCAGAAAGTTAAATTCAGTCAGATTTGAGCTTTTTACTGGTACAGTTGGTTTGACTGAATAGGAGGCACTGAGTGTCTTTGGCTGGGCTCGTAAAGCAGAGCACCCAAATCCATATTTTTGACATTAGTCACCTCACATTCAGAGAAGCAGGGGATCTTCAGCTCCCATTGGTTTAAATTACATTCATTGTTTTTTCTTAAGCCTCTAAGTAAGCATTCAGTGGCCTACATGATTCGTACCACATCTGAAATATTTTGTCTTAAATTAGCAACTGAAAAAAAGAGTGATGGTGCTCTGTAAAAACAGGCTGCTTATAAAGAGTGAGTGATGCCTCATCTGTGGAACTTCATGTTCCTACATACGTACTGAGGACAGCACTAGTCACACTCTGAAGGTTAGACAGGGTTGGGGATGTAGTTACTATAACAGAGTGATCAGAAAGAGAAATAGGTGTTTTTGTAGTTGCTGGCTTTGTACGTTTGACATGGTCTTTTCTATCATTTGCTTTCTGTTGTTGACCAGTTGGTTTCACTTCTTACTTGTAAGAGTAACTGGAAAAAACATCTTTGAAGTAGGAGAACATTCTTACAAAGTTTTTGCAAAATTTCAGAAACTGTAAAAATTGGCTGGGGTCTGGATTGCAGGAGGATGTGAAATAACTGAAAAAACTTTCAACTCTTGTTTTGAAATGGACTCAATTTCGAATTCACAGGGTCCTTTTAATCTTTCAGACAAATCTCTCAAACAGAAACAGCAGATAAGTGTGAGCCGGCAGCATTTTAACTTTATCAGATCAATTGAGTGCTGCTTCAGTACAGAATGTAATCAAGTATTACAGCTATACTCTTCCCAGGAACTCCTTATTTTCTTTCTTCACTTCATCTTTAATTTGAAGACCGGGACGTAACTTCTTTTGGATCACAACTCTGATTTTGAGCCATACAGCACCTACATGCTCCCTCCCTCACGTGCTGAGTGTATGTCTTTGTGCCAACACTGTAATCCCTGGTTTCTGTAGCTATTCGGCACTGTAACATACCTTCTACCTTTTAATGCCCCTGACAGCGTTTTTTAAGTGCATATGTAAAAGGTGATAGTTACTTGTACACCTTAGTGCCAGAATAAATTTCAAATTATTCTGAAATTGTGGCATGATTCAGGGACATGGAAAAATTATTTCAGACTTAATTTATGGTAGATAAGGGTATTTAACCACTCAGACTATTCTGATGGGCACCAAGATAACCCTGGATGTCTCAAAATCAAGTGGGAAAGTCTTTCTATAGGAAATGTAGGCAGGAGACAGTTCAGGGACATTCTGTAGCCTTTGCAGTATAGGACATCAGAGTGGATGACAAAAATAGTCCTTTCTTGCCTAATGACCTACATAAGGTATTACGTTTTAAGAACCCTTTTGTTTTTCCCCTGAGAGGAAGGCTACAAAGATCATGCTGAGCTGAGTAACGGGGGAGATTGCAATCTGGTTACCACTGCAGTTCTGTTCTGCTTTCAGAGGCTGGAAAGTCCTTGACGTGCAGCAGTCCTACCTCCAGTTTCACTGTGGTTTCTACAGCTGATGAGGGATAGTCTTGAACTTTTCTGATGTGATACTAGAACATGCACATTACTCATAATGAATGTAGTGCTAGAGATGTGCTGGGAGCTTTGTAGTAGGGAAAGGCTCGTTTAGTGAAGGGTAAAATGAAAATGATTTTTTAAAAGCCACCTTGTTGAGAAGTTAATTGTAGTGGTGGTGGTGACAGGTATCACCAAACACAGTCCTTTTTATTTTCAGGTGACTTTGTGAAAGGTGCATAGGAATTTTCTCACTGCTGGTAAATTATGGAAATAGGGCAGCAGTGATTGTTCTGCATCTCTGTATTGTTTCAGTCCAGGAGACATTGCAATTTGGAAACAGGAGAGAAGATGAGTACCCCATATCTTGTATTTTAAAAATTGCCACTTGTAAAATGCACATTAGTACAGTATTCTACAGTTAACTAGCCAGGCAGTGAGTCATGAGAGGGCTTTTGCACACCTGCTCCTCCTGGAACAATTTTTTCATAGTTGGGATTTTTTTTTTTTGTTTTAGCAGTGAATAGAAAGGCAGGGAGGGCATGCATTGTACATATGCAAAGTGTTTCAGCTGTAATGGAATGGGTTCAAGAGTGGGGTTAACTGCAGTGAAGGAAGCTAGCAGAACTCAGTAATGTGGTGAAATTGAGGCAATCCCTCGTTATCACCATTTTATCAACAATATAACCTTAAATATTCAGTTCATCACTGATTCATCACTTTAATGTTTATCATGATCCTTTAGTACCTTGGTTGATTAGATCTATAAGCTGCAGTAATACAAAGAACTTTGCCCAAGGCAAATTAGAAGAAAAATTAGAAGAGGAGGGGAAAAAGCCCAACATTGATAAAAGGGTTAATTAAGTGAATTAGAAGGGAAGGTAATGTTTGCTTTTAAAAAAGTGGGGTAATTTTATGTTCAGCATAATTTGAAAGTGGTGCATAACCCATAACTGACTTTGAGTATTACTTGTGAGGAAAGAAAATAAAATTCTAAGTAATGTATATAAAGCAAATAATTTAGCAATATGGTATGTTATTAGTAATTTTAGGTGTGTTTTTGAGGCATTGTTTGACATTACAGTTTTAAAAGCTATTAAAAAATGTATGGTGATGGGGAACTGTTAGAAGGTGGGAAAAAACCTCATAGTCTTCCAGAGTTGGCTATATGAAAGCATACAGTTTGTCATAGTTCTAGTCCAGCAAAATCCTAGGTAGGAATCTAGCATATATCCTTGTGTACACTTCAGGGAGACCTTTGCTGGTCTGGGTAATGTGTGTTGATGGAGCATATTGAAGTTACAAAATACCTATTAATGTAGAATTCATTCCCTTTAAAATCTCTACCTGAAGAGTCATTGTAATGAGGTCAAAAGGTTTTAAAAAAATCATAATGTTTAAAAATAGATTTTAAAAGTGTTTTCAAATCAGGCAAAATGATGCAGGGCTTTTAATTAAGTACTTATATTTTATGTATGCTTCTTAACAGGTGGCAAGGTTTATTGTGGATTCAATGTACTGACTGAAATTTAAGGAGAGCAATGTGGAGTAAATGGCCAGGATGTAAAACCGAGATTCATGATTTAGGAAACAGAAAATGCTTTCCTTTAGATTTTTGGGTCACTACTTCTGCCATTTGTATGTCAAGTTTAATTACCAAAAAAAGTGTTGGCTGTTCTTTGTGATGATCTGGTACAGTTAGTTTGCCATTCGTATTTCTTCTATGTAAGTTTGATTGGATTTAGCTGACAGAAAATATTCAACTGGAATCATTACTTGTTCCATCTTAAAAAAAAAAAAAAGTAAGCAAACTATCCCACATTTTTTATATTTGTTTACAGATCTGCAATTATGTTGGACCTGCAAAAGTAATTGTCCAGTTAGTAACTAATGGGAAATACGTCCACTTACATGCTCATAGCTTGGTGGGTAAATTTTGTGAAGACGGAGTGTGCACAGTTAATGCAGGACCTAAAGACATGGTTGTAGGGTAAGTCTGTCAACTTCTTTGCTAACCTGAGCACCAGCACTGTAAGAAGCAATACAGAAATACTACTGAGAGGCAGCTATGTGGAGCACTAGTCGTCATGCCCTGATCTGTGTTTTGTTTGTATCTCACATAGAAAAATCAATGGGGTTTCTGTTTAGCTTTGTAGAATTTGCCCTAAGCAAATTCACGTAGAATTTATAGAGTTTTAGTCTCTTGGTGTGCAGTCCAAATTTGTATTGTAAGACCATTTTTTTAAATGTAAGTAGTTTTGATCAGAGAAATGCAAAAGTTACTGAAGAAATCTTTTGTTACCACTTTGATCAATATTTTACTTTTGTTGAAATCTGCAAATAGCGATATAATGAAGAGAAAAGCATTAAGAAAATAGGATTAGTAAATTTGAAATTAAGCAAGACACGTATAAACATGAAAACAGTAAATGAGTCAAACTTTTAAAGTTTAAAGCAGTAAGATTGTAGTGAAATTGTAGTTGGTCTGTTCTTGTTTAATTTAAAAGAATAATTGTTTATATCGGTAAATAGAGCTGAGGCTCCCAACTCTGTTTTCAGGCTTAGATCAGGTTTCATGCTGGCTGTGAGTTTTGGTTCTGTGATCTCAAGAATGCCTTTGTTGGTGGAGAAGATGAAGTTTAAAAACCTGAGAAGGTTGGGAGAGAGAGATTCTTTTAAACTGTAACTTTTGATGTCCAAGCCCAGTGCACTGACTTTACCGAGAACAAAAATTTAAATAGCTTTATTTTAAATACTCCTTTTCATCTTGAAAAGTTTGGCTTATTTTCTAACCTGTCTTGTTTTTCATCAGATGTCAGATGTTTAGAAACAGCTTTCCTATCCTCACTTGACCTGCATGAAAATTGAGTTATTGTCTTGTTTTCACACTTCCAGATCTAATTAATTTTTAAATGTGCCAGGAGATTTTTACAGAAGCAGATCATTCAAATAGGTACTCGAAGTGTCTTGCTGAATGACCAGAGCCTTGTTTAAGACATTTCCTTTGGAAAGTATTGCACTGTTTTTAGCTTCTTAACTTGCTTTCCAAGCCATTTTAAACAGATGGAGCTTATTCTGAGCAGTTTCTCTGCTTAACAGACATACAGAATGACATATTAATGTCATTGCCAAGACAGAGCAAACAAAGAGTGACAACCAGATTTTCCAATGTTTTGTAAGTTGCTTTCACAGTGTAAGCCTGAAACCTGATAAATTACTACTTATGCCATAGAAAAATCCTGTGCGCCCATAAGATGGCTGTCATATAATGGTGCACATTTTACATGTGTTGGAAGTTTGGCTCCATTTTTCCCGATGGAAAACTTGCCCTCGAGAACTGGTAGTGCCTAAGTAAGCCTACAGAGTCCTTCTTTTGACTTCAGTTGTGTAGCTGTCTCTGGTAACAAAGACTGCCTGCTGCAGATTTGGCATAAAGCATTAAGAAAATACTTTGCTCAATCAAAATTTGGCAGGTTTGCAAATCTTGGAATACTTCATGTCACAAAGAAGAAAGTGTTTGAAACTCTGGAAACACGCATGATAGATGCCTGCAAGAAGGGGTACAACCCAGGATTGCTGGTGCACCCTGAACTCGGCTATCTGCAGGCGGAAGGGTGTGGAGACAGACAGCTAACTGGTATGTAGAAACCATGGTCTGGTTCTAATTGGGCTTTTACTAAAAGCAGGTTGAGTTTCTGAAAACACAGATTCTGGGGTAGGAAAACAGCCTATGGCTGTGTGCTTTAAGTGGTGGTGTGCTGTTGTGTTTTAGGGAGTCTAAAACAGAGTCTTTGCTGTCAACATGCATATGAGAATGGAGCAACTTCCTTCCATAGCTACCCACCTCTGCACCTCTATTCCATTGCTCTTATGCTGTTTAATAAACTGTTAAATAGAGTAATTTTGCATTATTGCAGCAAGACATGACATACTTAATTAACTTATGGGCTTCCTTTTGAGAACACTCTCATTCAGTTGCATTTCACCTGCATCCTTGTAAAACCTGTGGTCTGTGTTGCTTTCATGTGCTGTATATGGGGTCCAGCCTTCCTTTTATCACTCTTAACACCAGGAATTCAGATGTCCTTAGAGGTGGCATTTGCACTTTTCACAACCATTGTAAATTGAGGGCAGCAAGAGTAATTTTCTGTCTCTTTTTTAATTATATGCTTTATCTGAAATAAGATCTGATACACAAACTGCAGTATGAGTGCAGTATAATTTGAGTGGTTTCTCCTCTGCTTAAAAACAGAGAACCTGATGGATACTAAATTTAAAAGAACACATTTCCTCTCTGTTGGTACATTTGGATAGTAATGTTTTTTCCCTTTGTTTTCTTATGGGTCCCCTACCCCTTGTGTTAATTCACCTGTCTACTTGTCTGTTCCAGAACGAGAAAGGGATATTATTCGTCAGGCAGCAATACAGCAGACTAAAGAAATGGATCTCAGTGTCGTGCGACTCATGTTTACAGCCTTTCTCCCTGACAGTAATGGGAGTTTCACAAGGAAACTTGATCCGGTTATATCAGATGCAATATATGACAGCAGTAAGTATATTTGGCTTTAATTACTTTTTTAATAAGGGGCAAGCTTTTGTAGGTATAAAAATGATAGGTACATATTGCTCTACGTAGACTCATCTAGCCCTGCTGCTTGCCTGTTATTTGATGAATAAGAAGTAAGTAGCTCATGGATAATTAGCCCCATGTCTGTCCAAGTACATATGGTATCATTCTGGATTTTAATGGATGGTGATGTAAGCCACAGAGCAAGATTTTATTTTGCTGTTAGCATGTTTAATCCTGCCACTTTTGACGATTTTATAAATTCTTGTTACATTCATAAGAAGGGCTTGAATTTTGCGGGGTTTTCAGTTGCTTTCTGTGACAAAGCCTTGTCACACAGGATGTGAGGAAAAAAATTACTTTGCTTCAATCCTTGTTGAGAATTTGAAACTTTCAGACTTGCTGACCATCTGCTTGTTTTGAGAGACTAACACAACCAGAGTTCTCAATCCATTTCCTTTAGATCCATCAGTACTTTTTACACTTCTGTTACATCCCTCTGTGTCTTTTTTCTAACTGAATCATTTCACTTCATGTTTTCCCTTGTGCTTTTCGATTATACTGACTCATCCTACCTGAATCCTTTCTGCTGCCTGAGTTTTCCTTATTACCATTTTCCTGATAGTCATTCTGTAATGACTCAGAAAAAGTACCACTTTTTTTCTTTGAGCAACAGCCATGTCTAAATCATCATTTTTAAAGGGCAGAGTCTATATGAAAAGGTATTAAATGCAACTGTTCTACTGTTCCTTGCTCTTAATTGGGAAATGTAGTGATCTCAAAAATGTTGACTTAAACTAAGGAGACAAATAAAGGGGAAATATTGTGTGCATGTTTTTGCTGTTCTAAGTTGCTACACAGATGTCAGGTATGAGTTTCTGATCTCCCAAGGGGAATTCTTGATTGTTAATTTCAGAAGATTTTTCTTGGTTTTTGTTGTTGTATGTTTTTTTCCTAATACTCTTCGTTGGCACCATTCAGTCCTTTTTCACGCAACAGACGTAAATTGCGGTAGCATAACTGCCTGTCGTAGCTGCTTTTACTTATCAGATGACAGTTCTGTCTGGAGGAACGAGAGGTGTTTATTGATGCCTCTACTAAGGTCTGTGAAGGAGGGGGTTTTTATCACAGTCCAGTATACTGGTCAAAAACTGACATGCTTTTAAGTAAACCAGAGTGTAAAGCAAAGTATTGTATAGAGTGAGATACAGGAAACAGCTCGCAAGAGTGTCACAGTGTCAGAAAGCAGAAAAGAAAAAATTGTGTTCTATTGTGCTGTTCTTTGCTGTAAAATGAGTACTAGTGCAGGGTGCTGGATGCAGTTTACTGCTAGGCTACTTTGCTAGTGGAATAATTATGCCAGGACCTTATTTTGTAGTTCACAGTTCAGTCAAAACTTAGAGGATACAAGATTATGCCTTTCATATGAAAAGTTGTCAATTTATTCATGTTTGAAAATACACAGACAAATTTTAGTAGGTTGTATTGGAGGCTTGTTGTTCTATTGCATTTCTGCGTATTTTGCTTTGTTGTTTGTGTTGGGGTTTTTTTAATCTAAAACTGTTACAAAGGTAAGCATTTTTTAATCTTCCCTTCCAATAGAAGCTCCCAATGCCTCCAACTTAAAAATCGTAAGAATGGACAGAACAGCAGGGTGCGTGACAGGAGGAGAAGAGATTTACCTTCTCTGTGACAAGGTTCAGAAAGGTAAGAGTCCTGAGCACTGTAAGGCACACCAGGATGTTCATCTGGCGTACACACGAAACCTGCTGTGCTGAATTAGTATTCTCCCATTCTGACACTGCAGCAGGATTTGTAAGCACTCAGGCTTTCTGGATGTCAGTCCAGCAGTCCAGAAAATTAATAAATCCAAATAGTCTATTGCAAAGCAAATTAAGCCTGTGTTGCCTGCACAGAGTCCATGCGATCACCTTTGTTGTTCTCAAGTTTCTACCCTTGCCCATGCGCTGGATTTTTGTGTGAGTGGTGGGTTCTGGATGGCATTTGACTCCATTAACTAACACCTGCTCTGAATGATTCTAAAATTTCTGATTTATCATTAAGTTCCTGATTACAAGGGGTAACTGTGAGCATTCATTGTTAACCACAGATGGGAACCTCATGTGTTCAGCACTAATGGTAGAGATCGCTCTGTGTAAACATACTTCTCACAGGTTTGTTTTCAGTCTCTGCTCGTGGCTTTGAATATGTCAGAATTTGGCAGTGTAGACTTGGATGCTTTGTTTCTGTATAGAAAGATAATGGTTAATGTGGTTGATTGTATTTGGGCTAAACTAAGAAATAAAAACAAGGGAATGAGGGAAGTCCTTTGCATTTTTCAGGTATAGGTAGTACTTGGGACTCCCTGGTATAAATTGCATGGCAGAGACCCTGTTCTGATCTGTTTGGAATCAGTCCCTGCACATGTTGTTAAAATCACACTGACATTTTCTGTTAATGCAGGCTGTCC
>JAWWMO010000138.1:23766568-23843712 GCA_035047845.1 Dendrocincla fuliginosa
GTTCTGATCTGTTTGGAATCAGTCCCTGCACATGTTGTTAAAATCACACTGACATTTTCTGTTAATGCAGGCTGTCCTTTTCCATCTTTTCCTTGCAAATGCCCTTCTGCGACTTCGGGAAGAGAGAGGGCTTTGGGGGCTTTCAGGGACTTTGAAAAGAGACCGTGCTTTTGGGGGCTGCTTAAAAGAAGGGACTTGGAAAAAACTATTTTCCTTCAGTAGTATATCTACCCTCTGCCACCAGAAGGACCGAGATAAAACATAACTCTTGTGCACAAAATAAATAAATAAGTGTATGACTCGGTGGAAGCCCTGAGCAGGGGTTTCCCCTCAGCCAGATCGGGGTTTCCCCTGACCTCATTGCTTTCAGAAACCTCCTGCCTGAAGGAACTTGAGCATGCAGGACAGCAGGACTGGAACTAGTGGTTCACAGTCTTGAGACTAGCAGGTGGTGGGTCAGGGCAAGCAGTCTGTCTGCTCCAGAAGCCTGTCCTGCATCAGTCACCCTAAGAGAGAATAGGTTTTATCTAGTATTTTCCTCACCGGGAGTGCCAGGGACGGAATTTCCTAGTGTGATGCTTCCCCTAAAAATATAAACAAATAAATAGAAAGGGAATGAAAGCAAGTCTGTTCAGAGGAGCAGAAGGCCAATGACATGTTTCTGGCGTGTGCAGTGTTTGGAGGCTGAAGGTGCTGAAAGCGCTGCTGTGCCGCGTCTCGGGGCTGCAGCTCCGCAGTGGCGCTCTGCCAGCCACAAGCGGAACTTCAACTGTGGCACTTCAGGTTTTGATACAGTTTTTTGAACTGAAACTGTTGGAGGAGAGAGGGTGGTTTCTACATTTCACGCTTCAAGTTCTCCCCTCCTGACATGTTTGTTCCAAATAAAGCTCCTCTGGAATGTTTTATAGCCCTAGAATAGGAAGAGGTAGTGAACCTAGTTCTCTTTTCACAGCTCAGTAAGTAGCAGCTTCGGTGAAGTCATCTGAATTAGGCTGACCTAATGCTGATGTCAAAAATGGGGGTTTATGCTATTTTCCTAAAATGGATAAAGGTAATTGATGTATTGTGTAATATTGTCATCGAGCCTAAAAGTAAACATGTTGATTTTCATCTGAAATAAACTTAGCCAAACGTTAAACAACTGCACAAACATCCCTGAGTGTGTTTCCTTCATTCTTTGTAGATGATATTCAAATACGTTTCTATGAAGAAGATGAGAATGGTGGTATGTGGGAAGGCTTTGGAGATTTTTCTCCTACAGATGTACATAGACAAGTAAGTAACACAGCATTTGTCATTTGTTAATGATTTTCTCATCTCTGTAAACTAGGATTATATTATAGTGAGTAAATTAGGTGAAAGCATCTATATCCTGAACTGACCTTTTCTTCGGCTGGTTGCTTCCTAATACAAACAGTTCTTTAAAGACCTACCTTAGCTAACTACACAGGTTAGGAATGCAGTGCCAGGAAATGAGGAGATAGCCCATTGCTTTAACATGCACCAGTGTAAATTTGGCTGGGATATACAACTCTCAAGGCTCCTGTGAGCACGGTGAGAAGGCCACAGAATGGGTGCTAAATGACAGGGGGACAAACAGTGCATTACTAGCATATGTGATGTGGTGGAACTTTGCATGGCAGATATGCCTTTTGGGAAAGGCCTTAGGACTCAACCTCAGAATTGAAACTGAAAACTGAAATGGAAGTTTAATGTTTTAACAGCCCTTTGCTATGACTTTTTGCCTCCCAAGCCATAAACTGACTCCTACAAAATAATGCAAATGTAAAACCACAGTTGTCAGAATCCATGCTCCATGACAGACATCTTCCCATTGTTTCCTTCACAGTTTGCTATTGTGTTCAAAACCCCCAAGTACCGAGATGTCAACATCACAAAGCCAGCATCTGTATTCGTGCAGCTGCGCAGGAAATCTGATCTGGAGACAAGTGAACCAAAGCCTTTTCTCTACTATCCGGAAATCAAAGGTAATTCATTGAACCTGTTTTATATATTGGAAACAGAAACCATAGCCCTAGAAATGTTTTTAATAAGATAGGAATTGCTGGATGAGAAATTAGAGAAATTAGAAAATATTATACTTGCCTCCTCGTTTCGGGCAGAGCCAATGTGAAGCATGTTAGCTTTGTGATGGGTTTGTAGGTGTTTTTGTTGGACTGGCAGGCAAATCTGAGTATTTTCTGAGGAAGGCTTGCTCCCTGCAAGGCCCTGTGTGCACACGTGCCTGTCCATGCAGTAGATGGCACTCTTTTCCCTGAGTTTCTGCAAAATAATATCTGAGGACATTTTATTGTCAGTACTTCCAGATAAAACTTTAAACCAAAGACTTATTGGTGTCTGGTGGAAAAGGTACGTGTTTTGCAGTTCTCACCTTTTACCATCATGCCAAAGTCACTGATGTTTTTGAATTTCCTGATTGCCTGTACTAGTTAAGCAAGCCCAAGACATTTCTTGTGAGAGCCGAGAAAGTGCTAATTCAATCTCTTGTACTTAAAATTTTAGGTAGTTAGCAGAAGTACAAAAGTTGATATTGGACCTGCTTCCTAAAGTATTAGTGAAAAGAAGTAGCAGATCTGTGCCCTTTTCTAAAGTCTGCATTTGAAACGTTTGACGGGAATGGCAGCAGCAATCGTGGGTTTAAATACCAATAACGTTAATGATATGGAAATGCCTTGAGGCCCAAGGCATAATTGGTGTTCTCTTGTATTAAGACAGTCTTTCTGCTTAAGAGTTTACCTGCCTGCAGGTTACACTACTAAGTTCTAATCTGGAATGTTTTCTGTGCTTAACTTAGAGCCGTGTCAAAATGAATTCCCTGTCAAAATCTCTAAAGTACATGTGCATCAGTGGTAAGGGGCTCAGGACAGGTGGGGAGAGAGGGGTGGTGGTTGATGTCCAAGTGAGTCTACTTTACACCTGTTATAATAAAATAGCAGAAAACATACAGTCACAAAAGCTTCCAGAGTTGTCAGAGGATTTCTTCTTGGTAACAATTTCAGGAACCTCTTGCGCAAGCTTTATGGAAAGGGAAGTGTACAGCTGTAGAGCAAAGTTGCCAGATTAGAAGCAAACCCCTTTTATATGTCTCTTAATGAAGTAAAATTAATTCAACATTGTTATGTGCAGTTTCAGATCCCCTATACATGAAATTACCATTTAGGAACTACTTTTTCCCTTGTTGCAAGTTCACACAAACTTAGACATATGTATGTGGATTTTTTTGTTTGTTTCTCTGACTAGATTGCTCTCTAGAGTTTTCTGTCCTCATCAGTGTGAGTATGCCTGATACGTGCATGCATACATACTTACAGATCATGTATGCCTGGAAATAATGCACGTGTATCTTTCAGTATACCCTGTCATGTATTTAGCTGTCTCATTTGATGTACTCACTGATGTGCCTGTGCATGAAATTCCTTTTTGTCATATGGCTCTTGAAACTTTTAGATGGTTTAATAAACAAATGATAATTTCTTCTTTCCTCAACAGTTCTTCTGGATTTTAACCCATATAATGTTTGTATCCCTATTTTTGTAGCTTTCATCATGACATTTTCACTTTTCCCAATCATTGGGAAAAGTCCTTTTAAATCTTGGTGTTTTTCTTTCCATGGGGGCTGAGTCTTATTTTGTACTTACACTATAAAATATATTCAGGCTTTTTTGTCCTACTGCTGCTCAGTGTGGTTTGACAGTATTATGTCCTGCCTGAAAATAAGCTGTCTTTGTTCTAAGGGCTTTTATGGTATTTTTAAGTAAATAATTTCAAACAAACATCTTTTCACCATTTCTTGCCATACCATAAACAAAAGTTCAGAGGGCACTGCAAGTACTCTGCACTGTTGAAACTCAAGTGCCTTGTGATGTGCTGACCTTCTGATAAGGATCCATTTCTCAAGCAGATTTGCATGGAAGAGCCTGTGCTTATATTCCCCACAGGCATATTTTCTTGAACAAGTTTGTGGTTTGGGGCACTCGTGCTGATTTATGACTTTGAAGAATTTTGGAACCACTGATTTCCAGGGCTCTAAGTACACAAGACACTTTTGAAGGAACCTCTGAAGCCCCTGAGACGTCTTTGCACGTGTGCCCTGCAGCCTGAGCACAAGGCACTGACACAACTGAAGAGACCACGCAGGCCCGAGCGGTGCTGCTGGTCTGACTGAGGACTTGGCATTAGCTTGTTTCTCAGGGGAATTCTTCCTGCTCCAGCACATATAAAGTTAGGCTCTGTTACTTGGAGTTTGAAGAAACTTGACTCTTCTACCGCACTCCACATTTTCCTTTCTAAACTAGTAAACTGTAGTAATGCTTCCTGTATGCGCGTCTGTGCTGTGCATGACCACCAGGAGGACTGAATTCCACTCCTGTCTGTTCCTTCTATCCCAGATAAAGAAGAAGTGCAAAGGAAACGGCAGAAGCTCATGCCTAACTTCTCTGATGGCTATGGTGGAGGCAGTGGCACTGGAGGTGGTGGCATGTATGGAGGGGCAGGTGGCGGTGCTGGCTCTGGTAAGGCAGCAGTTCTGGGTGAAGAGGGAAAGGGATTCTTACTTTGAGAGCAGGATAAAAGTTTTTTCTGCTTTTTAAAATGGGATGAGGATTTTGTCTCTCCTCCTAGGTAGATAAGACCTGACTCTGTTGCCTTTATAATAGTGTTACTCAATTCATTCAAGCATGTCCCTGTTTTCTAAACACTTCATCATCTCTTTTGCCTTCCTACTTTGGAAGCTTGGTTGCTTCCTAGGGCCTTGAAGGCACTGAAATTCATGAGATAGCTCAGTTAAGTACCATATTCAGTGCCTAAAATTAAACAGGTTCTGAATGATTTCTTCGAACATGAGTGGCATTTGACAAATTAACCCCGTTAGTGCAAAGAACTATTAAAAAATTGAAGATACTATTCAGTAAATTTTCTACAGTGCTCTATCTGTTGAAGCCAGAGTGTATCAGACATGCAGGATCATAAGAGCATTGCTTTGGTTCTTGCAGCAGGGCATTAATAACCTATAGATTTGCAAATGTCATCTGAACAACAGCCCTTTCTTTAGAGCGGGGAACAGAGCAGCAATTTTCAAATTGTTGCATGTGTGGCCTGCAGCACATCTGTAGCATAATACTAGAGTACGAATCTCTTGTGGTCACAAAAATTCAGAAGGTAGAGGCAGCTTGTGATGTCTCAGTTTCATTTTAGATGAAGCATGCAGTGATGCTACAATCCAAATTTCTTTGGATTTTTGGAGAGGTGGGGAAGAGGTCGCCTTTATCCTGGAAAATTTATTGTAATTGTATCGAATAAAGCAGAAGGTATGCAGAAAACAAAAATCCACTTCTTTATGTTCAGCGTTTGCCTAGATGGTGTTTTCATTGCTTTAGGATGTAATTCTGTTAATTCTTAATCTTCTCCCCTTCTTTAGGGTTCAGTTATTCTTCGTATGGATACTCTGCTTTTGGAGGGATGCATTTCCACCCTGGCACAACAAAGTCCAATGCTGGAATGAAACATGGTAACAGTAAAAATGTCGTTCTTCCAACAGCTGAATTGAGTTTGACCTTCTATATTTTCTTCTACAGTATGAGCCCAGGGGTCATGCAGGTCTAGCAAAGCGTGCTGGGGAGGGCTGGTTTTTTCTCCCAGAATCAGTCTCTTTTCCCAAAACTCTAGCAGCAGAGAGGCTTGTGTAGACTACAGTACCCTGCTTCTCTTTTTTCTCCCCAAATCTGCCTTAAGAGCTGTGTGTCTGCTCCTTTTTACTGCTAACTCCTGAGAAGCAGTGGCCAAAACCCCTCCATGTGCTTCTCTATTCAGCCTATGTTAAGAGCAACCACCCTTTTGCTTGCTTAAATGTGCTAATCACAGGAGACTCAAGGACTAGACCAGAGAAAATGTATCTTCCTGTGTTGCCAGAGTCTGGTACTACGCAGTAGCCTAGAGAAATCAATGGAAAAGATTAACTTGTTAATAAGGGCACTCTTGGCTTCCTATAATAGGAAGGTAGTTTCAGATCTATGTGTTGAATACTCTGTCGTTATTTTCAAAGTCTCAGGGATGAATTTGGTGTTAGGAAAACAAAAATTAATATGAATAATTCTGCTAGATTTCCGGAGAATACTTCAGACTTACATTCCTTACCATAAAAAGAGAGGTACATCTGTTGTAATATATAAACATTTATGTTCAAAGCAGAGGCTGTCAAAAACATGACATCACTTCAGAGCAAGTTACATCACTATGTCTGCCCATGTGCATTGGCATCTGAAATAATATGATATATGAGTTTAATGATAATACCCATGTTAAAGTAAATTTTTGCATTGATTCTTCAGGGTTTGGTTTTGTGTTGTTCAACTTTATCACTTGCATTAAAAAGGCAACAGACTGGACACTAATGATTCGAATTTTTGTTAGAAGGACTGTCAAATAGCACAGCTGAACAAGACAGGAAGAGCTCTGATAAACAAGGTGACAAATGGAACATGAAACATGATGTGAAGATGGAAACTGTGGAGAGGACTGAGTGCAGAACGTCTGCTGATAACAAGGAGAAGGAGGATACTGCTTCTTCCTGCAAAACTGAAGTAAATGAAGCAGATTTCAGGTGGCAGGGTAAGTGAACAAGTGAATGTAATTAGGGTGCATCAAACTACTATAAGGCCAAAGCTGGTGTTAAAGGCCTGGGAACTCCGTAAATGTCTGTTTGTTGTTTTCAGAACGTGATAATGCCTCCTGGAGGAAAGGGGAGGAATTCCATTCCCCCAAATCTAAGGTCCCTCCACATGCATAGTTCTGTAGATAAACCTTTGTACTGCCACTGGGCATTTGAGCTTCTGCTTGTCATGCAAAGGCGATGGGACAGCTTAGCCTGCTGGGCATGTTTAGCTCTGCCTTTTAATAAACCTGTGTGAGGAACAGCCAAAAGCAGCGAAGGCACATGGGATACAATTCAGCAGTTGACTTGGCTTTTGATATTTGATAGACCGTAATGGATGAGTAAATGGATGTTGGCATGATTGCAGGGAAGAGCTACTGCAACAACACACAATTGCGTGCAAAGTAGCGTTGCAGGTTTGAATTTAAAATGAAAAGGTATCTCTTCCCATATGGAAAAAACACAGTAAAAGAACTCTGCTGGGTAGCAAAGTGTTATGTAACAAACAAACCAGGAGAAAGGCAAGAGTAGTCAATAGAAATGGTTTAGCAGCAGAGCTGTAAAATATATAAAGACTGCAAATCACCCTTTCCCAGAAAGCAAGACATCCTTTTCCTGGATTGTCTTTTCAAATAATTGATGGACACTTTTAAAGGAATTGAGTAATCATGCTTATCATAAAATAAAAAAAAACAATAGTTGGACTACCAGTAGTAGGAATTGAGCAGGAAGGAATGTTTTGTTCTTGGCTTTTACCAATTGCAACATGATCTAGACCACTTGTTGTTCCTTGGATCAGGGAGAGGGCACGTTATCTTGTGTGTATCAGCCATGTATTGTACTTGCTATTAACAGCGCTAGAAACCATGGCTTTGGAAACCAAAGTGGCATAATAGATGGATTGTAGTTGTAAAAACCTCCAAGGTGTAGCTTCTTGTGATCTGAGAACACAGTGCTCTTGAGAAAAGCTGAAGAACTTGCTGTTTGCAGTTCCAGTTGTGATAAATCACGCGGCTAATTCAGAGAGCAAAATCTTTTGCTGATATGAAGAACAAGCAATGTCCATTTAGCAATCACGAAGGGGGGGCTTGAATTGTGTGCCTGCTTTCTGAGTAATGAACATTGTAGGCAGGAAGTTGACCATTTCTTTTCTGTATCTATTGTAATGGCATGAAAGGAGACAATTTCTAGCTCCATTATATGAAGAATGGGTGCAGAAGAACAGGCTCCATAAAATAGCTACTGCAGGCTAGATCGTTTGGCTATTCGACTAAAAGATGCTTGTAGTATTTTGAAGGATATTTATTCTGTATGTTTGATATGGAAAACCATGGAGTTTCAGCATCCAGTTCTTCGGTCTTCAGAATTGTCTACATGAGAAATGACTGAATTGCTTAATACCCTTTACCCTGAATATTTATCCTGAACATAACATCCATTTAATGCTATTATTTAGTGTTAAGAGCTAAATAGCAAATATGCAAGCACAGTGATGTGTTGGCTGGAACAGTAAGCTTCGTGGATAGCTGAGTAAGTCTTTGCCTTACAGAAATGATGAATTCGTGTTCATCAGGGATACACTTCTGACCCAGTCTAAATGTCTGGTTTTATGTAGCTGGAAATCCTGAGTTTGTTTCCTTATGTGTGCTTTAAATGACAGTGTTGTTGTACTTGTTTGCTCTGAGTAATTTCCAACCTTACAAGATTTTATAGAAACACAGAACTGTTCAAAATGCAGGCTGGTTTCAGATGATACTGCTTCTCCAAATGACGACTGTAGTTTGAGAGTTCATCTGTTTCATTTTCACTAGTTTCTTGCTGATACAGAACCACAAAAGTATTGACAGAGCAGCCTGAGTTATTTTTTCTCCACAAATGAGTTTCTTTTCTCCCCTTTCTCCCTTTTGCCTCCCCATCATGATAAATTCTGCTTTTTGAAATCTCAGTGGTTGTACATTTTATAAATCTAAAATCAGGATACTACAAATGCTAAGCATTGTCAAAGCTGAACTGTTTAAAATAGGACTCTCCGTGCTGCTGCTGTAAAGCAGGAGAGACTGCATTATTTGAATCTGAGAAGGAGCACAAAGCTTTGTGCTTATTTCATAGCTTTTCTGTGAGCTTCTGTGCAAGATTTGGTGGATCACTTAGACTTCTTATGCTTCGGTTTCCTCAAGGCAAAACTACTCAGAACTGCATGAGAGATTTTTCTTAATTGCTCTATAGACAAGAGTCCTTAGGTATATCTTGTATCTGAGCAGATCCAAGTTCCCACTCCTTTTGTCTCATTACACACGGGTGTACATCAGTGCAGTTAATTTAGTGCCACTCAAACCAGAGGTAGCTTCCAGAGCTTGACTGTTCTCAGGGTTCCTGCTGCCTGAATGCTCAGCACACACCTAGTTTTTCTTCCAAGGAACTCCTTCCCTCTGTCCTTGTCTCTCAGGAGTAATTAGCAGTCTCAGTGAATCAGTGAATAATGCTTGGTGGGCTGCACTTTGTATTTCAATGACAGCACAAATGCCTGTGGAAAGAAGGTGATGTTCCTAGGAACAGAACTGAACTGATGAAGACAAAACTTTGTGTTGCAGATGCTCTGTTCCTGGAGAAGGCCATGCAGCTTGCCAAGCGTCACTGCAACGCTCTCTTTGATTATGCTGTAACTGGAGATGTGAAGATGCTGTTGTCTGCTCAGCGCCATCTCACTGCTGTCCAGGATGATAATGGAGACACGTGAGTTGACCCCACTGTGCTTACTGGGTTGAAACTGATGGGTTTTGATGGCACAGTGGTGCAGTCCGTTTGTTCTGTCCCTCACAAGTGCCAATCACAGATGGCAGCACTGCTCTAATCAAATAAGTATCTTTGTGCTGTTTGGGAGAGGTACAGCTGTGATTTAGACATTTTTGTTGCATTTGCAAAGAAGCCATGCACACTACAAAGTTCATTGACCCAGTACCTGTCAGAAAGTACTCTGGGCACTGAGGATATGTTGAGCATCTTGTGCATTTCTGTGCAGTTTTTAACTTAAAATCTTGGCTGAGCATGTGCTCGTATCACAGTACACAGCAGATGGGAATCCTCAGCTTGGTCCTGAAGGAGAGTGCCCTTCTTTTTTTATTCCATACAAGTTCTTCAGTCTTTATAGGAATCTTCTAGTAAGGGATTCACCAGGAAATACAGAAACAATAGCTGGAGGGTCCATGGTTCTTTTCTCCCACTGACACAAAGCTCTTCCCAGAGCATGTCATTTTGCTCTTGCTTACATCTGCACTGTACTGGTGTCTTCCAAAGGATTGCACAGATGTTGTGGCAGACTTGGCTGCTACTATTTGCTTATCAGTCCTTCAGTAATGTGAGCTGGAGTAGAAATCCATTTTGTTCCTTTACAGCTGTGCGGATTCTGTGGAACTCGGGGTGAAATACTGTGAGGAACTAGTGATTAGTAATTACTTAAAACGAAATTCAGCAGCAGTGGCTCTGAGCATTTGCAAAGGTGATCCCTTGAATAAGCAAGTGACACTGTCACATCCTTACTTCTTAGGTGGCAGGCCTTGAGCAGGCCCTGTGCAATCACCAGTATTTCCTTAAATTGTAGTATCTTAAACAGTAGAAGCCATACAAGCCTCAGGGTGTCCAGCTAGAAGGAAAATTACACAAGACTGAGACCTGTATCCCACTGTTCAATTACTCTGTGAGAGGTTGCTACTTTACTCCACTTTCAGTGGAAATAGGTCTCAGATTACAGACAGAGGATTGTACAATCAGAGAGAGCTGCTTCACTTGCTTTGGTTTCCAACTGGCAACCTAATGTCTACTTTGAGGAAGGCAGGAATATGACAGAGGCAGGAGCTAGCAACAAAATCTGCCAGCACTTTGGACAACACAGCTTCTGTGTTTAAGGAAAAAAAAAAGGAGGGTAGAGAAGTATTGACCAAGTAGGACCTGCATTTAAATATCAGTGAAGTGCCCCTTAGATTTGGACTTGCAGAGCATTTCAACTAAATCAAAATACTTTTCAGAATGATGATAAATAGTTGTTTTCTTCCTCAATCAAGAAATATCTGCAAGTATGTGAGGCTCAAATCCACAGTGCCCTTCTCCTGGGATGGATTTTAGTCTGCGAGCACATCCTACATCTGTATTACTCCACAGCCTTTTTAAAAAGTGAAGCTTTGGTGACTGTCTTCCAGCTCTCTTTTGGGGCTGAGGGGGCAAAGGTTAAAATTAATAAATAAATTTCACTGATTTTCACTTTAATCATTAAAATTACATGGCAAAAACCAGAAAATTTTTGCTTAAGCCTTTAAAAAGATGCTGCTGTCAGCAGTTTTGCTCATCTTTCATCAAAGCAATATGTAGGGAATGAAAATACCTTTAGTGGGTCTAGTGATGTGTTTTATGGCTTTGAGACATAATCTGTGATTAGTGTATGTTTACAGTGGACACTCAGTAAGAGCAGCTGTGACTGCATTTATACCAGTACCACTCCTCTGCAGGTACGCTCCACAGGGGTGCAGAAGTGCATGTTTTCATGTAGGACTGTTTAAGAAATGGAACTGCCTGCCCTTTGGTGGTCTATTCAGCATGTCTTTGCAGCATCACACGTTGTGGCAGGGTAAAATTAAAATACTTGCTGCAGAAAAGAGAACTGAAAACGAGTAGAAGAGCAAATATGTTTCTGAAGTGAGATTTGGAAATGAAATGTCAGGATCATAGAGCATAGTAAGAAGCATCTATCAGAGCGGAAGAACAGCCCTTTTCCAGTAATGCTGTTTGAACAGCACAGAAGGCTTGAAGGAGGTAAGGTGCCATGGTAGGCAGTGTCTAGAACCCATAAAAAAGGCCCTGCAGGCATGAGTTTGGTTTGTAAATTATATTTTTTCCTCTTTTAAAATATCTTCCGGTTTTGAGTGCTCTCAGTTTCAGGATAACTTTATGCCCTGAATGGCACTGAACTCCTTTTTATTTTTCTGACAGAAGTGTAAATCTGAGACTATTCAGGTATTTTTGGAGCAGCATAACAGGCGCACTACGTGTCCCATGTTGATATTGTGTGTCAGCAGCAGTGTGCTAAACAGAGGAGTCCAGAAGCTGGCCAGCATCTGTTAAAGAGCTTGGCAGGATATGTTTAAAAACAAAGAGCATGACTTCCAAGTCAAGTCTCAAGGAAACAAAACAAATGGAGCTCTGTCAGATAGGGACGATGGGATTCATAACCTGCTTTTCTCCTTGTGTCATTTTGCAAGTACAGCTGCTCTGTCTGATGGTGAGGGACTTGTCTCTGGAGAAGAGCACCAGGAAAGACTGTTGCATTAGCCCAGTAGAAGTGAATTGTCTTGCTATGCAGTCCCCCAAACAGGGGGTTTTTTGGCATGACGTCTCTGGCCACTGCTGCAAATCCTGTGGTTGTTAGTCACTGGGCCTGAATCCTTAGTCATTTTTCTGCTTGAAAATGAAGAAAAGGAAAACCCACAGATCTGGGGAAACCCCAAGGGAAAATCTGCTTTGGTGGCAAAGAGACTTGTGGAAATTCTGCAGGAAGGTTTTGACAGTAAGAGGTGTTCATCTGCTGCATAATTCAAATATGAAAAAAAAACCTAGCAGAGAATCAGAAGTGATTGTTTTGTGCAACAAATTTTGTATATATGACCAGTAGTAAGTTATGCTCGGAGCCAGCAAAAGCTGTTCTGAGTTTGCTTTTGTGACTGAAGAGTTAAGTAGTTACCTTCTGACTTGCTTTTTTTAATGTTGGGGTTCATTTTAAGTGCTGGTATTTAGTGCTGGAATCATCACCTCTAATAATCAAGTGTTTATGTCAGAATTCAGTCAGATGCACAGCAAAGCCTTGAAATTTTTATAATAAGTTTGAAAACAGTTTGAATTTGTTCATCTGCTTTTTGTTTGTTTCAGTGTCCTTCATTTAGCAATTATCCACCTTCATACTGAGCTGGTGAAAAACCTCTTGGAAGTGATGCTGGATTTGAATTACAGTGATGTCATTAACATGAGAAATGACCTCTATCAGGTGCGCAGTTGTGGTGGTTTCAGTGTTGCTGATTGTCCAGTCAGTAAAAAACAAATTGTACAACTTGCTGTCTCTGGGGAAGAGTGAGATAAGACTGAGATACAAACAAGTTTAGAAACACAGTGGCTTACTGTAAGGTGGTGGAGAAACAAGAGCCTATTTTCACTGGTTTAGTCCTTAACTCCCCTTGATGTTAACAGAAGTGTCTCCATGGGTTAATTGAAGAACAGGCCAAAAATGCTTAATTAATTCTTCAGTTCATGTCTTCAGTATTTGGCTTCTCAATTCCTAAACCAGCAGTATGGATTACAGTGTGCCAGCTCTGGGCTCTTCTGACCTTTCTAACATGGGTTAACTTGGGATGATGAGTCAGTTGCTGCATCATCAGTTATCTATAGGCATGTGGAATCCATAATAACCGATGCCCTTTCTACAGCTCACATTGTACTTGTGCCCATCACATGAGCACCAAGGTTTCCCTTGTATTTCTAAATGAATATTATAGTAAAATCAAAAAAGTAAGCCCATTCCCATGTCTTTTACCTTAGAGGAAAAGAACTCTTTAACTGCCAGGCACAAGTCTGTCCCCTCAACATCATCCATGATGGAGTCTGAGCTGTTTCTTTGTAACATAGGTTTTAAAAAGAGCTGTGGGAACCTGCATGGAAAAGAATCTCTTCTAAAGAGATTGGGTGCACCACTTGGCTGTCCCACAGGTAACCAGCTGGACATAACACAGCAGCACTCTGATACCTGTGTCATTTGTTTTGCTGAGAACAGTAAAGGCGGGGTTTTATTCTATACAGACAGTCCCAGAAGGTTTATTTTGACTTGTTTTCTTTCACTTTTTTTTTATGTTCATATAAGGCAAGTTTGAAATGTGGAGGCTGCTCAAAGCAATCAGAAGATTCTGAATTGAACTCTGTGCCCTCTGTTTAACAGAAACAGGAAGCAAAGCTGTGCTCCACACAAGAAATAAATCCCTGACTACCCAGAACTCTAAAGCTCTTCCTACCTTCAGCTTAAACCTTAAGCCAGTGATGGAAGAGAATGTAGGGTTAGACTAGAATGTTCCTTCTGTACAAATATTCTGAAATCTGAAACATACACATACCTTATAGATGCAGTAATTAATTACTGACAAACAGAAGCTTATTGTGCAGAGCTGGAATTAGTCTTTTTTTAAAATAGTCCTCTGTTAATCCAATTATCTGGAGATGGAATCTTGTATAATTTTTAAATTATTTTGATACTGAAAATACACTTTCCCAACCTTACTAGAATGCTTACTGTTTAAATGCATGCAGTTCTGAGTATGTTCAACATGATGCTGCTCACTAGCAAAACTGACAAGAGTCCAGTATGCAATTAGCCTTTGGAAGTTCTCAAGACCTCTTGGCCCCAGAGTCACTCGGTATTGCAGGTGTCTGTGCAAAAATAACAGGGAACGTGCAGATAAGGTCAGCCAGCTCCACACGTACTGTGTAACTGCACATTGTTCTGCACTTCGACAAATGCGCAGAACCCCACAGGATTTTCTTCTCTTCTGTGCAACCACTTTGAGGGATAAGGAGTTCCTAAGCCCATGGCTGCAAACCTCTGATTCGGGAGCAGAGGGAGAGCATGGTTCAGTGCTAAAGACAGATCTGAGCAGGGCCTGGAAAGTGCGTGTGCTCCGGGCACAGGACAGACTTGGCGATGGGGCAGCTGGAAGCAGGGTTAGATGTCTGGGGGGTGCAGGGATTATCTCATTTCCCAAGTCCCTTACACTGCAATGCTCAAATAGCCAGGTCAGTGCCCTGGCTTATAGAGTAGACAACATCTTTGTTCCTCCCAAAGTCCAACTGCTGACACTGGCAAGGCAGCTTTTATTTCCAGTAAGTAGAAACCCTATTTGTAGTATTCAGTAGAAAAGAGCACACATATATGCAAGCTTTTTGTTTCTGTTAGCTTTGGAGTGATGTAACATCTTCTCACACTAGGAGCTTTTATGGGTTTCAGAGATTTCTGTAGAGTGTTGTTGCTGTTGCTTCTCTTCTCATGGCTTGCTTCTATCTCTTCTAGACCCCCCTGCACCTGGCAGTAATCACCAAGCAGGCAGAGGTGGTGGAACACTTGCTGAAGGCTGGA
Organism: Dendrocincla fuliginosa; assembly: GCA_035047845.1. NCBI lineage: Eukaryota > Metazoa > Chordata > Aves > Passeriformes > Dendrocolaptidae > Dendrocincla > Dendrocincla fuliginosa. The sequence goes on from JAWWMO010000138.1 coordinate 23,781,397, forward strand.
GCAGATGTCAGCCTGCTGGATCGCCATGGTAATTCTGTCTTACATTTAGCTGCCACCGAAGGAGACGACAAGATCTTGAGTGTGCTCCTCAAGCATGAGAAGATATCTCCAATGGTCAACCTTTCCAATGGTGAAGGTATGGAGAGACAATAGCTCTATTTTACACTTACCTACTAGACAAATGCACCCCAATTACTGCCAAAACCATGGTTCTACACAGGTAGTTACAGGCCTTGGAAATAACATCTTTCTCCATTTTGTATATGCTGTGCTTGTTTTTTATACGCCTACAGGCACAGATGAGAGAATAGAGATGTGCTGGTTTTCTGGTTATACAGAACAAAAAGATTGGTAATGGCCACATGACACATGTGATAGATGTGATGGAAGTGAATTTTTGTTAGTGTATATTTTCAGTCTCACAAAACTTCAAGCACTGTGTTCCTCCTGAGATACCTTATGCCCCCACTGCTTTTCAAAAAAAAAATCCCCTAGAAGAAAATGTTTCCTCTTCTCTAGTGAATGAAATCCCCTGAAAAATAGTTTCTGGACCAGTGTTGAGTTTTGTACTGGTACTTTGTGACCATACCAAATTAGAGCCTATAAATTAACCACAGAGACAATTCTCCCATTTTCAGTGGCACAGGGGATTTGAATTTAGTACTCCTGCTCTAGTAGATTGCGAAGTTTCTGACCTAAAAATGTCATTGTGGGATTCAAAAAACGGTGTTAAGTTCCTCAGAGAGAGAGGATTCTTTGTTTGATTGGGGTTTTTTGGTTGGTTGGTTTTTAAATACAAGGCTTTATTACTCTCTTTCTGATCTGATGCAGGTAATCTAGAGGTGATAGGGCAGCATGACCTTACAGGAGGATGATACTAAAATATACCAGTTATTCCCCAGACTGTTTCCATAAGAGATGTTCAGTAGCAGATGGGGCCAGTGTGGGGTGCCAAATTGTTTAGTACCAAGATGCAGGTTTTGTTTTTAAGGCTACTCTCTTTTGAACCAAAGAGATGCTTTAGGTGAGTTTGGTAGTTCCTGTCTTCTGTTCCACCTTGTAATCTGCTGGTTTTTTGTGGGTTTTTTTGGTTTTGTTTTTTTTTTTTGCATGGTTTTGACTTGCCACCAGTAAGAATGAGTTCCAATTCATGCACAAAGAACATTTTCATTAACACCATTAACATGACACTGAGCCTCTGCTTGGAGTGCTACTTTAGGCTTTGGGGCCCCCAGCATACAAAGGGCTGGTTATAGGGCCAGGAGGAGGCCATGAGGATGCTCAAAGGGCTGCAGCACCTCTCCACTGCAGACAGGCTGGGAGAGCTGGGGCTGTTCAGCCTAGCGAGGAGCAGGCTCTGGGGAGGCCTCATTGCGGCCTTCCAGTGCCTAAAGGGGACCCACAGGAAAGCTGGAGAGGGACTTTTTACAAGGGCATGTAGTGACAACACAAGGGGGAATGTCTGTAAACTGACAGTAGGTTTAGATTAGGTATTAGGAAGAAATTCTTTACTGTGAAGGCAGTGAGGCATGGGAACTTGCCCAGAGAAGTTGTGGGTGCCCCATCCTTAGAAGTGTCGAAGGCCAGGTTGGATGGGGTTTGAGCAACCTGGTGTAGTGGAAGGTGTCCCTGCCTATGGCAGGAGGCAGGTGAAATTAGTTGATCTTTGAGGTCCTTTCCAGCCCAAATAATTCTATGATTCTATCACCTTTTAGTGTATGAGCAGGTAAAACGTTACTTTTGCTCAGATAGCTACAGAAACTCTAACTTACAATTCTCATAGATGGAGGCATTTTCAAAACTCATTACTCTGGCATTTCTGAATTTTTCAAATATTATTGCACATGATGGATGGGTTTGATTTTGTGTAGGTCTCAGTGCAATTCACATGGCGGTGATGGCAAATAGTATGTCCTGCCTCAAACAGCTGATTGCTGCTGGAGTTAACGTCAATTCTCAGGAACAAAAGTCTGGACGAACTGCATTGCATTTGGCTGTTGAGCAAGAGAACATCCCTTTGGCAGGCTGCCTTTTGCTTGAGGTAAGGGCAGAATTTCTTTCTCGCAGGTCTTTCCAATTATATATTTAAAATCTCTCAACAATCCTTCAGTGCTTCAGAGGCCCAGAAGGGGTGTTTCCTGTTTATTGACTACTTAAGTTAACACAATGGCAGAATTACTGGTAATGATACTCATTTTCTTGTTCAGCACTGCTGGTGAACATTCTGCCCGTGTTGAGGAATTTACAGTTTGTACCCCTGACCTGACTGAATATGCCATGTTTAATTTGTACCAAGTAATCCTGGCAGCCGGTGAAGTTACTCATGAACAAGTTCATTGCTACTTCTGTGTGTTGGTGTATGATGTGCCACCACCACAGCTGCTCCTCTGAAGAGCAGCACGAGAGCACATTTCTGTGCCCACCATTCAGACTCCAAAGGCCACAGATAATGAGAGGGCAGAACTGTTAGCACAGGATGCAAAGTGGCTTTTATGTACCTGACCTCTTTGGGTACACTGTGCCTCCTGCTGTTAACACTGGAGCACACAACCACCATCTGTTCCTGCATGCAGACAGTTTTAGTTATTTACCAATTCCCTCTTTTCAGACATTACTTTTTATGCAAACAGGCATAGAATGGTGCTTACTTGCACAGTAGCAGTGTTTATGCAGACATGAGCCTTTGCAGCTGTATTGCATAGGGTTCTTTTCTTTTTGTCATTCAATAAAAACTTAGGGTGATGCAGATGTGGACAGCACTACATATGACGGGACAACTCCACTTCACATAGCAGCTGGACGGGGCTCTACAAAATTGACAGCAGTTCTCAAAGCAGCAGGTATGAAAATAGATCTTTGCTGGAGGGTTTTCTTTGACAGTGGCGAAAATTCAAGTTAGAAGGCTGCAAGCAGAAAAGAACTTGCCAGTGAACTTGTTTAATGAGTGGAGGAAGTCAGATGTTAAATCTTGAAGGTCTGAATTTCCTCAGACAGTCCTACTTTGAGGTGCTATACTAACCACTCTTCAGCACCATCTAATGGCTAAAAAAGGCAAATTATGTTGGTCAAGAAAAATCTCTTGAGCATTCCTGGAAGCTTTTTGAATATTTCTTGTGTAGCTTTTATAGCTGAAGAAGTGGAGAAGAGACCTTGTTACATAGCTGGGATAAGCTTTGGACTGCTTTAGAAACATGAGCTTGTTAGTGTCTCCTATTTCAGGTCAGTTTGGAAGAATTAGATCTGAATATTTATTGGAACATTCTGTCAATTGTATTTAAACCTGATTTTTCTCCTTTGAAACAGAAACCAAAGCCTCCCAGTGATGTGGCTGTCTGCTTGGTCTTTTAAAAATACCTCCACTTTCTCTGACACTATAAAAAGCAGCACCACATCACTGCTTCATCACATACAGCCTACATTCTCTGTGAGCCAAGATGGAAGTCAACTGATACAACCAGAGCTCTTTCTTTAGGCCCTAATGCTCTGCTTGTAATTTTTCCCCCTCTTTATAATGGAGAGTAGCACTACACAGATACAGGACAGCATTTAAATGTAATTGTAAAGAGTTATTTACTGGTTTAATATAAAATATAATGTAGCTAGAGTAAATAAATTAGCTGTTTTGCCATTCAGAAACTGGAATGCATATTTTAAATATTGTTGAAAAGCAACTTGAAGCCTATTTTCTTAGGATTTTTTTCTTGCACACACTTTTTTCCCAGGTGCAAATCCTCACATTGAGAACTTTGAGCCATTGTTTGATTTAGATGATGTGAAAGATGGTGAAGACGATGATGAAGGGATTGTGCCTGGAACAACACCACTGGATATGGCAGCCAACTGTGAAGTATGTAGTCTGTTTTTTCTGGGTTTGGGTTTTTTTCTAATCATAAAGGATAGTTCAGCTCTCTCAGCCAGCTCCTTTCACTGCATCCACAGTTATTTCAATGGTGACAAGCAACTAATTTGCCATCAAAAATTAAACTAATTCAGCCACAAAACTCCCCTGATGAAATAGCATTGGAAGACAGCTCCACTTAACAGACTACTGAACTTCAGAGAGGAAAAAAAATGCTGATTTACAAAGGGAATTAGGGCTTTACACAATTCTGCTGAGATTTGTCAGGATAATGGATACTAACCAGGTTTCTGCTAAAAACTGATTTTAATGTATTCTCTTAGGTGTATGACATATTAAATGGCAAACCCTACAAGTCAACAGAAGTTTCAGAGAACTTGCTGCCACGAGGTAAGATCTATAAAGACTTGACAATATCCTGCTGGTAATTGAGTTCTCAAACTGTAGTGGCAGCAGACATTGCCCTGCAGTAGCTTGTAACTGAACTAGTGAGGGAGAAGAGGTACCCTCCTACCTACTCACTCACAGAACGAGCATGATTCCCTTAAGAGGTCACAAGACACAAAGGAGAACGTTTTCAATATTACAGCAATACATTTGTAAACACGGGGATTGGACTCTTAACATACTTTTCAATTTGGCTTTGTTTCTGCTTAGAAATGAACTAGTGCATGATTTGTATGAACAATAAACTTAACATATTCCTCTGTTCCCCAGGAAATTTGAGAGAGCTGAATGAAAGTTCCAGGATGCAGCTTTACAAACTATTGGAACTGCCTGATCCAACCAAAAATTGGTCCACTCTTGCACAAAAACTGGGTCTTGGCATACTTAATAATGCCTTCAGGTTGAGCCCTTCTCCATCGAAAACTCTGCTAGATAACTATGAGGTAATGTGGCTGTAACAAGTTACAAAGAACATCAGACACACAGAGAATGTTGTCCCCCTGCACGATGAGACAGTGCAACCCTTCAGTTTTGGCCAGCCTCGATGATGGTCAGCATCTGGTGTCTTCTCTCTTAGGTTTCTGGTGGTACAGTGCAAGAGTTGATGGCTGCTTTGAGACAGATGGGTCACACAGAAGCCATTGAAGTAATTCAGGAAGCACTGTGCATCTCACACAGCCCGTCCCACCTGGAGAACAGTACAGAAACAGCTCTTCCGTCATCATCACCACTCACCTTTGCACATGGAGAGACAGGTAAAACTGGCAACAAAACAGTTTTTTCAACTCACCCTTCCCACCCCACCCTGGACTGCTGGTAATTTTATACTTCCTTACACACAGTGCCTCAGCTGCTTACCTGTTTCAGAAATACTCTACTGCAGCATGACTTTATTGTCATAGGTATTTGGTAGGCCTAGAAGAGAGAGGAAAAAGGGACCATTTGAATCAACATGCATGCATCACAGTATTTAATATACTGCCTCCCTTTTCCAAAACCACATACCTGCCATTTGCTGATGTTAATGATGTACTGGGAATAAGTTTCAAAAGATAAACTAGGCAATGATCTCCCAGGCATGGACAAGTGCCACTAGCTTTTAACTTTTTTCTCCCCCCTCATATCTGGATACACAAAAATGTTTTGGGCTCATAAATTTCTCACTAAGACTTTGGTATTAAATTTCTTCTTTCTACAGTGTGTAGTGTCCAAAATGGCCCAGTGTTCTGTAGGCAGATAAACTGGGGATGGCTTAGGTTACATAGGACCTCAAGCAGTTCTGCTGCCGTGTTCAGAGCAGGGCCAATATAACATTACATGGGTTGGCCCAGGTCATGTTGAGTTCTGAGCATCTTCAATGATGGACGTCCTACAGTGTTTTTGGGCAAGGGACTCTCTACAAACACAAAAACAGGTTGTGAGAAGTCAGTTAAGTCATCAGGGTTATTCAGTCATCACCTGGCCATATTAAGTAACAAAAACATTTTGTTTTTTTGCTTTTTAAACACTGTGAAAATACCGTGGATATTTCTGGAAATTAAAAAGAAACAGCACAGTCACTCCACTGTGGTCTAATGTTGCCAGTTTACTCTCTGTGGAAAACTGTTCAGTCATGGAATGAACCTTGACACCTACCCAAAAATGTGCTTGTACACACATCACCCCTTTAGATTAATCATGAAGGGTCAGAGGGGTTCTGCTCCTTTGCAATATGAATGGACTGCATCATATAATTTGTTTAGAAAAATAAGACTGAACTGTAATATGCCAACCAGCGTTCTAGTCACACTGATCCCACATCATCCTTCAGCTGATCCCTTGGAGTCAGGCACTCCTTTTGTGGATCGTGCACAGGTGATAGCTGCTGCTGACTTGTTCATACTTCAGGTCCATTTACTCGATGAAAATTGTTCAAGGATTTGTCTCGAAAAGAAATCTGTAAATAACACTGAAATAATATGAGAAAGTTTTAGGAGCCTCATCCTGTGCACTTTAGGGGCTATACACTTGGCATGGAGTCTGAACCTGAGAAGCTGTTGCCCTGCTACTGCCACACTCGGGCAGAGTCCTGACCAATGTGCAGTGACAGCATTAGTGGCAGCAGAGCACCAGGCTTCTCATCCCCTCCAAGCTCCAACTGCAATTTGGTCTCTGCCAGCAGTATGTCAGATCACATGCTTTGGTGGCCTGAAAGCATCCAGCACAGATTTTCCTATTATAATACCTCATGTTAGAGTTATTTTCCTATGGAAGAGGTTTGACCCTGTTGGTTTCCATTCCTCAGGCTTTTCTAAAACAGCATTACTTAAGCCACACAAACAATGACATACTTCTCTTTTCTCTCTCCCTCAGGTGACCTTTATAACAGCAAATTTCAAGACAATGAAAGCACGTGTGACAGTGGTGTGGAGACCTCATTCCGCAAACTGAGTTTTACTTATTCAGACTCTCTGAACAGCAAGTCATCACTAACACTGGGCAAAATGGCCCTGGGCTATGGACAGGAAAGTTCAGTGCAAAGCAATTATATAGCTGAATAGCAATGTGCAGTTACAGGAACAAATGTGCCATTTAAAATCACATCGTGTCATCCTGGCCAGAGGGAAGTGATTTCACAACTGAAAGTGTGCTGGGAGAATCCCACCTGAGCCTGAACGAATGGCAACTCCAGCATTCAACTCCTGGCCATTGCTTCCTTCTTCAAGTACATTTAATTTTCTTCATTTACAAGCCATATACAATAACCAGGGCTCTACTACCACATTAATACATAGGAATGGATGCTGTGAAAGACTGACTGAGCTTCTCTGGGTGGTGAGGATTTTCTTTTACAGATGAAAGTCACTCCTTGTTAATGCCTAACACAAACTCAATAAAAAGGTAAGGCACACAGAGCAATCAAAAAGGATACCGTTTCTAGCTGCTGTCTTCATAATTTTTGCAGCACAGTTGCACGAAAAAAGCTCATAAAATAGCTGTCAATGAAAAATCAGTACTTTAATCATAACAGTAACAACTCAGAGAAAAAAGAGAATCCTAAAGAAAACAATCTTGTATATTTCAAATATGTATTTAAACTTTGGTGCCTCATTCAAAAATTTTTTCAAGTTTGGCATTTTCCTACTTGTAAATAGTCTTTTTATATCTGTTCCTGTTTGAAAAAGCAGGCTTTTTAAATGCTTATTTTTATTTTACTTTTATAATAAAACCCCAAAATTAATTCTCTTGTCTGTGTTTGCTGTGATTTTTACATATCTTTCAAGTAGAGTTATTGAAGACTTAGCATTTCAGTTTTAGGCATTGATACAAGATCATGCTGATTTCCAAATACTAAAATAAATAAAGGGTTGCAAGCCACCTGTCTTAAAGCTTGAAGCATCATTTATGGTGGGAGAGCAGGAGCATCAGCAACTGCTGAGCAGCTGTGCTTTGTGCTTTGGAATTAAAGCCTCTGTCTTGTTTTAGTTCTCATAATTATGGCAGCAAGTGTTCATTTACACTGAAACCAACTATTTCGTGTCTCAGCAAAACACTGATGAGACAGTTCTCCTCTGGGCTATCTAGAGACTCCTGTAATAACTGTGCTCATGAGCAGTGTTTCTTGTTTCACAGTAATTCTGAGATGGTGGGTGTAACTGCTACTGATGTTGGCCCAACTAAGAGGACAGAGAATATCAGATTTCATGATGAAAAATCTAAGAGCATTGTACCATGTCACTCACCTGGAGCCAGTTTTCTTGGCACAAAGATGGAGACTGACAGGGTGGTTCTTGGCTCAGTTCAGTCTTCAGTAACCTGAGAAAATATATCAAGATGGACTTTGAGAATAGTTACATTTAGAGCAGTAGTTGCTGTAATGAACTAAACCATAAGTAATGAAAAAACCCTGTGAACTTATTTTATATTCACCTGAATTACTGAGTATTTTAACTACTTCCAGAGAAATAGGATGAATAATAGTAAAAATGCCATTCTTACAATTATTGTATGTATAACCTATATATGCAGTGTCTGAGGCATATAGATTTTTGTTCAATTTATATACTTGTCCAGTGTTCTCTTTTTATTGCAGGTCTAATAGAAACAGGCAGAAGTTCTCATATTCTGGGGGTGGAGGGGCTTTTTGAACCCTAGCAGAGCTGCTGTCCAAGTCAAACACACCTGCTGCCACAAAATTTCCAGCAAAACTCAGGGGGCTGGCAGAGACTTTTACTGAGGTTTCTACAATCCTGCAGGACAGCAGGGCACCCTGGTTGTTGGATTCACACCTTTTAGCCTCAGTTCTGACCACCTCTGCTTTTAAACCACCAGAAGACACCTGGGCCTGTATTTCCTTAAGCACTTCATGCCCAAATGCTGTATAATAGCTGTTCATCAGGTTAGTGACCATGCAATGAACAGCAGGTCCCCCAGGCCATGTGTATTGAAGTGCTTTAAATGGCAGTCTGGCAGCTTCTTTCCTTGCAGCATCTCAGTTTCAGTATATTTAACAAAAGAGGCCTTGGTCCTTTTTCCCCGCCCTCTTTGTTTAGTGATAGAAAAATATTAAAAGTATTCTCAGTAATTCAAACTGGAACACTAGATTTTTACAGTTGAGTCACATAATAGGATAACTTTTCCCATCTGCATTCACCCTCTGCGTCTTCCACACAGTGTATTAGAACTAGGCAAGAGGAGGAGATAAAACACAGCAACTAGTGTAGGACACACTATAGAAAGTGGCAAGACATCTGCTAGGAGACATTCGTGTCCTATGTAGTTCTGTTTGGCAGAGCAAAGCTACTGGAGAGCCTAGTGTTTACTGCAGGCAGCTCAGTGAAAAGGAAATGCTAAAACACACAACTGTGCTCTTCTGCTCTTCTGCTTGACCTTTTTTCTCATTATTAGTGGTCAACCAGTACAGGGTACACTGATTCTTGCACTCATGGCCCCTGGGAGAAGGTCAGGCTCCTTGCAGGTGTGAGGATGAAAGCAAAATAGAGAGGAATGAGGCTTAGCAAGAAACAGTGTAAGTGATACAGACAAGTCTTAAACATTTAAAGCAAATGTGTTCACGTCAGGTAACTGTCAAGATGTATTTGTGGATCTCATCATCAAGATTTATCCTTACACCGCCTTGCCAAGAAAGGTAGTGCCATTCCTACCTCACAAGTGTGATGGAATAAACTACAGCTACAGTCCTGCAAGAATCCAGAAATCAGCCACCTGACAGCTCCTGTCTACACCTGGTTTATAGACAGAAACCTCTCTCACTTACAGAGTAGTAATGGTGTAACTCAGGCTTCACATTTTCATTCAGCACAGCAAGTTAACATGTGGACCACACTACACATTGTAGCACAGGGTGTCATTCCCATTCTATTCCGTATTAACCTGAGGAAACAAAACTGAGCAGGGTATTATTCCCTTAGTTCTCAAAGTCAGGAGTAAGTTTGGGGCTTTTTTAAGATACGTGCAGAAACAGCATGAAAGACGTTTCTAGAATTGATTTTTTTCCATTAGAAGTTTCAATAAAACCTACCCAACAACATGACAAACTTTTAACAGGGCGTCTCTGCACTGTGGCTGGACGAACAACTGTGACTAGGCCTATGCCACAGCGGGCTCTTCCAATGCACTGCAACACCCTGCAAGAAGCCTGGTGTCTACTTCCATTAGCAATTAAAGCACTGAGGTTGGAAGTATGAGCAAAAATCATTAACCAAAAACCTCAAATTGATCCTTAAAAGCTGATTTCATGGGTTTGTTGTTCTGAGTGCTAATCAGGCTTCCTCTCACTGACAGTAACTGCAGAGATTTATCTGAAACACTTCAAATATTCAAATGGATCAGTATCAAAATAAGAAAAGTTATGTAATTAAGCTTTTTTCCCTCTGGAATGTAACCTTTGGGCATTCTCACTCCACTTTAGTATTAGATTTTAAAGTAATTACAGTGAGGAACAAAATCTGAACTAATTCTAAATTTAATCTGCACTTGCACTGGAATAAAGCTTTCTCCATTATTTTGCTATTGTACTGCAGTAATAAACATCAGAAACTTGTGGAATGAAGCAAAAGTTGTGACAGAAGATCACTACAGATCTTCTCTACATTTGATGTAAAATGGATTATTCAGAAGGTTAAACTGCCCTTTATTTTAGATTGGCTGCCACAGCTCTAAATTTCTTGGCATCATCTTTGGATGTATTTGCAAACTTGGAAATGACTGGGGTAGTGGGAAGTTCTAGGAATCATTCTGAAATTTTGTGGACTGGAGGAAGGATAAGAGTCTTACCTCTACGTGGTGATATATGAAGTGTCTTTTCTCCCTTGTCTGGGCAGGTAAAATGCCTTCTTCCTACATTTAAGAAAAAAGCCACTCTCCTTGCTCCCTCCAAGTGAGTGACAGGAATGGTAGTACCCATTTGTTAGCTCAGGGTGCAGTGGTCAATACTCATCCACTGTCCACAGCTTCTGGCTCTTCTGGATGATCACCTCTTGCAATAGAGCAGTTCTAGCAACCGCCAAAGGCACAGTCCAAACTTCTGCTTCAAAAGATTGCTACAGCTACAGACAAAAGGCAACAAAACTAAATTACCAAGGACTTGATTTCCTGTGCTGAGCATTATGAAGCAGCCTGATGCCCTGCTCAGAGCCAGGCTGTAGTATGCCTGTTATTCCAGCCTGCAGGTTTCCCCACGGCCTTGTTTAAACGCAGCTGCTACAGCAATTTTTCAGCCATCCATTCACCCCTGCTTTATTCACAACACAGAGGAGCTCCAGCAGATCAGTGGCCTTCATTACATACTGCAAGGGAAAACACTTGTGACAGGCTTAACACCTGTTGACCTGTGGCCTGCCGTGGCACTTGCCAACGTTCTGGCTGAGTCAGCACACACAGGCACAGGCACAGGGCGCACTGCCCGCTGGGACAGCCGATACAACACTGTCTGCCACAGAGACAGGAGCATGGCCATTGCCTCACTTCTCTTTCAGATGTGCAGTCACCTCAGTACCTTCTTGTTTTCAGCATCCCAGGGAAGAAAGTCTACAGTACAAACCAAAATCTAGCCAGAGTACTTCCAGATGGGCAGCAGATGGCTAGATACACAAAACACATCACTGTTCTAAACACTGGGCCTGCTTCTTCATGTGCTGTCCTTGGATGCTCATGAGCGATCGTGCTGGGCAACCCACCACAGCTTCCTAGTATCCTACCACTACCATGGAACAACAGGAGATAAAGATTCCCCCTCTTTCTTTCATAGGAAACCACCTGAGGGCTGGCTCACATCATCACTCCTTTACAGTTGTTGGGGCAATAGGATGACGCTTAAATTCTGGTATATTGCATGTTAATTGGTCAGACAGAATCGCACGGCCAGCATGCCTAAGTATTACTATTTAGTTCACTTACAACAGGTAAAGGAGGACTGCTACAACGTGACAAGAGAGAGAAGCTGCAATGTCTGCCAATTGCAATGTTTGCAAAGAGGTATCAGAGGGTGGCATTTAAGGTTTTGGTTTTTCACCCCCATGAAACAGGATTGAAGCTTTCAGCTCCTGCATCTGACAACAGCTGCTTCCTCAGTAGGTCACCAGCTCAAAAGACTACACTCAGTCTTACTTAGAGCTCTGTTCTAGATTGCCCAGCTCCCCACTGGGCCATAAAGCCTGGCTCAATCCAGTGTCTAATTAGGATAGCATCCCTGCTACCACAGCCATTCCCCCTCAGAGAGTCAACCAAGACCCCAGCCAGCCACAAAGTAAAAAGGCTACACAAAGAAAGAGCAACCCTGAACCACTCTGAACTCACAGAGCCCATCAAGAAATCTCAAGCAGACCCCAGAGAACAGATCCTGGCAAGCAGCCATGCTCATCACCTTCCTCCTGACACCTCAGGTTGTTCTTTCCCTTCATGCTTCAGCATGTTACCTTTGCTGCAGTGGCCTAGACCAGAGACACCTTTTATTTTAGCTATGATACACAATGATAATCAAACCAGATAATTACAGGTCTCTACTAACTGACTACTTTCTACAGAAAGATGCCCTTCTTTCATCCAAGCTTTGTTTTTCCACCCTAATTAAACTAAATTGGGACTTCAGTTTCACTATTGTGTAGCATCTGACTGGAAAGCAAACCAACATGTCCTTAAACATTCTAACCACAAGTTATGGATGACTCAATTTACCACTCAGAGGGTAAGAAAGAAAACTGTGATTCTGACAACATAAAGGCTGGCTTGTAAGCTACAAAACCCAACTGTCCTACCCTGAGAATAAGAAACTCAGTGGCCTGTTTCTCTGCTCTTGATACTGCTACAAGGGCCTAAAGTGGTCTCTGCTACACATCTGCAAAACCAAAAGGGACTAACAAAAGTAAAAGTACCAAAGAAAAATAATCCTATAATCCAGAAAAATTGCCCAGGCCACAAGGTATGCAAACAACAGTTAACGACAAAGACTGGCAAACTGTGAACACTTTCTTAGAGAGAAAGTGTTAGATACATTTGCATGCTTTTTTCCTGAATAAGATGCAGAAGAACTTGAAAAAGCTTCAAGGAACACACTCCAATAAACTGGAGCAAAGTAAGTCTTCCATGTGTGGCAGAAAGTACCAACAAAGAGGTGCCCTCTAAAGCTCAAAATTGTCTCTGCAAGTCCTGAATGGGTTCAGAGCCAAATCTCTGCCAGAGACCGGTTTAAGGACAACAAATTAGCCAATGCCATCCAGCGTTCTTCCCAAACCTGCTCTCAAGTTCTGCTCTGATAGAGCATTTCTCATGGCTGAGGGGCACCTGCTACTTTTGCCATCAGCAGAGAACAGCCCAGGGCGGGCCCGAGGGCAAACGAAGGCCATCAGCACAAGTAAACTCACTGGTCCTTGAACAAAACATTGCAGGGCTCTACCCTGAAAGAACACTGATGAGGCCAGTCCCCTCTACTGCTGCCACCAGTAATTTAATGGCACTGAGGACAAGCACCACGACACTCACCATATGCTCCTCCTAACACTCCTGCTGCTGAACCCCTGTCCATCAGACAGAACTGGCAATACAGGTGCTGCCCAGGAGCTGCAACAACACTCTGGTGGCTACAGATGGATGTGTTGATACATGTGCTCAGTACACTGAAGATCTCTTCTCCTGCAGTCCTATCTTTGCCCTCATCTGAGACAACAGCAGAACAATGTAACCAAGTATAGCACAGTATGCAACTGCAAAAGTACCAAAGGGAAATGGTTAACCAAAGCACATACATGTTAGAGTCACTGCTGCACAGGGGAGAGAACAGCTTCTATAAATACACAGCTACTACAACACCAGGAAACCAAAAGGGCATATCAAGGATATTAAGACAATAATGGAAGTGAAGCTCCCCCATTACATTCTGTTTACTGTGCTGGTAGACATTAGTTGCATAGCCACTTCAGCACTTATTAATCATGTACCACGTTATTTCTTTTATGATCTTGCCTAAAATTTGAGAGAGGCTAAACAAGGTCACAGTTATCCAAATTCATTGTTTGTAGCTTCTAGCAATCCAAAACCTCCTTTCTACATATCTCAAACTTCACTCATATGCTGAGATGCACTAAGAACAAATATCACTGACCTCCAGATAGTCCTCTTGATTGTCTTTAAACAAGTGACTCTATCAAAGTTTTACTTATTTAATACCATTAAGTGCCAATTCTATCTAGATGTTGCTGGAAGAAACATTTCTTCATCAACATAAGAGAAAGACCAACAAAACCTGCCCTTTTCCCAATACATTGCAGCAGTATTTATCAATCATATTTTCCCCACATTTTTTTATCCTTACCTTATATTGGCTCCATTGCTGCTTTGATTCCATGTTGATTAGAGGACACTGAAAAAACTGAAGAATTTTTCTTGTATTCTTGGCACAGGATGCCTTTCATATAACTTTTAATTTCCTTTATCAATGCCTGCATTTTCTAGCTGTTAAGTTTTAGTCGTGACTGTCATTTTCCCTATTTATTTTACATAACCTATAAACACTGGCATATACACATCCATATTTTGATTGTTTTCATGTTCTCTTTTAGCTAGGACAAGTTTTGAATCAGAAAAAAACACCTATACAACTGCAGTTAGTTGTTTTGGTGACTTAATAAAGAATTTGTAAGCAACTTCCACTTATTTCATCGTTTTCTCTTGCTCAGGAGTTTTCTGTAACACCCATTTCAAAAGCACCAGAGATTACCAAGGATCAGTCAATACAATCACCTCTCTGCCCATTAAAACTGCAAGAAAACCCTCAGTCCAAGGTCTGTAAGTGTCCAGTGGAACAGCCACTTGCCCCACATGTGCTTGAGACTCCCTGCACCAGCAGCCAGTATTCCCCACGTGGTGCTTTTACAATACAGACAGACATCACCAATAGACCTTGTTCAAACACCACCTATTGTAGTGCTGATTGCACTGTGAGGGGATTCTTAAGGAACCCCAGCAAGATCCCAGCTGCATTTGAAACCACATCTGACAGACAAGCCCACTGTTTAGTAACCTGCCCACAGAGCAGCTTGATGGCCTTGATTTCCTGACAGCCAAACCCTCAGGCTTCCAGCTCCACAGGCTACAGCAGTCCCCCATGATGACGCAGGCTTATTTTCTTTGTATCTAATGCCAAAGTGACATGACGTTTCTGTGAGAAACATCAACATTTCAAAAACAGCCTAGTTGGAAACAAAATAAAAGGTGAACCACCGTTATTTTATACAGACTGCGTTCAATGTGCCACCAGATCTAAAAATGAGGAAAGAGCGTCTTCTGTGGGGAACCCTCACACAAAGAGAAAAATGTTGAGGTCTTGCTTTGCTGGAAAGAGAGGAGGATCAGTGTGGAACACAAGGTCATTCATGAGGAATGCCAGGAGGTAACAGAATGGCTGCGCAGCAACGTCTGAGTGAGAACAGCAGCCCCTGCAGTCTGCATTTACTAGAGAAAAGCAGTCACTTTTAACTCTGTGATCCTCTTACATGACCATTTCTTCTCTGCACTGACTCCTTTCTCTTGGCACCTTTGGTTAACTCTTCTCCCTGCTCCTTTTTCCACGTGCCCCATTATGGTGGACTCCACGCAACAGCAAAAGGTTTGCAACTGCACCTGCAGCTCTCTGGGAACACTCAAAGCCAGACACAGAGATCCCAGAAGTTGTTGCTCATTTTGCATGAGAGAGAAGAAAACAAGTCTTGTACTGAATTCCTCTTTCAGAAGGGGGAACAGATCTGCCTGATGTCTGACTGGACAGCCCAGGTTTCATGCCTTGCAGGAGGCAGGCAGAACACCTAATGGAGTGACAGCCACAAATCTGACAAGGTAGGAGTAGTGCTCCCTGATTTGAGAGCAGATAGATCAAACAACTTGAAGCGGAGGCATACTTGTGGAGGTGGTCCCAGCTTCATTTCCCACCCTTCCCCCTACTCCCCAGCACACCTTGCTGTTATCCTAAGACAAATTTCTACTTACAGCATAGTGAAACCAGAAAAACTATGGATGTGCTTTCAAGACACCACATGTATTGTATGTAAGGTTTGCTGTTGGTATTCTTTACACTGAATCAGCAGTTAAAATTTACACGACAGGAACAGACAGTATGTTCTCCAGTCAGCTCAAACTGTATGCCACTTCAACGTCAGTCAAATTCTTCTAACTTGTTTTCTCCTCTTGTTTCACTCTTTATCCAGAAGGAAATGAAGTATTCTCAGACCACATCCAGCAGAGAGGTCAAGGTTAGTGATTTTTCTAGTTCTTCAACACTGGTAGGCTCCCAAGGATAAAACACAACCACTTTCTTCTTTTCAGTCATGAGGAAACCATTATCACTAAATCTGCCTTTTATACTCCCTACATCCAGAGAAACGAAAGGAGCAATTGCAGTGGTCTGAAGAACAAATATATAAGTATCATCTTGTTGGGATACAGAGGCCTGAAAGAGAAATAAAGAAAAAATAAATAAATAACAGAAAATATGTGAGTTAAAGAAGACCCCAGTTACACCCAAACTGTGAAAAGACCTGCATATCTGTACAACACACTGAACAACCACATTTGATCAAAATTACTATTCTCTTCTGGAAACCAACAGGATTCATATGCAAGAATCATGCAAAAACTGCAAATGTTATTGCAGCCTTCCTACAGAATACTAGAGATGGTGGAAAAATGCCCAAGTGTTATCACTCTACCATCTTCTTATGAAAATAACTGAATAAATGATAATCTGACTTGTACATAGTACTGGTATCCTGTACTTACTGCAATAAAAGAGATTTGTCCTTTCTTAACACTTCACTCAACCTACCAATGAGCTTGCCCTTACAATTACATCCATAATAGAAATACACAGAAGCAAAAGATGGCAAAAAAACAAATAAATCACAGTAACAGAGGAGGTTGTCTCATCTTAACGGAACATGGCAGTGAAGCCCTTCTACTATGTTTAGTAAAATGTAAAAAAAAAATACAGTTGTAAAATATCAGGACAAGGTATAATGTTTTATATCAAGTTCTACCAGTAGCTAATCTTCAGGGAGACTTAAAATCCCAACTAAGATGCATTTCCATGCAGCACTGCCCATTCACCATAGTGAAATATTATGCTACATAATTTTCAAATGCCAATTAACTATCCATAAAAAGAAGACAAATTATATTAAGTGCAGACGTCATGTTTCAGTTACATGAAAAACAACACTTTGCATTTTTAACAAAAAGCACACATTTTTTACATTTCACGTTTCCTGAAGAAACACTAATGCCTTCATGCTTTTTTAAAGCAACACTATAAAACAGTAGCTCTTGGATGAGCAATGTATTTGAAAGTTTAGTTAGTTTATTAGTAACTATGTATAGAAGCACCAGCTTCTTACAAAACAGAATAATTTTTTTAATCATAGCTTCATACATCCTTAAAATGACCGCTTTGCACTTATCCTTGCTAGCTATCCTTATTAGCTAGTATTGCAAAGACAACACAGCTATGGGATAAAGGAGTGAAATTTCCCAGCAATGCTCCAGTTGCAGAGCTTTTATTATTGATGATGTCACCCACAAAAAAACCCCAGCATGACTCAGACACCAGATTGTGGCATCAGATGAAAAAAAATAAAAACAGGCTGATTTTTTTCCTTTCTATACACAGAAGGCAGGCTGTGCTGCTGTGAAAGAGATAAGAGGGGGAAATCTGGCCCATTTTCTTTTTGTAAAGCAATTATGCTGGTCCAGATTCAAAGAGATTAAAGACCTCTATTCCCCCCTTGTTTAGTTTAGCCCCAAAGAGCAAAACTGCAGTTTGAAAGCCACATGTGAGAACGCGCAAGTCCCTACCCTGCCAATTTGATGATTAAGAATTTTGCAATAAGATGTACATGCTAAGAAGTGAAGCTTAACAAAATGTGTGTGTACACACACAGATAGCATGTGTGTTCCCTCTGTATACGGGAAGCTTGTAAGGAGCAGAAGAAATACAGGCAAAAGCAGCAAATTGACAAAATGTTACACAACACTCATGATTTTTGTGCCTGTTCAGAAGACTGACACACTTGTCAACTATTAAGAAATAATCACTACTAAGCAAATCAGAACCCTTTCTGGAGGGCAGGGATTTGAAGAAGGAGTAAAGGAGCATGGAATATTGCATGTTAGCAATGGTACACTGATCTGAGAGCCTGAGCACTTCCAGAGGAAATCCTAGCACTTCAAAAGGAAATAGAGGAAATATTATGACAATAATGCATTCCCCACTCAACTGAACTAGGATCACCTAATACTGGCATTACTGTCTGCAAGCCAAAACACTTATCATCATGCTTTTTGCTTAAGGACAAAAAAGAAAGAAAGGAGCAATGCTGCAGCAATCAGGTGAAAGGCAGCCTAAAAAATGAAAGGGAGACTTCATTATTTGAAACAAAACAAACCCCAGGCAAAAAACACCCACGAAGACAAACAAACAAAAACCCCACCAGTCTTATTTAGATATTCATATATTGAGACAGAAAAAAAAAATATTTTGAATTCAACATGGAAGCCAGAGTAGCAATAACTAAGGAGAAAGACCATTCAGTGGAATCAGACACTGCACAGCAGGCAAACAACTCAAAATGGTAAGATTAGTAAAACCAAATACAATAATTTAGCATGATTGATGCTTACACTAAGCTGGGTCTTCTCTAATCCTACAGCATCCTTTAGTGATGAAAGGAAGAAATGGTTCATAGGACTCCGGAGGCCATCTTCTCCCACAAGACAGAAAGTAATAACACAGCTTTTCCTGGTACAATTTCTGCATCTTTCCAGAACGTCACTTATGGACTCCTTGTAGATGGGGACAGCACTTTGTGCTTTAACAGTCACACCTTCTTTGGCAAGGGTGCACACTGGCTCCAAAGAACTCCAGGCGTGCACAAGGACCTATCAAGCATGTTGAGAGAGCACAACGCTTAGAAGGAAAGCTACATCTGTGAAAACAATGCAGCATCCTAGGTTTCAGACTGCTCATTGCAACAGATGTTTTCCTGATAGCCCCAGCTGATTTCACCTAGCAAGAAACTCCACAAAGATTTAAATAACAGATCTGGCATAATAATTAGATCATTCTAAAAACAATAAGTCCATTTCAAACAGTCTGGAGCTGCTGTTGTTCTTGATCTGCAAGACTTTTTGTTTTCTCCAGGCTCCTCAAGAGGAGGGGATTGCCAGTTCCTGCCAAGGGAGTGCTGGGAAATGGAATTAGTGAGTGACTAATTTGTTGACTCTTTTTTCTCCTCATCTTGATTAAAAAAAGTCAAGCAAAGGATTTTCTTAAGATTGCTTGGTGTTATCTGATGTAACACAACTGGGGAAGCTAGAGCTTCTGCATAATCACCACTAAACAGAAGGAAACAGCATCATCTTAAAAGGCATTATGAAAGTTATATTAATACAGCAAAACACATTCTCAGACATTATGCATACATTATGAACATACCTTTTAAAAAAGGCATAAATTGGAAGATAAGCACATAATGAGAACTACAACATTCTATTTATTCCATAAATTTTAGGTTATTTTTTAACAGGAGTTACATTTCTCCAGTGAGAAATAGATCTTAATCCCTTTCAAAAGTTAAGTTCCAAATTTTCTTGAAGTGCAAAATACAGTATTCATCAGAATTACCCTACTGCCAGTGCTTCTTTGATGTTATCAGAATATCTGAATGTAAGTCTGTTAGAATAACTCAGACCAGAAATAAACAATTTCTATAACTACAGCCCGACTCCAAAAACTGACTGTCCAGAAACTGTAACCACTTTCTCTAGCATATATTCGACATATAAGCAACCTTATATATCCAAAAATTCACAGAAGTCCACCAGACAGAGCAGTGAACTAGGAACTGACACACTCATACTACTAGTTTCAACATGTCTAGCTATTCCAGGTCTGGTTTTCCATCCTTACCAGAGTTTTCATATGGGACACACTCTGTGTCACGAGTTATATCTTGTAGCGCAAAATGGTCCCTAAATTCATTTGGGATCTGGTTGCCGTATGATTAACAGCAACAAAATGTAACAAGTAGAAAAGGAAGACTGTTCTCTACAGTACAATTCAGCAGCCCGAATACTGCCTAAAAAATTGTATCAGTTTCTATAGCATTATCAGAAAACAATAGAAAATCAATTGAAAAACTATGACATTGCATAAGTGACCTTGCAAATAAAGTGTACCCCAAAGTTCTCTTAATATTTCAGAAAATAATCCAATCCTTTTCCCCAAGTGGTATACTTTGAGTACTGGTAAGCAATAGTAAAATCCCTTTTCTCCCCTGCTACTAAAGTCAGTTAATCTAGTTCTAACACCCAGGGAACAGTTTTGGTAAGTAGTGGGGTACTATTTTTCACACTTTATTTAACCATCAATACCTTTAAGATTTCAACAGAATAGTTAATTCCAGGCTTATACCTACAGACTATAAGCAAAGCAATTAACTCCTTCTTCTGTGAAGCAGTACACACTAATATAATGAAGGATAGTATTGTCCCTAAGAAGACTAAAGACTAGAGTCACACCTCATTGCGCTTGAACACGGCTTGAAGCTTATCTATACAAAGATGTACTCATTTCAAGTTCTCACATTTTTGCAGGAGGCACAGAAGAGTGCTGAGAGGTGGCACTTACCCTCAAAGTCAGCTTCTGGTCCACATGAAGATCTGAGACACCATAAATGTACAACACACCTTGGTCTTCATTTGCCACAGGCAGCAATGGTGCAAAGAAGTTCTGGGCAAAATAATGGAGCAGTTTCCACTTACCACCATACTCTGAAATGGGTTAAAAAGAAGAAAAATTCAAACTGAATCCAATATTGCCTTGGCACACAGTCTCTTCCTGTGCTTTCTGGCCCTGCTATAGCAATACAACACCCCCTCCACCGTTTTCATCTCTATCAAATGCATAGTTATCACAGAGGGCACTCTTGCTTCCTTCCACATAAGGCTCTGCTCTGAAAAAGATCTGATGCTCTTTCAAGCTTTACTGAGAACTTCACCAAAAGGGTGTACTTTCTACCTCTTGGTCCTATTGTTGCTACTCTGTCATTCAGCTAAATAAAGTCTTAAGCAAAAGTGACAAAGCTGACATGGCATACCACATCTTAAGCAAGCAGCTAGAGCATCGATGTTGTTGAGAATCCAGACAAACACCCTGGCATTGATGGCACTGCCACAAATTACTGCTACTATAAAAAGAGACACCAGAATCTGACTTTTGGTGCTTATACAAAACGCTCTCTTCCCCTTTTCCAGTTCCTGTCTTCCTTAGAGGAACATGAATACCAACAAAGACAAAAAACAAGTTCTTAAACCAAAGACAACTCTGAGCTTGGCAACATGAATCTGCCAAGATCTAGAGACAACATTTACTTCATGGGAGTTACTATCCCTGAGAGACACATGCCAATCAGTTCGTGTTGCCTCTTTAATGAGATGTCTCATTACTTTTCATACTTTGTAAATCTCTCATTAAACTGGAAAAGCCATCAAACATTGTATCCTTTCCAAAAAAAAAGCAACTTTGCCAGATGCAACAGTGCCACATAATCATTTTGAAAGAAAAGCTGCTTCCATTTCTTCCTTTATTAACCTTCCATCTAGCACCCACTGTCAGCATTTTAAGTCTGTCTTTGCTCACCCATTATCTGTCATTGAAATGGCACTAAAAAGAAGTAGCAAGTCAGCTGTACCATCTCATAAGGAAAAAAAAGTTAGACACTGGTTTCATTCTTGTTTCTGGCTCTTTGTTTTATGCAACAGGTTTAAAATCCACAGATGCTGAAAAATATTTTCAGTAATATGTTTTTGTTGTAACTAATTACCTCTCTGTGTTTTTGTGCTTGTGCAAAGCTCTTAGCACTTTCAAACATCTCCTAAGTAAAGACTTCATCCAGAGTGATGTAGTCTTTAAAGGGTGTGTCTGTGACTTTCCCAGGCCAACCTGAATATGCTCTGCCTACATTCCATGTAAACAGGAATGAACTTTGTGGAGAGCAAAGTGCATTAGCTCCAGCTTAGCACCTTACATGTCACCTTGTTCTCAGAAAGTTCACAACCTGCTAGCTTGGCGAACAGACAAGAAAAGCTCAAATCTGCCTGGAAAACCCATATAAGATTCAACTGTGCTGTGAGATCAGTCTGTTGCCAGAAAAACCACCACTGGCATTCAAATTACTAGCACTGAAGCAATCCAGAGAGATGAGTCTGAATGAAAACTTCTTGGGAGGCTGCCGAGCTTCTTCAAAACAGACTGTTGATAAACTGATGAATACACTCAGTGTATTGGTGCTCCTCAGTATACAGAACTTCAGAACCATTCATGTTGCAAAAGACATCTAAGATCATTGAGTTCAACTTTTCACCTGCCAAGTACATCACTAAACCATGTCCCTGAGCGCCTCATCTACGCACGTTACAAATACCTCCAGGGACGATGATTCTACCGCTTCCCTGGGCAGACTTCACACCCCTTTCAGTGAAGAAATTTTTCCTAATATTCAATCTAAACCTCCCCTGGCACAACTTGAGGCCATTTCCTCTTGTCCTGTCGCTTGTTACGCCCAAGAAGAGACCAACCCCCACCTGGCTACAACCTCCTTCTAGGTAGTTGTAGAAAGTAATAAGGTCACCCCTTTCTCCAGGCTAAATGACCCCAATTCCCTCAGCTGCTCCTCATACAACTTGTACTCCAGACCCTTTCCCAGTTCCATTGCCCTTCTCTGGACTCACTCCAGCACCTCAACGTCTTTCTTGCAGTGAGGGGCCCAGAACTGGGCACAAAATTAGAGGTGTGGCCTCACCAGTGCCAAGCGAAGAGGGACAATCACTGCCCTGGACCTGCTGGTCACTCTATTCCTGACACAAGCCAGGATGGCATTGGCCTTCTTGCCCACCTGGGCACACGCTGGCTCATGTTCAGCCTGAAGACCACCAGCACCCCCAGGTCCTTTTTCTCTAGGCAGCTTTCCAGCCACTCTGCCCCCAGCCTATAGCTTTGCATGGAGTTGTTGTGACCGAAGTGCAGGACCTGCTGCTCCACCTTGTTAAACATCATACAGCTGGCCCTGGCCCATTAATGCAGCCTGTCCAGATCCCTCTGCAGAGCCCTCCTACCACTCCCACCCAACCTGGTGCTTGCAAACTGACTGAGGGTGTACTCAATCCCCTTGTTCAGGTCACTGATAAAGATATTAAACAGGACTGGCCCCAACACTGATCCCTGGGGAACCCCACTAGTGACCGGCTGCCAGCCGGGTGTAACTCCATTCACCACAACACTCTGAGCGAAGCCATCCAGCCAGTTTGCTTTTGCAGTGAACAGTGCACTTATCCATACCACAAGCAGCCGTTTTCTCCAGGAGAATGCTGTGGGAAATGGTGCCAAAGTCCAGGCAGGCAACATCCACAGCCTTTCCCTCACCCACCAGTCAGGTCACCTTGTCACAGAGGATCAGGCTGGTCAAGCGGGACCTGCCTGTGCTAGCTGGGCCTGATCCCCTGGTGATAAGACTGAAGCCATATTCTGGCATTCCAAGGAAAATTCCTGACCAAAAACACTGGTGGGTTTAAAGGACAAATCTGCCAATAACAGGGAGTGCCAACAAATTACTCTTCAGGGTTATTATACATGAGAAGATGAGAGATTTGGACTGAGTATGGCTTATCTGAAACAGAGCAAACTGTAGGGCAGTATCTGATCGAACAAACAAAAGCAGTGGGCCTTGTATGAGAAATGGACAGGGAGGATCTGGGAGGGTTGAAATCTCTAAAGCTCTCAGGACTGCTACAGGACTCTCAGGAATTTCAATTGTTAGTGCAATAGATGCTGCTCACTGCAGACCCCAGAGAGAGGCCACCAGAGTTCAGACAAGTTATCCAGCGTGGGCTGTGGTTTCAGAGCCTGTTGACTGGAATTTTTTTTCCTGAGCTTAATTTACATGATGAAAATATAGGCTTCAACTGTCTTAAATATGTAAATATATAATGCAATTGATGTAGACAGTTTCTGTTACTTAGTGTAACATAAAATTGTGTTTCTCTTTGAACAGGCCCTTCTCTCAATCTCTGCCGTGCCTTGATTTCCAATTGAATTACAACTGAATGGCAGCCCCACTTCCATTGTTACTGGAGGTAAAGAGAAGGTTTGCTATCTGGGCAGCAGACAGAGAGATCCTCAAGAACCCTGTACAAAGGAAGAAACAACTCAGAGTAAATTTGGCATTACACTTCCACAGGGAAACAAAAACAAACAGAAACCCCAACCAACGTACCAAAACAAAGAAACCACACACTTAGAACTCTGCTCCATTTCACAACCCATTCTACTACTACTATAGCTATTGTTTTGCAATGTTTGAAAACATCACTAGTCTGCACAGCAGCTTTTTAAGGTTGATATTTCCCTTTCCAGAAAACCTAGAGCCATTCTGAAGACCCAGAGCTCAACTACTGTAGCAGTTTCACACAGAAAGTGTCTTCCAACAAAAACTTTTTCAGCAGCCAGTAATACAATTAAATGTAATAAAAAAATGATAATATAATTGTCAAAGTAACTTTAGACAGCATAGAAAACTGAGGCTCAGTAATTAAAAAAAAACAACATTCAGGTCATCTGTTGTCTTGATTTCCGTAAGACCAGAGCCACGTTTCTTTATCTAAAAACAGGCAAGTTGCACATAAATACCCTTCCCCCATCCCAAAAATGGATGCAAGAAATCTGAAGATCAGGTAGCTATCGTGAGAAACCTCTGGGTTTAAACTTTCCTGTTACAGTCATGCGTACCCAAAGCCAAGAGGCAAGAGTTACTTAAAACAGCCTTGGGGCGGTCTTCTCTTCCTCCCACCACATTTAAATAAATTCTAAAAGAAACCCAAGTTCCCCATTTTTTTCCTGATATTAACACAGGGTTTGCACTGTGGTATCAAACCAGGAAACTAAAATTAAGTTTGTAATGAGACCCCAGTACCCTTTCTTCTGACTCTTCCCTGAAGCTTCTACACTGTAAGCAAGAATGAAAGCAAACAGTTCTCCCTGAAATGATTTTAAATTAATCATTTCACACCATTAAATGCAACCCGAGAAACATGCTGCTAGTTCTTTCTTCACCCCAGTCTCATGAATTCCAATCAATTATTCTCCATAATAGGCTGTACCAGGGCTCACCAGGGGCTCTAAATATTGAGCCTGCAATAAAACGCAGTTATCTGTTCAAGGGAACCTCGTGACAACTGAGTTGTGTACCTCCAGGTTATACTTGTGTGGGAGTGAGACAAATTACCATGTGTATCACAGCACTCTTCACCAAAACATACTGCATAGATGCTAAAACACTCAACACAGGCACAACCAGCTCCACAACTAACAGTCAAAACCCTGTTGTGATAAAAGCTGTTTAGTTCTGAGCGGAAGGCAGAAATACTGTGACAGTGTGCTGTGTTTTCATTCAATCCCAAGCAAACATCGTAAAGGTAAAAATTAAGAGGATAAACATATGCTACCTTCTTCCCTCCCCACTTCATGAGGAAACATTTCTGCTTTGTAGGGGAAATTATGTAAGCCCCTTCATGGCTCTCTGCAAAATAACAGATTTAAATAAAAGCACTTACTGGTGATACCACTGTGCCATCTCACAAGATGCAGAAACGTGTTTTTGAAGTGCAAATAAAACTAATTTCTCCGAAGTTTTGCATAATTTCAGCCATTAGCATTTCAAAATCCCTCTACCACACTGCCTAATTAAATGAATATTAAACCTTTCCTCATTCCACTGAGGGAATAGAACAAAACAAAGGGACAGCTGTATCTCTGCTGAGCTTCTCTTCTCTAAACCAACTTCAACAACATATGAATAATTCAAGTATCTGATGTATTTTCTACAGTGATGTCAGCTCTGTACTTAAAAAGACATTTATGGTCTCCACGACTCCTTCGTCTATCAATACACCTGTCTTTACAAAGAGATATTTTTCTAAGCATCTTTTTCTCTTCAGGCACTTAGAGACTAAGAGCATCACCCATTGCTAGAATCATAAAAATCAGGAACACTGGGATATTGCATTTCCTAACACAACTCTAGAAAATCATGGAAAATGAGCATTATAGTTGGACCACTGTCTTAACATTCAAATAAATAAGCCCGTTTCTTCTACTAGTTTGTTTTCCTTTGTTGTTGCACTTATCTTGCTTGGATAAGTAAAAAAAAAAAAAATAATAAAAATAACAAAAACGGAGATGGACAAACATCTCCCAGAGAAAGAGAGATAGGGTGGGCTAATTTTTTTTCAAAGCAAGGCCAAATTGCGTTTTGTTCCAAGGACAGATCAAGAGCTTCACACTCAGCTTTTTCTAGTTCACTCTTATTTCTTCACACTCATGAAATGCTTAATTCAAGACTTTCAAAGCCAGAATATGTAAGAAATACCCAAAATTGAAAGAGAATTGACCCAAGCCCTGTACAGCTGTGACAGAACAGTTCTCCATTTCAAAATGACTTCTAGGCAAAATGGAACCCGAAACAGCCACTTCCCTCATACCACACATTCCTCATTCCTCCCCTATTTCTTACTGCCTGACTTATCTCTTTGTGTCCAATTACCCTATTTTTGTGTTCTAAAAAGAAAAATAATATATATAATATATATACAGAGATACCATGTGTGAATAGCATATTAGCAGAATAATTTAGTCGCAAAGAGTGATTCACCTCATCTGACATCAAGTTAGACACCAAATCCCAGCTAGTCACCTCCTATAAAGAGCTGCTCAGAAGCTACGCTGGATGAGAGATATCATATGAAGTTCTATGAAAATCAAATTCAGCACAGACAAGATAATTCATCCCAGTAATTAGACAGCTAAGGACACAACGAATCACATTTGGAGATAACCATCTCTCCCCCAACTGGCTACAGAAGAAGTCTAGATGCCCAGCCTTTACACTGTAAATCCCATCTGCTCACAACAGGATCACAATTCTGTTGGCTTTTTGACAGTGCACTATTGCCAAATCAAGGGAGAGGTTTTGATCATTTTACCATGGGGGGCAGAAGGGAAAAAAAAAAAAAAAAATCAACCAAATTTGTTGAGATTATAGACAGCAAAATTTTACAAGGGTGGTCCTTCTTGCCCTCTTATCCAACTACCTCCCTCTCTGACCATTCTCACTCAGGGTAGCTGGGTGCATAGATGCATCTGTACAGATGAGACAATGAATATAATTAGGGATTTCCCTTTTAGAAACAGAATTTATTAGAAGTCTCCAATTTTTAAATAATTGATCTTTCTAATTTTAAAATAATTTAGCTTGCAAACAATGCAAAGATTTTTTTCTGGAAAAACCTCAAAGATATATTACACACAGTTTTGGGCGGATCCAACTCTACATAAGAAAAGGGACAGTAGTTGGAAGTTCACCTCCCAGGGGGATTGTATCCTCAATCTTAACCATCATTCCTTCCTAACAGGCAGCTTTGTCTGGCTTCAGTGATATTACTTCCTTGGGAGAAATGAGAATGCTGCTTAAACAAAAAGAGGTATTTTAAGACATTAAGAGTTACATACAGTTTAAACTTCTCCAACCTAAACCTTGATAAAACAAGGGTAAGAATTAGTGGCTGATAAATCTGAATTTAAGCTGCAAAACTTCCATAGGAAAATAATTGCTTTGTTCTAGACCCTCTTCCACTTTCATGATCCTATTAGAGTGATACTGAAAAAACACTTTTCTGGAAAGTATTTCTAAAGGATGGACAGAAATAGGTTCAAAGTTTGTAATGTCGCCCAAGAGACAGGTAAGAGCCATACTTCTTATTCTGACCCTTCCAGATGAGGAAAATAAAACAAGACTGGTAGTTGGTGCTTTCTGCCAGACTGTCACAAAACTTACCCAAGGAAGCCCATGAAGGTGCCTGCCAAATGTCATTGAGTTGCCAGTACAGAGCTCCCATTGTATGTCCTTCTCCCTTGATTATTTCACTCTGACTAACACGATAGAATTCAGTTTCTGTCTTTGTACACTGAGCCTGCATCACCTTGATCAACAAATGGATAAAAAAATATTTTTGGTATATTGTATTTTACTTCCTTTCAAAATGTGTGAACGCATTAATACACAACACAGACTTCACAGCAGTATCACATAACTTTAAGCCCCCAAGAACTGCAAAATGACATGGTGCTGCACTATCTCCAGTACACATCAGCTTGATGTCTAAACCCCTTTGATCTGAACTTACAGCACACACTCCCATTATACAGTCAAAACACTGCACCAAAAGCACAACTTTCCCTCATCTGCACTCCCACTTCTTTTCTCCTTCCCCACTTCATCTAAAAAACACTTTTCATAGTTTTTCACTAGCCAAGTTCTCAACAGGTGCCAAACAGCCTGTTATGTTCTTCACAAAGTACATTACTAGGCTGTGGAAATATTAATATAAATTCTTAAAATAAAGTTGAAAATCTTTAGGACAGCTCAAAAGGTAAACATAAACTAGTTAACCACTAGAGTCAAGTTTACTCCCTTTGTCCTTTCTGCTATCCTTATTTTGGTATTCTTCAATTGTTCAACCTGTTAATAAGGCCCTGACAAACTTAACCCTACAGAAACTCTCATAGCTTTTTGAGTCAGGACCTTGCTGTGCAAGTTTTACTCCTGTTTCAGTTTCACAGCATCATCTATCCTTGTTCTCTTTTCAAGAATGCCTAAAATTCTCAAGCTGTTTTGTTTTTATATAAAACTTGCTGACAGCACTCTCAAACATAAAAAACTTAAGTGTGCCATTATTTCCATCAAGAGTGTTTCTGAAATTCCTGAAACACACCAAAAATTAACAGCACTTTAAACTTGCCTAATAGCATCAGAAAGTTACTACACATTTGTTAAAACTTGCAAAGAAATCACAAATAAAAAAACCAAGCATGAGGTAAAACTACTGTGAATGAAGAGAAAAATATAGCCTCCTGATCTGAAAAAAAGCCCAAAATATATTCTCTAAAATAACAATACCTGAGTCCGTAACAAAATAAAAGCTACTAATAATCTTAGAGAACTACATTATCTAGAAAAAAAAATCTTATTTCAAAACCGTGTGTGTTCCATGTGGCAAAAAATCAAAGCAACAAGGCTAGGGGGGGCCACATGAAGAGCAAAACACACCTACCCTTGAACAAGAAGTAACATGTAAATCTGGGAATAACCTCATACCATGGAAGGCCAGCCCTGCATCCTCCACCAGCTTCATGAGTAAGCCCAGCTGGGGACAGGGACCATGGTAGCACACACTGCCAGACTCTCTCCCAGTTAAGCCAGTTTCTGGGTAATTCCCTGAAAAGTATTTCAGCCCTTCTGTGACAAAAACAGGAGTCTCTCCCATACATAAGAGAGAAGCTATTTCCAAACTAAACTGGGCTTTCAAACGCTTCAGTAGAGAAACTTTCTGTATGACTGAGCATTACCTAAGAGAACAGTCCCAACTCTAACTGCTGACAGAATCTAATGAAACAAGTACCGGCAGATACTTATACAGAAGACATCTCTGTTACCTGAGTGAGGTAAATTGTATCTTTGAACTTCTTTACAGGATCTGTGCTCTGGGGAAGCTTGAAATGATACCCAACTTCTTGAAGCATCTGAACATTGCCACTGTCATGGTGTTGCCGATGGAGAGAAAAATTGCTTATGTAGGACCAGTCCTCAGCAGAAGAAACCTTTTAAAACACAAAAGTAAGGTGTCAGAATGAAAAGATAAAATGGACATTTAATGACTGTCAGGATATCAAGAAAACGATGCCCATTACAGCCTCCTGATAACATGCAAAACCTTAAAATTGGTAGTAGATTTTTATAGTGCCTTAGGCAGCCATGCGTGGATTTTGAATTAGTAACAGCCTTTGCTTACACTCCTTGTACAAACAGATTGAAACAGACATTACTGCTGAAGCCAGAAGAGCAACTTTTGGCTCAACGGCATTTAACTTTTTTCCTTAAGGTTCTGTTTGGTCAAGGGATCTCAGAGTTTTGCTTGCATTCACAGTAAATCAGAAACACCCTAGATTAACATGGAAGAACGTACTCTGGTGAAGTACATTTAGGCATAAGAGTTACAGAAGTTAGTAGGGCTATAAACCTAATAATGTGCATATATATTTTCAAAACCTGCCTCTGAAACGTGATCATAAACCAACTTTTTTCAACTAACAACAACAATGCAGCATACAGTTATTCATACAGTTACTACTGCCAAGCTTTCATTGTAATTACAATATCTACAAAATCTTTTTATTGAAATTTGTTCCTTTTCAGGCTGGATTGAATAATTTTCATTGTTATTAATATGGATATATGTTCTGATTATGCCTCAGATAATATACTTTGCCCAGCAAATTTAAAAGAACATTCTGAACTCCTTTTGGTTGCATGCATGAGCATCAACATGATAATCATCATGCCCTAGACAAATGGACAAACAGCATGATATGTCTCTGCTCCAATCAGATAAATAAGATAGAACATATAATACCTAAACCCAACAGAAACAATGTGCAATATTGTCTTATATGCAATACATTAAGAAGCAACCTATTAAGTGAAATAAATTTCTAAAATTTACAAAAATACAGGAAGTTAAAATCCATCACAATTCAGTTTTTGTCATGTTTCTTCTCTTTCTTAATGAACACACATCCTTAGATACTGCAAGAGGAAACAGATGTCAGGCAATCATTACTAAGCTATACATTAAGTAGAATTACTATTAAAACTAATAGTGTCATAGTAGCCCCTTGTCTAAATCAGGTTCCTTTTGCAACCTCAAGGCAAGTATATTGAGCACTGATGAGGAAAACAGTACAGTTTCATCCCTTCCTTCCACACCAGCACACACCTCTATCCCACCTGTGCCATACTCCACCTAGTAGTACATTACCCAAACTACAGCTTGGATGCTGTAGTTTGCTGGGAAGAGACTCATGGCCCTCACTAAATGAGAGTGGAGGAGACAGTCAGGTGTGAAAGCCCAGCCTTACCTTTTCGATCGTACTGAAGGAAGGCCAGGACTGAAATCCATACTCTGAAGCAAAACGAGTTTTGGGATACACTTTCCAGTTCCAGCAGTCACTGTTGTAGTCATAAAAGTGAGTGTCACCATAATGTGTATCATAAGGATCCTGGGAGATCCAACCTTCTTTAACTGACTCCAAGCCATTGGTGGGACTGGATGCAATAAAAGGACGACTCCTATCCTCCTGGAATTTAAAAAAAAAAAAAAAACAGAACAAAAACACAACACCCTCACAATGTGATTGGCTTTTATCATCTATATACATAGATCACATTTTGAAAAGGCAGGCTGGGCAAGGGGAAGTGCATGGAGAACATGCCTTTTGCAAATTTCTGAGTCACCACCTAGGAAACATTCCCTTTTATGTCCTAGCATTCATCATCTTTACTTGCTTAATGAGCTTCTTACTTATATTCTTGGAGGACAGCTGGGCATGATATTGCTTGCTCTGCTGTTCTGAGGGATTCTCTCTGCACATCAAGAGATTTTCTATCTTTATATGCTTCTAAATTCTTAATGAAGGCTATTTAAAGTGTGCTTCGTGAAAAATAAACTCAATGAACATTAATATTTGAGTACTGTGACTTCTTCATAGAAAATTATTACTTTTGCAGTGTTTTTGCAGGAACAAGGCCATGATTTACTCCTTTCTTATTAAACAGTCACTTAAATTTAGTCCTAACAAATCCAAGATGTTCTGCTTCTAATGCTTGGATGGTATCATTACAGGTTATTGTCATTTTAGCTGGCTCTGCATATTAAGATATATGGGACTACAAGAAGGGTTACATTTCAAATTGTTCAGAGCTGTCTTTATTTATAGCCTCAGTAGACTTACAATACTTAATCTTCTAACAGTACCCTACAAAGTACTGAAGGAATCCTTTTGCAGGTACAATTCATTTAGCACCCTACTTGTAATAAAACAGATGCCTGAGTTGGTTACCAGTCATGAGTTATAGCAATTGGCTCCAGCACAGCAATGCACTTTGGTATGTGCTTCATTTTAAGAAATAGTTTGTTCCTCCTTTTTTTTTTTTTTTTTAACATGAGTAATTAGTAATTAACTGAAACTGTTTACTACAGGATATCCAGGATTCCCTGAAGTCTTTAGCTCAAGATTAGAAGTCTTTTCAAGTTATACAGTCCAGCATCACTAGTAGTTACAGGTTTCCTCAGCTGACTTGTATTATACAGGACCTGAAATTATTTCACTGTATGGTTCCTCCTGGCACTGAAAACAGTTATTCTATGGATTTAAGATCAAAGAGGGTCCCTCTTGCATGGCAATGCTACACAAGTGAACTGTAACCAAAACCCAGGATCGAGGCAGAACACCTCACTTTGCCACGCACGCACTGGCCATCCAATTCATGCAGCCAATCACCAGAAACAGCACAGCATACCTCTACCAACAGCTCAAAACAGAAATCTAGAATCAATGTATTAAGCAGGAATATAAGACACCATTACCATTTAGAAAGCAAAAGAGTATCCTGCCCTCAAGAGTAGGATCCTTCTCAGCATGTTCTTTCAAACCTGGCCTCATTTTGTTGTTACCTCATATCTCATCTTTTCCTGTAGAAAGACATTCTAAATTCTCAGAGTACAACAACTCCACTGACAATGCCAGTAGCCTCCAATAACAAGCAGTAATACTGCTGCCACTGAGTACCTGTCTTAGCAAAGGAAAACTTCACATCATGAGCCTGAGAACATTAAATGCATCTCATCCTGAAAGGGACAGAGATTAGAGTAACTCTATCATACTCTGAAGTCAGTAGATCATAATATAAAAGGGATAACAAGGTAGGAAAAGACCACTAGCATTTTTAGGGATATAAAAACTTATCCCCTTTTTGAAGAAGAAAGTTCTGACTGCACAAAATTCTTACAGCATTTTGTCTCTTAGCTAGCAGAAGAATTTGGAATACTCATTTGTGGTTCAAGAATCGTTTGTCAATCCCTACACAGTTACAGGACATCAATTTGGGACTTTTCAACCAATTTCATTCTACATACACACAAAAAAGTTAGGTAAAAGTAGATTCCATTAAATAATAAAGAACTGAAACACTTCTAGGAGGAGAAATAAAACTAAAAGCTGTGCAAAATGCCTAGTACCAAATCGCAGTAGACTTCACAGAGTCCAGGTGTTTGTGGAATGCATGCTCACAGTTTAAGTTTTATCTCAAAGTATTTTATATTGCCTTCATGTACTGTAGAATAACATTATTTTGTTTTTTCAAAAACACACAATATAATGACTACACAGT
This sequence comes from Dendrocincla fuliginosa, assembly GCA_035047845.1. Lineage (NCBI taxonomy): Eukaryota > Metazoa > Chordata > Aves > Passeriformes > Dendrocolaptidae > Dendrocincla > Dendrocincla fuliginosa. The sequence continues at coordinate 23,814,583 of JAWWMO010000138.1, forward strand.
ATGAGGACAATGTTTAGCATCACTTTCGCTTAATCTGCTTAAGCAAAAAAACTTCAGTCAAACACTGGAAGAATACACTGAAAAAATGACATCTTTATGGATCTCTTGAATTGCTATTAAAAGACCTGAGGGACACTAGATGCTTTTTCCAGTATCCTTCAACAAAATCAGGATAAAGGAAACCTAATCATCTAGATTAATTAATTAATGGGCAAGCTGATTTTTGTCCACTGGAAGCAAAGGCATTTGTGGATGTATTAGAAGGCAAAAAGAAACAACATCCACTATATTTTCAGGTCTTCCTTTACATATCACAAGATACTAAAGACACAAGTAATTTTTTTGATTGTTTCACTCTGAGAATAACTTTTAAGTTTAGAGAGTTGTTTAGAAGAGCTTGGAAAAGACAATTTCTCAATAACATGCTGTTTTGAATTTCTCAAAAGGAATTAAAAGAGAAAAAAAGGAAATCCCAGCTTAAAGCCATTTGCCAAGGCATATCCCACTACAGCTTCTTGAGATCACTTACACGAAGAACTATTTCTCGTATGTTCTTCACATAAAGCATCAAGTAGTCTCTGATATAGACTTCTCTTTTGTCACAAGGTATGGAGAACCAGTTGCTTGAAATTGCTGCTTCATTTTCATTGTTACCACTCCACAGAATAATTGATGGATGAGATTTTAAACGTCGTACCTGAAATACAATTAAGTTTCAGGAGTCAAGTAAAATTACTTATCTTAAAAATTATTTTTTTTAAAATCACTTTATTACTATTTGAATTATAAGTCCACATGCATATTATACGTGCCTAGCCTACACCTGCAATTTTTTTTAAAGATACACTAACAAACACTTCCAAAAAAACACTTTTGGAAAGCTAACTTACATAGTTTGTCAATCAAAAATAGGTAACAGGAAACAAAACTTTGACACATGGACAAAATACCTGATGAAGAACTTCTGCTCTTACAGATGCTAAATAATTCTGGTCTGTTGGATAAAGTGCACAGGCAAACATAAAATCCTGCCAAATCTACAGAGAAAAGGAAAGATGGAAAAAAAAAATCTGTTAGTAAACTATTTTACAGAATGGAAAAATATAACGTTATTGGGATGCACAATCCTTTGTTCAGACAGAAGTCATTTATTTTAAAAAATTAAACTGAAATGTTTTACTTTTATTCTTGGGAAGTACCACCAAAACAGTCATGGTCCTCCGTGGGGTTCAGTATGTGCATACTCCACTGTGTTTATCCTCAGTATCAGAGTTAAAAAATATCTACCCTTAGGAATCAGATCCTGACAGCCTACATTGAGGAGTGGAATACTGCTCAGTAAGTGGAGTAAATTTCAATGGAATAATTAGAAACATGAACATAGGGCAGTCTGCAGCTGAACAGAAAAAAATTGTATTTACTACTTTGCAAGTGCGACACCATATCTCCATGACTTAATGAAAAGAGACTAATTCTTCCGATGTGGTATTGAGTACACTTAACAGATGTTAAAGTGTACTCATTAAGAAAACACTTCCATACAAAATTATCTCAAAACCAGCAACGCTTACACAGTAAGAGGTGCAGAAACAAACTAGATCCTCTACAAATACAGTGACCTTTCTCTTCAAAGAACGATGAAGCAGATACCACTAGACAACAACAAGCCTTTCAATTCAACAACAATGAACTCCATTTGTACCTTGAAGGAGAATTATAAAAAAACAGGAAGGGAAGAAGCCCAATGAAACGGGTGAGATTTCTTGTTTACCAAAATGCTGTAACTTTGAGACTCCTGCTAGTCTATCTCAAATATTAATGGAAAGACCTCTAGAAAGAGCACATTAACCCAAAGGAGTCTGTAAGAGACTACACTTTGCTGAACACCATACTACACAGAGAGAGACAGACCAGCTCCTCTCACAACTGCATTTTGATTGCAGTGAGAACACACTTTTCCACAGCTCTTCTCAGCGTATATTCTCTAAGAAAATTGAAGATAGGGCACAGGACAGTGGGAGGTAATGGATTCATTAGTGACTGTTATAATCCTACCACTGTACACAAAAGCAAAGCTATTGCCAAAGAATCACTCATAATCCTTTAGTGACTGACTGTGTGGAGTCAAAATTCTCTGTTGAAAGAAACTTTCTCTCACTATTTCCCCCAGTGAGCCATCACTGGTTTTCCTTCAGCACAGTTTGACTCCAGTGTACTTTTAAGCCTTTGCAAGACCATCAGAAGAAACAAAACCAAAAACCTCCATCACCAGAAAAAGGGTCTGATTTTCTGCATCTACTTGCTATTTTGGCTGTTAAGTAGGATCCGAATCTTGCATTGAACACTGCACAGACACAGATCTAAGTGGCCTATTTAAGGTGTCTAGTGTCAAAAATGAAAGAACTGTAAGTCCTCAGAAGCCTTGAAAATCAGGACACTCATTCAGATGACTAAAATAGATGTAACTTTCTTTTTTCCCAAGCACACACAGAAGACAGCAAGGTATGAATTCTGTTTCCCTGCTTTTTATGCTGTAGAGCAAGACCAAACACACTTCCTGGAATTTTTAATACCAGATGCAATTTGACCTTCGTTCGTCTAGCCACTACTTAATCAAAACTTATTAGTATGTGTCTCCAAGCTCATATAATCAAAGGTACCCATCTAGGATTAATGACTTCAGTAGGAGTTAGTCTTACTGCTACATTTATGCTTAATTGTGGATTGATCAAAATGGCCATTTGGATAAGGCCTTCCATGTCTGACTTTGGGACAAATTGAAAGTTTGCACAAAAAAAATCCAAACCTTTTCAGCTACTGCTACAAAAGAGAAAATACTTTCAAAAGAAATAAAATCATTTCCACAACTGAGAAAAGAATAGCTATTTTCAATAGACTTCTGTAAAGTTTCTAAAACATCACTTCCAGATTCAACAGACAGCCTTTGTAATCAGAACCCATTCAAATTAAAAAAATTTTAAAAAAACAACCAACCAACAAATAGATTGATCTAACTTCTCAGGTTGATACTCTACAATAGCCTTTGGAAAGATCATTAGAACTTATGTATTAATTATCTTATTTTTGTTCATTTAAAACAGATTTTCATTTACAAGTACTTGTCAGTTTTTAAATAATTGTTCTGTGTTTGTTTTTACCATTATTCCTATTTCATCACAAATATCGTAAAATTCATCTTGTTCATATACTCCTCCTCCCCAAACCCGAAGTGCATTCATGTTAGCGTCTGCTGCAGACTTCAAGAGTAGCCTTAATCTGTAAAATACAAGTTTTGTGAAACTGTATCACTTAGGAGTTTCTAAGGTTACACAAACAAAGAAACAAACACCCCTATAAAAAAAACAAACAAAACCAAACCAGAACCTAAATCATTAGCAGACAATCTAAGGATTATACCTTTGACAGAAAGGATCAAATTACTCTTGGTTTCTAAGCCTGCACATCTGGACAGAGCTCTCATGAAGCAATTTTTTGTGCAGAAAAAGATTCTTGCTCCTGTTAATACTTACAAAATAGATGGAATGACACATATAAGTGCTTTTACAGAAGTATTGGCAGGGCTAGATTTAGAAATACTGTATTTTATTAATCGTATTGTTCTTTTCTTCTTAGATATTACTCGCTTTGTATGTCGATCATTTGAATTCCGATTCTCTTTTAAACACAATCAGAAATGTATATTCATGTATATGCATGGCAAGAATGGGGAAATGAGAGAGTGAAGAGAAAGACTGAGACTGAATCTCATTTTAACATTTTCAGGCTCGAGATTTCTCCTTAAATCATAGCAGCAGTCTCTAAGTTGCATGTGAATGCACACTGCAGCATGCTCTGTTGTCCTGGTTCCCCAACCACACAGAGCAAAGCTCAGTCAAAGCACAGTATAGTCCCCATAAAAATACCCAAAAGGCCAGTAACCCATGAACTGCAAACAATCACCTTCCCATCAGTACTCACATATGCCTTGAACATCTCTCAAATCTATTCATGTTAATTAAGCCCCAATTCTGAAGACTCCAACCCACAACAATTAGTGTCCTACCTTGAAAGGAGCTGCACCTGCTAAAGCCAACCTTTCATGAAGGGTGTACAGATAATCGGGAGGAGGAAAACACAATCCTTTATCCTTAGAGAACATCAAATGTGGCTTACCTGTCATAGGTCACTCTGTCCTGGAAAGAATCTGCTGGAATCCAGTTCGAGCCCTTCAGAAAAATGGGTCGGCCATTGATTCTGAAGTAGAAACTCAGACCTGGTGAACCAGGAATAGGCTCCTGAACAAGTTCTACTGTCCTAAAATAAGCCTGTGAAGACATGAAACTTAGATTTAAAGCTGACACAATTAATTAAAACAAAATAAATACAGAAAACCATTACAAAGAGGATTTAGAATTTGTAGGATTTAGCTTAGAATTTGTCAAGGAGTCAAAAGACATGGTCTCTTCTCTAAATTCCTGCTTGTTTAAAACACACTCTAACAGGACTAAAAAGAATTCTTCCAATAAACACCAATTCACTTTTTAGAGTTACTATCATATTGAGAGAGACAAATCAAGAGCAAATGACTGAGCATGTGCTTACTGCAGAATTCAGTCAAAATTCCAGCTGATGACCAGTGAGAGGAATACTGTGGTTGCACTAGATCCGAGACACCCTTTAATCTGCAACTTACTCCTCACAGAAGGATAATCCAGTTCAGTTGTAAGTCTTGTCCCTAAATGCCTAGGTTGAGGTTCATCTAGTAAAGCAAAATCTTAATTCTTTTACTGCCCTGAAATTATACCTTTTTAGTAGGCAGAGCAATTAAAATGATATGCATGCAAACACAAATGGCAGTTTGCAAGTGAAGGGCCCTCTGGCCTTCACAGCTGTGTTTGAACAGCAAGATCAGCAGTAAGGTTTCAAAGACCAGTTCAGCTAAGTAACTACTAACTTTGTGTAAGGTATTAAAGACCATTTCAGATAAAAGCACATCTCAAGCAGAAGCCAAACTTTTACAGCTGCTCTTTCAGCCTAATATATGACACCATGTACTGCAGATGCTGAAACACGAAAACATTCCTTCTTCCTGTTGCAGATGGAATAAAAGTTTTTAGGAAAGCAATCCACACTTTTCCTGGCACTTGACTTCAGTCAAAGCAACAATGCTGCTCTAAGGGGTATCCTGATTGCACTGACATAACCAGTCAATTTTACAGTCATGAGAGAGCACTTAGTTCACTGCAACAATACTTTGCACTGATCCCTTATTTGTAGAGGAGTCTTGCCCACCTGCCATGGGGCAGATGCAGAGCAGCTGCTGTGTTCACTCCTGTGCACCTGCAAAGTGTTACAGAAAACATCCTGTCCAGGGAGACTTGAAACTACTTCTTCTCCTGCACCCTTGTTCCAGTTCAACTTATTCAAGCCAGAAAGAAAATGCGCTTTCTTTTTTCTTACACCTGTTGCTCATTATCACAGGGAGATAACTGAGAAATTAAATACAGTGGAGGAAAGCTAATAGCAAATTTCAGCCAACTCACACCAAGCAACAGGTTTGGGTCAGGAGGGAAGAAACCTCTTGTCTTCTAGACTACCCTCGAGATAGCAACCACTCCTCCCCTCAGACTATTTGCTTTACCTTTTCAAAAGGTCAGTTTGTAAAGTACAGCCTGTTCTCTCTCTGTCACAAGCTGCAGTTGAGGCAAATATCTGTCACTAAATCAGGCTAAAATTAACCTAGTTAAGTGCAAGAGACACACCTTTCTTTAAGACAAAATTTAATTCTTTATTTCACACATCAAACAGGGCTGGAGTTCAAAAAGGAAAACACTAATCCCACTGTGGGACTTCATTTTCTAAACTTTCACTTTATCAAAAGTCATACATATAGAACAGAAAACTTTCTAGAGGTAGGGAAGTAAAAGAAAATCACTTTTTTGCATCCTCTTTGGTGCTTCTAAGTCAACTGAACAATCATTAACTAAACACCAGGACAGAAACAATGCATATGACAAACGAGACGCATGAGTGGAGGCTGCAGATCACTGACCTCAAACCAAACCCCTCTGCATTATGACAATGCATGAAACACAGAAACTGATCTAATAAAAAAAAATGGGATTTGCCCAAGTCCTGTGGTGTTTTACAGTGTTGCTCAGGGACAGCAATGAATTAATGGCAATTGGGGTTCAGCATTCATAACACTAAAGAAATTCCCAGCTAGAGAAAAACTGCAAAGTCAGACCACTGAGAGGACACTTCAGACTCCCTGTCCAACATCTCTGTGCACATACATGCACTGAGGACATTGTGCCCTGCTGTTTCTCTGCTGTGTTCCCATTGCACACTGGGTTGGTTAAATATAGACCAATATGATGAACTTAGCTTTAGGACAGGATCATAGAATTTTGAAGACTTATTTTACCACCAGAAGTTGAATTTAAAGAAATAACCATTAAAAAAAACTACCTTCCTTGATGAATTCAGTTACTTGGAGGAAAAAACTCCTCAGTCTCCATTGTGGCCCCTTTTTACGGCACAAAGTGGAATGGGATTCACAGCTAGGGCCCACAAAATGTTTGGGATGTCCTCTTAATGGACGCCATCAGGCAAGTTGGGACTGTCTCAGAGTGCATTTGTAATGGAGTATTTATATCACTAACAGAAGTAATGTTATATCACTTTATTCATGCTTAAGTGGAACTGGCCAAATCTGAGGCATATTGAGAGGCTGAACCACTCAGTCAGGACCACTCATACAGCAGGAGCAAGAGGAATAGTTCCTTAGCCTCAGCTCACATTCCCAAGCCTTCAAGTATCAGTGCCTTTGTGTTCCCAACTCCATTGCTCCCCAGGGGCCCATCTGGTAACACAGCACATCTTCCTGTTCCTACAGCAACTTCCTTCTGCCTTGTAGGGTAAAAGACGGGCAAGGGGAGACAACTAATATCTGGTATGCTTAGTTATGTGCCTTTCTGGATACCTAAACTTTAGCCACCTTGAAATCTGTCTGACAGAGCTTGCTGTCTGAGGGCTGAACATTTCTCCCAGTCTTGGAGCACACAGAAGAGGCTCTCTAGCCACCAAAGATCAATCAGGTGGTTCTGTGTATAATTAAGAATACACAGATACCTGTCTTTTTAAGTCACAGACAAAGGCTTTGTACACAGTTAATCAACCTGTGGATCACATTTGGCATTCCCAGATTTAATAACAGTAAAGTAATAAGGATGAAGATGCCTAGAGCTGAAATAAGATCACAGAACGTCCCAGTGACCTAACAAATTAGCATGCAGCATGAAAGTAGTGTGAAAACTACAAAGCCAAACGGAAAGGCTTCTGCAAGTCATGCTAAAAGGCCTGGGGGAAAAGAGGGTGTAGAGGGATGTAGGGAAAGACAGCTAGAGGCTGAGACCTTTCAAGTAATAAAACAGCCTTATGAAACAAAAAGCTGGTTGTACAGTGCTGAAGAAACAAGCATACAGAGAGGTGGGGAAACAGAACTGAAAAGCAAACAAATGCCTCATGAGGCAATGAAAGAGGTAATAAATTCCTTGATGTAGGTGTGGCAAGAAGAAAAGCAACTTATCAACAGCAAACAGGACTGGATAGACCCTCACCAAAGAAAACCAATTTCACTCTGTGATAATTTCTGGCTATGACTTTGTTTCACATTATCCTGAGAAACAAACCCTAAACCAAAATATTGAAATGGAAAACCAAAACCAATCCCATCACAGATGTTGGCTTTATTCTACTTTGGTTTTCTGCTACTCTGAATAGGAATGAATAAGTACTTTCCTCAGCCAAAGAGGTTGCCAGCACAGCTGGCTAGAGCTCTATAGTGCTCCTGAAAGTACATACTGAAAGGCCACACAGAAATATTCCCTTAGTTAATGCTTTGGAGACTACTCTAACATGACAGAAACCAGAGAGCAGTTCAAGATAAGAGTAGCCAAATCTGACATGAGATCACGCTGTGTTTTCTCACACGTACAATTCTCATCCTTTAGTCCAAAGTTAAGTGGATGCTCATATGGCAACAAACCACTTGTGAAATATCTTACCACTATTTTTTTTTCTTAAAAAATAAAAAGGGTGGGAGTGGGAAATATATTTCACCTGAATACAGTCAGAACTAGATGGACAACAGAACTGACAATAGAACAACTTTCAGGAACATTAATCTCTGATTGTGTCTCCTGAACTACTCAAAGTTCTTATTAAGCCATATGACTGTTGCTATTCAGTCCTGCTGATGAGAGAAAATTGTGCTAGAACATGAAAAAACTGCATACGGAGCCTTTTTCCACTCACAGCTCTGGGTGGGGGGTAATGGCATGCATGCGCATCTGTCAGAATCCAAGACAGAGATTCACAGAACACAAGAAGCAAGACTAGACTTTACACTATAAAGCTTCGTTAACTTATACTGCCCACCATGTGGTGTAGTTGCTTTTTTCCTTCCCCTTTCCCCTTAAGGAGAAAAAAAGGAAGAGCCTTCCGAGTATCTTTAGTAGACCATGAAGTCCCTATGATCATAAGCCACAATGTCTATGAAATATTCTGACACAACCACACAAATTGAACTGATTAGCTTTCCTATCGTTGTGCGTTTTTCACACAGTAATAACAGAATTTTCCTTTTTACAAGCTTTATAGCCATAGTTCCTACAAATAGTTTTTCCAAACATAATATGCTGTGTTTTTTTGGTGTGGGGTTTTTTAATTGTTTTGAAATTAAATCACTAATATGAGCAAAGAATTATTATTATGACTTCATAATCAGACTAAGGGCTATAAAGACTAGGACTCCAGAAGCTACTGGGTTTTCATAGGGTTTTTCAGATGAACAAGTGTTACAGCAAATAGCAGTTTTAGATGCCTGGTGACCAGATTAGTTTTTAGTGAAGCAATACACATCAGAACTACCTAATAAATGCAAAAATTTACTTGGTTGTTTCCACATGTTGTTGGTGTAAGTAGTCCAGTCTAATATCTATGATTTGTCCCTTTAATGGACAATTGGAAATTACCTGTTCTAGGTTTCTCAGCAAAACCAAACAGATAATTAAACAACCAATGTGTTACAGGAACCCCTATGCAAATATCCCCAAAAATCACCTTCATGGTCATATTTAAGATGTTGCCTCTTCTTAAACCGGAAGTACATCTATCACATTGTAATACATGAATGCAGGAGTGCATCTATCCCACAAACTTTTAAAAAACTGAATTAACAAGAAAAAAAACAGTAAAAAAACCTTCACATAATCTATAGAAATCTAGAAGGATTTTTCAGTGCATGATGCAAAGCTAACAGCACAGCATACTAAGTTTAGAAGTCTGGGTTTTTTAATGAGATAGAAAATTTAAGAAATATCTTTTCTTTTCTGAGGTTTCCAGCTAACTGTAAGCCATCTTCCAGTCTGAATACAAGTAAAGGCATCCATACAAGCTAGTACTACCAGAAGAGAGGTAACAGGTAACCATACATTGTGACATTAAAAAAAATTTTCTTGATTCTCATCAGCATTTTCACACGCATATTACAATTCAACAAAATATTTACAAACTCTAGATACCTGCTATGCAGACGATGTCCTAGCAGTAACAGTGCAATGCCAGATGTAATTAAGATGAAGGGCTCACCTTTGAAAATTTCTCAATCTGGTATCCTGTCTCCATGATAAAAGTTGTTTTCATGTCATATCCAGTTTGCTTTCCATGTCCATTTGGCCACCAAGCTTCTACTGCAGAAGTCTTGAACACACAAGAGAGAAAGCCAGAGCAGTATGTATTAAAAAGAGGCATAAAATGCACCTGGGGGCTCAGATGTCTCTGAGTGAATTACCACAAGTGTAATGAGTTTTTGTGCTTCAGCTGTGACAGGCTGACTGAGATTGCTACAGCTGCAGCTCTGAGGTGAAGACCATTTAAAGAGAGAAGTATGCTTTCTTCCACTAAAGTCCAGGCTGCCACTTCATCTTGTGTCCACAATGGACCACGAGCACACATACACATGCATGCACATGCCTTGCTGCTAAGTCCCAGCTGAGGCACACTGACAGACCACTGCTCCAACCCCACATACCTGTGCCAGGAGCAGACACTGCTCACTAGCCTCTGAATCATACACTTCCTCTCTCTGACCCTTTTAACTATCACATGCAACATTCCATATACAGTGGGGGCAGTTTTCAACTCTGACTTTGGTAATGTGTGACCACACTGACTGCTTCATTTATGTCAAGCTTTCAAGACAAATTCTAAGTTTCATTCTTTCTTTTTGGTATTTTCTGCTTCTTCTCTAAGTTTCCTAATCACATCATTAGTACTCCATAATTTTTACAAACACAAAATACGACCTCTACAATGACAGAACTATTCAACTTTCTCATTTTTCTAATCATGCAGTAATATTTGTATCTTCATTCCATCAGCCTGCTTCTGCTGCTCGTTCTGTTGCAAACATTTGCCAGTTGAGTTCACAACACAAAAATTGTGGAAAGAAAGCAATAATGCATGCAACCAAACAATGGAGGGATCAGCACTGAATAGAGTCATGCCAGGAGCGCCTCAATCTTTTCAAATAAAATGGGGCCAGAGAGCAGCCCAAAACCGTGTTTTGCTGTAGCCATACTTGGATGCAATCCTGAATGTATCTACCGAGATTTCAGCTCCCCTGATACCGAATTATCATAACTATTTGTGCAGAAGTACTAATCTCTGTGTTGCACGGATACAGGCGGAAGCACAGAATCAGCGTGTGCCTCAACAACAAGGGAGTGTTCGCAGCTGCCTGGAACGACTGGCGTGTCTCATTGGCCACTAATGATGTCATCCCTATGCTCCCCATTAGCTGCTAAGCAAAATGCTGTCATGTTGGCAACACAACCCTTTGCGTGGCAACTGCAGGAAGACTGATACACATCTCGGGTGATACGCACCACTCAAACACCTACTGACTCCGCAACATAATCTGCAATAAGCTCTCAACTACAAAATACATTTCTGGTGAGGCCTCAGTGTTTAACATGCACCACACAAGGCTGTACACAGACTAAGGGCTCTGTTCACCTCATCAATACATGAGAACACATTTCAGGGCTTCCCGAAAATCAGCTGATGTGAATTCATGCAGTAAAGCCCTTTGTGCACAAAGAATAATGAAACGCTGCTGCCTCTGCTCTGAAGGAAGTGCTTCCTCAAGAACTTGCAGTTGCACTACATTAACAGATCTCTTCTGAGGTTGGGCATGGGGCAATTAAATACACAAAAATATTCTGAAATTTCACTTTGCAGTGCCTGCTTAATGTAATCCCTTAAAAGGCTAAGCAGAGATTAATGGTTGTTTAAAATGAAACTGGGTATTTTTAATTGCTCGTATAATTTGCATATCAGATGACAACAGTAAAAAAAATTGTATGTTTGTATGCTTTTGTGTCAAAGTAAAACAAAGCACATAAGTATGCAGGTCACTGAGTGTGCACTCTAGAACATAAACACTGTACTTGCCTTTTAACACATGCTTTCTCTCCACTCAAAAAACTGACAAGTGAACTCAAGAACACACACACAGTGCAGTCAAACTAGGAAAACAAACGCAAGGTTACACAGCAATAAACAAAATCAGGAGAGCCAGTAACATATAGAAAGATTTGAAGGCTGACTCTGAAATGTTATTAACTGTCAGAATGGTCAGAAGCCCCAAATTCCTTCTCACAGCACATCACCCTCCCACAACCCTAACTGTCCCATGGCAGTGAAGCAGACAGCAGCTCCATGAAGCTCCAGGGCTTCCACTCTGCCCACTGGCCTGACCCTGCACTGTCAGGTTCAGGTCTGCACTAGGGCCCTGCTTTCTAAGCAAGTTCATGCCTCTTTTTGCCACACTGGGCTTATTGCCTAATTCAAGACACCGACCTACTTGTCAACTAGAACAGACACCTTGATTTTCTTAATGTATCAAACCTATATATCTTTTCTTAATTACACCTGTACGATAAAACTCAACAGTTTCTAAAAATAGCATATGCAACAGATTTTATAAAAGTTAAGTAATGTTGGTGAATTAAGTCTGCCACCAGACAGCTTCCCAGCACTCTCCAAAGGCAAGCAAACCAATTCTTTCCTCTTTCATCACTGGGGTAGATACTAAATTCATCATTTTTCAATTGAGTTCTCTCTTCCTTAGAGCATCCTTTAGTGGTCCAAAATTCCTCATCGGTTTTATCTATCCAAAGGACTACAAACCAAAGGAAGGAAGTACTACTCCACAAAATTTCCAGCAACTTCACTGCCACACAAGTTCTTTATAGGGCTCTTTTATTTACCTGAAAGAGTATCTACTGAGAGGTTTGAGGAATGTTTCCTCTCTCTCTCCTGGGAGAACCATGCATACTGTAGTATATTCTGGTCTCAGTCAGTCCAGTAAACAATAGCATGTGAGATACTTGCTGCCAGTGAAGTGACACAGGCTATGCAAGGTTATCTACCTAAATACCTCATAACAGTTCCTTTAACAGTGGCCAATGATGATGTGCTTTTCTTTTTTTTAAGGCTTCATGATCTTTTTGACACTGACCAACACAGCTCCATAGACATCAGTTTTTAGAAAGGAAAAGAACGGTTCTCCTATCCTGTAAGGGGTACAGAACTGTCGTCAAATGTCAGGAACAAGGTAAGGAAGAGGAGGGAGGCCTAAAACTGGCATGGAGGCAGAAAGACACATTGGAAACCAGGGGAAACATTTCGCAGCTGGATAGCTTTCCACACACACCTCCTTACCTTGTTGATGTTTACAAGTAGCACAATGCTGCCTTCTCCAGGTTGAAGCTTCACACTGAATGTTTGCTGTGTTTGCAATTTGGGAATGTTCACAGTCACACGACCTGCAATTGGCTTGGAGTTGACTACATCAAAAATAGACTCGATTTCAAGACACCACTGCTGAGCACTCTTCACTATGTGGAGGGGAAAAAAATGGGAAGAGTTATGTTTATATACCATTAATTACCATGATCTCTCATCTAAGAAAAGAATCAAATACCTAAGATTAAATCTAACAATTTTGAGGCTGTGTTTGAACCAGAACTACAAGGTCAATGCTTGTTTAGCGCATTTGACATCTGTGTTTACATTTGCCAACTTGGAAGAGAAGGATACAATATGATTTATGTTTCTTAACTCTCTCTTTTTATTTGAAAGCCATCCAGTGCTTTTTTCAGAGTTTCTGTAGAAAAGTCAGAGACCTTGACACTGGTCACTTCATTAGGAAGGATTTTTTTTCCCACTGACTCCCATAGACATCATATTTGCTTTCAGTCAGCAGTACTCATATGAACATGGTACTCTTTGGGAAAGATCGTAATCAAAAGCCAGTACAATCACTTTTGTCAATGAAACAAAACCAGTATTAAGAGAAAATGAGCTGAATTCATCCCAGAGTCACTAAACAAAATGAATGGAGTTATGCTGGGATGAATTGGGCCCACTGTGTCTAGACTTGATGGGCTGTATCTTTATGTCCCTTCTACCACCAGTGTGTGGTGGAGGAAAAAAGTTAATGACTTCCCTGAGATCTCTCTACAGTTACCTCAGAGGGTCCTCTCCTTTACATAACTTACTGAATAAAGGTAAGCCAGGGTCAAGGGTACTCAAGAGTGTAAAGTTCCCATTAACATCAGCAATTCAATTGCATAGCTACAAATAGAGCCTGGCTAATCCTATACTTCAAACATTACAGATTAATATATAAGCGAAAGCACATAAAACAGAAAACAAGGAATACTAGAACTAAGATGTACCTTGTACACCCAAACTTCTAATCATGTACTTTCTCTTTTCATTTATATACTTAACTCTCCTTCCTCCAGGAGAGAAAGAGAGCTCCCTCCAAAAGCAAAGAATTACATTCAGCCCTGGAATGATTTTCACTGTCTTCTGTAGAATGACGAGCAATGATCGAGTTTCCAAGTTTATATTACACCCAGCATTACCCAGGGAAGACCAACTTTCAGAAATGCTGAAAGGGTTAAAAACACATCCACCCCACAAGGGTCACCCATTACAGTGCATCTTCACTCCCCTCTAAAGGCATACAGAAATTCCAGCCCATTCTTAACTGCATGAACTGTGGGGTCTAGGCACAGAAATCAGGTACAATGAAACTTTTACAGATGCAGTGGTCAAAAGACTGTGACACCAAATCTGGCAAGCAATAAAAGTACATATGCAGCTTATAATTCAGGTTGTTCATTTACTCTTTCTTTTTCAAATGTTATGTTTGAATCCTAATAAGCTCTTGCTCTGGTTCTAAGCCTCTCTCTGCGGAATGAAAGAGTTTTGCTCTCTCCACTTACCTAGAGAGTAAGATTTTACCTACCAGAAGGTGGAGTTGTGGGAATGTGGGAGGGACCAGAAAATATTTTTCACTGTAACTAAATTTTAGAGAGCACACAGTCTGTGCTGGGGCTTTCCATGGAAATTCCAGTCACGTTAATTCTAGCTAAGACCTGCAGCTATTTCAGGAAGCTCTAAATGCAGCCATGGAGTGATGTCTTCCTCTTTTATTCATACACAACAAATCTATTCCCAAGGGCTGAAATTCAACCCAATGCAGAGGACTCATGTGCTAGCCACTGGAGACTGGGCTCCACAGGCAGTGAAAGAAACCATGCGGGTGGTCTACAATGGGGCATATTACTGTCTGCAGAAAGTTTCAACAGAAAATGAACTACTTTTGCTCAGCTGAAATGATCTTCAGGACAAAGGAGAGGAAAATCAGAGACCACAGCAAGAGAGGAAACCGGTTTGGTAAGTTAGGTAGCAGGAATGCAGGAGGCTATCCTCTCAAATTGCAGCCTTAACAAATTATCCTTGCATAGCACGACTGCTTTTCTCTCTCAGACTTCATGTTGTGTCCTGAAAACTCAGCACTCTTGAAACTCAGCTCACTGCACATTTGTCTTTCCAACACAAAACTAAGCTCCCATAGCAGCTCTGCCTTTGTTTTAAATGAAAGTGAGATAAAAGTGAGACATATTTATTGGCAGTCTTGGTGAAAACATATGCAAATAAAACAGAAATTTTAATTTTTCAAAACAGGAGAACAGGTGCTAACCTCAGCTATACTACATTTATTTCTGCAGTTATTTGGAGACCTTCAAGCAAAAAAAAATACAAAAAATTCGGAATTCTATAATTTTTAATGGCTATTGTCTGTACTGAAGTACTGTTTCAAAACCTACAAAGCTGTGCTGTGGAAAGCTTTACAAAGTCATAAAAAACCCAACAGAACATTTTCTAAAATGACAGTTAAATAAGATTAACAATAAAATGGCTTGTATTCCAAAGGTAACACAACAATAAAAAAAGACTTACCAAAGAATGGGCTTAAAGAAAAGTAAATCAGGTGGTAATGGTTATAGGCCTCAATCCTAACATCCTTCCAGATTCCTTGAGTGGGAAAAGAAGGGCCCCAGTCCCAACTAAAGGAACACTGCTCCTAAAATACAGAATGATTACATTACAATTGCCTATTTTTCACACAGACATTGATACTATGCCAGAAATAAAAGACATTTGCTATATCTAGGAATAAAATATTGGCATGCACTGAAAGAATTTTTCCAATTTCCATAAACCCAGAAGAGTCTACAGTATTTTTTTCTTATTCCTTGACCAAAACTCTGCTGCTAATATCTATTTTTTATTATATAAAAAATTTTCTATTAAACATCCATGTATAGAGAAATGTTGTATTACTGAAAGAGGAAAACAACATCTTGCACACCACCTGGAAAAAACAACGAAACAAACAGTAAAGGTCAAAAAAAGAATCCAGCATTTTATTCTCAATTCAACCATGAATTATCTTAGTTTGTAACGTCAGTATTTAATTGTACACCCAAAAGACAAACTAAGCATAAAACTGACGGTTAGAAAGGTTACAGTATTCTAAAAGAATAGTGTCAAATTAAAAATCGCATCTGAAATACTTTTTCTCCTATTTTTATAACACCACAGTTTAGTCCAAGGAAAGAGATGCATATGTCTGGTGTGTTTGTGTAGTTCAGTCATGTTCACTGCTTCTCCCCTTTTTATAGTTCTCTTATACAAAAACAAAGGGAACAAAAACATGGTGAGAAGTAGCTTAGTTCTGGTTCTAACATCAGAATAACTGTCAGAATTATAAAATGCTGGTCAGGCAGAGAAGTACCTACACTAATTTCCATTTAGCTGTTTTCAAACCTGGTCAGACCTCTAGTTAACAAATCCCTTGACAACCTCTATTCAGCTGCCCTCCAAGTTTCACACAGCCCCAGCCCCAAAGCAAATACAATAGATCTCCTAAAGTCTTGTACAGTGACACACAGTTCTAAATTTAGAGACTAATAACTTACAGCCGAGGCATACTAATTTGGGCAAACCACATTGCACAAGTCTGGCCTATCCCCTGCATCGCTAGAGTCTGCCTGCCTGCCTATCAAATTGCAAAAGACCCTTCCAGGAAGGAAACACGGGGCCTATTTCAAACGCAAAACCAGGGACAACATATTCTTAGAAAACAAGTCCAACTGAACGTAAGTTTCCCTTTATAAAATAAACAAACAAATCACTGACAGGTTGTCAGGTTTCACTAATAATACTGCAGAGACTGCTATCAGAAACAGTATGGCATAAGAACAACACAGTTGCATCACTGAAGTACATCACCAGTGACAGGCTTGTGTTCTGCTACAAATCCTGTTCAGATTTAGGTAAGTTTACCTCACTTAATACTGCACCTGAAATGTGTAAATAGCTCTCCATTACTTTCAGATGGGAAGCCAGTTCACTTTAGAAATGTCCTAATGTTTGTTTACTTTTTAAGGTGACATAGCTGTTGTTGTTGCCATATACCTGGAACTCAAAATGTTTCCGGAAATTTCTGAAGCTGCTTCCAAGTACAGTCAAACAACTCATTTAAGAAAAAAAAACCTAGGGTATTTTCTTATAAATTTAAAGGTATAGTTCAGGAAAGCATAAAATCATGCCCAGCCATTTCTGCTCTATAAATAAGACATACAGCTGTTTAATGCTTTCTTCCTTCCAAGCTTCTCATTGCACTGATTTCTAAGAAACACAGTGGACTCAGAAGAATTAATAAACAGGTTTAGATCAACAGGATACTAGTTATTTTTTGAGAAGGCTCTAAAAAGACTTTATTAAAAAGATTGAAAATAACTAACTAGAAAGGCATTTAAGTGGAGACAAACGTGCAAAAACACACAAAAATTCCAAAATATGATTATCTGGCCATTGCCTCTGTCTGCTGCCAAGCTATCAGAAATACATGAGATGCTCTTCAAACAAGAGTTTGCCTTGAGTAAGTTTTAACAGCAATGAAGCCACGTCTTAAAGTTTCTGATCTTCATTCATTTATATTACATTGTTGTTTTCACTGAATATGTACTTTTAAGTCACACTTCATGACAGTAATAAGATGAAAACAGGTTCCCTGTTAGATAACACTTCTTGGGACATGCCAAAGCTGCCCAGTATAAATAGCACAGCATATGAGCAACAGCAAACACTCACAAAGCTGCTTGGCTGAGAGTTTTACAGCCTTGGCAATACACACTGGTGTATTTGAAACAGTGAACTCCACTGTCAGCATACACTGATAAACCCACCCAGTGGATCAAAATGTAGTCATTGCACATGTCCCAATACTATTCTGTTCTCTCAGCAGAAGTCTCCTTGCTGACTCCTTGATGGAAATAGCCTTTTAAACATTCTTATCACTTAGATATGAAGCCTGGCCTTCTTATGTCTCTTCTATTATCAACATGCTAGATTACAGGTTTCTAGGGGGGACAGAAGAAGGAAGCTGCAATAGAAAATATAAAATAACACTGCAGTTTCAGGACACAACTGTAAGGACAGCACATGGTGCATTCCGCTTTCCAAGCCTGAAGACAGAGACAGACAATTGTGCCCCTACCTTTCTGATGAAATTAACATGGCACTCTCCTTTCTGCTCAGGTGGAGGGCAGGCTGGGGGGATGCTGTATGCTTTGTGAGATCTGTTCTGCTCTGCTGCATAGGAAATGGCTGATAAGAAACGCACTTCAACAAAATTGACCTCCTTGATCACGCTGGTGATATCAAAGCTCTGGGACAAATAACAGAACAAAATTACTACAGTGCTGAAATTTATTTATGAGATTGATAATCACTGTTACACTGCAATTTTAATACCATACATATATTATTCAAATGCTTTGGTTTTGAAGGAGAGGAGACTTCTTAAGGCTAAAAAAAAAGGAAGATACACAGTAATGTTTTAGACACAAAGATATTTCTGGGCAAACCACTTTCCTTGTACTGAGCCCTCATTGCAGGCTGCAGCACTCTGCTTGCACACAGAAGTGCTTGAAGGACGAGGACAGCAAGATAATCTTTACCTTCTTCCTCATTCAGAACTCATCTACATCTTCAGAAAGACAGCTTATTCCAGCTCAGAAATCTGGTCTATACCGGAGTCCTTCCAACTCACACTGTGCTGCCAGCTCATCTACCGGAAGGCTGAGCTGCCTTGCCTGTGAATGCTTCAAAGCTGTATTTCATACCACCTGCGTTCTTATCCCCAAAATTTACACACACATATTCCATGTCAGCTCCAAATTAAGCATCTGGGGGCTTGCTCTCTGGGTCACAAAATCCCCTTCAGTGTGGCTGAAGGAGAAATGTTCCATTTCAGAATTATCCTGTGCTATCAAGACAATATGGTTTCAATGACTAATATGGATTTATTTCTCACAGTGTTCATTTGTGACAACCCAAGGCTTGGCAACTTTTTCTCACTTGGGGGCAGCCCAATTACCATCACTTATGTCTGTAGCATAGAGCAGAAAACTACAAAGCAAAAAGTCCTTCCTACAGACATTGCTGCCATGTGGAATAGGTGAACAAAGCAGAAGTCTGGGTCACAGTAATCAGACTCAATTTAAGGCAGTACATTCTGGTTTTACAGTGAAGGCCATTTCATGAACTGTTACAGTCTGAGACAAAAAGAAGTTGCAGAAATATGGACAAAATAATACCACTTCCCAACTTTACACAGCCTGCCAATGACAAACATTTAGATACTGTCCAAATAGTAAATAATTACAATTTCGAAAAAGCTCTACGAAATTTCTTATTTCATTGATGGTAAAACTAAGTCAAAGAGAAACTAAGTGGTTTGTCCCAGGTCACACAGACTCAGGTGGCAGAATCTATCTCTCATGTCTCAGTTCAGTGCTTCTGCAATAAAACCTGCCAGAATGGTAAATGCTGAGATACAGAGACACCAGATTTCATTTGTCATTCAGTTGTTCCACTACCATCCTTCTTTTAACTCTTCATTTTTTGATTCTTTTAAGAGAAACGCAAGGATTGTTCCTTATGTTAGCACCAGAATAATCTTATATTTTAATATAAGCTATACAATTAGTCTGAATGCTTTTACCACTCTCAAGATCATTCCACAATGAATACTCTTATGCTGGCATAGGCTAAGTTCAAAAATGCCAGACAATGTCATCAAAAGTGTAAGATTAAAAATAAAGAGCCCTGTTAAAAAACAAAACATGGAAATACTTGCAAAGGTTTTAAAACACGTGCATTTTCATTGCAGTATTCACATGCAAACCATTCTAATACCAATTAGTAAGTAGACTTACAGCTAATGTAACAGATTTAAGCTTACGTTTTCTTGGAGCTGGGACAGATCCCAAGAAGCAAGACATATTATTAGCTGAATTGATCCTCTTGCTTTGGTCCTCTCATTTAGGACAAGACACATTCACCCCTAGATATGACCCTGTTGCAATGGTAAGTACATTTCCCTTTCTAACATTTATCTGATTACACATGCAGTCCTCAGGTCAACACTTTCTGCATCCAAGCATCTATTTTTATGTGCACTTGAATGCACTGAAAGTGCTCAGAACAAAAGAGCTTTGAAGAAAAAACAAAAGAACCTTCAGAAATAAACATATTACTTACATATCGGTTAAACATGTTGTCTGTTCTTCCCACAGTGACATTGTTGAGCAGGATCTGTGCTACTGTGTCTACTCCTTCGAAAACCAAATTCACTTTCTGCCACTTTCTACAGAAGATATCACGTGTGAAAAACCATTAGAATACCTAGAGCTAACAACACACAGGAAACAGACAATATAAAAATGTATCTCACCATTAACTTTAGCAGTATTTGTCTCAGCTACCTCCAAAATATTTTCCTTAGTGTGGCTACATTATGGCTTTAAATAGTGAAATTAAGATGACAGCTGAAATAGCTCAGGTCTGCAACATGCCATGTTCACATACCCACCACATATCAGATGGGAGAGCCTCCAATTAGCCTAAGCATGATCTTTCCTCAGTTGAGAACTCGTATGTAACCTTTAACAATTAGTTAAAAAAAAGGAAAAAAACAACAATTGAAGTGTTCTGTAGCAATGGTTTTGCAGCTGCACATTACTGCCTAATTTTATTCGATACAAAAGTATTAAGCAGCTTTTGAGCTGATGGATTAATTTGCAATTCTGCATGAAAAATGGCACAGAACTATTTTAGACATATCTTAACCACATACCTGACGTCAAAAGGAGTTTTAAATGTCCTGCTGTAAGTCCAGTTATCTAGTGAGATCCATCTGTATACCACATCATTAAATCTATAGTACGGATCCTAGTAACAGACCAACAAAAAGAAAATTACAAGACTTATTTAGTAATAGTGACACTACACGAAAAGTATCAAAATATCCATTAGATGAACACTTCTTATTTCAGACAGCCTGCAAATACAAAATCCATCTTATTTAGTTAGTCCTTATATTCCTTTTCACCTTTCAAATAACACATGAAAGAAAAGCTTTAGTAATATTTTACTTATATAGGTCAAAACGCTGTTTGCTACAATGACTCATACTCCAACTAGAGGTAGCAGGATTTGATTTTACTGAAGAAATTACTGGTCTGGAAATTAATCAATAAATCAAGACAGCTTGTGACTTAATGAGAGGAACAGAAACATGATCACCTTCATAATGGTGGAGAAAGTAAGACTAATAGGATTTTAAGAGACAAAGAAACAGCATTTTAGGCTTGTAGGCACAGTAGTGAACAAACCTCTGGTTTAAAATAACTGCAAATACTTCAGTTGTTTCTTGTCACCTGGTCGTGCTGTGGTACAGCTACATGAAATTGTTATGTTTGGAGGAACAGAGAAAGAGAGAAAGGAGAAGCAACACAATTTTGGTTTTGGTAGAAAACTAAATTACTACCTTTGAGAACAGTACTGCATTTACACTAAATGTCCCTTCTTCCTTTTAATCACACTACCCAGAAGAATAAAAGGCACAGTTGGTCAAAGCTACATCCTCAACCTTTTAGGCTTCATGCTGAACTTATTACCTTACAGTGGATCACAATGTCCCTCACCTTGGTTGAAGGAATCAGTTACATGGCCCTGACAACCCACAGCCTTGCACCTCATACAAAGGCGGCAGAAAGGTACAGACTTTCAGCCCATGTCAGAGTGCAGGTATCCAGGTCACTGACTGACAGCTCAGTTCAAGCCTCTGCAGCAGCTGCACGGCTGAACTGCTTTCCCAAAACAAAGACCAGTCTCTTCTGGACTACATGACTCAAACCCAGCTAACAGAGAGGGCAGCTGCATTAAGGTTTGCTTTGATCTGACTGTTCTACAGTACCAATGCAGTTTAACTACCTGCCCTGAATACCCAAACTCACGCTAAAGAAAATCTGCCCAGTTTTTTGGTGTGTTTTTTTCCTACTTGTGAAGCTTGATTTTTCTTCCCATTTAAGGAATCAGTATAGAAAGCCATGACACCTTGGATTTGAAATCTTCTGAAAAAAATTGTTTCATACCTCATATTTGTTTTACAACTAACAGGGCCAGGTTCTGTAATATAAACACGAATCTATTGACATAACAGAGCAAAATTCTAATATCTAAGTGACTGTCCTCAGAAGCATAATCTCCTCTGGAGCCCTACAGCAAAACATACATCATTCCTTGAGCCATCCTGAGGGAAGGTTGCCTTCTTGCCTCTACATGCTATGCTCTATCAATCAAATTTCTTGCTATGAGGGAAGAGTCAAAAAGGGAAGGTCTTGTCATCTCAGTAAAACTGTGACCTCTGTACTGACAACACAGTGTATTCTCCAGAAGTTGTCATCATGAGCTTACCAGAACAATTACTGAATTTTAAGATATTCATAACATTACTTTTATACACAAAATGTACTGGGGAATAATCTCAGACTGTTATTAAAATGCAAAATTTAAGGCTAATAAATGCGTAGTAAAATGCAGAATTTAAGCTCATAAAAAAACCCACCACTGAGATCATTGTATTCAGACAATGAAAGGCAAGCGACAAACGTCACAGACCATGAAAACCCACAATGTGTACTTAAAAAGCACATTTTTAACAACTGGCTTGCTTTAACATTATATACTATCTTATATAGATTTACATACATTATATTTAACATACTATTTTATTCCATGTTTGGAAAAATGCTTTGAAAAATGTGCACGCTAATTTTCAATCACTGCCACTTGCATGTGTGAAGTATTTAAAAAAAGGCATAGGATGGGAGTTGTAAATGCACTATCAACAGCAGACTGTAAAGCCATTTGGCTAATGGTCAAAAAATCGATATCACTGCCTCACCAAAATTCATAAAAAACCCCTGCATCACAAATGCATGGATACCGAGATGTTAATGAAAAAAGTCCTGACTTCTGGAAAACACAAAAACTGGTTGTCAAGCAGCAAGGAGAAAAGTAGGAATATTTCATCAGAGGCAGAAATCATCCTCGAATGGGCTCTTACAGGAGTTTACAGGATGGCTTGTTTAAATCTCAGAGTGTACTGCAGATCCTTCTTCCTGAAGGAGCTTTCTTCTTTACCATCTGAAGCCTTCAACTTTCCAGAAATGCACTGACTGCTAAAATATGTGTCATAGAAGCTGCTAATTAGCCCTTCTGAGTACTGTTTCTTACTCACAGGCATCCACCCTTTTAGATGAAACTGAGAGTTCTGTGTACCTTTGAATAAAACTTAACAGCTTACTGATATCATTGCTGCATAACCAGTAAAACAGCTTATATATCACACAGCAAAGCTGTTAAATGCTAATACAGGCTAGTCATTTTTGGCATGATAAATGTTGCTTGTTGTAAAATCAGTCATGTGGCAATGTTCAAGCCATGCTTTTAAGACAATCCTCAAGGTTCAGGAGAAATGCATGACCACATAAAGTCTTCTGAGAAAGCAAAATTACTTTTTCAATAGACTTGTGAGATTATTGACTTTTTCATTTTTAAATACAACTCCGAGTTCCGAATGCTGGAAGATGCAGAAGTCAAATTGTTTGGATTTTTCTGAAACAGAATTTCATCACAAATTAGCTCACATCAAAAATAAAAATTTATTTCAGAATAGTGGATGAAAGAAAAAAACAGACAAATTTGAAACACCTGAAGGCACTGGCAGAATTTGAAAGATGGTAAAAAACAGACTGCACAATATACTTCACATTCAATAGCTCAACAGCTCAGTGTGTTCCTAGAAGCCAGTCATAGAGGGGTGGAGTCAACTACAACTATTTTTAAATTCCACCAAACATGACAGCCTTGTATTTTCCAGCTCCCTGCAATTTGGGAAAAAATCTGAACCACTCAAGCTGCCGGCCTGTTTGGTCATTGCTCCCAGCTTCAACGCTGTAAGCAAGCACATGCTAAGATGAGGTAAAAAGCCCTGCTACAGATCATCAAAAGCAAGCAATTTCCAGGGCCGATAACAGGACATCAGCAGGACTTCAAAAGCACTGGCAGCACTACAATGAAGGCACTTCCAAGCCTAGATGGAAGCTTCTCCGTGTAATAATTTTAAAGGGATATTGAAAAGCTACAGTGGCATAAGCTGAGAGCTTCTCCTGTTACGCAGGAAATGGATGAGACAGGAACACATCAGAAGTGAGGCTCCAAGCCCCAGTGGGCGAGTGGTGCCAGGCACACCCTGGCCTGGTGAAGAGCCCCTTCCAGGCCCTGGAGAACCAGGAGTTTCAGGGAGCATGGCACAAACACCTGAATGACACCAGACAGAGTCAGTTGTGTCCAGGCAGAAAACCAGGAGTGTAATGAAATTAAATGTACTAAAGAGAACAAAAACCAGATTCCTTTGGCTTACCCTGCTTCTGCTATGTTCTAATTTGAAGTCACTTCTCATGTTATTCTCTCAAAAATTAACTCTGCTGGCACTTTATGATGTACACCATTAGAAAACCCTGATGGTGTAAAAAAATAACCAAAATAAAACTTGCAAGTGATGCTTCATGATTTATAGTTTATTTATAATTTAACACACCACTACAGCTTTTATCTACTTTAACATCACAAGCTTTTGAAAGAAAAACTTAAGTACCCTTTTGATATTTATCCTAAGTTTCACTAAGGCTTTTGAACGCTTCCATATACGTTCCCACAGTTCAGCAGAGCACTTATATTTCAATGGAAAATAATATATTAATCAACTATTTCATCCATTAATGCCATTTAACCTGATACAACCATACAATATTCAATGGAATTGTTACCTGATTGCTCTGAAAAATCTACGTTACAATGAAGTGTCAGAAAATACACAAGACCATATTTTATAAAAATGCAGAACAATCATACATTACTTACCAGAAATGCAGAACTATCAGCTGAGATACATAAATTTTTGTCTCTTCAAATATATTTTAATATCCAAATATGACCAGGACCACTGTAACCTTCTGCATTAAGTGCATGCCCTTGTTGTCTAATGGGCTAGAAGATGCAGTGTTATCCAGCCCCTATATCAGCATCACAGTTACAGACCCCTCATAGTAGTTCTTTACAAATCAAAGTGACAACTAATAAGACAAAACAGCCTTATGTATGAATGCAAAGGCTGACAGATAAGAAAATGCAGCTGCAATACTCACATCCATCAGAACTGAAATTTTACAGGAGTTACTTGCCAGCAAGAAATGGCATCGTGCAGAACTTGGACCGTACATGGAAGAGGATGACTACTTCTAGCAGACAGATTTAATGTGCAAGTTACCTGTGGATACATATTGCTTTCCAGAATTGTGCCTGAAAGAAAGGACTACACTGACAGTGGTTAAAAGCAAAATCTTCAGACAAAATGGTTTCAGCAAATCTTTTTCCGGAGCTGTAGGGTTAGCAATAGATTCGCTGCAAGATTGCAAAATATGTGCACTCATAGCCAAGCTGTGCACTGACTTTATTCAAGTGACTACTACCCTGCTTTACGTGCATTTCTCATGTCTTTTTTTAAATTTTACATGTAAGAGCTACAGAGTCCTAATGAAATGTTATTGAAATGTTATTATCTCCTGCTTTTATCATGGTTAATCCAGCATCTGAAGTACGCTGGTTGAACATGGAAGAAAATAATACTTTGGTAGGAAATTCAAAAGTATCTTCCACAAGCACATTTTCTAAGATACGTGCATTTGGTGCATTCAGAAAGATGTCTTCATCCAATGTATATTTTATGAGTCGGAGTTAAGATATCTCTAAAACCAATGCTAAAAGGATCCAGAGAGATGAGTAATGAAACCTCTGTGTCAGAGAGATATTTTTCAAGTGTATGGCCGGCACGGCAGATTAAAGTCAGGCTACAGACACGCAATCCTCTACAGCATCCCTCTGCAAACACAGTTTGTGAATCGACCTAAATTTGAAATGAACCACATACTGATAAATAAATTGCTTGCAGCCTACTCTTGCAACCTAAGCCATGTTTTGCAGGCGTAGTATCCAGCAGCTTACCCTTGTTGCCCTCCTTCTCCTCATTTGTGAGATGCACACTAAGCTACATTGCTGCAGTAGGCCCTCCCAAATTTTGCTTTAAATTTTTGGGTTGCTAACTCATTAAAAATCCCATGGATACAGAAGCAAAGGACGCAGTGCTGTTTGCCATTTCAAATCACACAGAAAAACAGCACGCAGATTTCACTAGGTCACTGCACATATGGGTCCCGCTATCCAGAATGGTTCTGTTCCCACTATTTCCTGGTACAGCTTTTCAGACCAATCTTCACTTCTGATTATGAGCAGCAACCTTTTGGGTTGCTGGTCTAGGGACATCTTCTGTAGGATGAATAAAAATCCTATATTCCATGGCAAGGAGCAAAAGGAGCAAATGAAAAAAAAAATACTCAAGATGAAAACTTATGTATTTAGGCACCTGTAATAAACCTCCGAATTCTACACTTGATAAAACCCCAAAAAGGGCTGATTTTCATAGATAACGAATGCTGAAGAAATGGACCAGTGCTCTATGCCTCTAAAATTAGGGCGGTGTGCATGCTTTTGTATAAATAGGAACATGATTTTAGTCAGCTGCATTTGAAAACCTTTGGTCGCATTCACTGCAGTGAAGAAACCTCAGGACAAACAGCTGAGCCTCCCTTTGCAGCATGAGGCCACACACTGCAATAACGAATGATGTCATTGACTCCCTCCAAACAACCCAGATTTGCTGCTTTACAGAATGCTACAACGATGGTGGCAGAGATTGAGTGCATTAAACAACATCTGTGATAGATTTCAAATCTGCTGAGGTTGCTCCTGGGTTTTGGTGTGGGCTACATTCTATCCTTTAAACAAAAGCGTGATTTTAAAACAGCTTAGTTATCCCAGTGCAAATAGCGTGAACGCTTGTTTCTGCTAAACTGAGTGAGAATGGGCTTAAGCTGACCTTGAGTTAGTTACCTGTACACACCTATACGTAGAAACAAGTTAGCTCATTCTGAGCTTGGAACTAGCCAGACCCCAGTTGGGTCCAGCCCACAGGTTAAGCAACCCCACTAGTGAAGTATATTGGTTACCCAGTGCCTCAGCAGAGCCTACTAAACATCACCAACTAAGCAACCAATTCCAGTCCACAGCAGGTTCACACATAGCCATGCTAGCAGGTTTGCAGCAAGTCCTTACTTGTATTCACATAAACATGTTCTAAGTGACCACAACCATGATCAATTTAATTGGCCAAGCACCACCTACCTATTAGCAAGACCCTGCTGCTGGCCAGCTGGCTAACTGAGCTTGCATGCCTCTGTGCAGGCTTGAGATTCTGCCCAGGCACATAAGAGTTCATGATCGCAGCCTCATTTCCAAATATACTGCTGTTCAAAATGACTAAAGTTACAAGTCAGCTTGCAGCAATGCAGCTGCATTAGTAATCGTATCTTCCTGCTTTGTAAGTGTACTAATGTGAGCTGTTAAATGTGAGTCGTTCATTACGTCATTATCTTGCATACATTAGTGCATTCGTCACAGTTTCTCCCAGATGATTATTCACAGTTCTTACGGCAACACCTCCCAGCACAACCAGATATCCCAGGTAAAGTTCAGTTTTCCTTGTGTACATTTGCATCGCAGAAACTGACACAGTTCCCTTCACTCTTCCTCCACACAAAATCCACCTACTTACTGCACATTTGAAAACCTTAAAAAAAGCCCTTTTCAAACCTTAATTGTGTATGTCCAAGCTACCACGTCACTTAGCACACAGATGTTGAAGCAGCAGAGCCTCATGGCTCTGTCTATCCCCTCTGAGCGTATTTACTTTTGCAATGTTGACTATTTCTTTTATCTGGCAATGACACTCTCTGAGATCTATTATTAGCACTGGGATTCCCAGCCTATGCCAACACAGAATAATGCTAAAATTATCCTGCCCAAAGTGGCATCACTTTCTCCTTTTACCTCTCTAACTTTAGTCAGAGCAGGGCTGAAGGAAAAAAATTGCATTCATCCAGAACATATTTTTTAAATATATGCTGCAAAAGAACTGCAACATTGGGCCCACAGTAAAAGAAGGGATAATATGACATACTCAGACAACGTACAACAGTACTTCATGTTTTTTAGTATATAACTGTATTTATCAGTTTTATAGATTGTTAATTTCACTCTATTTCGTTCCCTTGTTCCAGGTACACGTTTCAATTTCCATGTTTCTTTTTAAAAAGGCACCTCATTTCAACAATGACCCAGCTAGTACCACGTTTCTTGTCAGGTCTGAGGCACAAGCACCTCGTGCTGCTATCATGGTACTTTGCTACCAATCTGCAGTTTTGGTAATTTGCCCAGCAAAGTGGTCGCTATGCTTTCATAAATCTAAAAAAATAGAGAGACAGTGGTAACCTGAAGCAGAAAAGTTTCTTCAAACCGTTAAGGCAGGGATTAATCTTTTAAATTTAACAGTTGTGTTTTTGTGTTTCAGAATATACTTGCCTTAGGCAGTGTGGGAGTACATAATCCCAGCTGTTATGATACACCCTGCAAGTATTAAAAGGGCTTTTTAATGGGCTAAAAGGCCTGAAGTCCCTAAACTTCTTGCATCAACAAGTCAAACCTGAGCAGGGTGGGTTTAGCTTTCCATTCTTCTGAGGTAACACTGTAGGTAAACATGACTGCGGGGACACTGCAGTCTCTGGTGCCAGCACTTGGCTCCGTGTCAAAGCCACAGCCTGTCACACCCTGCGGGGCACGGGCTCCCTTTCTCCCGCTGATCCCCCGTGATGGGCCCAGGGCCCTGCAGCCACCAAACCCTGTGCCACAGGGCAGGGAGGGCGCCGGGCCGCCGCACCAGCAGTGCCGCAGGGGCAGCCCCGGGACACGGCCGTGTCTGGGGGGCGATGGAGCCGCCTGTGATGGTGCTCCTGCGGAGCTCCTCGCACCGCCACGGGGCCGGGCGGCGGGCGGACCGTACCTGGATGAGGCCTTGGCGGAGCAGCGCGGTGTGGACGCAGCCCGGCACCTCCGCCCGCAGGCACAGCGAGCCGTTCCCGCTGCGCAGCCCCCAGCTGCCCCGCAGGCTGAGAGACGCGGGCCCGCCCGCACACACCGAGAGCACCGACAGCACTGACACCACCGACAGCACTGCCGGCAACGCCGGGCCCATGGCCGCGCCCGCCCGGCCCTCGCACGGCCCGCCCGCCCGTCCGCCGGCAGCAGCAGCGGCGGGCCGGGGCGGCGCTGGGC